>OY728140.1:1029797749-1030520160 GCA_963277665.1 Viscum album
ACACTGAGATACATTTAAGCCAGGCTTATCATCCCTAAATAGATGGGTAATCTAAAAGGACTATCAATACTATAGATTAAATGTTTTCATAGATTTTTCTTGACTTCCATGTTATATGGGATCATTATATACCTTTGTTGGAATTTGAATAAAATAATTGTTTCATTCGAGCATCTAAATGTCACCATATGATGCTTTGTACATGAAGAGGTTTTATACTCTAACTACTTGGGTTGAAGCTGGGGAAAGAATTATTTTTTTCTTTGATAATGTAGAGGATGTGATAATTAAATTAAGATCTATTTATGATCATATTAAATTAAACCAAATAAGGAAGAATTATTATGGTGATAATAAAAGGAGAGACTCAGAATTTTAAAAGGGGATAATTTTTTCATGATGGTTTCCCCATTTAATTGAGTTACAATATTTTGAAAAAGTGTAATTTAATCCAAAGGTACATTGGTCCCTTTGAAATACTATCTTGAATTTGAGTTGTGTCTTACAGTTTGGATATGCTGCCTAACATTTCTAAAGTATATGACATCTTTCTTGATTCATTAATAAGGAAATACATGCTAGATCCAACACATGCTCTAATATCTATGGGAATATATTGGGAGAATAATTTTTCATATAATTAAGTGCCTATCAAGATTCATGAAATTAGGGAGAAAGCGTTTTTGAATTAGAAAAATTAGTTTCTGAAAGTTCTTTGGAGAAATCATGAATTTTTAATGTAAACCTATGTGCCATAAGAATCTTTGAGGAAATAATATATAAATTTTTTCATTAGCTAATATATATCCCAATTTGAAGGATGAAATTACTTAGGGGGTGTGATACCTAAGACCCTGCTATATCACATCAACACCATATCCTAAACTATCTCGCAATATAAACATAAATAACCATTATTAATTAGTATATTTACAAGATTAATTTTTGAATTTTAGAAATGTTTTTCAATAAATAAACATCATTTTTTTTATTCTCCAGGATTATATAATCTGATTATAACATTATGGTATTTTATCTTAAAAGAATTTATTTTTAGGTGAATAGTGAAATAAACTATTTTTGTTAATGTAGTGACTTTTATTCCATTATTTGTATAATAATTCGATATAAAATTTTCAAAAAACCCTTATAATAAAAATATTATTATATAATATAAGTTATATATTTTAAATTATTTATTATTGTTTACAAACCTATGATTTTTATTTTAAAACTGATGTAATAATTTTCTTAAAAATACTTATATTGTATTATACATTTATTATATTAAATTAGTTTTTAATACTTTCAGAAAATGAGTCAGAAAAAATTTATTTTAAATTTATTGTAATCAACTCAAAATTATCTAAAATTTAAACATTTATCTTCAGTCATTATAATTTAGTTATTTAATGTCCTAGAAAGTATATATAATTTATTTTAATTATATATAATTATTACGAGACTGCGAAATCTGATGGCACACGATTCTGAGGCCCTGAGCGTCGGGAATGATCCATTAATGTTTTGTTACGCTTTAATTTGCACGTATAAGCAATTTTCCAATATAAGTTGAATAACTCTTAAATGGTAACTCTAATCAGAAATCTGAGGGCACCATTACATTCAAAATGGCGGTTTTACCCTAGGCGTGGTGTATGATTAGTTAGCGTGAGCCACCTGTGAGAAAACCCAAAAATGGCATAATCATAAATAAAATAATTTTAAAAATAATTTTATTTTTCAAATGTTAATAACTCACAAATGGTAACTCTGATTGAAAATATGAGACCACTGTTTACCTCGTGTGGGTATTCTCTATTTAGGTAGATACTAAAATTGGTCAGCGCGGGGCACCAGTGAATGTTAGTTTTTTGGCCGTAAGTAAAATAATTATGTAAAGATTATTTTATTGTAAAATACATAACATTTAAACGATAACTCAGATTGGAAATTCAAGAGTACAGTTTGGTTTGTTGGGGGAATTTTTTACTTAGGCAGATCCTAACCTTGACTGGTGCGGGTCGAGGGTGACTATAAATAATTTTCAGAATTTTTTGGGTACGTTCAGTAAACACGCAAGCAGCATTTTATAACATTTGAACCAGTTCTCTAAAATGAAATCGGAGGGCATTGTTGAACTCATAGCACCGATATTCACTTAAGGAGACTTTCACCTTGACCGCAGTAGGGTGAGGGTGGATGTTAGGTTTTTGTATTTTCTTGGGAGAGTTAAAAGAATAAAAATAATATAAATAAAAAATTTAATTTAATTTTTTAAAACCTCCCATTTGATTTTTAGTTGTGGGGACCACCCAAACTAAAAACCCCCAATTTAAATTCAAATGTGGGGACCACCCTACCCTTTAACTCCCCCTTTAAAGGGAGATAACTAGTGGTTTTCTTCCCATTGATGTGCCAAATCTATTAGTTTATTTAATAAACCTATTTGGCACTTCACCATCTAGTTGAAGGATTGTTGGAAAAAGGAGAGCTATGGAGAACTTGGAAGGTGATTCTTCAATGAAGAACATCCACTACAACGAAGATCAACATTTGGATTCAAAGAACTTGGAACTGACTTGTAGAATCTTGCGGGAGTGATGAACACTGACGTCCTCTAGAATGACATAGTCTTCTTCACCGCGTTATATCCAAGAAATGAGGTAAGGGTTTATATATATGTTTGAATTTGTTTCATTGATTCTTCATATCTTAAATTCATGATGATGATGGCCAAATGAACAAGACCATCATCCTGCACATAAACCATGATCCTCTTTCTTTTAATTCTTCATGCGTTCTTTATGCGTTCTTCAACACCTGACATTTAGTGGCGCAAAAAACACGGAGTTTTGCTAAGCGCGGTATATGGACGTGAAACCCTTGACGGAAGGATCGCAATTATGCGATTGATTAATTTTTTTGGGCTTGGAACGAAGCCGCAATGGCTCGTAGAAGGAGACGGCCAAATTTACATTGACACTAGAATCCCAATATTCTTGTGAGCGCGACATATGAACGCGGGGCCCCAGCCCAGAGGATCACGAATATGCGATCATTTTATTTTTCAGGTTTAGAACCAAGATGTAGTGGCCTAAAGATGGTGCGACGTGGTCGTGTGATTTCTAGTGTGTGTTTAAGGCACAACTTCGGGATAGGTTAACGGTGCGATGTGCGGCAGCAGAGGACAGCCAGGAGGCAGTGTCCAGGTGGTGTGGTTGTCATGATTCATCATGAAATGGGTAGTCAGAGGTGGTGGTGGCGGTTTGGCCATGTGGAAGAAAGAAGAATCATTAATGATGATGGAATTATATTGGAGAGAAAAACTTAAATATTATGAAAGATATATTAAAAATAAATATAATGGGAAAATTAAGAGGGATGCACACTCAAAATGAAAAAAGGGATATGCAACGTAATACATGGAAGGTTTAAAACAAAATATTAATAATAATATTAAAAAAATATTATTTTAATTTTTGTTTGGAAAATTGTGTTTCAACTGTAAATTCTTCGTACGACCTCAGTTTACCGAGCCATCAACGTTTGTACGACTCTTACTAAGAGATGTAAATTATGAATCCAATATTAGATGTCTTTTTCAGTTTTTTGGATCAGGTTCCTAAAACACTCAAATAAAAATAAAAATATATTATTATTAAATCTTAGACCATCCATAAATCATGTGTGCGACGTCCGAATGATTTCCATAAGTGGTGATGTAATACTGACATTAAGAAGGTTGATTTAAGTCTAAAGCTTAATATTATTTTCTGGATCATGGCTCGGGTATACGAAACACCCATTAATAATAATAATAATAATAATAATATCGGGAGATCTTGTATTCGACATATCTCCATCATTTGGTGTCGAAATGACGAAACATCTGCGACACCAAAAAACTTGGATTGAGATGGTCATTTTGGTATACCCCACTAGAGTTTTGGATAAGTATGGGTTACGTTCAGGTTGGATCGAGCACGAATCCAACCGGGCCCTCGGGACTAAAAGGCTATTAACTCATAGACCGAGCATCCGATTGACGCTTATCCTGTTGCATTGAGACCCCTATGACATTGCTGCCTTTTGAGATACTTCTTCAACATACATTTTGGAAGTTATAAAATCAACCAGTGGCTTGAGGAGTAGACTCTCCAAAAGATAGGCAATCCTAGGACAGAAACCTAGTAGTTAGATGTGATGAGAATAGTGATCTCCTAGTTATCCTTTGTGGGTAAGCTCCAGCGATCCTTTGTGGGTTATCTCCTTGTGATCCTATGTGGGACAACTCTAGTGTTCATGTGTGGGTCATCTCCTAGCGATCATGTGTGGGTCAGCTCCAGTGATCCGGTGTGGGTCATTTCCTAGAGATTTTGTGTGGGTTAGTTCCAGTGATCTCGTGTGGGTTAGCTCCAAGCGATCCAGTGTGGGTCAGCTCCTAGCAATCCTATGTGGGTCAGCCCCATCAATCCTTTGTGGGTCAGCTCCTAGCGATCCTATGTGGGTTAGCTCCTATCGATTTTATGCAGGTCAGTAGCATAGCCTCTTAATAGAGTAGGAGGATTCAGTAGATATAACTAATCATCTTTACTACCATACCTAAGTTATACCTGGTGTGAGCTGAGTATGTACCTATGTGGAAATTTCCATTGTGGTAATACCGTGGTGGTATTCTTCTATGTGGCATACCTATGTGGTACATGCCTTCATGGTTTCCCTTCCTTTTTGGAACAGTAGATATTTGGTATTTGAGTTCGACTCTGTGTTTTCATCATGATTGAGATTGGATTAATTGAAAACATTGGTATATGTATGGGCATATACCTATGTCAGGTTGTCACTGGTTTACATACTTTGTGGTTTATCCTTTTTTGATATTGTGAGACCTTGAAGGTCAAGGGATCCCTACTAAGAATCATTATACTCACCCCTTCACGAGCTATTCTCTCACCTCATTGTGTTGGATGCAGACGATGGATAGTGCTGATCAAGATTGAGAGTACTAGGACTGGATGGTTCTTGGAGGTGGACCATACAATGTGTGGGTATGCAAAGGAGACGGGTGGATGTGGAGTACGGTGGAGGCAATCTGTTCCTACTCGTTAGGTAGGAACCTAAGGGATGGCCTAGTATCTTCCTTTTTTATTCTTCAATTTTATTGTATTTGATTTTTAATTGTACTATTACTATTGGGCTTGTATTCTAGCCCCTTTTTTACTTTCAACACTCTTTTTTTCTATACAGTTGAATAAAATTCATATCTTGTTGTGTGATTGGATGGGTGTTTTTATAGGTTATAAAGGAAATTCCATCCTAGTTTTATGGGATACGCCTTTCGGTGCTAGTCGCCAGCCCCTGTCCTATGGAAGGCGGGATTGGTGTAGTCGCGAAATGGGCCCCGGGGGATGAGTCATGAAAAAATTGGTATTATAGGAGTCAGTTATACTTTAGAATATAGGACTTTGGTATTTTTAATAGCAATAGTGTTAAGTACAGTGAGTGTGGTTATAAGTTTAGGGAATCTAGTGTTTGTGTGGTGGCTGACGTATCCATACACTAGGACCATGAATTATGATTTCCAACTCAGTGCATGAAAACACTAATTGCGTGTGTGTTTTAAAAGTTTTCTTTTCGATTTCTTTGTGTTAGCTCACTATGTATAAAATAATGATTGTGGCACACCTGTTACTTATCAGGATGCCGCTGCGCAGACAACCATCTAGGATTCTTGAAATAGTACACGATGACGGTCCACTGAGTGATAAGGCCCTGGTGCAGGGCCCTCTTATTATGTTGGCACCTTGGGGTGGGGTACCAGTAGTGCGACCACCCGTTGGGTGGCAGTTAACACCAACCGCATTGGCAGATTATGCACACTGACTGAGCGCGTTGCATGAGTTCCAGCAGCAGAGGACTATGAGGTTTCAAGGTGAGATAGTTTCCCATGCAGTTGAGGGCTGGCTGGAAGAGGTTTCTAGAGTTTTCCACCTAGTTGTGACCCCAGTAGAGCATATGGTGATCTTAGATACTAGTATTTTTTAGTGAGAGACCATGTGGATGGTCCAAAAAGTGGTGAAGCTTTACTATATTGACCATTACCCCGAGATAGTACCTTTGGGTAGTTTTTCAGCTATATCACTACACGTTGGTCAGCAGTTACAACCAGTGGTACTGTTAGAGGACCCATATAGGCTTACTCACTCATGCATGATTCAACATCAGATATCCCTCAAGTTATGAGACAAGCCTGACTCACAGGTGGCTAAGGACTAGATTGAGGAGGTGTCTGAGAGTTCCCTAAAGCCTCTACTACTTCAGCAGGATGACATGACAATAACTGTGTTTTCATCGTGTCGTATCGTTCATTCCTGGTACTTGAAGGATACAATGTGATCAGTGTTTAGGTCTCGGACATCTGAGCGAGGTGTATTTAAAGACATCCAAGCCAACAAATTTCCTCTATGCATTCCTACTTATGTTAGGGTGCTAGAGATATCCTTTGTGGTTAAATGTTCTTTGGCTGAGCGGATACAGCCAGTGAGTGTTAGCAGTGGGAAAGTAGGAAACTGGAGCCAGTATTAGAGACTTGGGCATGTAAAATGTTTTGGGATCAAGAAGTGTTTGGTACTGATGAATTTTCAGGAAAACAGACGTGGATGTAGAGCTAGGAGAGATGCATGAGGTGGTGTAATTTTTGACATGTTACAACCACCCCCCTTTTGTGGACCCCAACATACTTAGGGAGATGGAGGACAGGGGAAGGGAGTAGCTACATGCGGTCATGGAGTGTGACCCAAGGTCTCTATGAGTTATTAGAGGTATGATCAATATCTACTACTAGCTCTCGTATAAATAGAATATGTATAAATAATTCCTTTTTTCCATGAATCATGATCAATAACTCGAGTTTATGGTCAATCCATTGACTTGAACCTCATGTCTAGAGATTCCATTGAGAGGAGAATTGATATTCAGTCTTACATCGACGGTGTGATCTTACCCTTGAAGTGAGAGTTTCAGTTGGAACCTCTTAGTGGTAGTGTCTAGTCCTTACAACATTATTTTGGGTATAACTGGACATCCAAAATTCTTGATCAGATTGACTATATTAGGAAAAAAGGTTGTGGTTTATCTACAATGTTGGGATGAGGTTTTCCTTAGTGGTCGAAAGAGGAAACCCAGATAGCACAGGTTAAACTCATGAAAAGGAGGGTGCATCCAATCACTCTTGAGTCCTCCAACCATACCCTTGTGGCAGTATGAGTTTTGAGTTTTCACGTTCCCAACAAGAGTGGATAGAGTTCATCTAGGACTATGAATTTGAGATATTATACACTCCTGGGAAGGGGAATGTGGTAGTAGATGCACTCAGTAGGATGTTTGGCCCGTAGCGGCTGAGTGAGATGAAAGAGAAGCTATCTGCTTTATGGATATCCTACATGGATCATGATATATCAGCTTGTCTTTATTCTCTGATAGTCACTACCGCACTTCTTCAGCGAGTCGGGGAGGCGCAGAGTGGGGACACTGACTGAGAGGCTCGACGTGTTCATATATCCTTAGGGAATCTAGCTGATGGATTTTCTCAAGGTGTGGAGAATGTCATCCTCTTTAGAGGATATACCATGGTACCAGTAGTGCTATAGGAGGAGGTGTTGATGGAGTCTCATACGTCCCCACTGACAGTACATCCTAGTGTGGTGAAGATGAATTAGGATCTCTGACATTAGTACTGATTTCCTTGGATGAAGGAAGAAGTGGAAGAGTGTGTATCACAATGTCTCACTATTCATCAAGTGAAGACTCCCTAGAGTTGGATTAATTCTTATGCCGACAAGATACAAAGACCTTTGGAGTTTGAGGATGGTGACCACGTCTTTCTATGGATCTCACCTTGTTGAAGTTTGCAGAGATTTTTCCAAGGATTCAAGTTATCTCTGAGGTTCATTGGACCCTTTTAGGTCCTTAGAAAAGTTGGAAGGTGGCATATTTCCTAGTCCGTCCCCTAATTTTGTAGACGGTGCACGACGTCTTCCACATATCTCAGCTGAGGAGATACGTGCACGACCCATCTCACATCATCGACCACGGTGAGCTGGTTATCGAGGATGGGGTGACGTTTTCGGAGGTTCCAGTTGAGATTGAGGATCAATAGGGGATAACCCTTTGTGGATGATTGTTACCTTTGGGGCATGTACATTGGAAGCATGGGAACCTCCAGAAGAGCACATGGAAGCACGAGGATCAGATTATAGTTCAGTACACTATGTCAGTTGTTTTTCCTTTGTTGTGGCTTTTGGAGATGTAAATCCATAATGTGGGGAGAATTTAATGCCCCTGAAATTCCATATAATTTTTTTAATTATGTGGAATTATTAGGTGACCGAAAAATCTGACGGCGCGTGATTCCGTGTCCCAGAGCGCCCAAAATGATCTGTCAAAGTTTTGTTACGCTTTAATTATTGCGCATAAGCAGTTTTACTGAAAAATTGGAATAACTATTAAATAGAGACGTTGATCAAAAGTTAGAGAGATCGTTGCATTCAGAATGGCGAGTTTACCCTAGACACGTTATAATTTTAGTCAGTGTGCGCCTCCTTTGAGAAAACCCAAAATGGCATAATCATAAATAAAGTAATTATATAAATTATTTTATTTTTCAAATGCATATAACTCACAAATGTTAACTCGGATTGATAATATGAGACCACCATTGAACTTGTGAGGGTATTATATCTTTAGGTAGATACTAACATTGGTCGACGTGGTGCACCAGTGAAGGTTAGTTTTTGGACGCAAATAAAATAATTAAGTGAAATTTATTTTATTTTAAAATCCATAACATTTAAAAGATAAATCAGAATTGAAACCTGAGAGTACTTTTGGGTTAGTTGGGTTGTGTTTCACTTAGGAAGAGCCTAAACTCGATGGACACGGGTTGCGGGTGACTGTAAATAGTTTTTCAAACTTTTTTTCTGGTACGTTTAGTAAACTCACAATGGCCATTTTATAACATTTGAACCGGTGCTCAGTATTGAAATATGAGGGAACAGTTGAACTCGCAGTGCCGATAATCTCTTAAAGAGACCTTCACCTTGAACATAGTGGTTCGAGGGTGGAAGTTCGTTTTTTGGATTTTCATGGGAGAGTTAAAAGAATAAAAATAAAATAAAGAAAAACGTTTTTTAAAACCTCCCATTTTATGTTTAGAGGTGGGGACAACCCGAACTAAAAAACCCCAACTTATATTCAATGGTGGGGACCACTCAAACCCTGAACTCCACCATTAATGGAAGATAACTCCCTATTTTTCCCCCATTGATGTGCAAACACAATTAGTTTATTTAATAAACTTATTTGGCACTTAACCATTTTTTTAAGGAATGTTGGAAAAAAGGAGAGCTCTGGAGAACATAGAATGATATTCTTCCACAAAGAACATCCACAACAATGAAGAGAAACTTCTAGAATCGAAGAACAAGGAACTGAATTGAAGTGTCTTGGAGGAGTGACGAATGATGACGTCCTCATCAACAACATCATCTTCTTCCCTACATTATACCCAAGAAATGAGGTTGGGTTTCTTATTTATGTTTTAATTTGTTTTATTGGTTCTTCATACCCTAAATTCATGATAATGATTGCCAAACACACATGGTCATTGTCCCACACATAAAACATGATCCTCTTTATTTTTATTCTTCGTGCATTCTTTGTGTGTTCTTCAACGCTTAATATTTATTAGCACTGGAAACACTGAGTTTTTCTGAGTGCGATATATGGACGCGAAGCCCTTGACACAAGTATTGCAAAAATGTGATCATTTAATTTTTCGGGCTTGGAACGAAGACGGAATGGATCGTGAAATGAGGTGGAAAATATTTATTGATGCTGGAAACACATTATTCTAGTGATAGTGACATATGAATGTGGAGCCCTAGACCCGAGGATCACAAATATGCGATCATTATATTTTTAGGGTTTAGAACAATGATTTGGTGGCCAACAGAAGGTGCGGTGTGGTGGTGTGATTTTTAGTGTGTGTTCATGGCGAGGCTTCGGGAAAGGTAGAAAGTGCGACGTGTGGCAGCAGAGGAAAGCTGGGAGGCAGCATCCAGGCGGTGAGGTAGTCTACAGGTGTCATGGATCAGGTTTTTAGAGGTGGTGGTGGCAGTCTGGCCATGTGGGAGAAGAAAAAATATTTAATGAAGATGGAATTAGATTTGAGAGAGAAAGTTAAATATTTTGATAGGTATATTAAAAATGATAATTAGGTGCATATTAAAATTGATTCATGTTCAACTTCAAAAATAAGTGATGAAATGTAAGACATGTAAGGTTTAAAACAAAATATTAATAATAATATAAAAATTTTATTATTTTGTTTTTTGTTTGGAAAATCGTGTTTTGATATTAACTTCTTCGTGCAACCTCGGTTGCACAAGCCGTCAGTGGCATTATGAACCAAACTTCAAGATGTAAATTATGATTCTAATATTGGATTTCATTTTCAGGTTTTTGTATTGGGTACCCGAAACAATCAAATAATAATAATATATTTTTAATATTAAATCTTCGACCATCCATTACTCATGCGTGTGTGACGTCTGAATGACTTACCATAAGAGGCTACGTGATATTAATATTAAGATGGTCTATTTAAGTCTAATGTTGAATATGAAATTCATGTACATGGATAGGGTCCACGAACCACCCATTGTTATTATTATTATTATTATTATTATTATTGTGAAAAATTGTATTCGACATATCTCCCTCATACTATGTCGAAATGAAGAATAGTCTGCGGCACCAGAAACAATGGACTGTGATGGTCCTTTTGGTATAATCCACTATTGTTTTGGCTAAGGATATGGTACAGTCGGGTTTGATCGAGCATGAATCCAACCAGGACCTCGGGACTAAAAGGCCAATAACTCAAATATCAGAAATCTGATTAACGCACCGTTTATTGCGTTGAGACCTCTATGACATGACATTCCTTTGAGATACTTCTTTATGGGAAATCCTTGTAGTTGGAGAATCAACCAGTGGATTTGGGAGAAGAATCTCTACAAGACGAGCAAGCCTATTGTGGAAACCCAGTAGATGGATGTGACAAGAAGAGTGCTCTCCAAGCGATCTGGTGTGGGTCAGCTCCAGTGATCCTGTGTGAGTCAGCTCCTAGCGATCTTGTGTGGGTCAACTCCAGCTATCCTATGTGGGTAAGCTCTTAGCCATCTTGTGTGGGTCAGCTCTAATGATCATGTGTGGGTAAAATCCTAGTGATCTTGTGTTGGTCAGCTCTAACGATCCTGTTTGGGTCAGCTCCTAGCGATCCTATGTGGGTCAGCTCTAGTGATCCTCTATGGGTCAGAACCTAGCGATCCTATGCAGGTTACCTCCTACTAATTCTATGCAGGTCAACAACATTTCCTCTTAATAGAGTAAGATGTTTCAGTAGATATAACTAATCACCTCTATTAACATACGTATGTTATACCTACTATGAGCTGAGTTTGTACATGTGTGGTACTTTCCTTTGTGGTAATACCTTGGTGTTTCTATGTGGCGTAACTTTGTGGTACTTGCATTCGTGGTTTCCCTTACTATGTGTAATAATTGTGGTTCGGGCTTTGAGTTGGAATCTATGTTTTCCTCATGATTGAGATGGGTTTACATGATAACTTATGTATATGTATGGGCATATTCCTAAGTCTAGTTGTCACTTGTTTACATGCATTGTGGTTTATCCATTGTGGATATAATGAGACCTTGAGAGTCTCTAGGTCCCTACTGAGTATCTTTATACTAACACCTACATGGGCTATGACCGCATCTTGTCTTGTTGGATGCTGATGACAGACAGCACTGATCGAGGTTGAGAGCACCATGACTAGACGATGAATGGAGGTGGACTATAGGGCTTGTCGGTATGCAAAGGAGACAGGTGGGCGTGGAGTACTGTGGAGGCAATTTGTACCTACCCTTCAGGTAGGAATACGGAGGACGACCCAGTAGCTGCATTTCTTTTTCCTCTGTGTTATTGTATTTCAGTTGAACTTGTACTATTACTATTGGGCTTATATTCTGGCCCATTATTAATTTCAAAACACTTTTTGTCTATATAGTTGACTTGCGTTCATATCTTGTTGTGTGCTTGGATGCATGAGTTTACAGGTTATAAAGGCAATACCTTCCCAGTTTTACAGAATACACCTTTCCGTGCATGTCACCAGCTCCTGGCCTATGGAAGGCTGGCTTGGGGTGGTCACGACACGAGCCCTGGGGGATGGGTCATGACAAATTACCTTATGTAAAAACTAGATATCGCGGTAATAGAAAAAATATTAAAAGTAATAAATCAAGGAATAATGGGAATAAAACATGATAAAACTTTAATATAATGCTTTTATTTGGTTCTTATATACCTTATATCTTCTATACTCAATTATTAATCAATTTTTGAGTCACATTACATATTTATCATTTCCTCACTTTTGTTATGTTGAAATAATTAAAAATATCACCTCTCACCACTTATAAAAGGGGAATCTCACCAACCATTCAATACCACTCTATGATTTTTTTTTCTCATTAAAATATTCCCACATTAACTCTAATAGAATCAAATTTCAATATCATAACATTATTTTCAAAATATATTATCCTACTCTTCTCCTTTACATGGAATCCTCTAAGAGAAACCCAAAATTCGCAACGTAAGATAAATGTTTTCAATTACATCTTTCAATTTTTATCATTCCATTTAAAATTAATATTTCCAAATAATATATAGTAATTTACATATTTATAGTAGTCAAATGTTTTTATATTATGTAAATAAACACTCTATGACAATCCCCATTCTATTAAGAAAAATCAATACTATCATTCAACTATTGTGAAGATTACCACCTCCACGACACAACATGGTTTGTGTTCCATCAACACGATAAAATATTGAATATAAGGAATGGAATAAAGTAAAATTGTATTTGTATGATATAATTAATGTTATTTTATGAAAAAATAGATAACTATTTAATGATATTATCAATAAAGATTGTTGTTTATATAGTCAATTAAAATGAGTGTATTATAAGAATAATATTTTATTAAAATAGTGTAATACTTTAATATCCATTACTTCAAATTATACTTCAATAAAACTAATATATATCACAGTAATAGATAATAAATAATAACATTATAATTATATTATAATTATATTACAACAAAAAAATTATAATCAATCATTAAATCGGGGTTTGTTCATATTTGGGTATGTTATGAAACCTAGTTGATCAATATTAAGAATTTCAATCATGAATGAATGTAGGAAAATAATTTCTAGTATAATATAATATAACATTGTAAATATTTTTTTTATTTTAGATTTTATATAAATAAGTATACATTATTTAATAAAACACCCTCTCATCATCAAGAATCACTAAAACATGATTTTTATTGATTTGAACTTCATGAATTAAAATGAACACATGTTAAAGGAATTTTAAATACGATAAATAAATATAAATGATCCCTAAAATTAACATTAATAACTTACTAATGATTAACATTTTAGTAATAACGGCAAAAAATGTTTCTATAAAACACTATTACAAATGATCAAAACAATAAACACACAATGTGAAAAAATTTTGAATACATATAGAGAATGAAAATTTATGAAGAGTATATATGAGAATAAATATGAGTAATATTGTGAATTATGTGTTCTAGAAATCTTTTTTATAATATAATATGTTAAAGTGAATTCCTAGAATTCATAATAATATGTAAGGGTTTTCTATATCAAATTTCTCTCTTTGGGATATGTTCTGTATTATACACTAAATTTCATTTATATAGTGTTTATATAACAAAAATTTTAGATTATATATCAGGAAATTAAAAAATTCTTGGTATTTAAAGAAAATTTATAAGACCTATATTTCAGTTTGTTTTGAATGAATTTCTACATAATATATAAGTGAGTATTTTCATTTAAATTTTTTTTATCCAGGAGCCTTATTATATTCACAATCTATTCAGTTTTTTGTGGATCAATAATTTTCTTGGATGAAATTTTACCATGATACTTTAAAAATTAAATGAATATAAAACTCTATATCAGTTTTCCGCATAAATTCATTTTTTTTCTCAAGAGTTTCAAAATCAATAATAAAACTCAATCATTCCCATGGATGAAAAATAATCTTTTTTTATGTGATGCAAACACTTGTTTAGTATTCTAAAAAATAAATAACTATCTAGATACTGGGAGGTGTATACAGCTATGGAAAAAAGGAATCTCGAGGTATTCATCTAGAAAGACTTGGTTGATCATTGACTTAGTCATCACTTTGATACATGATTAATGGTCAAATGATGAAAACCCTAGGTAGGTAGTCTAAGGTTATATGGTTTGAAATATTCACATGATCATAATGAGACATAGAGAAATATTTTTTTTACCATTTCCATTGTCTCCAACCTATTCAAACTATTGAACTCAATTACTATCTTCTATGGATATCCCAAAACATTTAAAAGTATCATCTCTAATATATATATTTGATCAGGTTACATCATGTTTCTTTCATAAATATCACACAACGTATATATTCATTTAGTCATGTTATCATATAAATCCACAATATTCTATTGAATAGATAATTATTTACTTTTTTTATTTCTCATCAAAAGTTCAATAATGTATTTATTCATCCTGAGGTTCTTTGTAGAATGATATGAATGTTCTGGATGAATCTAATAGTGAATGCATTAGACATAATTAGGTGATGGGTGGGGCTAAGAATTTTATATCCCCTCAATAAGTTTACAAGTCTCACGATACAACGTAAATTTAGATTTATGGTATACATATTCTAATATTAATATAGTTTCATGAAATGGGGCCTTATTAACATGTTTTGATGTCTTTAATTTGGTATTCCATCAGTTTCAGATCAATATCTATTATTATTCATGAATTCATTAATTTTAATATATATATAACACTCATAGTTTTGTTTGATTATGTGCAAAACCCCCCATATTTTACAATATATTTCATTTTATATAAATTTAATCCCCTAGATAGCCTGTGATACAGGAAACTAGAAGGCTAAATGAATTGGAATATAGTATACTAGTACAAACTAATCATTAAATTTTATGAATTAATAGGAATTTACACTTTTTAAATAAATATATATATATATATAATGGTTTAATAAACTATTTTTTTGATAAATGAGTATGAAATTTTTTGTAAATTCATTATATGTGTTAAATAAATTCCCTCAAAATTGGTTTTAATATTTTTTTGTGATAATAAAATAATTAATTTCTACTAGTTCTAGAACAATAATATGAAAAAATGGTATTTATTTTTAAAATAATTATTTTAAAACTAAAATAGAGTAAATATTAAATAATATTCTAAAAAATTGAATTTTCATTGAATATGAAAAATAATGATTTTTATTGAAAATTGACTTATAATTTATGGAATTTTAAAAAACTAAAGAGTTTAAAAAAATGTTTAAAATGTAACATTAGTTAAATAATATAATTAGTAGTCTAATTAATTTTATTCCAATTAATTTTATTTTGGATTTTTCTATAAAAACATTTTATACTTTATAAGATATTTTTCTAGAAAACTATTTATTATCAGGTTTTGAGGGTTAAAATTTTAATTAAGTTTTAGGACTTCTATGATTTGAATTTTATAAATTAGGTAACATATTTAGAATCATGATTTAATTTATTTAATTATTCAACTTTCATTATTTTCATAATCAATTGTTAAAACTATAAAAAGATGTCGATGTGGTTAAGGTTAAAACGTGATTACCATGGTGGTTACATCAATATATTAGGGTATGTTTTCTAATTAAACATTTGTAAATCCTATTTAATGGTAAAATTTTTACTTCACACTACAATAAAATCCAATATACTTGTATTTTAAAGAATTATTCTTTAGAATTACACAATTATATTTTAATCTTCTATGAAATTCCATGTGTGTCCTCTCTACCACTTATAAAAAGAAACCCCTCCTTTCACTTATTTACAACAAATTGAATGATATATATCAACCAAAATCTACCCAATTATTTTTTGAACTTCCATATCTACTATTTATATGTTTTTTTATTCATAAAATATCATTGAAATGGTCTTTAATAATGTATATAAAAGAGGTTATCTGGAATAACAGTATTCTCCCAACACAATGACTTTTAATTTATCTCTAATGTTACCCCGACTAAATATATGGTATTAATAATAATAGAATAAATTATGTATCCTTAATGTACTAAAATGTTATTATTAATATTAAAATAACATTACATTCGTTCTTTTCCATCTAAAGGTTAATTAAATTATCTGTTTTGTATACATGTGGACTATCGCCTCGACATAAGAATACAATCTATTTTCCATGATCATATTTCATGGATGGTTAATATAATGGGATTAATTTTTATATATTATACTTATGAAATAATAATTATTATATGATTAAAATATAATATCAATATTATTAAATTCCCTTATTTTTTAAAACGATAATGTCACTTGTGTGTATGTGTACACTCCCACCTCCAAAAAGCTACGTGTTTTGTTATTAATTTATTATATAAATTGATGGTAATATGGATATATTAAATGAATATATATTATATATAATATATAGTAATTATTATTAAATGTTTAATTATTTTTTACCTTAATTATCTTCCATCCACCGAAAAGGGAAAACATCGTTCATGTGTACTTATGGTCTACTGTCTCCATGAACTGTTAAATTCATTTTCCTATCTCTACAATTTAGGGATGAATATACATATATATATATATTATAATATTTATTTTGTGATTATAAATTTATTTATAATTTTAAAATGATAAATTTATTATGATAAAAACTACCAAACCAAAATTCCCATGAAAAATGAAATAGATAACCCCTGAGATAAAAACTACCAAACCAAATTTCCCATGAAAAATGAAATAGATAACACCCGAAATGAAAAATTTGATAAGTAATTTTTAATAAATTGGTGATAAAATATTATCATTAGAGCATATATGTTGTTATATTTTATTTAATGACTTATTTATAAAATTTTAATGAATTTTATTTAATTATATATTAGTTTAAAGTGAATTAAAACCATATTGAACACAAGCTAATGGATTTATGTTATAACTACATTGTTTATCAAGCCTGTTTATGATTACATTTTAGAAGACTAAATTTTATAATATACCACTCAATAATTTCATTAATATTGTTATCTAATATAAATTTATATACATTACATGTTTTCGTTTCATTTTACTCTTTTTATTTTCTCACGATATTGAAATTCTATTTTTAAAAAAACCCCAAGTTTATTTACCTCTTCGGTTGAAAATATATTTTCTACCACATCCATATTTTCTAAATATAAATTAAAGAAATTTTCTAATATTTTTATATGTTTATTTAATATAATATTTAACTATGATTAAATTTTTAAAAAACGGTTTAAAAGCAATTTATTTTTCATTTTTTTACTGAGTTACTATTGAATTATTTCTATATATGTGAAATAAATATTTGTCTTAATATACATGGAATGAACAAAATTTCATTCAGTCATTAAAAATCAATGAATTGAAGTTTCATTTAATTTTTTAAATTATATTTTCAAAAGAATATTTTTCCTTAATAATTTAATAATCATTGATTTTATATAAATTATTTCAATGTTAAAGTGGTATTTTCCTTAAGAAATATTGTAGTCGGATTTAAATGGAAATTACATTTAAGATAAAATAATTTGATATTGCTTATGATTTATTATATATCTGGACCAATTATTCCATCAAAATTAATTCTTTAGAAAGGTAATGGATATTCATTGTAAATGATTTTTGGAAACTTATTTATTTCTCATGGTTTATTTCAATTATAATGAAAAATTAATGAAACCTAGTTCTTTTATAAAGATTATACTATGACGAAAAGATGACATTTTGTTAAACCTATCTCATTTAAATTTGATATAATAACTTGAATGTTTAATGATATTTCTTCAAAATTATAAATGGATTATCTTTATGTTATGGGTTGGTCCATAATTTTATAGACCTACAATGTATTAAGTAATATTGATATCTCATGAGATAATAAGGACTAGAATGGGAAGTTAACATAGTTAAATAATTGAATATATCCACTGTTATATTATTATTATTGAACCCAGTGTTTCGCATCCCCTCTCAATGTTTGATCCGGAGTGATGGTAACTCATTGGTTTTCAGATTTATGGTTTCGTAGTTGTGGATTTTCCCAACACTCTTAAGAATTGATTGATCTTCTCTTTGCCTTATAGACTTAGTCTCATTGTATTTTCATCACACGGATCCCTTCCAATTCATATACCTACCCTGATCTTATTTCCCTATGCCCTCTCCTAGTTTTTTCTAGAGTTGTGGTTACTCAGTGGTTTTTGGATTTTGTGTTTTGAAGTTGACGGTGCTCCTCTCACGACTTGTGCCAGTTTTCATCCTAAGGTTGTAATGATTTTTCACTTAGGAGGCTTTCAATGGAGGAAAAAATCATCATGGTACTATTTTCTTTATTGTATTTCTTTACAATGTTATTTCTGGTTCAATTTGGTGTCTAGTATATTATATATGTTTTTTCATGAGGTGTGCTCATTTTTGTTTTGGTGCATTAGTCATATATGGTTCACTAAGATATGATGATGTTTTTTTATGATGTTCAGATAAAAGGGATTGTGATGGTACATATGGTTATCTGGTGTGGTGTTTTTTATGTGAAATTTATGGTGGTGATATGACGCAATGATGAATGTAAGAAATCTAGACATTTATGGATAGTGACATTATTACAAATGATGGATGAGAATGTTGTTCAATATCTTCTTTGGTTTCATATGTAGTTTTAAAATATTGATCATTTTAATTGGATATAATTTTATTTTGGCTCTCACGTATCATGACATTTAAACTAAACTAAAAAGTGGGGTTTTTAAATTAAATAAAAATTGAATTTTTAGTCATTTATGTCTTATGAACATCCAATCATTATATTATGGCCCAATATTATGATCAATGATATGCTAGGTATGGCTTAAAATATTGTGTTCATATTATCATTACATAAGGATTGAGTTATGCTTATATGATTATTTATATATCCATTATTAACCCTTAATGTGTACCTAATATCACTCATTCTTATGTTTCCATTCCAATATTTATGAATAAATGTTCTATGTAGGATATTTCTATAAAGGGTTCTAATTGCGATAAACATAGTGGGAGATGATATATAACTCATATGAACGTTTTTTATGTATCCATGTATCTAAATTCACTGAACCTATATGATTCTATAATTTATAATTACATTATGTGTTGAATACTCGTATAATAATACTTATTATCTATATATGAAAATGTTTGTTTATAATAGTTGGTACTATAAAACTGTTCATTTTGGTTTGGGAACTATGAGGTGAAAACCTAAGTGAGAACCCTTATTATAATCGTATTTATAAGAGAACATTCTATGACATGGTAATTAAAAGAGTGTGGTTTTCCAATAAAAATATCCCAATCACTATAATATAAGTTTATGTGGTTTTTGAATCTACAGTAAAAAAAAACCTAAAACGTTTTGGTCAAGTGTATCTCGACTATCAATCTAGTGCATGGTGAGTGTTCCACTATTATTCACTTGATTTAACACTCTCATTATATATTATTAGGTTAATTCAGATTTTCCTTATGAAATAGTATGAT
Source organism: Viscum album (assembly GCA_963277665.1). Lineage (NCBI taxonomy): Eukaryota > Viridiplantae > Streptophyta > Magnoliopsida > Santalales > Viscaceae > Viscum > Viscum album. The sequence continues at coordinate 1,029,817,601 of OY728140.1, forward strand.
GTATTTGAATAAATTTTGATAAGGATGACCAAGGATAAACCTATGGTGTCAAAGATTTAAAAGAGGGAATCATGATTTAGATATCCAATAAATGGATTTTCATGATTATATGGTTCCCTGCTATTATTACTATTTCCCAACCTATGGTTTTTTAGATTAAGTCAATGGTTGGAAACCAAAGGAACTATGTTAACAAAGAATGCGATGGATAATGAAATTATTTTCATCATGAGAAACTTAATGTATTTGGTGTTGGAATGAAAAATCAATTTTTTTTCTTATGTGACATTCCCAATATATAAATCATTATGACAATCCAAAAGAGAAAATTATGGAACAATGTTCTATTAATTCATTCATGGGGAAACATCCTTCATATTTTATTAGGTATATTTATCCACAAGTTTCTGAGAAGTAGATCTATACCATTGAGAATACATGTTTTTTCTCCAATTTTTATAAAATAAAAAATTTATTTTTGTTTCATATCATTTGATATGATAATAAATTCAATGTTGGGATCATAACATGAACACTATGAAAGAGGAATAAAATAACATAATAGTGCGGGATGAGTTTGGGAGATAATTTTTCAATATGTAAATTCCTGTTACTCATTGTATGAAAAAGGAGAATCAATTCCATGAGGTAAATAAAATGTATGATGAACTGATTAGTACATATGTGGAAAATTTTACAAGACATTGGAGATAACCTTCTCGTATTATCAACCTTCTTGAATGTAATGTTGTTCAATTATAAATTTTCATAAAATCAAATATACAAAGGGTGTTAGATTTAAAGGACTAAATTTGCAATAAATAAGTCATTTTATGTACCATAAAGGTTGAAATGAAGATTATAATTTCTTATCAATCAAATAGTTTTGATATGAAATGAAATATGGAATTGAAATGAAATTAAAATAATAAAAATCAAAAAGAAAATAATAATATATATCTTTTATATTTTTAGAGTGGATGTAATCATGGAGGAAATATTAGAATGGGGTATGGTAAATTTATTATGTATGGAAGGGAAGTTCCTCAAGAAATAAAATACAAAAGTTATGGGAAGATGAATATGATTTCTAATGTTGGTGAAAATGTACAACAGAATGAACCAACCACATATGAGTGTATCAATGAAAATGAGTGTGTCCATTATGCTAAACAACTACCAAATATTATTGTTAATAATGATTATATCTTCTAATAACCTCTTATTATCACTAAAAATGGAGATATCATGGTATCTATATTATTGATGAGTGGTATGATAATGAAGTGGTATTATAATTAGCATCCACTACAGACCTAATGGGTTATTATTTTATTCTAGATCAACCAAATATTTTATGTATGAATAATTTACTATGGGTATCACAATATCACCTTGACCCTTAGATGTTCATTTAATGTTTAAAAACCATAATGATTTGATGATCACATATTCAGTATATTATTCTTATCTCATTGATTTTTTTGGAATTGTGCTTCCTGTAAATCTTTTTATTTCTATCTTGTTGATTTTTTTGTTATATTTTGCATGAATTGGATTTATTTACACATATCCCAAATTGATTTCAAATGATAGAAAGTAATTTCTGTAATTAAAAACCAAAGTATGATCATATATCAGTGAAATGAAATTTATGAACTTATAATGGAAATTTCAACCATTATATGGGTCGTGATTCTTATTATAAAGGGTTATTTATCTCATATGTAAGGAGATGAGGTCAATATTAACGATATGAGTGTTTCATGAGAGCGTGTTTATATATTAATAGACGAGTTTCCTAGATGTACTCTAGATAGTGAATTATATTCTTCAATAAAACTCATATCTAGTGTTAAAACTATTACGAATAATATATATAGAATTTTCCCTATTGTGTTTCCGTAATTAAAGAAAAAAATAAAATAGAATATTCAAAATGAAATATTTCAGACATTTTTGTAACCATTGATTGTACCTAATATTTTTTAAGAAGAAATCTGGATCAATTAAACTCTTAATTAATTATATGGAATTTAAAAAGATTACAATAAATAACAAATATCCACATCCCTATATTGATAGAATTTGAAATCAATAATGAGGAGATCAATATGTTTACATGATTAAAATTTTATTTGTATACTATGCACTGAGGGTAAAAAGTAAATACATACCCAAGAAATCATAGTATATGATGTATGGAAACTATAAATTTATATTAACGTAATTTTGTTGAATTAATTCCCCCATTATCCTCATAGATTTAATTGATATTAGTCTTCTGAGTTTACCGTGATTATCTTGTTGGTTTTTATAGATGTTATTCTTATATATTACAACGGTAAGGAATACAATGATTATTTATTGATTATTTTATTAAATAACCTAATAAATGAAAATTATTATGAAAAATATAGAATGAGTACTATTTGGATATAAAAAAATCATTTTTTGAGTCTTACAATCTTAAGAGATGATATATATATTGTTCCATCAATGAAATTTTTTATTGAAAGTTATACTTAACTAAACATTTTGATTATTGTCTATAATTGTCTTTATTGTTAAGGAAATCATAGTATTTTTTTAGAGAAGTCATCATGATTTTAAAATCCACCCACCATGTTAACTTAAAAGTTATCCCATTTCCATTGTAATGATTAATGTGTGTAAAATTTCAAAGAACTAAAATGAAGGTTTGTAGTGAACTAATAATCAAAATACCCTACAGTGGAGAAGAGATTGTGATCAATAGTGATTAATATATGAATGTAATTGGATGTACCCTCCTTCATAATGATATGGTGATTGCTTATTCCTTACGACAATAGATGTTTCTTGAAAAAAAATTACCTGACATAGGATTTGGAATTCACTTGAGTAATTTATACATTAAACTAATGGATTAATTATATTATAATTGAATTTTGTGACACATATATTAATCATTCATGTTTTAATTACATATTTTCATAGAAATAGTTATAAATCTTTCTGATAAGATGGTTGGAGTTGATTAAATATTATTATTTATTAATAAATAAGAACCCTGTGAAAGTGAATATGGTGGTATATTCCCTACATCAAAATGATCATACAAGTTGATTTATAATGAGGATATAAATGGTTTTGATATATTTGTATTTAAAATGGATTTAAATTTTAGTATTTATGTAATAGTAAAAAAATTCTCCGTAAAATGAGTGTTCAATAATCTATTTATATGAAGATTCATGTGGCACAAAAGGAGGATCTAGAGTTTTAAAAGTTGGTGAAAAATGTTTTAAAGACTAAACTTTATTATGATCGAGTGATAAGGCTCAGTAACAATGTATGTGTCCCATACATACTAGATTGGAGGAATAATTTTTTGGATTAATCTTATAATTCATCATTTTGTATCCATCCATGAATTACGAATTTGTATAGAGATATGGAATAGTGTTTACGGTGAAATAACATAAAAAGTTATATAACTGATTATGCATCATGGTTTTTATAATTTCATAAATTTAAGTCTAAGAGAAAGAATTTTAATTGGATATTTTAACCATTTCACACACCATAATGTAAATTACAAAACAGAACCACATTTTTTCATCTCACTCCCCAAAATATATTAAGGGAATAATAATGTTTGCGTTATGATTAACCACCTTACATAATCTGAATATTTTATAGTAATAATTTAATATTTATCTCATGAACCTATTTATATAACATACTTTAAGAAAGTGTTGTTTTCTGGAGAATCACATTCTATTGTATCTAATAATGCTTTTATGTTTACCTTGATGTTCTAGAGAAGTATTCAGCGGGATCTAAATACATGGTTCGGTATTAGTGGTTCTCATTATCCTCAAATAGATAGAAAATATAAAATAACCAATCAATCATTTAAGGATATTTTGATTTCTTATTCAATGTATTTCGAAGGTGATTGAGATCATCACATTCCCCTAGTTGAGTTTTCTTACAAAAATGGATTTCATTTTAGAATTGAGAAGGATACAAATAAATCCATCTATATAATGATTTTTAAAACTCGAATGTGATGGTATGATGATTCAGAAATAAATATACTAGGACAAGATTTATATGGGAAAATGGAAAATAATAGTATAATCATTCAGAATCACAACAATCTGTGGTGATTATCATTAGTGAAATATAGAATTAGATTATTTTGAGATAGTATTTCTGTGAATTTCTCTATGAGATAGTATTTTGTGATTTTGAAATAATAGATATATGATACCTATATATATTTTCCCCTTCGATATTCTTGATTTAGTGTGGATGTTATCTTATCATTTGGAGAATCCACTGAACCCATCTCATGTTCACAAAGTGATCCATGTATGTATCTCTGAAAATTTAATAATTGATACATTACATGTTCTAAAAAATAGGCTATACCACCAGTGTGTTATATTTACTTTGAATGAAAATCATTATAAATCTTGTATCATAGATATAATATTTTATAGAACAAGAATTATCTTTCATATAATGTTATCTGGAAGATTTAGAAATTCATAGAAGCTATTTGGGAACCTGAGGATGATATGAAACATAGAAATACAATTTATTTTATATATATTATTTATTTTAGATGGTTACATTCATTTTAAGGGGGATAGAATGAAACTACCTAATATTTTAGGACATATTTGTTTTCAAATAAATTTAATTTTTTGATAGCTTGAGGTAAATGCAACCATGACTACAAATGAATTGTAATATAGTATAATGTTATAACATAACCATTAAATTTTAATAAGGAATATAATATTTAATAAACAATATGTATAGAAGTTTTAGATAACAATAATATATGGATAAATATGTACTTAATTTTTAGTTAAATCATTATATTATTTATAAAATATTTATTTTCCAAAAGAAGATTTTTTATTGTTTTTGTGATTAAGTAATTTAATTCATTTACAAATAAATTAGAATTTTTTTATAAAATTTAAATTAATTTTTTAATTCAAAATTCAAAATTTATCTTTCTATGAATTTTTTAGAATTGTATGAACAAATTGATTTTTTGATGAATTGTGAAAATACATATTTTATATGAAAACTATCTCTTCATTCAAAATATTTATAAAGTACCAATTTATTTAAAAACGATTTCAAAATTAATATTAGTTAATTTATATTTTTTATAATGAAATTAATTTCATTATAAATATGTTTATATTTCATTCTGATTTAAAATCATTTTATACCTATGAAATCATTTTTATGGAAAACCATTTTTCATCAAATTTTTTGTGTTTAATTTTAAATAAAATTCATCCAATTTAATGAATTTAATTTGATAAAATGTATTAAAAACTTGAAATAATAATTTTTATATGTGTTAATCAGATCATTTCATTTTTTTAGTAAAAAATAGTAAAAACAGTAATAATTTATTTGTACAATTAAGGTTTAAACAAGTTTATCATTGATAAACCATAAGATAAAGGTATATATACAAATTAAAATTTTTTAAATCCAAATTTATATACATATACAGACCTCATACTATCATAAATTGTAATTTATATCCATTGTGAATCTTTTTATCTTAAGTATGAAATTATTGTATTTATATGTTTTATGATATTCCATGTTTTTCCTATCTAATACTTATACAAGGAACCACTTCTATTATCTTATTTAATCTACATTGATCCATCTAGACTAAAAAATTCATAATAATCATCTAAAAATCGCAATATGTTAATTTGAGTGTATTATATTGTTAAAATACCATTCCAACTGTCCTTAAGATAGGATATAAAGGAGGCCAACAGAAAGAGAGGAAATCTTCCAACCAGGCCTCTTAAAAATTATTTCATCTTTTAACTCAAATAAATATATGTTAATAACAATAAATTAAAAAATTCATTATAATAAATATATTAAACATTCATTATTAATATTTAAACACTATTACAATCTCTTTTTCAATGGAATTGGAAGTAAATGTTTCACATTTGTGTACATATGGACTATCGCCACCACATAGTGATAGAATACTTTTTTCATCACTATCTATATATGATGGTTATTATCATGGTTTTAATTTTTTATATTAATTTTTTGATATAATTATAATTATGGATTTATAATATCAAATCATCCTTCTTACCTTCCCATCCATTGTAAAATGATAATGCCCCTCATGTGTATGTGTCCACTACCTCCTCTATGATGGGAAGCAAATTTTTTGATTTACTCTTCACATGGATTTTAATAATGATATATTTCATAAATATATATGATATATATTATATAATTATTATTATTTATGTTTATTTCTTTCCAACTTTGAAATGTGAAAATAGTGTTCATGCATAAATACGACCTACCATCTCCATGAATGATGTGATTCATTTTTATATATCTAAATTTTTTGGGTGGATATAATCAGATTTTCATTTATATATATAATGAATATATATTATATTTATATCAGGATTAATACTCTATGGATGATGGATCCATGATAAATATACATTGACTAGAACTACCAGACATAAATTCTCCTGATAGAGGAAATTGTTATAACTGAAAATGATAATTTTAATAATGAAATATTAATAAATGGTGTTGAAATGTAATAAGTTCAACATATATGATATAATAAGTGTTTAAATGACTTGGTTATAAAATTATAATAATTTTAAATTAATTATATAGTTGTTTTAATAGCATTCACACCTTTCCATACTCAGGGTAATGTATTTATGTTAAAATTTATTTTTTTGTCAATATTGTAAATGATTATCTTTATAATAATAAAATTATAAGATCTAAAACTAAAGAAACTCATTAATTTTCATATATTCTATTTATTTATATAAATTACATGTTTTAAAATAATTTTCTTCTCTATAAGTACTCGAAAGAATAAAATATTTCTTTAATGAAACCAGACATTATTTATATCTTCATTCTAAAATACTTTTCCATCTATATCCATGTAATCTAAAAATATTTTCAATACTGTTTTTAATATTTTCTAATATATTTTAAAATTAATTTCTTTCTTTTTTAAATGTTTATAATAAAGAATTAGAATATTATTTTTGTCATTTTATGAATTTTATGATTTTGATTTTTTACTAAAAATATTAAATGAATAAATATTATATAGTACACCACTCCAACATGATTTTACGTAGTAATGACTTATCAATTATTTGATGATTCTTTAACATGTTTCAATGGGAATTTTCGATGATGTTTTTCCCTTAATATTTTAGAAATTTTTTTATTTTAAATAATTTATTTGAAATGGAAAAATGTATTATCTTAATTATGTTTTTCAATGACATTTTAATGAATATTTCATCTAAGATATCATCCTTTTATGATATTTATCATTTATTGGGGATATGAACCAATGAAAACATCTTATATATTTCTATGTATGTCTTATGATGATGAAATATGTACGATTCTGTGATACTTGTTTTTTTCTTATGGTATAATTAATTTAGGATAAATCCTTTATAAAATATGTCGGTTTTACATAGGTTTTGATATGATGAAATGATTCAATGGTTATAAAACCAATTTCCATTCCATGAGTTATTTTTTGATGAATGTTTTACGATCATCCTTCACACATATTAATGGATTCTGATAACATGATGTGTGGAACCTAAATTATATAGTCCTCTAACACATTGTGAAAATATGGATATCTCATGATATATTAAAGAATGGGATTTGGAGTGAACTAATTTCAATAATGGACTATGTCCACTATAATAATCATGGAAGTGAACCCTGACTAAGGATATGATAGAATGAGTAGTGAAAAAAATCCAGTATTTTTGTCTTGGTTGTAAACCTTGACTGAGGAAATCATTATATTTGATTTTGAGTATTCCAAAAAATTATGTCTCATTATAATGTTTTACTATAATTGATAATGTTATTTTATTACATTATTATTCACCCATTATCAAATATCATTATTTATTCCTAGACCTATGATTATGACCTATAATTATATATTTATGGTTTTCAAATGTTAATATCGTTTTATCATCTGATTATTTATATGTTATGCTTATGTGATCATTGATATCTCCCATGCTTAACCTTACTGAGATTTTGAGCTCAACATTTCTTATGTTTCCTTTCCACATGTTATACTGAATGGTTTTATGTATGATATGTCTAATAAAGGTGATAGTTGTAATGAAATAAGAGTGGGGCAATTTAGATTTAAGGTGAACATGTTTTTATATATCAATGTTTCCAAATACACAAAACATATATGATTATTGGGTGGATAATTAAGTTATATATTGAATATTTATCTTAAAATATTTACAATATTTGTATAAAAAGTATGGTTTAATATAATTTGTATTAATATTGTTTATTTATTACAACCATATCAATTATTCTATGTTTATACTATGATATATTATGTTTTATTCTAATCCTTACTAGGAATCCAATATCACACTTGTTTTAATTTTCATATGAAACATATAGGATACCATTGTGTAATTATTAGGGACATAATATAAGGTCTAAATATATTCTCACAAAATGTTCTTGTTGTATCTTATGTTCTAAAATGTAATGTATGTTTGTATATAATCATTCATGACTACTAAAATGTTCTATATTTTTGGAACTCTTTTATTATGTATCAATAATTTTATATAACTAATGAATAATTGTTTCTAGATTTTTTGATATTAAAATGAATTAAATATGAAATTTTTAATTCAATATTAGTTGATATGTGTGACTTCCACTACTACTTTCTCATGACCCACTTCAGTAGTTGTGATTTCATATGACTTGTTTTTTTACTTATTATTATGATTTTTATACTATTTATAATCATTTGCACATAGATTTGTGTACTAATTGATGTATTTTTCATTCTCTTTGAAAATGTAGCATTGGGGTGTGGGTGGTCCATTTGGATGATTTTATATTCATAATTTATCATCCCCTTCAATTATATTAAACATTATTTTTCTAGATGTCCTCAATTTTTACAATTGAATAATTTAACCATTCAATTATGAAAATTTATCCAATGTTTCATTCCATATTTTTATTATAATTGGATGACTGGCTTTCTTTCCTCCATGGGATTTATTATTAGAATTTTCTCTAAATTCCTTCTTTTTCTTCTCATTCTCAAAAACATGAGGTTAATACGAGTCTCTAGATTCATTTTCTAGTTTTATATGACACAAAATAATTATATATAGTTATCAAATCATATTATAAGAAACTAAATTTAGGGAAACACCCTTATTAGACTACTGAATTACTCAATTTTACTTTTAAGGAAATTATGAAACATACATTCAATGTCTAGTGATATTTTCCTCATAGGTACTACTGGATTCATCATCATTATACTTAAATTTCAATAATTTCCTTTCTATTTTTTGTATGAATAGTTCAGGTAAAATACTTATTCAAAAATAAATTCTTAAACTATTCTTATTTAATACATTTAAATTATTCCTTTTAATTTATATTATTGATAAGATTCATCCATTTATCTATTCCGCCTTCCTAATGATACAAAGCCAAAACAACCTTCTCAAAGTCTGATAACTGAAGAATAAAAATTCTCTTTTCTATAATATTAATCCACTTCTACAAAATAAGTGGATAAAAGGACCCAATGATATAATGTAGAAAATTTAGTATAATGGACTCTATGGTTTGGTGTCACTTTATTTGGTATTTGGATGTTTGTAAAGATTCTTTTTTACATTAATAAATTGAATGATTTGGGTGGTCATTACAACAAATATTTTTTATCCAATATCCCATTCAATTTGGTTTCTCAAGAGTATTATTTTTTCATAGGTCATCACATTAATTTTCCACATAATTACTCTATCCATTAGCTAAAATCAAAAGGAATAGTGTGATTATTAATAATAAATGATTAGAGAGGGAAAACATATGCTAATGAAATTCATTTCTAATACGTCCTATATTATGAAAAATTATTATGAAGAAGTAAAATCATAGGTTTCAAGCTAATTAATATTTCAATCCCTCATAATTGATCATAAAGAGAATGTGATTTAAAAAATAATCTCCCAATGTTGTGTTGGACCATGTATATTGTTTGGACTCTTTTTCCTTCACTGGGTGAAGATAAGTCAATAAATAATAATCCTTTAAAGGGTTATTAAACATTGGTGAATCTATACTAGAGAAAGCATCCAATTTATTGTATCTATATATTTATTCCATTTCTACTAAACCACACAATATATACTTTACAAAAAATTTGGATATTTCTAATATTTTTACTTATCAATAGGGTACACACTATGGTTTTTGAATACTAATTTCTAAAAATAAGTAATACTTTATTTGATATCATTTATAGTGGCCCAAGGATCAATAATATAAATATTACATAATTTTCGATGGATAATAAAAATATATCAATAATACATGCAGAGACCCAAAATTTTTTAGTGTCATTGGAGAATATATACATAATAAAATAATATATTGAACGATATTCAAAATATCCCACAATGTTCTTCTTATGTATTACCATTATTTAATATATATACTATTTAAACCATTCCTCATAATCTGGTGAAGTGGAAAAGAATTAATGGTATGCTAAAATGGCCAGTAAGGGTATATATGAGAGTTTTCAATTGAATACCATAAGTGATAATAATATAAGAATAGTTGTTTGATATCATGATCATATTTTAGGATAAAAATTAACAATAAATCATATACCATTAATAATGAGTGATTGAATAAGGATTTTTCATAACAAATGATAAAGTAATAATATTGAATAATCATCATCAATCAATAATGAACTATAAGATCATATTATATGACAAATACATAAGATTATTTCATAATCACAAGAATAGAATATCAATTCTTTAGTCAAGTAAAATTGTTAATGATATCATATTGGATGTAGTATCATAGTAGTTTCTATCTACTCCCCATTCCCAAAAACATAGTGGATATAATTATATGGTGGATTAGGTTCACTACTCATTCTTATTAATATAGTCTAATGAGATATCAATATTTATCCATTGCATTTTAGGGCTATATATAATTTCAATCCAACCTGTCACATAATAAAACTCATATATACAGGCTCCATAATATCATAAAAACATTCAATATTTCAACATATTTTAATTAACCAATGTGAAAAAAATGATTTTAAAAAAATCATTAAAACATCATTATTATAAGTCATATAGGGAAAGAAAATGGATGTTATCACAAGATAATATCTCAAGTGATGCATAATAATCTTAATGGGAAGTTGACATAGATGTAAAATATTTTAATAAAATAATTTGAAATGTTCTTTAAAAAAAGATGAAATATTCTTCTCACAATCTATCTTTTAGAAAAAAAAATTAAGATAAAAATGGGAATATTTTTTTCATTGTAAAAAATAGTAAATTTTATTGTAAATATAAAAGTCATATAATAGCCATGTTAATTGAATATGTGTTCATTTGATAGGAATTAAAAAATCATTTCACAATTACTAAAAATAAAATATAACTATTATGATGTTTTTTGAGGAATACATTTAATAACATAGAAAATAAATCCAGATGTAAATCAAAATAAATTTACACAATCATTAGATAATTAAAAAATAACATTTCTAAACAGTTTTATGAATATAAACATGGAAGGAAAATATTTTCAACCTAATAGAATAAATAAGGATGGATTTTATTAATAACATTTTTTTGAACTTTTTAAATAACAAATAATGGAAAATGGGATGTGTTGGTTGGAGTGGATACTTAAGAGGGGGTGAATTGAGTTCCAATTAAAATTTCTATTAAAAAATTTATTATCAAAATCCCCCAAATTAAATAAAAACCAAACTTTAGTGAATTTATAATGATTGTATGTTTTCAATTAGATTCTCAAGAGATTGATAATTTCTTAGTTAATTCAATCTCAGGATTAATTAACTTTTGAAACTAACTTACTCACTAACAAAAGTTATAAACACTTGATAGCTTAATTATCAGATTATCATTATAATATATTTATATTTCAAAGTACATAGCATCGAAATATTCAATATAGTTTAAAACAAAATAAACAAGCCCATCAGATTTAAAAAGAGTTTCAGTCTCAAGTTGAGACTTAGTCCTCACAAATAGTTTATATAATCATTGATCCACACCCTGGATAGGGGTAAACAATAGTACACAGACTGTTCAGGTACTAAGACCATTACCACAGTTCTTCATGGAAAAAACAAAACAATAGCACACAAGCTATGCACGTCATAGTTGACCTCTACCACTTTCCACAGTGGGAAACTAGAGAGTATGGGAACGATTGAGTGGGGATTTATGAATCCTCTAGTTCAGCACAAGAGATAGTGTGTGTCTACAAATATAGAGCACACACACACATAAAAATGTATATATATGAAATAGAATAGATCTAAACAGATAGAGAAGAACTTAAAATGCTCTGTGTGTTTTGAGTGATGCTCTGGACACCTTGGATTGATGCAGATACAGCTTTGAGTCCTTCTCCAGTTTTTGTTAAGAAAAATAGAGTATCGTTTTTGTATTTAAAATCCATGTTTAGGTTGATCAGATCATCTTGAGTGAATTTGAACTCGTTGAATCTGTCTTCTCCTTGAATTTTCAGGTTATAAGGAATCCGTATGTATTATTCCTTCTTCGTTTATGCATTTAATTCCTTTAGTATCTCTAGAGGATTGTCTCGTATGTGCATGGAAAAAACTAGTTGTTTAATGTATTTTTTTTGTATCTCCATTGATTCTTTATAGGTTCTTCTTTATATACCTTCAGTTCCAACAATGTGAATGATTTCCTTTTTACGGGTATGAGGTACGATTCCGGAAATTCAAACCACTATCATTAATTAACAACAAGTTCATTAAAAACATCAAATATGACCATTTCTAAATAAACAAATAGAAATAGAGTTTATAAATAGTGATTGGTTTCCATCGGTAGCTGTTACTCCTTGTATATTAAGAATGCTTGAATCAGTTTCTCCTTTTTATCGGTAGCTCCTTCTATGGTAGCTCTTTCTATCGGTAGCTCCTTCTTATCGGTATCTCCTTTTACTAGTAGTTCTTTTCTAAGGGTAGTCATTTGTCTGTGTCAGCATTCTTCTATCTGTAGACATTGTCTTTCTGTATCGGTGGACTTTATATCAGTAGTTTTATGTCTGTCTATTTGTATCGATATCTTTTATCGACAACTATGTACATACTAGTGGACTTACTCTATCGGTAGGTCTATATCAGTCGATTTGTGCATACCGGTAGACTTATTATATCAGTATCTCAGGTGTAACGGTGACTATCTGCATACCGGTGTCTTTATCCATATCAGTAGACTTGTATATCGGTGTACTTAGACTTATCGGTAGCTGTTTTTGCATATCGGTGGACTTTGTCTATTGGTAGGCTATATACCGGTAGGTCTGTATCTGTGACTCAACACTTAATACTTATCTATTCTATACAAATCATATTTAGATTGAGTTAGAATTATTTCAAAGCATGTATAAACATAGATAATCATTTATTAACATATTCCAATGGTCATTTTGATATTTTATCAAATTATTTATTTAAATTCATAGATTGAAATAATAATTAATATAAAGATAAACATTATTTGGGATTATGAAAGAATATTAAAGCATAATTGGGATTTTCAAAACAGGTGAGGTCAACAATCCCCCAATTTTTTATTATCACAACATATGGTATAATAATCCAAAATAATCATTTATGTATCAGTATAAAATTCAATAGTTTTTATTTCTCAGTTTGGGTAATGACATTTTCAAATGTGATATTTTAAATGTATCAGAGGATATAGTATTAAAATAAATTGTATCAGAGGAAATTATAAAAATAATATACTAGAGTTAAAAAAAATATATTAGAGGTAAAATTATAAAACAAATGTTCTAGAGGTAAATGTCTAATTCTCCTAAATATTAAGCTCATACTTCTCATACTTCTCATACTTCTCATATTTCTCCATATCAGTTCTCCCCTTTTGTATTATTTATCCCCAATTATATTATTTCTCCCCTTTGGTGATTAGAAAAAATAAGTAAACAAAGAATGAGAGAAGTAATAAGAAATAAGAGAGAATTACCACATATATATCACTAGTGGCCAAAATACATAGAAATACATAAGGGAACCAAAAAATAATACAAGTGATTCCTATAAAAGGTTCTAGCGATTGATCAATCCTCCTCCTGAATGTCCACTTTGGATTTGGATTGGGGTTCATTGGTAGATTCATGCTTGGTAGCTTCAGTATAAGTCTTGGATATTCCACAAAGCACTACTGGAGGTTGAGTAATAGAGACTGTTCCTGGCCTGTAGTGGGTAGCTCTCAGTGTGATCGTAGGAGTGAGGCCCCAGATTTCTTGGGCTGGAGTCATCTAAGGAATGGAGGTAGACTGAGGAGAGGCAGGTAGGGCTGGAGTTGCAATGATAAGAGTAATGTCTACATGAAAAAATAGAAGCAACAGATTCCTAATGTCCATAATGATTCCTCCTCCCCTCTCCGCAGTAGAAATAATGTCATCCATATTTTATATAATCTTGTCAATAGCTGGAGTCAACTCCCTAAACTTTCATACTTGTTCTTTCAAAGCTTGAGTGACTTGGGGTAGCTTCATGTTCTCTAACATAATCTTGAAATGGTTGTTGAGATAATGCTTGGTATAAGATTTATGAAAATAGAGATCAATCTTATCCTTGATTTCTTTTTGAGTAGCATTAGCATCCCTCATATGCTCCTCAACAAACATTCTGATATACTTTGAGGTAGATAGTACTTGAGAATCCGCTGAGCTACTAGTACTATCCTGACCGAGCTCCTCTTTCATCATAGCTCTAAACTACTCAAAATCTACTGATTCCCTTGATGAAGGAAGGGGTTTGATAGTGAATGCAACAACGTTCTTGAAATATTGGGTCAAAATACTTATCAACTTCTTGACAACCAAATCCTGGGTGCTCAAATGCTCTTTGACAGACTTCTTAAAAGAATCAAAGAAACCCAAAAATTGCCTTAATACACCTTTAATGTTACTGATATCATCATTAATTTGATCTTGAGAACTACCAAAGGTAGTTAGGGATGTAACTGACAACTTCATGGCAATAAAAACTCATGTACAGCTCTGAATATGAGAATGACATACTCTTATCTCATTCATCATCTCTGTCATAGGGCCTGACACCATACACATGAGAGAGTGTTCTAAATACTTTTCTATATTTCTCATCTCTTTAAAAAACCAATTCTTGAAATCTACAATAGATGTTGTCCAAGTCTCCTTCAACTCAGCCTTTAAAGACTCAAGATCAGTCTTAGTAACCACATAGTCAGGCACAAATACAGGTGCTCTTTCTGACACAATACTAGCCACAAAGTCATTCATAACAGATTGAATGGATGATATCAAAGATTTTTCCATTCTTATTATCTATTCCACAAAGGAGGTCTTATGATCAGACTTCATCTAGTCTAGATCAGCTTTCCTTACCAAATCCTCAGGTAAAAAATCATAAAATATATCATAGTTAATTTGTGGCCTTTTGATGGGTGTCTCATCCTTAGAATTAGGATATTCCAACCCACAAACAGTAAAACCTGGGTCTTCTTCCCAGTCTTCAATTCCATCATCTACTGAAAAATTTCCTAGTATAGTTGGATACTCCCCCTCAATCTCTGCATTCTTCTGTATAGCAAAATAACCCTCAGCAGCTCGGTCTACCTCAGATGAATTCTCCACAACCATTTCCAATTCATCAATAGTAGGAGGCTCCTCATGAATTTGTATAGGTATGTCTACTTCAACAAGAACAACCTCTAGCACCGTAGTACTTTCAATCAATGGACTCAAACTCAAGGTGGAAGAAGAAGATGCTTTAGTTTTAGATTCTTCTTCTTCCTCATTTTGTGGAGAAGGCTGGTCTTCCTCATCAACAGGTGCTTCTTCATTTCTCTCTTCCAAGACATTTTCCTTTCTATATGATACAATTTCTGAAATAAGACTTGGAGTCAAGTCTGGATCTCTTCCATCAGCAACATAAGTATCCTCCTCATTAGTAGCATCACTATACTAAGGTTTCTCTTCATCATGTCCTAGACCCAGAGCCCTTACATCCATGGGCCTATAAGGATGATCCACAGGCTTAAACATATCATACAGCTTCTCACTATCACTGACCCATTCTATTTTCAATGTATTCTTATGGATATTCATATATTTACAAGCAATTATCATGATGAAAAAATTATTCCTTACCACTACTGTCTCATCTTGAGACTCAACTACTACTTTCACTTTGATCATAAACAAAATTAACATTTCAAAGAATAAATCATTGGACATTGATTTGGGCCTGGTCATATCCTCAATTTGAGTCATTTACAGTCTACACAGATTCACCTTAACACAATTCCTTGTCAGATGTAGAAAATAAATATCTTTGTATTTCAGATTTTCAAAGTCCCCTCTTCTTAGACATAGCACATGCTGGACGAACATGAACAGTAACCGGTTCTCTCTATCCATTTCTGCATCAACCTCTTTTCTTGGTGTATCATCTCCTATTAATTATTCCAAATCTTCTTCATATTCAAAGATGTAACTGGTAGGAGGTACTGATTTTGAGAAATACCCAAACTCTCCTTCATGTGGAACATTCAGGCATTCAACACACTAAATAGAAGAAAAAGATAATGTTCTGCCATTCACTAATAACATCATCTTGTTCTCAGCTTTTAATTTCTCAAAATGAACTAACTCATAGAATTCTTTTACCATCTTTGAATAATAAAGACCATTGTTATTTGGGAATCACTCTAAAATTTTTTGATCTTCCAGTACTTCCAGAACTAAAGACTTACTGTACATCAACCATTCCACGCACATCTATTTCTCAACAACTATTTCCTTTTCAACACGATACAGATTTATATTTTTCTTCACTTCACTTACACCACTAGACTCTGCTTTGATTCTCTTGGCATTTGGCTCAAAATCCTTCTTGCTGGATGATGGTCTCTTCACTCTTGCCATTTAGCGAATCGCGAGGCTTAGGGTTCATTTATTTTGGGAGCTAAGGATTGAAGGTAAAGGGTTCGAGGTGGATTGAGGGAGGTGGGTTCTTATGTTTTATCATCTAGGAATCACAAAATAAATAAATAAAACATAATAAGTAAAATATAAACAATACAGATTCTGGCGGCTAAAGATAAAGTAGTTCGAAAATAGCGCAATCCTAATGGGAGGGTATTCCGATTAGGACTCCTAATGGTGAGGTATTTTGTCAGTGAGGTCCACTATCAGTGAGGTATAATAGTGAGATTCACTAACAGTGAGGTTTCTAATGGTGAGGTTTCTAACGGTGAGGTTTATAACATACAATGTATATCTTTCCTAACTGATGTCTAATGTAACTTAACCTATAAAAACATAAAGTCTTGGTGAAAATGTTGGCTAATTGATATTCAGTACTTATAAATTCCAGAGTAATATCACCCTTTTTGTAATGATCTCTCATAAAGTGGTGCCTTACATCAATGTGTTTGGTCCTAGAGTGAGACACGGGGTTCTTTGAAATATTAATTGCACTAGTGTTGTCACAGTTTGTAGATACATGTCTAAAATGATTTCAATAGTACAATAAGGTATGTTTCATCCACATAATTTGTGCACAACAACTACCAGCAAAAATGTATTCTTCTTCAGAAGTAGAAAATGAAACAGAGTTCTGCTTTTTACTACACCATGATACCAGGGACTTACCTAGAATATGACAGGTTCTATAAGTGGTATTTCTATCTAACTTGAAACCAGCAACGTCATCATTTGAATAACTTATTAAATTGAGTGATTATCCTTGTGGATAAAAATAATCCTAACTTATTAGTATGTTTAACATATTTGAATACTCGTTTAACAGAAAGTGTGACTTTTTAGGATTATCTTGAAATCTTGCACAAATACACACACTAAACATAATATCTGGTCGACTAGTAGAAAGATAAAGCAGACTCCCTATCATACCTCTGTAGTTGGTTTGATCCAATGGTTTTCCAGTTTCATCAGCATCCAACTTACAAATAGTACTCATAGGTGTATAACTTTCCTTAATACTATCTAAACCAAAAAGTTTTAAAAGTTCATTTGTATATTAACTTTTATTTAAGATAATACCATTTTCATTATGAAAAACTTGAAATCCAGATAATTATTTGAGTTCTCCCATTAAACTCATTTCAAATTCAATTTTCATACTCTTTGAAAAATCAATACACAATGTATTTTTAGAAGATCAAAATATAATATCATCAACATAGATTTTTACTATCAAAACATCATTTTAAATTATTTTAATAAAGAGAGTTGAATTAAAAACCCATTTATAAAAACATTTTGGAATAAGAAAATTACTAAGTTTATCATACCAAGCTCATGGGTCATTTTTCAAACCATATAAATCTTTTGAGAGATTAAAAACTCAATTTTGAAAATGAGGATTAATAAATCCATATGGTTGTTCAACAAAAAAATCTTCAACTTTAAATCCATTTAGAAAAGCACTTTTAACATCCATTAGATATAACATGAAATTTCGTTGAGAGCGTAGGCAAGTATAATCCTAATAGCTTCTAATATAGCTATAGGTGCAATGGTTTCCTCATAGTCTATTCTTTCCTCTTGAATATATCCTTGTGCAACTAGCCTTTCTTTATTTCTAACTATGTTTCCAGACTCATCAACTTTAATTCTAAAAACCCATTTTGTGCCTATGGTCAAGGTGTCCTTTGGTATGTCTACTAATTCCCATAATTTGTTTCATTCAAATTGATTTAGTTCTTCTTGCATAGCCATAACCCAAAATTCATCATTGATTTCATCATTGATATTTTTAGGTTCTAACTATGAAAGAAAGGCTTGATGTTCAACTTGGATTATTAGAGAAGGTATAGTCTATCTCCCTCTAACGAGATTACCAACAACAAAATCTAAATGATGATTCTTTATAATCGTAGTTGATCTAGTAATGGAAGGACTAGAAATTTCTGATTCTTCTCTTTGTTCAGGTTCATCAGGAACAAATTTTGGAATACTTCCAGAACTGGTTGTCTTTACAACAAGTTCACTAATTTTATCATTAAGGCCCAGAATAGATAGATCTTCTTCAAGATTTTCGAGAGAAGACTTAGGTTTATATATATCAGTTTCATCAAATTTGATGTGAACAGGTTCATCCACACATTTAGTCTTTTGGTTAAAAACTCTATAAGATTTACTGGTTATAGATCAACCTTGAAATATTCCCTCATCGCTTTTAGAAGCAAACATGACACAATTATCCCTAGTATTAATAATAAAGACTTTTCAACCAGAAACTCTGAAGTAACTAACTTTAGGCTTCCAATTATTCCAAAGTTCATAAGGGGTCATCAAAAGTACAGGTCTAATCAAGAATCTATTTAAAATATAACAGGCTGTCAGCACAGAAATAAATAAGTAAATCATATTCATTTAGCATTGTTCTTGTAATTTTTTTAAGGGTTCTCTTCCTTCTTTCAACAACACCATTCCATTGAGGTGTCCTAGGGGCAAAAAAATCGCAATTATAGCCATTGTGTGAGAATTAAGATCCAAACTAATTATTTTCAAACTCATGGCCATGATCACTTACTAGGGTCTTAATATTAAGTCCACTAAGGTTCTCTAAAGATTTGGAGTATTTCATAAAATAAGAACACGATTCACTTTTGTGATCAATAATGTATACCCGAGTGTATATAGAAAAGTCATCTACTAAGACATAGATATAGTGCTTCCCATTTAAACTAGAAACTCTAGATGGTCCAAACAAGTCCATGTGAACCAACTCAAGATGTTGAGTAGTTGAGACTTCATTCTTTAATTGGAATGAAATTTTATGTTTCTTTCTATTTTGACAGGGAGTACAAACATTGTATGATGAAAATTTTAGTCGAGGTAGGTCTCTAACTAAATTCTTCCTATTCAATTTCTTCAGTGAGTGAACATTGTAGTGTCCTAATCGTATGTGCCATATCCAAGACTCTGTATGAAAATAATTTAAACAAGTAACATTTTATTTGGATAAAGAATTTAAATCTACAGCATATACATTTTCATTTCTTATGGTATTAAATACTAAAACATTTTTAGAATGAAATACATGACCAAAATAATTTTCAAATTTAACATTGAAACCATCATCACACAAATGATAAATTCTTAACATATTATATTTTAATCCATCAACAAATAATTCTTTCGAAATTAAAACTTAATAAGTGTTACCAATTTGGCCTGACCCGATGATTTTTCCTTTTGAATTATCACCAAAGGTGACATGTCCTCTGTCAACCTTGATTGAACTTTTGAAACAGGAGTGACCTCCAGTCATATGCCTTGAACATCCACTTTCCACGTACTAAGTCTTCTTATGGAAACTCTTCAAGTATGTCTCCTACAAAAAAGGTTTTAACAGAAAAGGATTTTGGTACCTAGAGTTTCTTGGGTCCAGACAGGTTAGTAACCAAAAAATTTCGTACCCAGATTTGTCCAATGGGTTTCATATAATCAATAGATACACATGATATTGAAAGATAAACTTTTTTTGATCTATAACAATGTGAATATCTAGTTGAGGCATAGGAATTTCCAAAACTGGAACTAGCAGCATAATGTCCATATTTAGGAATAAATCTAGTTTTATTAATCTGTCTATGTCCAGGCTGATAGCCTATTCTAGTTGTATATTTTGGTTCCACTTGTTTTCCTAACATTTATGTAAGTGTATCATTTCCATTTTTAAAATTTTCTAAGTAATTTCTATGTTTCTCATTGGACAATTTAAGTTCAGTATATTCCTTAAGTAATTGATAATTATTTTACTTTTCTACTTCTAATGTAGATTTGATAGTTCCAGTTAATGCATGTTGTTTCTCTAATATTTTATAGTTATCTTTCCGCTCATTACAGGTTTCCTCTAGCATATTACAATATTCAAATAATTATTCACTAGACATGTTTTTAGGGTAATTATCATCTCAAGAATAATAAAAATTTTAAACAAGAGTATCCAATGTTACCTCAAAAGTATCTTTCATGAAACACATGTTGGAATGGTTCTTTTCAGAATCAGAAAACACAGATTCACTTGTGTTGTCTTCTGAACCACTCTAGGTATCTTTCATAGATTTCTTGTACTTATTGTCCTTGTAGTCATATTTATTCTTGAATTTTAACATTGGACAATCTGATTTTACATGTCCTTTCCTTTTGTATTCAAATCATACAATCTCTCCACTCCTATCAGACTTTTTCCAATCCTTCTTCCTATGACCTTTGTTGTCATATTTTTTTGTAGATTTATTTTCTAAAGAATTTCTTCTTCCTATATAATTTCATGAATCTCCTGGCTATTTGAGCCATATTTAATCACTATCAGAATCTGAACCATCACTTTTTGAGCTTTTAGTATGTATGTGAACTTTCTCCTTGTCCTTGCTCTTTGAGGGAGTAGAGTTAAATGACACTGACTTCATCTTTGGTTCATCATCTTCCTCCTTGTTTACTTTCAAATCTTCTTTATACATCATTAACTTACCAATAAGATCTTTACCAAGAATTGAACTTATATCAAATGATTCTATTATTGAGACTAATGTGTATTTATATATTTTTGGAAAACATCGTAGTATTCTCATAATTTTCTCTTTAGCTGGAACAACCTTTCCCAATGAGCTCATTGTATTTAAAATTTCGTTAAACTTTAGATACATGTAAGAAATAGGTTCATCAAGATTCATTTAAAAATTATCTTACTTAATAGTGTAAGTATTCAATCTCATTTCCTTAACATTAGTTATTCCCTCATGATAAATAACCAAAGTATCCCAGATTTCATAAACATTTTTACAACCAGATATTCAATTAAATTCTTCATCTCATAAAGCAATATACAAAGCATTCATTACTTTACAATTATTATTGTAATCAGTTTTAGTAGGTCCATCCCATGTAGTTCTTTTAGTTTCTGGAATCTTATATTGAGTCTCTATAGTAGTACAGATATCAAATCTCATACATCTAAATGAATTTTCATTTTCAGTTTCCATTGGGCATAATTAATACCATTAATGAAATGTGGCATATTGATAGCGTCACCTTCTAGTCTATTATCCATAATTAGATTTTAGCAAATATATTCAATGATATAAAATTTATAACTAATATAAATATAAGATCATTAAAATACAACTAAAATCATTATTGAAAAACAAATTATTTCAAAATCCTTTACTAATAAATATTCCTCTAATACCAAATTTTGGTTGGAGTGGATACTCAAGTGTGAGGTGAATTGAGTTCCAATTAAAATTTATGTTAAAAATATTATGACTAAAATCCCCCAAATTAAATAAAAATTAAACTATAGCGAATTTATTAAGATTGTATGTTTTCAATTAGTTTCTCATGAGATTTATTATTTCTCCGTTAATTCAATCTGAGGATTGATTAACTTTTGAAACTAACTTACTAACTAAAAAAATTTATAAACACTATCTAGTTTAATTATTAGAGTAACATTAAAATATATTTATATTTAAAAGTAATTAGCCGAAGAATACTCAATATACTTTAAAACAAAATAAACAAGAACACGAGATTTAACCAAGAGGTTTTGTCTCAAGTAGAGACCTAGTCTTCTCAAATAATTTATATAAAAATTGATCCACACCTTGGATCAGGGTAAACAACAGAAAACAGATTGTTCAGGTACTAAGACCTCTACCACATTTATTCGTGGTAAAAACAAAATAATAGCACACAGGCTATCCAGGTCATAATTGACCTCTACAACATTCTATATTGGGAAACTAGAGAGTATGAGAAAGATTGTGTGAGGATTTATGAATCCTCCAGTTCATCACATGAGATTGTGTGTGTCTAAAAATATAGAGCACACACATATCTCAAAATGTAAATATATGAAACACAATAGAGATAATCATATAGAAGAATATTTTAGAATGATTTGTGTGTTTTGAGAGAAGCTCTGGAGTCCTTGGATTGATGTAGATGTAACTTTGAGTCCTTCTATGATTTTTTTCAAGAAAAACATAGAATCATTTTGGTATTTGGCTTCCAGTTTTAGGATGATCAGATCATCTTGAGTGCAAGTGAACTCATTGAAGCTATTTTCTTTTTGAATGTTCAGGTTGTAAGGATTTAGTATGTATTATTCATTCTTATTCTATGCATGTAAGTCCTTGAGTATCTGAAGAAGATTTTCTTGTTTGTGAATGGAAAAACTATTCGTTTCTTGTATTGTTTTTTGTGTATCTCCCTTGATGATTTTGAGGTTCTTCTTTATATACCTTCAGTTCCGACAATGGGAATGATTAACTTTTTATAGGTACGAGGTACAATTACTAAAATTACAACCAGTATTATTAATTAATAGCAGGTTCATTAAAAACATCAAATATGACCACTGATAAATAAACAAATAGATATAGTGATTATAGAAACAATGATTGGTTTCCATTGGTAGTTTTTACTGCTTGTAAAATTATCTTACTTGAATTTGTCGCTCCTTCTTATCGGTATCTCCTTCTATAGGTAGCTCCTTCTATTAGTATCTCCTTCTTATTGGTAGCTCCTTCTATTGGAAGTTCTTTTGTATCAGTAGACGTCTATCTGTGTCAGCGGACATGTATCGGTAGACTTTTTCTTTCTGTATTTGTGGACTTCATATCTATAACTATTTATCTGTCTGTTTGTATCTGTTGCTTGTATCAGTAACTATGTACATACCAGAGGACTTACTCTATCGGTAGGTCTATATCAGTCGAGTTGTATATACTAGTAGACTTATTCTATCGGTAGCTCAGGTGTAACGGTGACTATCTGAATACCAGTGACCTTATCCATATCGGTATACTTCTATACTGGTGTAATTAGCCTTATCGGTAGCCGTTTGTGCATATCGGTGGACTTTTTCTAACTGTAGGCTATGTACCGGTAGGTCTGCATTAGTGACTCAATACTTAATACTTATCTGTTTTATAGAAATCGTATTTAGATTTAGGTAAAAAATTTTCAAATCATGTATAAACAAAGATAAACATTGATTAAAAAATTCCAATGGTCATTTTGATATTTTATCAACTTAATTATATGACTTCATAGATTTAAAGAATAATTAATATAAAGATAAACATTATTTGGGATTATCAAAGCTTATTAAAGCATAATTGGGATTATTAAAATAGGTGAGGTCAATAAAGAAGCATAATTTTAAATATATAAATAACGAAAATATAATAAAATAGTTGGGGTTTATGAGAGGAAGAACATATAATCTTCCACAATAGAAATTTCATCATAAATAATCTTGATAAAAAGTAAATTTGTAAATTAAATAATTACCTAAAATATTTAATTTCATTTAACCAAATTTAAACTCATGTATAATAAATTTAGACTAATTACAAATCTATATAATAATTATATTAATAATTATATTACTATGTATAAATAATTCCGATACAATTTTTCATTACCCATTTGTTATAAATTCCTCATTAAAATAATTATTTCAGTGTCAATTGTTTATTTTCCTAATAAATTTAGATTCATATATTCTGGACCGTTCAACATGGAAATGGTTTTAAAATCTAATAAATATTATTCATTTCATTAATAAATTATTATTTTTTATTTTATGCACTTTTATAACTATTAATGTAATGTATTGATAGAAAATGAATTAAATCAATTTACAGAGATGATAATATAAATGTATATAGGGCACTTTCATTTCTTAATGAATGTAAATAAAGGATGATAAATGGTAATTTATATTCAAAGAGTAATAATTATATCATAAATAAAATTTATATTCACTAAATCCTCCTACATAACCATCCTTGTGATGTGGGATGTAAAATTTATTACATAACTTCATATAGGCGGTAGTCTGCACGTATGTGTGAGTGACAATATAATTTCCCATGAGATGGAATAGAGATAGAGAATGGTTATATAACTATCATAAGATCATTTAATTATATTAAATATACTAATTTAATTATGTTAATTTTGTTATAGAATATTTTAATTAGGTTTAAGGAAGAAATAAATTTAAATTCGACAGGTAAATGAAATTACATATTCTTTGGGTACCTCTAATTGTTTACACCTTAAGACTTTTTAGGTTGGTCTTGTGTGGATAAAGGGAGTTAAATTATCTATTTAGGAGATTATGTATGTGATATGGGTAAACATTGGTCGATCTAAGGTGCTCAAATTGTGTGAATAAGTGAGAATATGATGTTCTCTTTTATAAGTGAATGAAGTGGAACTCTTGTAAATATTATGAAATTTTAAATGCAATAAATTGATTTCTCATGTAATGAATCCCTGAATTAGTTCTATTTAAAATATAATTTTATTTTAAGTATAAATATACTCAAAAAATCAGATAATGATATGTATTTTGTTATATTATGAGCATTAGTCCTTAGTTTCACAATTTTATCCCACTATAACCATAATTGTAATTATATAACTTTTAATCACGGTGAGATGTTTTTATGATCTATAATGAAATTTACATTCGATTTATTTTATAAATATTGATTCAAAATATAAAATTAAATTTATTATATTCAAATATTTAAATTTATAATAAATCTCTTTTAATATAATTACACAAAATATAAAAATATCAATTTTTTAGAAAATTTATTTTTATGTTTTTAAAAGAATTTACAAAAAAAATAATGAATATAAAATATATACATGAAATTTATTTAAATATATATATATAATTATATGTTTTTAACTTTAATAATATAAAAAAAATAAATGCATCCTTGTGACTACGTAATTAATGGAATTTAAGACTAAACTAGTTTTTTATATAAATAAAATAAAAATTTGCTTCCAAAAAGTAATTCATTGGTTTGTAAGTTGAACATAATAGTTTTAAATAATTTATTTTACCACTTAAACACATACTAAGTCGTTATAAACATTTGATATATTTTTTGTCATTCACATATCATAACGATGTTATAAAATTTAACATATTAGTAATGTGACACATTTTAAAATTCACATAAAAATCAACTATTCTTGAAATTCCTCAAAAATTTACATAAAAATAATTTTGATGTGATAAATTCAAAAAGGATGTTTTTTTTAAATTAAAATTCATCAATTCCCCTTTTAAATAAAAAATGTATCATATACAATAAAAACAAATTAAAAATATTTATATAAACCTATGAAAAATTATTGTACTACATATTTTAATTACTAAATTTATTTTATTAATTGTTATTATATTATTTTTGTCCATATATATTTCAATTTTTATTATAATAAATAATTTTTATCTTTAGATAGGTGTTGTGTGCATCACAAATCTGTTGAACGATTTAAATTTATTTAAATCAAAATATATTCTCAAATCTCATGGTGGTTTAATGATTTTATATATAAAATAAATTCTCCAAAAAGTTGTGATTTATTAAATATTTTTGGTTTATAGAATAAACTATATGGGGAAATTTCCTTTTTTTGATAACTTAAATATATTGTCTTATTATAGGACTTTGTCTCTAAATGAAATGAGTCACAATCTACTAGAACTGAGGACTTAATTATTGTTATAGATTTCAATAAGTTGCACATTTTTTAGGTTTGTAAAACACCCCAAAACAATCAACTCTCATGAAAAAATATATATAACCTGATTATGTAATCCTTAAGAAAAAATTATAGAGTGAAACAAATTATTCCACTATCTAGAAAATATAAAAAATAAGATGGTAGTGGTATCGAATCAGGTAGTAAGCAGAATGCTAGAAAATATTTTTAAACCCAACCAAAATGACTATTACAGTGAGCTAAAGGATACAATATAGTCATAAAAAATTTAACTAAAAATACCCTCTTTATGTCTCCTAACATAATTGTTTATGTTAATAAATATCACCCACCTACTTAGTTGCATCATATGGGCTACTAGGCTGGGAAGAATTTTAACATGAAATCATGATAAGATGGTGAATAAATGATGTTATAAATGGTTAATATTAAAAATATGAAGAGGTAATATTTTTAAAATTTCAAATTTTTAGAGGAAAGTAAAACATCATACCATGAAGATACTTATTAAGAGGAAGTAATTTTGATATTTTTAAAATGAGAAACTCTTATCACCCTAATTAAAAATTATGTTTTGTAAGATATTTTCTAAATTTATTGTGACATTAACTTGGTCTAATGTATTTACATTTTTGGTTAAAGATTTATGAGGAAAATAATAATTAATTTCCATCATGGTGAATGGGAAATAGATGATGATTTTTTATGGATATTTTGAGAATGAACCCCTAGAAAATTCCACTCTCCTCTATATTGTATATGAGTAAATTCCACTAGGTGGTCTCATTAAATTACATATATTTTGAAATTTCCATATTATTTAAGTCTTTTAGTGATTACAATGTTAAATTTTATTAACGTTATTTTCAAAGATATTTAAATTTTAGGAACCTGGTTTTTATGATGTGTGTATCCCTTAATTTTTGGCTTAAACTATTTATTTTATCCTTATAAGTGATCCATGTGGTTTAGGGATTGATATAGAATGACTGGGACTTTTTATGAGCTCTATGATCATTATTTTGGAGGAAAAGAAGATTATCATAGTTGGCCGTTGATTATTTCTAAAAATGAACCCCAAAACATGAGGTGTAATAAGGGTGCCACATGGTTTTTCAAAACTAGGAAAGAGGATTTTTCTATTTCGGGATGATATGGAGGGTGTGAATGAGTGGTTCATGGTTGGTTAAAACATATACTATAGGTTGTGTGAGTTTTATCCCCAGGATAGTGGGGTCTACATGGTTGGTGCACAGTTTGGCTAGCCCTGCAGCCAAACTGTGCGACTTTTAATGTTTGTGGAAAATTACCTTTTCCCCCTCAATCTTTATAACTCACTTATCTACTTCATTTCTCCTCAAAATAAAAATAAACTAGTACTTTTTGAGAGCCTTACCCATCCATAAATCTAGGAATTTAAGGATTTATCTCATCTAGACTCCAATCAAGCGACCATCAATCTCATGGGATGGCCATCAGTAATAACATTATTCGCCTTGTTCTTTTCTTTATTTTTCTTACCCTCAGTGGAGTTATTTTTGTGAAAGTTCCTATTATTTATTTTTAAGGTGTCTATCTATTTTCTGAATTTTTTTGGTTCTAGACCGGATTAAGGGACAATAATGGATGGGGATTTGACTACCAAGATGAGTTAGGTGGTCTATTTCTTTTCCATCAAATTATTGTTTTTTTATATATGTCATTATTCCACTCACTATATTTTCTTTTAGAAACATATTAAATTGAATTTTTATTAACATAATGGGTAATATTGTCCTATATTACTTAAATACCTATTTATATATCATTAATGTTTTAGGAAAATACATTTAATAACAACTTTTGGTGTGCTATCAAGGATGATAAGACAACCATGGGTGTCCTATGTGTTTTATTCACCAATGTTTGGTGTTCTTTACCCATTTCCATTAGATTTTAAATCAAATGGATAAATATTAATTTAATCGAAAAAGTAGGAAATAGAATACCATGTCCTTGTTTCATTACCAATTATTCTTCTCTCTTAATATTTAAAAGTTATTTAAATAAAAAATCCTAATTAAGATGAATTAGAAAATTTATGTCATGATTGGTTTTCTAGGTCTATGCTTGATTTGTCCACCTTTTGAGGTGAGTATCTTTTTTATATAAAGTTGATGGCCAATAAAATTAATTATAAAACATAAATGGGCCATTATTCCCATGAATGATCATATTACCATTGAAGGATTGAGATATGGGTTACAACATGGAACATCATAGACATAATCATCATGATTATTTAATTTTATATATTTTATTCAATATATTACTCACCATGGGTGACACATAGTTTATCATATTATTTCCATGAGAATAATCATTTAGAAGCAAGATTTTCTATTCCATTGCAATACTTGGACTCCATATGAATACTACCAAGGATGGCTGGGTGAGTCGATTATTATAAATTCTCCCACTAATAAATGGACTCACAATGTGGATTACTACAAATGTAATTAGTTTGAGGATTATTATATACTCCATGAGTGATACATGGGCTCCCATTGTGGACCTCTATGGATGTACTCAGAGGGTGGTGACTTTATACCACACCTAGTGTAATAATAGGGTTCCCATGATGAAATCCTAGGATGATCTTGTATGGTGATGGTTTCACATATTCCTAGAGAGATAACTAGGTTTCATTGTCCTAACAACCTAACACCTCTAGACCGAAGATGTTGCATTACTTGTTATATTGGCATGGTTATAAGGAATTAAATCAAAAAGGAATGATTAGTTTAGTAGTCTTGAAGAAACTAGATACATAAATGTAACTCAAATTACTTTGTAAAGGTTACAAACTACAATACATAACAAAAACTAAAAACTGCAACCACATAAACTCAATAAATGATCTCCTCTTCATCAGATGTTGAAGGTAAAAAATAACAATGGTGAGCTAAAATTCATATTAAGGGTTCAAAATGGTAGAATCATGAATCAATAATAACTTAATTGTAAAAAATTTGATATAATCAATATTGAATGATGAATAAATGAAAAACTCATGCCATTAATAAACTGAGAATGAAACTGCTTCCATAGATTTTATCATAGTTAAAACCACATGGATTGTAATAACTGATAATGAATTAAGAGACTTATTATTAATTGGACGTCATGTGTCAGGCACATGATACAATAATAATGTAAAAAAATTTAGTTTTGTGGGTAGAAACCAATCTAATTTTTGGAAACAAACTCGAAGGGATTGTCGCCGAATAAATTGTCTCATGAGACATACTGATGCATCAAGGGATGTAGCAGGACCCACCCACCACTGCATGTCCAAAGAATTCTTTATACATATATTCAACAAAATATCATTATTCTATTACATTATCTGTATAGAATAGAGGATACAGATTCATCAATATTTCCACAGTCAAAACAACATTCAAAATAAATACCATATGTAAAATGGTATACAATTTTGACAATAATCATATCCATGATATGAAAATATGGACATTTAAAATGAATATGAGTTCAATTGAAATGTTATCTCAAATTGGAAGTAGGTACACTCTATAATAAAGAGTATGTGCACAATACTAAGATAGTCACAACGAAGCAAAAATAGAGACAATTCTCGTTACCATGTTGTAATAAATTGAGTTTTATGAACAAAAGTTAATAAACACCAATTGAACCATATAGTAACAGGAATATGAATAGAATCATTATAATATGTATAAAATGGCAGTACACCTATACCACATATAAGAAATAATAGGCATACAATGGAAATCCCATAGAGTTGATAGTGAGATGAGAATACCCCTTAGAATCATTTCGACATGATAATGAGTGTTCTTGTGAGGGATTAATGAGTGGTAAAGGGGTATCCAATTATTTATATATCATAATGGAAGTATGGGGAGGTTCTAAAACATACCCCATTATTTGGTAAAATAAAATAATAGAGCACAACATATGGGAGATTCTTGAAAAAAAAAGTGAGAGAGAGGATCTTGTACCTTAAGCACAAAGATGTTTGTGATTGTCCATAACGACCTGAATAATAAAATTTATCATCATTAATTAATAAGTCAAAAAACTCATTAACATGTAATTGAAATTTTGTAACCTTATTAAGTTCATTAATATACTTTTTTATGGGTTTTAGAGATTCAGTTTTATTGTTTTGGAAACGTTTTCTTACTTGGTTTTCATTATTCGTTTAATTGTATTCATGAATGGAAGTTCATTTTAAATGTGGTTAAACATCCAGAATAATTACTATATCTTATTAATTTCATTATATAGATATAAATTATCTTATAATTATTCTGGTTATATACAATAAAGATGACTCATTCGATTAGTTCATGATAAACCCCCAGATTTGGCTTGGCGGTTTTGTGCATAATGAACTTGTTTTTTATTATTATTCCATTTTATGAGTGTTTAAGGATTCAATAACATTAAACATGATAAAATACATAAATAATGATATGGTTCAACCATTGAAAAGGTTTCATGACCCGCCTTGATGATTGTAATGAAAATTGAATACCTATCTTCCTTGTGTGTGATAAATTATCACATCTCAGACGTTGTTTGCATTTATAGTATAAAAGGAGGTGGGAAAAGAGAGATTATAATGAAATATTCCATTGGAGAAATTAAAATCTAGAATATGTGTGGTACATGAATTATCATGGCATTTTGAAGAGTTTAGGTGAGAATAGAAAAAAAATAATGGAACTTGTAAAAGGAATTGAAATAAAAAGGAAGAGAGGTTCACCTCTTGAGTAATCCTCTTCGAGAAACTCCTTAAGACCTTTGATTATGTCCTTTTAGTGAGACCTTCTAGTATTAGAAGTGGGGAATGATGTTAGGGATATATTTGAGCATAATTTAAGCCATTCTTGAATCTTGAGTGGTGTGGGTGGAAGAGGGGGAGAGGGGTGATTTATATTGTGGAGGGGAGGGGAGTTTTCTTAATATTATAATCATTAATTTATTAATTCTTATCAAGAAAAAACATAGTGAGTATTTATTGATATAGAATATTAATAGTAGCATGATAGTTCTAGATTTGGGTACTTACATCACTCATGATGCTACGAATAGTTAATTTATATTATAATGTATTTATACATAAAATTATTATATTTTACTATTCAACAAAAATTCATGTATTTCAAAAAAATACAAAAAATTCACCCTAACCATTTTTTGTTTTGTAGAATCCAAAAATGAAGTCCATTTTTTCAAAATAATTTTTAATATTTGATTAATTATATATTTAATTAAAATCATTTTTTAATCAAAAAATATAAACACTTAAAATATTCATCTTCATTTTTATGGTTCCTTAATTTATTTATACATTCATAAGCCTAGATATAATTCATGAAAGACATATTACTATTCATAAGGGTATGTTACTATTCATAATGGTATGTTACTATTCATAAGGGTAGGTTACTATTCACAGAAAATTAATTAAATTCTATTAGACTCCAAATATCATCCTGAACACAACCGTCTATGTCATATTTTTAAAATACCAAGCGCATAGTAGGAAAATTTAACTTCAATAGCTAGGTTATGACAATCTCTTATAAATACCATCGTTTTTTTCCCAATAGGATCAGTGATTCATGAAACATAGGCTATAACTTGAATATATTTAGAAGAAACATACAATAAAATGTATGGGGTGTTACATTATTCCCTGCTTCGTAAATTTATTTGTTGAAATTTTTTCATTTATAAGGACCATAAAAAAGATATGGGTGGTTCTTATTCATAACATCCTCAGGTTACCACATTTCTTTCTCCATATTATGGTTTCTCCAAAGAACCATTACTAGACAGGTTGTCAGATTTTTCAATAACTACTCCCTTGTGTCAAGAATCCCGATTGGATCCCCACAGTATGACATATCATGTTTATGTTCAATTTCTTCATAGGTGAGTACATGTGTTGGGTATGGAATGTATTTCATCAACAATGACACATGGAACACATCATGAACTTTGGAGAGACTTAGATGAATTGTGAAACGTTGAGCTACAACTCCGATTCTTTCCAGAATTTCAAATGGTCTGATGTACCTGGGGCTTTGCTTCCCTTTCATACCGAACCATAAGACACCCATCCATGGAGATACATTTATAAAGACATGATATCCCACTTGGAATTCCAAATACTTTCTTTGGTTGTCAGTATGAATCTTTTTCCTACATTGGGTCGCATTAATATAGGCCTATATTGTCTTTACCATTGCCTTGGTCTCTTCAATACGTTCTAGGACTATAAGTGTCCACTCACCAACTTCTTCCCAACATGTTGGAGTTCGACATATATTTCCATATAATGATTTGTATCGAGAATTTTGAATACTAGAATGTAAAATATTGTTGTAGAAAAATTACACCAATGGAAAGTATTGATCCCACATTCCTTTGATGTCAAGAGAGCATGATCTCATCATGTCTTCCTGAGTTTAAATGGTCTTTTAAATCATTCCATTGGTTTGGGGGTGATAAGTAATACTCATACAAACCTTAGTATTCAAAGCCTTCTCGAGTCTTTTCCATATTTTTGATGTAATCTGGGGATCTTGATCAGACACAATCTATAGAGGTAAACCATGATGTCTTACAACATCATTAATATAAATTATTGTCGGGCTCTCATGTTTTAAATCCTCTCTTATAGAAAGGAAATGTGTGTATTTTTTGATACGATCAATAATTTCCCATATTGCATCATTCCTTCTAGGTTTCCTCAGTAGTCTAATGAAAAAAATCCATCATAATATTATCCCATATCCACATATGAGTTATTAAAGGTTTCGTCACTCCTCTATGATGTTGTCTCTCTACCTTCACTTGTTGACAAACAAGACACCTTGACACATAGTCAGCAATTTCTCACGTCATATTATCCCCCAAAAAATATTTTTTCAGATCCCTATAAATCTTTGGGCTACCTTGGTGTATAAAATATTTTGAGCTGTGGGAATCATCTAATAGTTCCATTTTTTAGATCAGGTACTAATGGAATGTATAACCTCTTCAAAAATTTCAGAACTCCTTCTTCATACATGATGCCTTACAGTCTACCATCCTTGGTAGCATTAATTTTGATATATAGATTCCCATCATCAGATTGAGTGCTTTTTCCTCTTCTCTAATAATGATGGTTTATCAATTATTTGAAAGAGGAAAGATGTTTACCCTTCCATAAAAATTTCCATATCCTTCATAAGTATATCCATAAATATATGATCTCTTTAAATCCTCATTTGGGTTAGTAGTCTGTGATCTTTCCAACTTAATGCATTTGCCACCTTATTTTCCTTTCATCAATGTTAGTGTATTGAACAATCATAATCATTGAGTAATTAGATCCACCTCTTTTACCTCATGTTGAGGTATTTTTGTGTGAAAATTTATTTCAAACTCTTGTGGTCTGTATAAATATCATACCATTCTCTGTGGATATAATGTCTTCATATTTTCAGAGAAAATATAATGGCTACTTACTCAAGATCAGGAGTTGGATAATTTTTCTCATGAGTCTTCAACTGTCTTGAGGCATAATCAATAATTTTATCATTTTTCATAAGGACTCAACCCAATCCATTCATTGATGCATCATTGTATATCACAAATCCCTCATTTCCTGATAGAAGAGTCAAAATTGGAGCATTGACCATTCTTATTTTCAATTCATAGAAGCATTCTGCACATTCTTTCATCCACACAAACATAACTACTTTATGTGTGATATTGGTTAGTGGGTTAGCCAGTCGGGCAAAATTCTGAACGAAATGCTGATAGTAACATGCTAAGACAATAAAACTACATACCTTGGATATGTTTGGTGGTATGGGACAATCTTGGATTGCCTTTTTCTTTACAGGATCATCTAGGATTCCAATCTTGTTGAAAATATGGCATAGAAAAGAAATTGATTGAAGATAGAATTATCACATTCTAAACAACCCTTATTATTCATTTCTTCTAAGAGTTTTTATAATAATCTGTACGTGACCCTCATGGTATTCATATATTTTTGAGTACACCAGGATATCATTGATAAATTCCAAAAAAATGTTATCAAGATATTCCTTGATAACTCTATTCATTAAATGCATTAAAATAGAGGGTGTATTAGTTAGTACAAAAGGCATCCCTGTAAACTCGTAATTCCCATAACTGTTTTGAAATGCATTCTTAGGAATATCTTACTTCCACACACAAAGCTTATGATATACAAATCAAAGTTCAATCTTCGAAAATTATTTTCCTCCATCAAGTAGATCAAATAAATAATCAATATGAAGAAAAATATTCTTATTCCTTATTTTAATTGCATTTATTCTTATAATATTAATGCATTGACACAAGGACCTATCCTTCTTCTTGACAAAGAAGACCGAGGATCCCTAAGGGGAAATACTATGTCAGATTAATCTTTTTTCACTCCATTCTTCTAGTTATTTCTTTGGATTCACTAACTCCACCGTGGCCATTTTATAGGGAGTCATTGATATAGGTCTTGGACCATGAATTGCATCTATAAAGAACTCAACTTCCCACTATGAAGGATTTATAGGTAAATACATTGGAAATACATCAATGTACTCTTTTACTATTTACAAGTCTTCAATTTGAATATTTCTCTCCTCTCCCATATATATTGGGTTCTCTACCTCTCCAAGAATTTCATTCATTAGAGCTACTGGGGGTGGATCTAGATAAGAATCCGATCACGGGGTTTCTTCTCTAAAGATGATAGATTCTACACCATTTTCAAAAATTGTAACTCCATTCTTCTTGAATTATATCTTCGCATCATAATTTTACATCAAATTCATGAAAATAATTATATCAAATTTAGTAATCGGTATAATGATAAGGTTATAAACTAAAAAAGTTTAATGTGTCACGAGGGGGACTAGTTGACATGCCTTTGTTGCAATGATTAATCTCTTAAAAGTTTCTACTAATAACTCCTTTATTAAATCAAATTGAACATGTCTAATTTTATTGGAAAATCGAGAAGATATAAATGAATTTGAAGATCCAAAATCAAATAATGTGTTGGATTTTTTTGAGGAAATAATTAAATTACCTACCACCACATAATTAGGAACTTCAACTTCCATGGTTGTAATCATATAAGCTCTCCCTTTCTATCTTGGACTTTTCTGAGGCAGGTTTTCTTTGCCACTTAGGACACATATTTTCATAGTGTCCCATATCTCTAAAATTATATCATTGAACATTACCAAATTGTTTTTACCCAAGAATTCATTATATAGATGACCTTTTTATCCACACATATAACAGACTCCCATGCCTTTCAAGCATTTCTTGAGATGATTCTCTCCACAGTTCTCGCTTAATGGGGATTTCTTCATTCCCTAGTTATTTTTTGATGCTTCACCTTTCCCTTGGTTATCGGAGTAATTATTTTTATCTTAGTTTCCCTTGAACAAATTTGTTCTATAAAATTCCTTCTCTATTTTGATGGCACTTGATACAATTTCATCATTTGATTAAATTTTTTGAGAAGGCAGTGCCCTTTGAAGACATGTCTTAAGATGTTACAATAAATGTTCAATATTGTCTGTTGAGTCGCGTACGTAATCTACGGCATACTTGGCTAGCCTTTTGAAGGTATCCTCATGCTCTGCAACACTATCTTCTTCCCATTTCTTTATGCCAAGGAATTTTCTCTTCATTTTGGTTTGTTTCTCATGAGGGAAATATTTATAGAATAATATTTCCTTAAAATACCTCCATTCCATATCTTCTATTTATTCTTCTTCCATGCTATTTTGAATCAAGGACCACCATTGATCAGTGTCTCCATTTAGACAATATACTACTAGTACTACCATTTTATTTTCATTGCATCATAAGGTCAGGAATATCTTTTCAAGGGACATTATCCATTTCTCAGCAACCACTGGTTTAGTAGTCCTACTGAAATATGGGGGATTATGCCACATGAAACAATCTGAAATAGGTGTGGAATGGTTATTCATCATAGCCTGAGTATGTTTTCCCAATATATTCATGATCTTATCTGCTCCAACATTGATTGTGATGACTTGCTCAATGGGGAGATCCCTACATAGCCCATGAGTACTGATTCGCCATCTCCCATTAGACACCATTTCTAAAAAATGTCACACACACTATATTAGGGTATGAAATCATAATGTATAGTATTATATTAACAATATACTTTACATAAATTGAGATCCTACGCATAGATAATCTCATAAAAATTGTTTCTCTGAGGAATAATTTACATCTAAATCCTTCATATTGTCTTGTAAGTAAAATATAAATTATCATAAGAATATACCTCTGGAGTGTCGTAACCAAGAGTATAGCAAGACCCATTTTCATGTACTGGGATACCCTGGGACAATCCAGAAACTCCTTGTTGGATCTTTCACTCCTAGGCACATCTATGTTAGAGCCACCTCTACCTGCTCGTATCTAGATATGGATGTATTTCATGAATGATCCACATAATCATTCCTTACCAAAATATCAGGACATTCTTGTATTTTTGTCCTCAAATACTAAATTTGGGCTTTATTACCTAATATACATTTTCTAATCTAGTTCCCTTGATTGCTACTAAACTTCCTCGGATACCAATTGTAACACCCCGAACCCTGTAGACTGGATCTGGTGAAATAATTTTTATATTGTCATGGTTGGAAGGAATGAAATCCCAATGGGACAATCAGTTTATTAGTTTTTAAGAAATTTGATACATAGATGCAACTGAAATTTCATTGTGAAGGTTACAAAATACAATACATAACAAAAACTAAAAATTGCAACCACATTAACTCAATAATTGTTCTCCTCTAAATCATCTATTGAAGGTAAACAATGAATGGGGTGAGACCAAAATGCTCAGTAAAAGTTAGAAATGGTGGAATCATGAATCAATAACAACTGAATTGTATACAATTTGACCTAATCAATATGGCATGGTGAATAAATGGAAAACTCATGCCACTAATAAACTGAGAAAGAAACTTCATCCATAGATTTTTTTCAAAGTTAAAACCACATGGATAGTAATAAATGATAATGAATAAAGAGAATTAATATTAATAGGAAATCACATATCTAGAACATGAAATCATAATACATTAAAAATTGTTTAGTTTTGTGTGTAGAAACCTGTGTGATTTTTGGAATCAAACTCGAAGGGTTTGTCTCCAAATAATTTGTTCTATGAGACCTACCGATGTATAGAGGGTCTATAGTGGGACCCACCCACCACTAAACGTCCAAATAATTCTTTATACAAATATTTAACACAATATCAATATTCCTTTAAATTATCCATATAGAATAGGGGATATAAATTGCATAATTTTTCCACATTCAAAATAACATTCAAAATAAATACCGTCTATAAAATGGTATATGGTTTAGACAATAATCATATACATGATATGAGAATATGGAAATTTAAATGGAATATAATTTCAATTTAATAGTGATATCAAATGGGTTATAGGTACACTCCATTATAATGAGTAGGTGCACAATACTAAGAAAGTCACAACAAAGTGAAAATAGGGACAAAGCTCGTTACCATGTTGAAATCAATTGAGTCGTATGACCAAAAAGATAATAACCACCAAATGAATCACATAATACCATGAATATAATGAGAATAATGATAATTTATATCAAATCTCAGTACACTTATACCATATATATGAAATAAGAGGCAAACAATGGAAACCCCACATAATTGAAAATGAGGTTATAAAACCCCTTACAAACATTTCAGCCTGGTAATGAGTGTTCTTGCGAGGGCTTAATGAGAGGAAAATGAGTATCCCATTATTTATATATCATAAGAGCATTATAGGGGAGATATGAAAACATACCCCATCATTAGGTAAATAATAAACGAGAACGACATAGGTAATATTATTGAATAAAAGTGAGAGAGAGGATCCATTACTATAAGATCAAAGGTGTTCTTGATTGTACTTAACGACCTGAATAATCCAATTTAGTATCATTATTTAAAAATTAAATAACCTCATAAACATGTAATTGATATGGTATAGCCTTATTAAGTTCATTAATAGACTTTTTTATGGGTTTAATAGATTCAATTTTATTGTTTTGGAATCATTTTCATACATGGTTTTCAGGATTCCTTTACTTGTATTCAGGAATGGATGTTCATTTGAAATGTGGATAAACATCCATAATCATTAATATATCTTATTAATGACATTATATAGATAAAAATGATCTT
Organism: Viscum album; assembly: GCA_963277665.1. Taxonomy (NCBI): domain Eukaryota; kingdom Viridiplantae; phylum Streptophyta; class Magnoliopsida; order Santalales; family Viscaceae; genus Viscum; species Viscum album. The sequence continues at coordinate 1,029,856,737 of OY728140.1, forward strand.
ATAATCATTTTGTTTATATACCATGAGGATGACTCATTCGACGGGTTAATGATAAACCCTTGGATTTGTCTGGGCGGTTTTGTGCACAATAAACTTGTTTTGTATTATTATTCCCTTTAATGAGTGTGTAATAATTAAATAACATTAAAAATGATAAAATACATATATTATGATCTTTTTCAACCATTTAGTAGGTTTCATGACCAGTATTGAAGATAGTAATGTAAATTTAAAACCCATATTCCATGAGTGTGATAAATTAACACATCTCAGGCAGTGTTGGCATTTATAGTATAAAAGGAAGGGAAAATAGAGATTATAATGAAATATTAAATTTGAAAGATAAGAATATAGTAAATTTATGGTACTAGAATTATCCTGTCATTTGGATTTTGTACGGTGAGAAGAGAAAACAAAATAATGGGACTCATAAAAAGAATTGAAATAAAAACGAAGAGAGGTTCACCTCTTGAGTACTCCTCTTTGAGAATCTCCTTAAAAACATTGATTTTTTCCTTATGGTGATACCAGAAGTTATAGGACATGGGAGAAGATTTTAGGGATCTATTTGAGAAACATTTAGGAAAGGAATAAATCTTGAGTGGTGTGGGAGGAAGAGGGGGTGAGGGGTGGTTTATATAGTGGAGGGGAGGGGAGTTTTCTTAATATTGTAATCATTAATTTATTTTTTCTTCTCAAGACTAGAAATAGTGAGTATTATGTGACATATAATTGTAATAAGAGCATGTTAGTAATAGATTTGGGTTCTTACATCACTCATGATTCTAGGTATAGTTAATTTAATTTATAATATATTTATACTGTAAATTAATGTATTTAACTATTCACAAAAAAATCAAGTATTTCATAAAAATACCGAAAATTCACCCTAACCATTTTTCAACATGTAGAATTCAAAAAAAATACCAATTTTTCAGAAATAATTTTCTATATATGAATAATTAAATATTCAATTATAATCGTTATTTAATTGAAAAATATAAACACATAAAATATTCATCATCGTTTTTAAGGTGCTAAAATTTATTTATACATTAATAGGAATGGATACCATTAATAAAAGTCTTTTTACAATTCATAAGAGTAAGTTACTATTCATAAGGGTAGGTTAGTATTCACTGAAAATTATGTTAATTCTATCAGACTCTAAATATCATCCTGAACACAACTATGTATGTTAGATTTTCAAAATTTAAATCACAAAGCTGGAAAATTTATGTTTAATGGAAAGGTTATGACTATCTCTTATAAATACACATATTTTGATTCATATAGGCTTAGTGATTCATGAATTATAGGATTTAAATAGAATTATATAAGATAAACATACCATAAAATGTTTGGAGTGTTGAAATTGTAGTAATTCCAAGGATGGGCTCATGTTTAATTGAAATATTAAATGAAATGTTTATACAATATTTTTTGGAATCCAAATCATAATAATGGATTTTATCAAAGAAATAAATTATATATATGAGTGTATTATACACACATTTATTAGATATTATTCATGGGCGATTCTTGATATATGCGAAAGGACCCAAGTCTTTACTATAAATTAAATCCGCATTGAACGATTACTCAGAGACATTCTTGCTCCGGATGAAGAAGGTATAAGAGGAAGAGTGTTATATAGGAACTATGAAATATAAGGATTGTTTATATAACATGCTTCTTTTATAGTTTTTAAACTTATATTCACACTGATTATTAAATATTCACAAACTGGGTAGTATTTGACATCGTTGGTGGTGGACTTATGAGTATATCTCAAACACTCTTCTGACCATTATTGGGTACCCAGAGAGACCTCATGGATACAAGTAGGTTCAAGGGAAATTAAACGACAATGGATTCATGAATTCCATTCTAGGATGGTTTATAGGGGAATAAGATCGATTATAATCTAGATATTTTACTAGATATAGCCTATGTTATATTTTTATTTTTTTATATCATGCTGTATATGCCTATTGCCATGACCCTCGTGTATTTTTTTGGTATAAAATTTCATTATTGTCATTTTCTATATAAAAATGATGGATGAGGCTGCTTGGTTATTTATATGATGGATTATTATCTTTAACTGTGTATTTATCTTTCATGGTTCCTCTATTGATTGACATGATTATAACATTGTGCTATACTCTGCTCATGAGGGTATATTATCCCTATTATTCCATTATAGTCCCTCAAAACTAATCAACATAAAATATCATACTGTGAGACTCACATGAGGTCATGTGGACAACTAGGTGTAGTTTCTATTATTTGAACCAGGAACAAGACATCACAATGTAGTATCTCAGGTGTTTAATTTATTTTAAATTATTTCCATAATAATTGGGATGGTATATAGGATATATAAGGCATATCAGTATTTGTTCTTGGGATTATGCTTGGGAGTAGCTAAGAATTGTACAGGGGAATGATAAATATCCTAGGATGGGACATGTTACTCTTGATTGTTCTTATTATAGCTGACTTTATTTTAAAATTGGGTGATGCACATGGTGTTAGATGTTCCATATGACTAAGAATATTTTCAAAGGGATTATATGTAAAGGAAATAATTGATCATGCATCATCATAGGCACTTTAGGATTTATATGTCATGCATATTCCATTCCATGTGGGTATTACTACATGAATTTCATACAACATGATTTTCCCTTGATTAATATGTCCATAAAATTGTGATAACATTTCAGGTAGGGATTGGATAAATAACTGGTTTTGATTTAAAAAATTATATATTTCAATTAATAATTTTTATGTGCCCATATAAATTAGATGTGGTGATCTATAAAATTTAACCATTTTTTGATTTTTTCAATTAAAATGTGTATGAATTTAAATGAAATTTAATTCTAAAATCAAATTTTAACCATTAATTGGGGTTGATAATTGTAATTTATAGTGGTTTTTCCTCTATAACATATAATTGAAACTCTATACACTATGACATTGAACATATAATAATTAACATGAGGCAGACTCAACCTCAGTAGTGGACACTAGTCAATGTCTCTTGATTTATTTTTGATATGTTCATTGCCAAGACCATGATTTTGTAGAATGTAGTGGGGTGTTACTTTTATAATGGGAGTAATAAAAATAACAGATTTATATTCCTTTATTTCCATATGTTATCAAATCATATGATGATTTGTGTGTTTGGTGTCTGAAGATACATGCCATAATGAATAACGAGAGTCTTTTACTAGGAGGGTGGTGATGACCTTGCTCTGGAGGTGGTGGGACTTGGGACATTAGTAGAACCTCTTGTATTTCCTCTTACAAATATCTAGTTTTACCTGATATGAGCACATATTCCTTGTTTCTAGTAGGTTTCCTATGCTTTATACAGAATGTTCAGGGGACCCCATGACCTTCCCCATCAATGGCTAAGTTTAAATGTGAGTTTTAGTAGAAGTGAATGCTCATATTTTCTAGGGATGTTTTTCCACATTCCATGGATTCATAGAAAGAGGCCATGTTATCCTTTTTGTTATCACCCTGAGACACCTCCCAACATGAGAGTGAAGATGAATGTATATATGATTAGAAATATTTAAAATATATGTTGGAATATTATTATTTAGATAGATATTTATCAGGATATTTCACTAAGGTGTTTGTATATATTCATATATGATTACATTTATCTCGAAAAATTGATTGACGATAGAGCTATGGAGTTTATTCACATAGATATGGTATCTTCATTAGTCAGGAAATACTCTTCAATTTTTTAGAGCTCTTGAATTTATTAACTATTCTAATAGTTGAAGAGTTATATAATGTTTGTCGATTTGACAATAGTCATATATGTGACATCCAATTTCTAGTGAATGTACTTCATCTAACTGATGTATCTGGAATAGTGAATCAGTATCATATCATGGATCGTACCTTGTGAGAGGATTGGGGTGTGAGCTATGGTGGTTCGCCACCTAGATCTCGAAATACATTGACTAATAGTAGGAAACGTGATTTAGAGATTCCACTTGGTGGCATTAGTAGCAAGGGTGCATAATCTTGTAGCCTTGTGGGGTTCCATAAATGCAGTAGTCCAGGACATAGAAAAACATAGATTATAAAAGGCCTATTCAATATTCGATCTTGTAGGAATATAGTCCATGTTCAGTGCATATTCAGATTTTACACATTATCTAGTGAGAGAGGGTATTCACTGACTTTATATTTAGGAGTGGGGTCAGCACCTTCTCATCATTCATGGAGTTGGAGTGTGGTTAGTCGGTCATGAAGAGGATAGGTTTGTGTCCAAGGTAGCAATACACTATATTTATAGCACCATAAGAGCATACTTACTTAAAGTATATATGATATATCTCTAGTTTGTAGAGAACAACAGATGTATGGGGTGTAGCTAATACAATTGGGGTAGATTGTTAGACCTTCTATAATGAGAGGTACTATTCTAGTGGATTCCAAATTGGTAATTTCACTTTTCTATATAAGGGATTTTCATTCCTTCATATTTGAGTCTATTATGGAGAGCCCTGGTCTTGATGTTTAGAATTCTTATAGTGTGATGACACTAGATACTCTGTTGAGGATATGATCAGATCTTGTATCATAGTAGTGGTATTTCCCCCAAGAGGTAGGTGGTCATATCTTTATATGGGAACTCTTTTTACTTAATATGAAAGGATTTGACGTCATCCTAGGGATGTATAGGTTGGTTCCCTATTATGATTACATTTGTTTATATCACCGAAGGGTGACTTTTACCTCACTGTAGGGAAGACATATTAATTAAAAATGTGAATTGTTTGTATATAAAATATGATCTTGACCCTATATTTATGGGCTATAAAAGATGATAGTAGGGATTGATATATTGTATCTTGATGAGTAGGGAATGAATCAAGAAAATTCCCCTCTGGTAGTAGATCATTTTAGTAATGTTTTCTTGATCAACTTTTTAGGACTACCTCTTGAGATAGAGGTTTATATTTCCCTTGAGCTATTTCCAAGAGTTTCCTCGGTGTTCATTGATCCTTATAGGATTCCTAATACTATGATATAGGGTTTCTAGAGGTGGATAGTGGAATATAATTATGAGGGTTTCATGTGGCCTAGTTTTTCACTGTGGTGTTCAAAAGTCCTTTTTTCCAAGAAGTAATATTGTACCCTAGGGCTTTTCATGGATTACCATCGGTTAATTCTGTATATGGTTAAGAATTAATATTCATTTCCCTTTATTAATTATCTATTAGAAAAACTCTGAGGAGAAATATATTTCTCAATGATTTATATGAGATCGAGTTATCATTAGCTTCATGTTAGACCGAAAAATATATAATGTACAACATTCTATTGTAGGTATGGAATGTACGAGTATTTTTCCATGTCTTTAAACCTCACAAATGTGTTATAGGTTTGCATGTTACTAATGAATTAGGTTTTCATTACATATACAGATTCATTTGATGTGGTATTTATGGTCGATATCTCGGTGTGTTCTCATACTCGACACAACCATAACAAAATATTGATATCTTATTTTGTATACAAAGAGAGTATCAATTAAATTTTAATAACACAATGTTTCACTTTTGGATAGATAAAATTCACTTCATGGGTCAAATTATCTTAGATAAAGGGGTTTCAATTGACCTAGAGAAGTTGAGAGATATAGAATCCTAGGAGAATCCCATGAATTTATTTGATATATATTGTATCTGTGGGCTATCTAGTTATTATAAGAGGTTATCAAGAGACTTATAATTCTTAGTACAACATCTTAAAAGATTTATTAAAAATGTAGTGATGTTTATATGGTCTAAAGCATGTGTTACCATATTTTAGAATCATAATAAGATATTAGCATCAGTGTTGAATCTAATTCTTCCAAAGTTGGAATAGAGTTATAGAATATCTTGTAATGAATCATGTATCTGTAAAGAATATTTTTTTATGTAGGAGGAGTGATTCATTTCATGGAATATGGGAATCATTAGTAGAAACAATATAATAGGAATTACCTAACAAGTGATCTCATGTTAGCCCCATTTTTCATGCCTTGAACCATTGGACGCATTCCTTACTTGGACAGAACTATGTGGTGTATATGGACAACATAATCCATAAGTAAATCATTACACATCATGAATTGAATATCAGAAAATAAAATTAGGTTGAATACCAATAGTGTCTTTTTCGTTTTGATTTCTTATATTCTTATCATGGGGATTGTAGTTTTCAATGCTCTGAGGGGGAGGCCTCAGAAACTAGTGGTTTCTATGGATAGTAGCGAGTTCCATCTTATGGACATGTTTTCTGAGATACATATAATGTATTAAGAATGTAATGGAATTTTTTTTACTTCAATAAATATCATTTACCTGTTTACATCTAGAAAGAGTTAATATGAGGCAACAATCAAATTTCGAGGTTTTGGTCTTATGGGACAATATTTCAGGAGATGTCCCACCTCCTAGTAGGTTCATTGAAGACAATGAGATATTATGAATTCATGGAATCATATAAATTCCTACAGATGTCTGAGAGGAGTTTAAGTGAGAGCTTCATGCCTCTATAAGGGTTTCACATCCTTATCTTACCATGATTTTTCTTAAGTTAGGCCCACAATATGGGCCATCAAGTATGAAAAGATAGATAATTTTGTTTTTTTCTTGATGTTCCACCTATAATTTCTTATAGGTATAATACTAATAACTAATGGGTATTTTACATTATTTACTTATTTTTCAGTGGAGATGGGATTTCGTCACTTGGGATTTCATGATTGGATTTCCGATGTAACTTCAGAGAAGTGACTTCGTATGGGTGGTGATAGGTAGGTTGATAGAGGTCTCCAATTTACTAATTATTATAGTGTCTTCTATAGTAGATGTGATCAAGAGACACTTAATTTATTTGATTATATCCTTCATGGGCTTCCAAGTTCTATCATATCAAACAGAGTCACTCATTTCACATCAAGGTTTATGAAGGGGATATAGAAAGAACTGGACTTACAAGTACTATTCAGTATATCCTATCACCAATAGAATTATGGTCATCCCAAGTGTATGATATATGTATTGGAAGACATGATATGAGCAAACATCTTTGATTTTGGAGGTTATTGGTAGAAAAAAATACATATTTTTTTGCTTACTTATAATAAAATTTTCCATGTGTCCATACATGTGGCTCTTTATAAGGCCCTATATGGTTGGTCATGTTGTTCACCCTGTGCTAGTTAGAGGCAGGATAGGTAGTGCAACTGTATCCTCATATTGTTCAGAGACATTAGAGTAGGTTCAACATATTAGGAAGTTGGCATCTATAGCGCAATTTATATAGAAATCATATCTCGACCATCACCATAGACCACTAGAGATTGAGGTGGGGATTCTTATTTACTTAGGAGTTTCACCATGAAAAGGGCATATATTTATTCAAAAAAGGAGGTTATTTCCCCATTACCTTAGGCCCTTTGAGATTATGGAGATATTTGAACTGGTGGAATTTTGATTTAATTTACCAAATATATAATGATCCATTCACATCGTTTTCTATGTATATTAGTATCACTGATATCATTTAGATCTATTTTATATTCTGATTTCCCAAGATTTTTGAGTTATATGTTGATGTATCCTTTTAGGACCATCCTATACTAGTTGTTGATTAGGGAACATAGGTTCTCTAAGGCCAGTTAGTTCCTCTATTATGGGTGATATGATAGTACAGTCATGTACAATAACATACATAGGATTGAGAGTCTTATTTACAGGTCTAGTGGCCAGAGTTATTCTTAGATGATTCTTTACCACCCTTGGAATTAAAATTTGGGGATGAATTAATTTAAGGGGGAAGAATATAAGATCTCAATTTCTCTATGAGTTATGTATAATTTAAATTTTGTCCTAAACTCATTATTTTATACTTATAAGTGTTTCTTAGGTCATGGGGATGGGATAAAGAGCATATGAGTCTTGTTAAGAACATAGAGATCTGATTTTAGGATGAAATAGAAGAGGCATATATTTATCACTATACATTATCTTCAAATTTTGCACCCCAGTATTGGCACCACAATGTCAACTGAACCATGAAAATTATATTTGGGTAATGTGGGTATGAGACAGAGGGTGATAATGGGACGAAAATGGTTTCCTTAACTGGGCACTACAATTCATGTCATGTGTGTCCCATGGATAGTGGGGTGGACACCGTTTGTGCACTGTTTGGCTAACTTTGTTTCCAAACCCTAAAAAATTTATAATTACTAAAAATATTTGTTTTCCAATATCTATTTATAAATCAATATCCCCTTTTTGTTTTCCCAATTAGAGAACACTTCATCCCCTTTGAGATCCTTCTTTGTGCCTATATCTCAGAATTAAGGGGTCTCTCACTTCTAGACATAGATCGAGACATCGCCTATCACGTTGGATAGCCATTGGTAATCTCTCTATTTCTATTCCACCTTTCTTTATTTTTCTTTCACTAAAAAATTTTCTTTTGTTGAGATATCATATTCCAAACCTTTAATGTGTTTTCCTATTTTATTTTATTTTATTTACATAAAACATAAAAAATGTTGGTCAAATTCTAGCAGTATACTACATAGACATACCCCTCCCCATCATAATTATCAGTACAAAAAACCTCCACCATTTCATGGATATTCAGCAAGTTGTCCCATGCAGGAATGCACTGGTCGGGTACTGATAGTGGAGCCATACCATCTCAAACTTCCATGTTTTCCTATTTTATTGATTTCTTACATTCTATCCATAATTAGAGGCCATCAATGGATAATAAGTAGATTAACAAAAACAGGTAGGTGGTATCATGATATTACATCAAAGTATTGGTGTTTATAAATATGTTGTTCTACAACATGATGAATTTTCTGAGATTCTCTTATTAAATTTAATGGTCTTTAAGATAAATAGTATATCATGACCTAAATGACTTAGGAGACCTGTTTATATAACACTAATGTTTAAGGAAATTGATTTTAACCACCCATTTGCATGTGTTTCTTTTTTTGATAAAACCTCTATGGGTAGCCTATGATTTTGACTCATTGTAGGGTTGTTTTTTTTACACCATTCCTAGGGTTGTTAAATTTATTGGATAAATATAAATTTAATTCAATAAATAGGGTAATGTGAAACCATGTCCCTGTTCCTTTTTTATTTTAAATATCGCTTAGGCATGAGTCATTCCTTCAATAAAAATTCACAATTAATATGAATGGGGGGATTTTGGTTACCTATATCCTTATAAGAATATACATGATTTGATCCACCTTTTGAGGTGAATAAATTTATTATATAAATGTGATGGATAATAAAATTAAAATTATAACATAAATGGTATGGTTAGTCAATGGACCCATGACCACTCACATTACTATGTAGACAATGAGAGATGGGTTCCAACATAGAATTCCATAAACAAACTCTTTTGAATAATTTAACTAAATATTTATAAGCTATTTTATAATTTTCCTTATGTGACACATGGGATGTAATATACCATATTATTCTAGGTATGTCCCACATTTAGTTTTTTGTTGAGCCTTTGTGGTCTAGTTTTGTTTAGAGACAGAGTGCTTGGAAAAAATAACATAATGTTAGATGCTAGTTGTTTTAATTAATAAAGTCTCGGTGAAAACATGTGAAATGGGTTTAGGAGGGTTTACTATGGTTTGGATGGCTTTGGAAGTGGTCTGGGTACTTATATATAAGATGGTATCAAATCATTCTATTGGGAGATTACATGCCATGTACATGTTACTTGATGTGTAACTACCACTATACATGTCATGAACAACTGTTGGGTCTTATGTTGGTACACATCATGTAACCATTCACATCATCTAAAATTTTATAATGGTTAACAATTAATTCAACATGATGGGGTTTTTTAAAAACTCATTATAAAGAAATACCTAATATGTAAATGGAATAATCTATGTGTAATTATCATGGGAAGTTGTTTTAGGTGGGTAGTGAGGAACATTTTATTTCATTTATTTGGTAAAACCATTCCTTCTATGACCTATGAATGATTTTAGGCGATTTTTGAGAAAAATAATAACTTTAGAAATCCAATTTCTGAAAATCAATCCATGGTAAGTTATTCTATTGATTTTTTCACTTATCTTACATAGTTCCCTTGATCTTCCGGTGTAATCACATGACCATCACAATTATTGTTTTTGATCTTGATTGGTTATGATACTAAATCATTCATTTGATTTTCTAAGACTTTTTTCTTATTTCTGAATCAATCTGTAAGGGTTGGTTAATCACTGGTCAATGGTTGTTGTTTTAAAACATAACCCAATGGTATGTTTAATCGCAATGTTTGTGAAATATTGCAATTGCTCCAACATTTCAAGCTACTAAATTAATGAATTCAGGAATAGGGATATTCTTTAGAATCCCTCTGGATAAAATTGATTGAACTTTCTAAATGATAATTTTTGATTGATTGAATCATATTTTATAAATGATTCGATTAATATTTTAAAGCGTGTTTCACATTACATGGAATTTCAGTGATTGTTTAATATAGATTCATATTGGTATGGATTTTTTTTGAAATGACTGTAATATTGTTGTTTTATGACCAAATGATATAATAAATGTGATATTGAAATATAAATGGTAATTTTCATAAATAAACATCAGTACTTATGATGTTATTTTGTGATATACTTATTTCTATGCCTAGTAATTAGGGTTGTAATTCTTATATATTGGGATATAGTGTAACAACCATCTGTGTTTTATGAAAAAAATTATTTAAATAATTTTTATTCATCAGTATATTTAATTACATTAAATCAAGAGTTTAAACGAACCAAAATACACCCTTAGTATATAATTGTGGTTATAGCCTAGTCGTTAGATAGGGAGGAAAAATTAAAACTAACTTATTAAAATGTATTGTGAATTCTTTGGATATCAATAAATTATGAATTATATAAATTATATATTTTTATTTTTGATTTAATTCATATTTGAAATAAAATTAATGAGATATATATGTTATATACTTAATAAATTATTTTTTATTCGTCTTATAGATATTTTAATCATAGGGTGTGAATAAACCCGATTTTTATATAAACCCTTATTTTTTAGTAGTGCAATCTTACACCTTTGAATAGGTTAACCCTTTTAATATTGGATTTTGATAGATGAATAATTTTTTATTAAAATAGAAACATGATTTTTTAATTAATTATTTAAAATATTACATTGGTTGAATTTATTATATTCTCTAATTACATTAATGTTTTGATGAATAATAAAAACACACTATACTTTTAAGTGAAAAAAATTCTTTTCATCAAGATAATTTATATGGTTAAATTATAATATTGAATGGTTTTAAAGTATAAAGAGAATATATTTTTATCATTTAATATAATTTATGTAATTATCATTAATTTTACATTGAATACATATGTAAAAAAATTTCAATCATTTTCAATGTTTTAACTTTTAAAAACACGTTCTTTTATTAAAATAATGGGATTGATTTTAAATTTATTACTACAACTATAGGGTATTGAATTTTTAAAAATGGAATATATATATGTATTATGTAGGTCCAAATTATGTTAATAGGCTGCTTTTATTTTTGGTAATTATGAATATTAACATTGGTAATAATTTTAATTACCATAGTTAACGGTAAATTTGGTAATTAAAAGTAAAAATAATTTTACCAAATTAAATTAACACCTATAAAAATCCTATTTTATGACTAAATTAGACCCTTATCATATATTGTTCGAAATGGAGTCACTTAATGGAAACATACCCATGAACATGACATGAATGTAATAAAGATTAATGAATGTGACAAAAAGTCACAATATCATTTTATAGAAGTATATGGATTTTAATATATGGATAACTAGAAGATAATATCCACTATATAATGTCTCTAGAAATCTAACATAATAAAATAAATCTTATATTTTTATTTATAATTATCATAGATTAAATAATTACCATTATTGATACACAATACTAATGTAAAATAATTTTATTCACAGAAATATCAAATAAATGGTTTTAAAAATATTATATGAAAAATATTATGAACTAACTAATTTACTCCACAAATTTTATATATTATTAAGACATTTTAGATATATATTTAATATTTTTATCCTAATTTATCTTTAGTGTGGATTTTTTTAATGTCTGATAAATAAATTGTGTCAGAATTAACAGTATTGAAATTTTATAAAAATAAGATTTTATTAAAAATTATAAAAATAAAAAAAATATTAAAAAACTACAAAGTGATAATTATGAGATCTGAAATGTCATAAAAAATCTATTTATGTTCAACTAAGACCATATAATTAATCATTTATAACCATTAAATATTTAAAATTTCATTACCACAAATAATATTAAATAGAATAACTATGTGTCAATTAAAAAGTTATGGTTTAAATTGAAAATATAAATTGACCAAATTTTAATGTATGGTGATATTACAATCATATCTCTTATCATATTTTAAATTGGGAAATTTTGGAGGTTTTTTGTAGGTTTTTATTTTATTATAAATTATTATAAATGGAGTATCCAAAAGTGCCCCTCACATTAGTTATAAAAGGTTACCTACTCCCTCACCACTTAACTTCATTTTGAGCCTTCAATATTGTCCATAACCTTCCCTTTTTTCTTATCAGCATCACTATTTTCATTATTCGGGTTCTTTTCATCTTCATATTCGAACTCAACTTCTCTAAGATGTGATTTAGTGGAAGCATGGCAAGGAAGAGGTAATATCTTCCACCAATTCCTTAAAATTTATTTCTTCTTCAACATACTCTTAATTTGTTTCATCATTATAAAGTAATAAATTCAGTATCACTAATTTAAATATATGTTATTATAAATATCAATGAACTATATTTCACATTCTATCAGTCCTAAGAAAAATAAAATCACCGCACACGCGTACGTACAACTTACTATCTCCACGTCGTGGGGTAATGTTTTTTTCACCACCACATTTGTAGAGACCCGATGCATGATGTACATAGATATAACATTAATTTTGTGGAATAAATAATACATAACAAAAACAGACACACAAGGATCACAATAGTTTAGTGTCTTTGGAAACATGGAACGTAATATTCTAATCATGGTGAAAGATCTTCAACATCTCCCATAAAGATCTTCCACTTTTTGTTTCCTTACCTAAAACCTTTCTTTTTATCCTGGGGGAAAATAAAACATAAAAAGGGTGAGCTCAAATTCTAAATAAGGGTATGCATGGATAAAATAAAACATACCATATACATTTGAACTTAAATACATGAACATAATGTTTAAACATCAAAATCTCGAGCAACGACTTAAAACATGGTAGTGCATAAGGCATAGATCATAATGGAACATAAATCTTGATAACACAGAATGGGAATAAAACATGTAATTGTGGCATCCATTAATCACATGTAATGATTTCCATTGTAGCCAAGTCAATGCTGCCTAGACCATCTTAGTGGACAAAGTCCCTTTCTGAATCGAGTTCACTCCTCGTTCCAATCCTGTAATACTGAACCAGATTAACTTACCGTTCCATCCATGTCTATATCATGAGATATAAATCTTTACCCAATGCATTAGAGGTAGATATAGGTCCCACCCATCTCATAATTAAATCATTCTTAATTGTGGCACAAAATAAACATACATCATTTATAAAAACCCAATAAATAAAATTGGTTTTCATAAACATCATCCCATCATCACATAATCCATATAAAATAAATGGATATCATTTCATAATAATAATAGTGAAACCATGTAAATCATAGGGACATGATACTTGAAACATACACATATGAAATAATGTCATCTTAGATGACAAATGGTTTTGATAAATCACTTGAAATGAATTCGTGAGGAAAATATCCTTTCTTCTTCAAAATCATTCTCTTTTCACAAAATGTCATGAAATTTTAAAAGAAAAGAATTTTGTTGAAAATAGTCATGAAATCTTTTACAGGAAGCTTCATGAAAATAAGGCTTTATAAAACTATAAAAATCCATTCGTGTTGTATAAGTTTAAAAAAACATTATTCTCGTACTTTTGCCAGAAAAGTCAAAAAACTACCTCGTAGCGTAAAACAAAAGAAATATTCCTTACATACCATGTAGTAAAAGTCAAAAATGGGTAAACAGGACTTTCAAAATACATGAAAACATTTTTATAAAACATGCACATGGATAATAACAATAACCGCAGTAAATATTTACGAATAAACAATCTCAGATAAGAATGAGATTGGAATATTTATCCCTTACCTTAGGTACGATTTGCTTTGTACGTATCTGAACCTCCTGTATAATGATTTAAATAATGTCATCGACTTATTACAGAATCATATTCATTTTTATGATATCATATATGGTTCACTTCTGACTTTATATTACCCGTTCTTTTGTAAATTCCATGTTAAAGAGCATTTTGGGTAAAATCGTTTCATTTATCGTCCATGTTTTGACTTTTAATTATTCATATGATTACTTAGATCATGATTACATAATTCTAGAATATAAAACATGATTTATATATAATATATATTCAGAATATACATATATATAATAGATCGATAAATGGAAAGAAATACACCGTTCATGGAGACGGTAGGCCGTACGTACGCATGAACGTTGTTTTAGTTTCCTCATTGAATTGAATGGAATTAATTGGATGACATACATATATATATATACATAAATCCAGTATCATTATTATTTGATATATTTCATGATTACTTATTATATATACTTTATAATCATTTATGAACGGTTAATCATTGAGAATGAATCTCATCGCGTCGTGGAGACGGTATTCCGTACGTACGCACGAGCGATGATATCGTTCCCATATTCGTGGAATTTTATTGGAGTGTATATATACAATTACAGAGTAAATAATACTTTAAAATAATCATATATAGTTATTTATTTTCACCATTATACCCATCCAAGTAAGGTGGTGGTGGAAAATAGATTACACCACGGTGTGGAGTCAGTATTCCGTACGTACGCACTCGCGGTGATTTCGTTTTCCATAGGATGGATAAATGGTGAAATAGGGTTTTTTAATACTTATAATAACATATCCGTATATGAGTGATACTGATTTTATTACTTCATAATGAAACAACTAAAGAAGAAGAAGTGGAAGAATAAATAAAGTTGAAAGAATCGGTAACATACATTACCTCTTCTTTGAAGCACCTCTTTGAGACCTCCTTTTAGGGAACTAAAATTGGACATTAAAGAAGAACATGACTTCTAGGATGATTCTAGGGAAGTGTATAAGAGAATTTGTCAGAGTTTTTCCGAGCTTGAAGGCTCAATGTGGTGTGAGGAAGAGAGGGAGGAGGTGCCCTTTTATAAGGGAGGAGAGGGGCACCTTTGGAGTAACTAAAAATATTATTTTATTATAAAGTCATATTCGGTTTTTAATAGCTCCAAATCAATATATTTAAAATATAAGGTGGGGATGGGTCGAAATACTCTCATCCAATAGAATTTATACAAGTTTAGGTCATTATATAAACCTTAACCTTTGTTTTAACTCTTAGTTAATTAGATTGACATTTAACCATGTCACTTTGTAATTTTATATTATATAGCAAATAAACATACCATATACATCCAAGAGACCCCCAAGTGGTCAATTATTGATAAAAAATCATGATATAAGTATCTTGGATGATCCTTAGATTTTTAGGAATATAGTAAAAATTAATAATATAATATTTGTTTTAAAAACTATTTTATGTCAATTTTGACACTATTTGGTAATTGATTTTTGTGAAAATTATAACAGAATGATTAGTTCAAAAAAAGTTAATTAAATCGATAATAACATATCATAATGACATATAAAATTATTTTAATTCATAAAAAGTCACAAATTACATTTATTTGGGTATTTATAACATCAATTATGTCAATATTTCATTAATAAGATAATTACTGCATCATCATTGTGTCATAAATAAATTAAATTATTTTATGTCTGAAAATTACAAATAAAATACCATTATGTAGGAAATATTCTTATCTTTCTAATGAATATTTATAGTTGAATTTATCTTATTTATAACCCTATACTAAAAATGATTTAGTTATTAAACTTTGATTTTAACTATTTTAACCCTTTTTTAAATAAATTAATAATAAATGTCCTAATCTAATCCCAGTGGGCCTAAATAGTCATATTTTATTCCTAAGATTGTATTTGGACGAATTACACTTATCCAGTAGAATTAGTACATGTGTTAGGTTAATAATAATATCATTTTTACCCTTAATTACCCTATTTACTTTTAACCGTGGTAAAAAAAAGTAAAAAGTTACTATTCACCAAAAAAAATTCATCTCATTGAACCACATTTTAGTCCTTGATATTAACTGTGTCTCTTGGATTTTTGAAATTCCACTCACAGAAGCGGTAAAATTATGTTTTATGTAAAATTCATTTTTTACTACCACTTAGTGGTTTCACTGTTCATCAAAAAATGAAAGTTTCCAAAAAAATACCAAAAATTAGGCCTAAGCTATATTTGATATAATGAACTCAAAAATTATTTCTATTTTACCAAATTCAAAAAACATCAGTTGCATTAATTAATTTAAAAATAAATTCTCGTCGCCAAAACAAATAGCGTGTTCTTAAGAGATAATAACTATCAAAATATTGACACTTGTTTATGTCTGGTTTAAATGTAAAATTACATCCAATGACCAACATTGTATTAAATTGTAAAAATATATTCTAAATATAATTTAAAACCACTCAAATTAATAATTTATCACTATTAATTATTTCGATTAAAAAGGTTGTTTTTAAATAAAATTTAGTAATTTTAACTATTCATCAGAAAATGAAAGTTATCTGAAAAGTACCAAAATTTCACCATAAGATAATATCGATATTCTGAATCCAAAACTGAAGTCCATTTTGAAAGATAAAATTTATAAAATTTCAAATAGTGGGTATTAATATTCATAATGGCTAGTTCATAAAAATATTAAAATAATATCTCGTTTAGTGAAACTCGGTATTGCATACTATACATGCTATCGAGGAAGGTCGCGATTGTGTGTAATGTAGGGCATTTCAAGGATGTGTGTTGTGCAAGCTCATTTTGGTGTAGCTTAAAACACAAGACATTAATGAAATTAAAAAGAATATTTTTCATAAAATTTCGGGGTGTTACATTATACCCCTCTTAAAATGAATTTCGCCCCCGAAATTCGTCAGGGTTATAAATGGTTTACTACTCGAAAGTTTCATTAATAGAAACCCACATCATAAAAATGAATACCAAAACATGGATTTAAAAACTAAAGTATGAAATGTAACGGTTACCCAAATTAACTCAATCCTGGGTTTCCATGTAGGAGAACATAGGTGAAAATATGGATATGGAAGAAAAATCTGACCATCAAGTTATGATTGAGAGTGGTAGAAAACATGGCCATGAAAACTCCAACAATCAAAAAGACATAAATTTGTGACAATCTAAGGAAACATCTGATTCATTGGATATAAGAGCACTAGGATAACATTTTTGGTTTTCAAGATCATTTCCCTAATGTTGATGAAATTGGAATCAGAAGAAATACTTTCGTGATTTTGGAACAGTCTCACCGTTGGTTGTTCTGTGGACAATTTCCACTTCATCTCTTAAAGAAATGAAGTTGAATTTTTCATTCTTGGCGTGTTATAAGATCATGTTATTGAATGATGGGTCATTCCATATGTCTCAAACAAAAGGTTAGAAAAGTTATCAAAAAATACATAAGTCCATCTATAGTGAGATTAATCATATATGGTTCCTAAAATGGACTTATACTTCATATATCATACTAATTAATATAATAAAACTAGTTACTACTAAACAAGGACTTCATGTAGGCCAGTGGTAGGCGATAAAGGCCATTCGTACTTCGGTTGTGGGTTCGATTCCCACAGCCTTGTCCGACGTGATGGGTTGTCGCCCATCCTGCAGGTTGTCCTTTTTCTTAAACTACATTACTATAACATCCCATAAATAATATCAAAAAAAATTCTATCCTTAAACAATACTAACTTATGTCCAACATAATCCATTTCAATCTTTAGGCTTATCCAAAATACTGCTGTCCAATCTCATATTATAGTGAAAATGATTACCAAAGATTTTATACAACTAGCATGTTAATACCATCATTGATCCCCATATATCATGAGATATGCCTTGTTGGTCACATTCCAAAAATTCGAAGGCCTTAATCATGTATTCTTTTGAAAAAATGAATACCCATTGAATTTTAGTGAAAACATGAGTGCTGTCAAAAGTTAACTCTTTTCACATACCAAAACCTCGAACCATGATATAACTATTTCCTTATATCAGTCATGACCTCATAAATACTGTCAAACATTTCATTTTCTTGTTTCCCTTCATTATGTGCATATCATCTTTTTCCAAAAATATCTCAATCACTTTCCATGTTTATCAGTACCATAAAATTATTGAAAACCACAATAGACCAATACATAAATATTCCAATATTCCACGATACTATATACAACATTATTTTGGAATCCCATTACATAAACACTTAATCATTCCACCACATCGTTGTCATATTCAACATCGCCAATAATGATCACATGTGACTTCCATTTTTTCCATTGCTTAAGTGGTTTCTCATGTGATCATCACTAACCCTTGGATTAGGGCATTTATTATCACAATGCCCCATTTCCTTGCACTTGAAACATTGAAGTGTTGGTGGTGCGTTCTCTGCAGTCTTTTCGTTATTCACACCATTAGAAACCCTTTTTCCATTACTTCGACACTCAGCTACTCGATGACCTTCTTTTTAACACTTAAAACATTTTCTAGTCCGTTTAAGACAATCTCCACCATGCTTATTTCCACACTT
This sequence comes from Viscum album, assembly GCA_963277665.1. Lineage (NCBI taxonomy): Eukaryota > Viridiplantae > Streptophyta > Magnoliopsida > Santalales > Viscaceae > Viscum > Viscum album. The sequence continues at coordinate 1,029,875,759 of OY728140.1, forward strand.
TGAGCATAAGGAAACATTCATCTTCTTTTCAATATTTTTTTGAGATTTCTCCTTGAACTCCATCTTTCGTTTCTTGTCAAAACTAAGAAATGGATGAGTAAAACCTACTTCCATTTCTATCTTGATAGCACAATGCACAATTTCTTCATAGCTACTGAAGTCTCTTATAGCTAATGCCCTTCGACGATTTGGTTTTAAGCCACTGAATAAACGATCAAATTTACTTTCAGGTTGGATGATAAAGCCAGATGCATTCCTTGTAAGCCTTGTAAAATTCACTTTGTATACACCAACAGATTCATTATCTTTTTGCTTTAGTTCAAGAAACACTTTCTCCATCTTTGTTTGAAAAATACAAGGGAAATACTTATTTAAAAATAAGTTCTGGAACACATCCCATTTCATGGACTCAATTTCATCTTTTGGCCTCGTATTCTTGATAAGATTCCACCATTGATTAGGTTCACCTTCCAAACGATATACTGCTAAGATGACTTTATCATGTTCAGAACATTGAAGAACCAAAAATATCTTTTCTGTGGTACTGATCCATTGTTCAGTAACAAGTGGATCAAGAGACCCACTGATAGAAGGTGGGTGTTGCCTCATAAGGGACTCAATAGAATATTGTTCCCTTCTCTGCTCATTTGGAAGTCTAGAATGATTCATAGCTTGTGTAAGTATATCAATAAGATTTTTCACTCCATCTCCCATAACATTTGTTTGTTCAGGAATACAATCATTGCATTTTCCATTGCATTGATCAACACGGTTGCTTCGAGTTCCAGCCATCGTCTAAAACCCAAAAATAATAGTGTGAGAGGAAAAAATCATGCTAGGGAAAACAACATAATAATGGGGGTGTACCATAAATATATAACATCTTAGGTTTAATTCTATGATCGTTACCATAATTCTAGGACTATAACCTATACTTATACTTAACCTTAGGGACATCCCTAGACATACCTTAGAAATATCTCTAGAGATCTCACAAAAGCTCTCGCATCCTAGTTTCCAAAGGTTGACTAAAACTTTCTTCTGATACCAACTATAAATGTAACACCCTGAGATTTTATGAAAAATATTCTTTTAATTTCATTAATGTCTTGTGTTGTTTGCTACACCAAGATTACCTTGCGCTATACGCAACACCGTATTATCTTGTAGTATACGCACCACTATTCTTGGATCGTGTTACACACAATTTTGATAATAGTTATTCTATTAAACATTAAGTATATATATATATATATTCAATGTATAAATGAAATATGGTTGGATTATGTTATAAGAAACAACGATATATTCTTGCACAACATGCATCCCTGACTTGGCTTGCATTACACGTAATCGCGACCTTCCTCGATAGCGTGTGTTGTACAAAATACTGGGTTTTACTAAACAACGATATATTATTATAATATCATTATGAACTAGCCGTTATGAATATAATTAACTAAAATTTTAATTTAATAACAATATTATTCATCTTACACATTTTCTAGAACATTGTATAAGAATAAAATAAATTTTTCGGGTAAAAAAAGTTTTTTTAAAAAAATGCAGTTTTGCCGCCTTTTGATGGGGCACCCACATTAAATCTAGTTTTTGACATGTATATAAGTTCAATTTGATAAAATAAAAATCTTATTTGGAATCATGAAATAAAAATTTACTTGGGATAAATTTTTCATATTATTCTGGTAACTTTCATATTTTGATGAATAGTAAAAACACGCTATATTTTAATTAAAAACAACTTTTTTTCATCGCAATAATTTATATGGTTAAATTATAATATTTAATGGTTTTAAAGAATAAATAGAATATATTTTTACCATTTAATATAATTTATGTCATTGTCATTGATTTTACATTAAATTCGTAGGTTAAATCAATTCAATCTTTTGAAATGTTTTAAAGAAAAACCGGTTTTCTTTCAACAACGGGATTAATTTTAATTTAATTTCTGAAACTTTTTTGTATTGAATTTGGAAAAATGGATTCCATATTTGGAATCAGTGGGTACAAATTATGTAATTAAGCTACTTTTTTTTGGAATTATGAATAGTAACTACGGTAAATTTTATTTACCATAGTTAAAGGTAAATCGGGTAATTAAGGATAAATATAATATTATAAAATTACCCTAACACATGCCAAAATTATATTTGATGGCTAAAAGTAGACCCATATAACCTAAGGGGAGTATTAGATTCATTTTATGGACTTTTGACCATGAAAATAATTTAATTATTATTAAAACCAAAGAAAGTGACAACATGTCACTCTCTTAAGTCGTATAAGTATAATAATTTTAATTTAGTGATAAACATCATACATCTTAGAACATGAATAGTCTCCAGAAAGCTAATGAATTCATCTACATCATGATAATTTATTTAGTATTTTTGGGGATTAAATAATTTTCATTAATGGTGATACATTAATGATACGGAAATTATTTATTAAGTGGAAAATAAGTAATATAGTATTTATTGAAATAATAATACCCATTAAAAGGCCCACAAACCTAACTAAAACTTATTTATAGTGTATATATACACGTTAATCATCCAATTACCTAATATATAACCGTTTGGAGCCTTATAAAAGTGATTATGACAATTATATTATTTTATTTTAAATGATGCCAAAGTTGTCACCTTCATAATTTAATAAATACAACAATTTAAAAATTGTGAATTTAAGATGATAAATTCGAGTAAAAGTATTATTGTGAAAGGTAATAAATTTATCTTCATCATAGTATTTTATTTTTAATTTTTATGCAACACATCAGTATATTAAATAATTATACAAAAATGTTGTATTAATTATTTTATTAAGAGATAAACCAAATAAATGTTTTTTACATTAATAAAATAAATATTATATGAACTATTTAATGTTATACACTTCTTTTATAGATAAATATGACCTTTTATTAATATATTAATGCTTTTATTTAGAACATATATTCTGTATATATTTTATTTAAATTCAAATAAATGAATAGTGTCAAAATTGACACTATTGTTATTTTATAAAAATAACATATTATAAAATTGTTTAAAAATCACAAAAATATTTTAAAATTATAAATTATAAATTTATATGTTATATAATGTCATAATGTAAACAATTATGGAAAATTCCCCACAAATAAGTAATTATTTGTTAAAATTTATAATTTTATTTTTTATTACCACAAATAAACTTAAATAGATTAAATAAGGATAAATCAAAATGATAAGGTTTAAAATAAGCTCCAAACATGTCTAAATTTAATTTTTTGATGACATTACAACCCTATAGCATCTAATATTATAATATGAGTCATTTTTGGAGGTTTTTAATGGGGGTTAGATTTATTATAAATTAATATTTTTAAGAATTCCAAAGGTGCCCCTCTCCTCCCTTATAAAAGGGAACCTCCTCCCTCTCTTCCTTACACCAATTTGAGCTTTCAAGCTCGGCCAAACCCTACCCAATTCTCTTCTCCGCATCCCTAGAAACATCCTAGAGGTCATGGTATTCTTCAAAGACCAATTTTAGTACCCTAAGAGGAGGTCTCAAAGAGGCGCTTCAATGAAGAGGTAATTTCCATTACCGATTCTTTCACCTTTATTTCTTCTTCCACTTCTTCTTCTTAGGTTGTTTAATTATGAAGTAATAACATAAGTATCACTAATATACTGATATGTTATTATAAGTATAAAACAACCCTATTTCTCCATTTATCCATCCTACATAAAACGAAATCACCGTGCGTGCATTCGTATGGAATACCGTCTCCACGCTGTAGTGTAATCTATTTTCCACCACCACCTTACATGGATGGGTATAATGGTGTAAATAATTACTATATATGATTATTGTAAAGTGATATTGATTATTTAATAGTATACATACACTCCAATAAAATTCCACGATCATGAGAACAATATCATCGCTCGTGCGAATGTACGGAATACCATCTCCACGACGTGATGAGATTAATTATCAATGATTAACCATTCATAAAGGATTATATAGTATATATAATAAGTAATCATGAAATATATGACATAATAATGATACTGGATTTATGTATATATATATATATACATATGTATGTCATCCAATTAATTCCATTCAATTCAATGAGGAAACGAAAACAACGTTCATGTGTACGTACGGCATACCGTCTCCAGGAACGGTGTATTTCTTTCCATTTATCGATCTATTATATATATGTATATTATGAATATATATTATATATAAATCATGTTTTACATTCTAGATGTAAGTAATCATGATCTACGTAATCATATAAATAATTACAAGTCAAATCATGGACGACAAATGAAACGATTTTACCCAAAATGCTCTTTAACATGGAATTTACAAAAGAACGGGTAATATAAAGTCATAAGTGAACCATATATGATATCATAAAAATTAATATGATTCTGTAATAAGTCAATAACATTATTTAATTCATTATACAGGAGGTTCGGATACGTACGAAGCATATCAGACCTAAGGTAAGGGATAATTTTGCAAATCTCATTTTTATCCGAGATTGCTTATTCGTAAGTATATACTGGGGTTATTTCTATCATCCATGTCCATGTTTTATTAAAGTGTTTTCATGTATGTTTAAAGTCCTTTTTACCCATTTTTTACTTTTACTACATGGTATGTAAGGAATCTTTCCTTTGTTTATGTTACGAGGTACTTTTTGAATTTTCCGGCAAAAGTACGAAAAGAATGTTTTTTTAACTTATACGGCACGAACGGATTTTTACGGTTTTATAAAGCCTTATTTTCATGAATCTTACTCCAAAATATTTCAAGACTATATTCAAAAAAATCTATTACTTTTTAAATTGAATGACGTTTTGTGAAAAGTAATTGATTTTGAAGAAGAAAGGATATTTTCCTCAAGAATTCATTTCAAGTGTTTTATCAAAACCATTTTCCATCTAAGATGAAATTATTTCATATGTGTATGTTTCAAGTGTAATGTCTCTATGATTTACGCGGTTTCACTTTTCTTATTATGAAATGATATCCATTTCTTTTATATGGATTATGTGATGATGGGATGATGTTTATGAAACCCATTTTATTCGTTGTGTTATTATGAATGATGTATGTTTGTTTTGTGGCACAAGTAAGAATGATTTCATTATGAGATGGGTGGGACCTATATCTCCCCCCAATGCATTGGGTAAAGCTTTTATATCTCATGATATAGACATGGCTGGAATGGTAAGTTAATCCGGTTCAGTGTTACAGGACTGAAATGAGGAGTGAACTCGATTCAGAATGGGACTTTGTCCACTAAGATGGTCTTGGCAGTAATGCCTTGGCTACTATGGAAATAATTACATGTTCTTAATGGATTCCACAATTACATGTTTTACTCCCATGCTATTTTATCATGTTTTCTGTTCCATTATGATCTATTCCTTATGTACTTCCATGTTTTATGTCGTTGCTCAAGATTTTGATGTTTAAACATTATGTTCATGTTTTAAGTTCAAATGTATATGGTATGTTTTATTTTATCCATGAATACCATTAATGAGAATTTGAGCTCACCCTTTTTATGTTTTATTTTCCGTCAGGATAAAAAGAAAGGTTTTAGGTAAGGAAACAAACGGTGGAAGATATTTATGGGAGATGTTGAAGATCTTTCACCACGATTAGAAGATTACATTCCATGTTTCCAAAGACACTAAACTATTACGGTCCTTGTGTGTCTGTTTTTGTTATGTATTAAGTATTCCGAAAAAGTAATGTAATGTCCATGTACATCAAGATTAGGGTCTCTACATTTGGTATCAGAGTAAAGGTTTAGTCAACCTTTGGAAACTAGGATGCAAAAACGTTAGTGAGATCCCTAGAGATATTTCTAAGGTATGTCTAGGGATGTCCCTGAGGATAAGTATACATATAGGATATAGTCCTAGAACTATGGTAATGATCTTAGAATTTATCCTAAGATGTTAGATATTGAGTGTACTGCCCCTTTAATATGTGGTTTTCCCTAGCATGATTTTTTTCCTCTCACACAATTATTTTTGGGTTTTAGAAAATGGCTGGAAACAGGAAGATTCACGATAATAAAGGATATAACGGACAATGGAATGATATTCTTCATGAGAAACCAAATGAAAAGGGATTCGGAAGTCCAAATATCGTTATTATTTCTAATCAGAAATCACATAATATGATCAATAATCTCAACTTTGGTAAGTTTCCTGACACAGATAATAAGAGAAATATGGAGTTTCATGATGATCATAGAGGAAAGAAAGTTCAATTTCCCTCATGTAAATCATGTGGGAAGAGGCATCGGGGAGATTGTTTCAAAGGAACTGGAAGATGCTTTGGGTTTGTAAAAGAAGGACACAAAGCCAGTAAGTGCAAAGGAAAAGGTTCAGTTAACACCATGGACAAGGATAATGGTATTGCTACGACATCAACAATGCTTAGCTGTTTTAAATGTTGAATGTACGGGCATTATGCAAACCAATTCCCTAATGGAAAATCTCATGAAGAGAATCAGCATGGTCATATGGGTAGTATTTATGTGGATGATGATTAGGAGACTACAAATGATATATGAGCTGAAAGAATTGTTGAAGCTCATTCGGTTGTTTTAGAAGGTAGTGGAATGATTGTATGTTTATTGAGAGTTATGTTGTATAGTAAATGGTAATATGGAATAAAGAATCATCTCAGGATTGTTACACTATTGGTTTTCCTAAAATTATTTGAAAGTATATGTTGAATGGTACCAGTAACCATGGAAGGTTATTAAGATATTTTTGTAAATTATATGATATACGAATAATGAAGGAATAAGAAGATAATGAGATGTTTGATTGTATTCATGATCTCATGATTGATATAAGGACTAAGTGATATCATGGTTTGAGTATATAGAATTTTGAGGATTTTGGTACGTGTAAAGTGTTAACTTTTAACTGCATTCATGTTTTCACTAAGGTTCAATGGGTATTCATTTTTCAAGAGAATACAAGATTAAGGCCTTCGAACTTTTGTAATGTGACCAACAAGACATATCTTATGATATATGGGGATCAATGATGGTATTAACGTACTTCTTATATGAAATATCTTGTAATCATTTTCACTATTATATGACAATGGACTACAATATTATGGATAAGCCTAATGATTGGAATGGATTATGTTGGACATAAGTTAGTATTGTTTAAGGATAGAACCTTTTTCGATATTATTGATGGGATGATATAGTAATGTAGTTTTAGAAAAAGGACATCCTTCAGGATGGGTGACAACCCATCACGACGGAAAAGGTTGTGGGTATCGAACCCACAACCAATGTGCGGCTGGCCTTTATTGCCTACCACTGGCCTACAGGATGTCCCTGGTTAGTAGAAACTAGTTTTATTTTATATGAAGTATAAGTTAATTTTTGGAACTATATACGATTAATCTTACCATAAGATGGACTTATAACTTTTGCTAACCTTTTGTCTGAAAGAGATGGAATGACCCATCATCCTATCACATGATCTACTAACACATCACGAATAACAAATTCAACTTCATTTATTTAAGGGATGAAGTGGAAATTGTTCAATTCACGAACAATAGTGAGATTGTACCAAAATCATGAAAGGATTTCTTTTAATTAATCAACTTTATGGAAATGATCTTGAAAACCAAAAATGTTGTCCTAGTTCCCTTATATCCGATGAATCATATGGTACCTTAGATCATCACAAATCAATAACTTTGTGATTGTTGGATTTTTTATAGCCATGTTCTATACCACTCTTTATCAGAACTTGATAGTGAGATTTTTTGTCCATATCCATATTTTCACCAATGTTCTCCTTAATGGAAACCCAGTGATGAGTTAATTTGTGTAACTGTTACATTTAATACTCTAGTTTTTAAAGCCATGTTTTGGTATTCCTTTTTACGATGTGGGTTTCTATTAAACAAACTTTCAAGTAGTAAACCATTTATAACCCCGACAAATTTCGAGGGATAAATTCATTTTAAGTGGGGTAGAATGTAACACCCTGAGATTTTATGAAAAATATTCTTTTAATTTCCTTAATGTCTTGTGTTGTATGCTACACCAAGATTACCTTGAGCTATACGCAACACCGTATTAGCTTGCAGTATACGCAACACTACTCTTGGATCTTGTTACACACAATTTTTATAATAGTTATTCTACGCAACATTGAGTATATATATATATATATTCAATGTATAAATTAAATATGGTTGGATTCTGTTGTAAAAAACAACTAATTATTCATGCACAACACGCAACCCTGACTTGGCTTGCATTACATGCAATCGCGACCTTCCTCGATAGCGTGTGTTGTACGCAATACCGGGTTTTACTAAACTACGATATATTATTATAATATTATTATGAACTACATATTATGAATAGTATTAACTAAAATTTGAATTTTATAACATTATTATTCATCTTACACATTTCCTAGAACATGGTATAATAACAAAATAAATATTTTAGGTAAAATAAGTATTTTTCAAAAAATGCAGTTTTGCCGCCTTTTGATGGCGCACCCACTTTAAATATAGTTTTTAAAATTTTTATAAGTTCAATTTGACAAAATAAAAATCTTCTTTGGAATCACGAAATAAAAAATCACTTTGGATAAATTTTTCATATTATTCTGGTAACTTTCATATTTTGATGAATAGTAAAAACACGATATATTTTAATTAAAAACAACTTTTTTTCATTGCAATAATTTATATGGTTAAATTATAATATTGAATGGTTTTAAAATATAAATAGAATATATTTTTACCATTTAATATAATTTATGTCATTAGCATTGATTTTACATTAAATTCGTAGGTTAAATCAATTCAATCTTTTGCAATGTTTTAAAGAAAACCACGTTTTCTTTCGACAACGGGATTAATTTTAATTTAATTTCTGAACATTTTTTGTATTAAATTTGGAAAAATGGATTCCATATTTGGAATTAGTGGGTCAAAATTATGTTAATAAGCTACTTTTTATTTTTGGGAATTATGAATAGTAACTACGGTAAATTTTATTTACTATAGTTAATGGTAAATCAGTTAATTAAGGGTAAATATAATATTATAAAATTACTCTAACACATTCCAAAATTATATTGGATGGCTTAAAGTAGGCCCATATAACCTAAGGGTCGGATTAGATTCATTTTATGGACTTTTGACCATGAAAATAATTTAATTATTACTAAAACCAAATAAAGTGACAACATGTCACTCTCTTAAATCTTAAAAGTATAATAATTTTAATTTAGTGATAAGCATCATAAAACATCTAACATGAATAGTATCATGAAAGCTAATAAAATTATCTACATCATTATAATTTATTTAGAATTTTTAGGGATTAAATAATTTTCATTAATGGTGATACATTAATGATACAGAAATTATTTATTAAGTTGAAAATAAGTAATATAGTTTTTATTGAAATAATAATAACCATTAAAAGGCCCAAAAACATGACACAAACATATTTATAGTGTATATATACACCTTAATCATCCAATGACCTAATATATAACCGTTTGGAGCCTTAAAAAAGTGATTATGACACTTATATTATTTTATTTTAAATGATTCCAAAGTTGCCACCTTCATAATTTAATAAATATAACAATTTAAATATTGTGATTTTAAGGTGATAAATTCGAGTAAAAGTATTATTGTGAAAGGTAATAGATTTATCTTCATTATAGGATTTTATTTTTAATTTTTATGCAACAAAACAGTATATTAAATAATTATACAAAAATGTTGTAGTAATTATTTTATTAAGAGATAAACCAAATAAATGGTTTTAACAATAATAAAATAAATATTATATGAACTATTTAATGTGATCCACTAATTTTATAGATACATATTACCATTTATAAATCTATTAAATCTTTTAGTTTGAACATATATTCTGTATATATTTTATTTAAATTCAAATAAATGAATAGTGTAAAAATTGACACTATTGTTATTTTATAAAAATATCATATTATAAAATTGTTTAAAAATCACAAAAATATTTAAAAATTATAAATTTAAATTTATATAGTCTATCATGTTATAAAGTAGACAATTATGGTAAATTCACAACCAATAAGTATTTATTTGTTATAATTTAAAATTTAGAAATTTATTACCACAAATAAACTTAAATATATTAAATAAGGATAAATCAAAATGATAAGGTTTAAAATAAGCTCCAAACATGTCTAAATTTGAATTTTTGATGTTATTACAACGATATATAATATAAACTTCGAATATGAGTCAGTTGTGGATGTTTTTAAGTGGGTTTAGAATTGATATAAATTAATATTTTCAAGAATTCCAAAGGTGCCCCTCTCATCCTTTATAAAAGGGCACCACATCCCTCTCTTCCTCACTCCAATTAAGGCCTTCCAGCTCTGCCAAACCCTGACCAATTCTCTTCTCCACTTCCATAGAATCATCCTAAAGGTCCCGGTCTTCTTCAAAGACCAATTTTAGTGCCCTAAGAGGAGGTCTCGAAGAGGCTCTTCAAAGAAGAGGTAATTTCCGTTACCGATTCTTTCACCTTTATTTCTTCTTCCACTTCTTATTCATAGGTTGTTTCATTATGAAGTAATAACATCAGTATAAATAATATAATGATATGTTATTATAAGTATGAAACAACCCTATTTCACCATATATCCATCCTATGGAAAATGAAATCACCGCGCGTGCGTACGTACGGAATACCATCTCCACGCCGTGGTGTAATATATTTTCCACCACCTTACTTGGATCGGTATAATGGTGTTAATAATAAATATATATGATTTTTTTAAAGTGATATGGATTCTTAAATAGTATACATACACTCCAATAAAATTCCACGATCATGGGAACGATATCATCGCTCGTGCGTACGTACGGAATACCGTCTCCACGACGCGATGAGATTCATTCTCAACGATTAAGAATTAATAAATGATTATAAAGTATATATAATAAGTAATCCTAATATATATGACATAATAATGATTCTGGATTTAGGTATATATATATATATTTATGTCATCTAATTAATTCCATTCAATTCAATGACGAAACGAAAACAACGTTCATGCGTACGTACGGCCTACCGTCTGCATCAACGGTGTATTTCATTCCATTTATCGATCTATTATATAAATGTATATTCTGAATATATATTATATATAAATCATGTTTTACATTCTATATGTAAGTAATCATGATCTAAGTAATCATATGAATAATTAAAAGTCAAAACATGGACGACAAATGAAATGATTTTACCCAAAACGCTCTTTAACATGGACTTTACAAAAGAACGGGTAATATAAAGTCATAAGTGAACCATATATGATATCATAACAATTAATATGATTCTTTAATAAGTCAATAACATTATTTAAATTATTATACAGGAGGTTCGGATACGTACGAAGCATATCGGACCAAAGGTAAGGGATAATTTTCCAAATCTCATTTTTATCCGAGATTGGTTATTCGTAAGTATTTACTGGGGTTATTTCTATCATCCATGTCCATGTTTTATAAAAGTGTTTTCATGTATTTTTAAAGTCCTTTTTACCCATTTTTTACTTTTACTACATGGTATGTAAGGAATCTTTCTTTTTTTTACATTACGAGGTAGTTTTTGACTTTTCTGGAAAAAGTACAAAAACAATGTTTTTTTAACTTATACGACACGAATGGATTTTTACGTTTTTATAAAGCCTTATTTTCATGAAGCTTCCTACAAAATATTTCATGACTATTTTCAAAAAAATCTCCTTCTTTTAAAATTGCATGACGTTTTGTGAAAAGAAATTGATTTTGAAGAAGAAAGGATATTTTCCTCAAGAATTCATTTCCAGTGTTTTATCAAAACCATTTACCATCTAAGATGAAATTATTTCATATGTGTATGTTTCAAGTGTAATGTATATATGATTTACATGGTTTCACTTTTCTTATTATGACATGATATCCATTTATTTTATATGGATTATGTGATGATGGGATGATGTTTATGAAACCCATTTTATTCATTGGGTTATTATGAATGATGTATGTTTATTTTGTGGGACAAGTAAGAATGATTTCATTATGAGATGGGTGGGACCTATATATCCCTACAATTAATTGGGTAAAGATTCTATATCTCATGAGATAGAAATGGCTGAAACGGTAAGTTAATCTAGTTCAGTGTTACAAGACTGAAATGAGGAGTGAACTCGATTCAGAATGGGACTTTGTCCACTAATATGGTCTTGGCACCAATGCCTTGGCTACTCTGGAAACCATTACATGTTCTTAATGGATTCCACAATTAAATGTTTTACTCCCATTCTATTTTATCATAGTTTATGTTCCATTATGATCTATGCCTTATGTACTTCCATGTTTTATGTTGTTGCTCAAGATTTTGATGTTTAAACATTATGTTCATGTTTTTAAGTTCAAATGTATATGGTATGTTTTATTTTATCCATGATTACCCTTACTGAGAATTTGAGCTCACCCTTTTTATGTTTTATTTTCCCTCAGGATCCAAAAAAGGTTTTAGGTAAGGAAACCAAAAGTGGAAGATCTTTATGGGAGATGTTGAAGATCTTTCACCACGATTAGAAGATTACGTTCCATGTTTCCAAAGACACTAAACTATTACGGTCCTTGTGTTTCTATTTTTGTTATGTATTAAGTATTCCGCAAAAGTAATGTAATGTCCATGTACATCAAGCTTAGGGTCTCTACAGTAAAGACCTGATGCTTGACGTACATAGATATTACATTACTTTTGCGGAATACAAAATACATAACAAAAACAGGCACAGAAGGACCGTAATAGTTTAGTGTCTTTGGAAACATGGAACGTAATCTTCTTATCGTGGTGAAAGATCTTCAACATCTCCCATAAAGATCTTCCACTTTTTGTTTCCTTACCTAAAACCTTTCTTTTAATCTTGGGGGAAAATAAAACATAAATAGGGTGAGCACAAATTCTCAGAAAGGGTAAGCATGGATAAAATAAAACATACCATATACATTTGAACTTAAAAACATGAACATAATGTTTAAATATCAAAATCTTGAGCAACGACTTAAAAAATGGAAGTACATAAGGCATAGATCATAATGGAACATAAATCATGAAAATAGCATGGGAATAAAACATGTAATTGTGACATCCATTAATAGCATGTAATGATTTCCATAGTAGCCAAGGCATTGCTGCCAAGACCATCTTAGTGAACAAAGTCCCTTTCTGAATCGAGTTCACTCCTCATTCCAGTCCTATAATACTGAACCGGAATAACTTACCATTCCAGCCATGTCTATCTCATGAGATATAAATCATTACCCAAGGCATTGGAGGGAGATATAGGTCCCAACCATCTCATAATGAAGTCATTCTTACTTGTGCCACAAAATAATCATACATCATTTATAAAAACCCAATAAATATAATGGGTTTCAAAAACATCATCCCATCATCACATAATCCATATAAAAGAAATGGATATAATTTCATAATACGAAATGTAAAACCACGTAAATCATAGATACATGATACTTGAAACATACACATATGAAATAATGTCATCTTAGATGAAAAATGGTTTTGATAAAACACTTGAAATGAATTCTTGAGGAAAATATCCTTTCTTCTTCAAAATCATTCTCTTTTCAGAAAATGTCAGGCAATTTTAAAAGAAAAAGATTTTGTTGAAAATAGTCATGAAATCTTTTGGAGTAAACTTCATGAAAATAAGGCTTTATAAAACTGTAAAAATTCGTTCGTGCCGTATAAGTTAAAAAAAATTCTTCTCGTACTTTTGCCGGAAAAGTCAAAAAAGTACCTTGTAACATAAAAAAAAGAAAGATTCATTACATACCATGTAGTAAAAGTAAAAAATGGGTAAAAAGGACTTTAAACATACATGAAAACATTTTTATAAAACATGAACATGGATAATAACAATAACCCCAGTTAATATTTACAAATAAACAATCTCGAATAAGAATGAGATTGGAATATTTATCCCTTACCTTAGGTCTGATATGCTTCGTACGTATCCGAACCTCCTGTATAATTATTTGAATAATGTCATTGACTTATTACAGAATCATATTCATTGTTATGATATCACATATTGTTCACTTGTGACTTTATATTACCCATTCTTTTGTAAATTCCATGTTAAAGAGCGTTTTGGGTAAAATCGTTTCTTTTGTTGTCCGTGTTTTGACTTGTAATTATTCATATTATTACTTAGATCACGATTACTTAATTACAGAATATAAAAAATTATTTATATATAATATATATTCAGAATATACATATATATAATAGATCGATAAATTGAAATAAATACACCGTTAATGGAGACGGTAGGCCGTACGTACGCATGAACGTTGTTTTCGTTTCCTCATTGGATTGAATTGAATTAATTGGATGACATACATATATATATAAATAAATCCAGTATCATTATTATGTCATTTATTTCACGATTACTTATTATATATACTTTATAATCATTTATGAATGGTTAATCACTGAGAATGAATCTCATCGCGTCGTGGAGATGGTATTACGTACGTACGCACGAGCGATGATATCGTTCCCATGATCATGGAATTTTTTTGGTGTGTATGTATACTATTACAGATTAAATAATACTTTACAATAATCCTATATATTTATTTATTTTTACCATTATACCCATCCAAGTAAGGTGGTGGTGGAAAATAGATTACACCACGGCGTGGAGACGGTATTCCGTACGTACGCACGCGCGGTGATTTCATTTTCTGAAGGATGGATAGATGGTGAAATAGGGTTGTTTCATAATTATAATGACATATCAGTATATGAGTGACAGTGATTTTATTACTTCATAATAAAACAACTAAAGAAGAAGAAGTGGAAGAAGAAATAAAGTTGAAAGAATCGGTAACGGACATTACCTCTTCTTTGAAGCGCCTCTTTGAGACCTCCTTTTAGGGCACTAAAATTGGTCTTTGAAGATAACCCAGACTTCTAGGATGTTTCTAGGGAAGTGGAGAAGAGAATTTAGTAGGTTTTGGCCAAGCTTGAAGGCTCAATGTGGTGTGAGGAAGAGAGGGATGGGGTTCCCATTTATAAGGGAGGAGAGGGGCACCTTTGGAATAACTAAAAATACTATTTTATTATAAAGTCATATTCGGTTTTTAATAGCTCCAAATTGATTTATTTCGAACCTAAGGTGGGTATGGGTCGAAATCCTCTCATCCAATATAACTTATACAGGTTTAGGTCATTATATTATCCTTAACTTTTAGTTTTAACTCTTAGTTAATTAGATTGACATTTACCATGTCACGTTGTATTTTTATATTATATAGCTAATAAACTTACCATATACATCCAAGAGACCCCCAAGTGGTCCATTAATGATAAACCTATAATGATATAAGTATCTTCGCCTAACCTTAGATTTTTAAAAATATAATAACAATTAATAATATAATATTTTAAAAAAAAACTATTTTATGTCAATTTTGACACTATTTGGTAATTGATTTTTGTGAAAATCATAACAGAATTATTAGTTCAAAAAAAGTTAATTAAATCGATAATAACATGTAATATTAACATATAAAATTATTGTAATTCATATAGTCTCAAATTACATTTATTTGGGTATTTATAAAATCAATTATGTCAATATTTCATTAATAAGATAATTACTGCATCATCATTGTGTCATAAATAAATTAAATTATTTTAAGTCTAAAAATTACAAATAAATTAACATTATGTAGGAAATCTTTTTATCTTTATAATTCATATTTATAGTATAATTTATCTTATGAATAACTCTATATTAAAAATGATTTAGTTATTAAACATTGATTTTAACTATTTTAACCCTTTTTTAAATAAATTAATAATAAATGTCCTAATCTAATCTAAGTGGGCCTAAATGGTAATATTTTCTTCCTAAGGTTTTTTTGGCCGAAATAAACTTATACAATAGAATTAGGACATGTTTTAGGGTAATAGTAATATCATTTTTACCCTTAATTACCCTATTTACTTTTAATCGTGGTAAAAAAAGTAAAAGTTACTATTCACCAAAAATTATTTTAATCTCATTGAACCACATTTTAGTACTGGATAATAACCGTGTGTCTCATATTTTCGAAATTCCACTCACAGAAGAGGAAAAATTATGTTTTCTGAAAATTAATTTTTTTTAACTACCACTTAGTGGTTTCACTATTCATCAAAAACTGAAAGTTTCCAGAAAATACCAAAAATTAGTCCTAAGCTATATTTGATATTATGAACTCAAAAATGATGTCTATTTCACCAAATTAAAAACATATCAGTTGCATTAACTAATATAAAAATTAATTCTCGTCGTCAAAACAAATAGCGTGTTCTTAAGAGATAATACTTATCAAAAGATTGACACTTGTTTATGTCTGGTTTAAATGTGAAATTACATCCAATGACCAACACTGTATTAAATTGTAAAAATATATTCGAAATATAAATTAAAACCAATCAAATGAATAATTTATCACTATTAATTATTTCTATTAAAAAGGTTGTTTTTAATTAAAATTTAGTAATTTTCACTATTCATCAGAAAATGAAAGTTATCCGAAAAGTCCCAACATTTCACCCTAAGCTAATTTCGATATTCCAAATTCAAAAATGAAGTCCATTTTGATAGATAAAATTTATGAAATTTAAAAAAATGGGTATTACTATTCATAACTGGATGTTCATAATAATATTATGATAATATCTCGTTTAGTGAAACTCGGTATTCCGTACTACACATGCTATCGAGGAAGGTCGTGATCGCGTGTAATGCAAGGAATGTCAAGGATGCGTGTTGTGCAAGCTCTTTTTGGTGTAGCGTACAACACAAGACATTAATGAAATTAAAAAGAATATTTTTAAAAAAATATCGGGGTGTTACAACATTACATGGATGGGTATAATGATGGAAATAATAAATATATATTATTATAATAATATTATACTATTTCTGAAATATCATAAAAATCTAATTCAATACCATTCAATAATATTGGGAATGATATCATCCCTTGGGTGTGCGTATTGTCTACCGTCTCCTTGGTGTGATGCGATTCATTCTACATTATTTTCATTAAACCATGAAAATATACATAAATTTAATGAATAAATACGATATTTATTAAACGATTGTCGTTTTATAAATGATTTAACTATAATATAAGAATGGGAATATAAACTTATCTGACAAATCTTTCATACGCACATAATGCTATCACTATCTGAGTAACAAGTGACAATGAAATGTTAGTAACAACTGGTTGATAATATAATCATATATGGTATCTTAAACGAAATTTTGATTCTAGAGTAATCCAATAACATTATTTAAATAATTATACAGGAGGTTCAGATATATACGAGGGATATTGGACCTAAGGTAAGGGATATCATTGCAAATCGTGTTTTTAGCTAAGATTGTTTATTCATAAGTATTTACTGGGCTATATTTATCATCCACATCCATGTTTCCCAAATATTAATTTCAAAGTATTAATTATATCCTTCTATAATTTTTTAAATTCAAATTTACCCATAGGTAATTTTTATTATATGATATTAATGTAATCTTTTTGTGTTATCTGTAAGACGTACTTTTTTGACTTTACTAGAAAAAGTACAGGAATAATGTTTTTTAAACATATAGGGCATGAACATGTTTTTAAACATTCATAACACCTTTTGTACGTGAATCATACCCTATAATATTAATATTTTATTTTCATATAAAATGACTTCTTTTAAAATAGTATGGAATTTTGAGTAAGGAAAGTGTTTTTGAAGAAGAAAGGATATATTCCTCATGAATTTATTTCAAGTGTTTTCTAAAAATTATTTCAATCTCTGATAACACTTTTTAAATAAGGTAATATTTCTAACCCTATTATGAATATTATTTTATTGGGTTTTATTTATGAAATCCATTATTTTTATATCAATTATGATGGATTGATGATTAATAAACCCATTTTATTTCATGTGTTATGCTATAGTGAATGCTTTTATGTTTTTTTGGTACACGTAAGAATATTTTCATTATGTGATTTGTGGGGACAATATATCATTAAAATTAATTGGGTAATTATTTATATCTCCTAAGGTAAACATGACTAGAATGGAAGGTAAATATGGTTTAGTAATACATGACTTTAATGAAGGGTGAACTTGTCTATGAAATGGACTTTTTCCTCTATGATGGTCCCTGAAATGAGCCTTGAGTAATTTGAAATTATTTTCTATGATTATGTGTTAATATGAAAAATATAATATCTTATGTTATGAATATTGGGATGACATTTCACTTTTATGATTTATCTTATGACGTGATATTATTATCTTTTATATGAATGATAATATTTTCAAATATTATGTTCTTATAATTATGATATGATAGATATTTCCCTTCTTACATTATTAATCATTTTATCTCACCCTTTCATATGTTCCTTCCCATAATGTCATGAATATGGGTATTAAGTAATATATGTCAAAAATGAGTCAGGTTATGAAGAAATATGTTGGATACAATGTGGTTGTTTTATGAACACACTGTTTATGTTTCCTTGTTTCTAGAGACACTAAACATATAGTGTCCTGGTGTGGATTTTATTATGTTATGTAATTAATTTTCATCAATGTTGAAGTTATATCTATATGTAAATTATGGTCCATGATAGTTTCTATTAGGTAAATGGTATAGTTATCCTTTGGAATCTAGCATATAATAACTTTAGTAATAAACCTAAGGATATGTCTAAATATATATTAAATTTCTATTATAGTGTTTTAGATATGTTCATGACTAAACTAGGATAAAACCTAAAGTGTATTAAACTGAAATTTATATTCTTTAATTATGTTCTTTTCCTATTATGGTTAATGTTTCTCACACTATGACTCTTGGTTTAATTCAATAGATGGAACCCGAAGAAACTACATTGATATAGAATGACATGGGAAATGAAATTATTTCCCCCTAGGTGACCAAATGATATGGGAGCTAGAATGAAAAATTGTGTATCCATGCTCACACTATTATCTCAAAGTATAAATCCTTCCATACATTCAAATGAGTAAAAGAGGGAGAAACATTATGTTGAATCCTTCATGAGGCAGGGTCGACCTTCATTCAGTAGTTCTTCTGATCCATTAGTTCAAGACCATTTTATTAGTACCACTAAAAAGATATTTTTAGGTCTATAATGTTCTAAACATGGTAAATTCATCATATCAATATATCATTTTGATGGTGAAGCTGATAAATGGTTGAATCATATCAAGAATACAAGTAATAGAGATGAAATTCAATCCATGGAATGTGATGAGTTTAGGAAAATATTTTTCAATATGTATTCTCCTCATATTATTCAAACAAAAATTAATAATGAGTTCCAAGAACTTATAAAAAAGGGATGAATTTGTTGGTATATAGGGAGAAAATTTTAAAATACTAACAAGGTATTCTTATGGAATTATTATTCAACCTAAGAGTATAATTAATTGATTTGTAGTGGTTTTAAACCATGTCTGCATAAGGAATTAGCCATAAGGGACTTCAATTCCTATGAGGAAATTTTTCGATGTGCTCTCAATTTTGAGATGGATATTAGAGTAACACATCAATCGTATGGGTTTTATAAGAAGAGAAAAATGGAATTAAAAGGAAAATCTAAAGACCACACTGAGAAGATGATTAGTTTTTCCTTATTCTCAATGTGTGGAAACAAACATAGAAGAAATTGTATTAAATGGAATAGTAAATGTATTAAGTGTAGAAAATAAGGTCACCATGCTGTTGAATACCAAAGTGGTGGAAAAAATAAGTCTAGTGATACAAACAAAGAAAAGGATACATAAAATTCACCTCCTTCACTTAAATGTTACATGTGCAAGAAAATGGGGAATTATTTCAATTAATTCCCTAATAAAAGTGTTATTGATGATGATTGACATAAATAAAATATAAATTCCAAATAAAATGTATCGTCACATGAAATCACTATCGATGTTGTAGAGTATGGTAATAAAGTGGTGAAAGGTACACTTACCATCCAATATAATGACTCAAATGTTTTATTTGATTCTGTATCAAACTACACTTTTATTTATGAAAACTTTTCTGTGGGCATCCACTTATTACCTCAACATTTATGTGTTGAGTTAGCTGTGAAAACTCTTAATGGTAGAAACACTACATAAAAAGTTCATAATTTATATCTGGTAGAATATTGTTTGAAATTTCTTCCTACAAATCATGTGATACTTTCTATATTGGAATTTGATGTTATTCTTGGCATGGAATAGATTTCTCAATATGGATATAATATCAATTTCCATGGATGGGAAGTCACATTTCATATTCCATGTCAATAAATGATCACATATTGAGGCATGGATAAATATAACCTTCCAGTACAAATTTCTTCCATATAATGGGACCTTATTCTTATTAATGGAAATTATTTTTCTTGAATGGTTGAGGAGAAAATCATGATTAATAATGCACCCATTGTAAAAGAGATTGAACATGTCTATATAAATGAATTTACAGGTCTTCCACCAAATAGTTAAGTTGAGTTTTCAATAGAAATCATACCATGTGATATCACTCTTTCAAAGACACCATATTGAATCTCTCCAAATGACTTATTTTAAATGAATAATCAACTCCAAGAGAATATTGATAGGGGATTCGTATGCCCATAACATTAGGGAGAACATATCCTATTTTATAATTAGAAAGATGGATCCATGAGACTCTGCATTTATTATCGAGAACTTAATATGATAACTATCAAGAACAAATATGATCTTCCATTTATTGATGAATTATTTGATCAAATACATGGAGATCAATAATTTTCTAAGATTGATCTCCATTCATGATATATTAAATTAAGGGTCAAAATAAGGAGATACCAAAGATGGAATTATATACAATGTAAGGACACTATGAATTTATAGTGATGCCTTTTGGTCTTACTAATTCACCTTCAATCTTCAAGGATCTAATGAAAGGAGTATTTAGAGGCTATCTTGAACATTTAATGGTAGTATTTATATATGATATTCTTTTCTATTCAATGAGAAAGGAATAACATTAAGATCAGTTGAGAATTGTACTAAAGACCATAAGAAATGATAAACATTATGCCAAATTTACCAAGTTTGAATTTTGGTTTAAAAAAGTTTCATTATTTGGGTCACATAATCTCCTGATATGGGGTATCTGGGGATCCAACAAAAAAGAGTTTATTGATAGATGGTTGAGACCAACATCAGAAACTGGGATCCATAGTTTTCTTGGTTTGAATGGATATTGTTGATGTTTAGTGAATGAATTTTCATGATTATCCAATCCACTAACCAAGATGACTTGGAATGTACTTAAGTTCATTTGGATGAAGGAATTTGATGAAAATGTCAATGATCTAAAATGATGGTTAGCCAGTGTACCTATGCTCAAACTACCATGTAGTGGAGAATGGTTTTTGATCTACAGTGATGTATCCAAGAAGGGGTTGGTATGTTTTCTTATGAAAAATGATATAGTGATAGCATTTTCCCCATGGAAGTTGAAAATTGATGATCAAAATTACCTGACTCATGATTTGGAGTTACCTATGGTAATCATTTCCATAAATATATAAATCATTATCATGAGGGTGAATGGTGTTATATTTATACTAATCAGAAAAATTAAAAGAATATTTTCCCAAAAAAGAAGATTAATATTCACCAAAGAAGATTGTTGGTGTTGATTAATGATTACTACGACACAATATATTACATCCTAAGAAATATAACAAGTGGAAGATGTCATGAGTCGAAAAAAATTCAACTTATCCATGATAAGGGCCACAAAATATCGAATATTTATGGATTTTCAAAGGATGAATCAATAAATTTTAATTGAAGGGGAGAAATATTATCTTTCTAAAATGATTGTTCATTATTTTATACAATTGAATATTAGTTAGTCATAGAAAGAAGATGTAGAGTTATAAAAGAAGTTGTGAAATGTGCCTGAATTCAACCACGATTGTTATTAAATAATAAGGTTCAGTAACTGTGTTTATATTCCTCCAATACAATTATTAAATAATGATATATTGTATGGGGCTCATAGTTCTTCATTCTCAATTCACCCTGTAATAACAAAGATGTGCATGGACCTAAAATAGTACTTCTGATGTGATGGAATTAAAAGATATGTCATTGAATATGCCTCTTGATTATTGGTTTTTCATCATGTTAAGGTTGAGAGATTGATGTCTAAGGAGATGTTACATCCATTACCCATACTAGAATGGAAGGGGGAAAATATCTCTATGGACATTGTCTTCGGACATCCCAAAAAACCCAAAGGAAATAATTCTCTCTGGGTTATAGTTTATCTCCTTAAAAAGTCGTCACAGTTCATTAATATTAGATAGGACATTCATCATTATCATATTTCCAGTATATATGTAAAGGAACTGGTAAGATTTCGTGGAGTACCAATTTCAATTATATCTAATTGGGATCTGAGGTTTAACATGGAGTTCTGGTAAAGTATTCAGTTTGATCTGGATACAAAGTTACATTTCATCACTTATTATCAACCTCAAACAGATGGTTTGTCTTAGAGGACAATTCAAACTCTAGAATACATTTTTATATCTTTCTCTATGGATTTCAAAGTTGGTTGGGATAAACACCTAATGTTGGTGGAAGTTTCATCTAATAATTTATTTCACTCAATTATTTAGATTGATTCTTATGGAGGCCTCTATGGAAAGAAGTGAATAACTCTAACTTACAAGGATGAAGTTGGGGAAATAAAGATATTTAGACTTTATCATGTGGATTAAATGGAAGAATTATTCAGATAAGTTCAACAATAGATATGAGAATCTCAGAGTAGACAAAAAAATTATGTTGACTAATGAATAAAATCCCTAGAGTTTAAAATGGGTGATAAGGTGTTTCTACAAATATCTCCTTGGGGAGAGTAGTGAGATTTAGAAAGAAGGGAAAGCTTATCCCTAGGTATATCAATACTTTTGAAATTTAGGATCATGTTGGGAAGGTATCATACCTATTGGCACTTCCACCAAATATCTCTCAAATTCGTGATGTGTTCCATGTATATCTCTAGATAAGGTTTATGCCCGATCGATCACATATTCTATGACCAGATGTTATACCATTATAGAATGTTCTTTCTTATCAAGAACAACCAATATAGATTTTGGATTGTAGTGAAAAAGTTCTACAAAACAAGACCACTTTCTTGGATAATTTTGTATGGAGAAAAAAAATATGAAGAATCTATATGGGATCATAATGATATGATGAGGGAGAGGTATCCTCGTCTATTTTTTTCATGTGCCAAATTTGAAGGGTGATATTCATTTTAAGGGGGGTATAATGTATCACCCTAATGTTTTTTGTTATGAAAAATTTTCATTAAATAATTTTTATTCTTTAATAGTGTGTGTTTCATGCTATTAGGAGTTTCAACAAACCACAAGATTATATAAGTATAAAATAACCATTATAAACTTGTTGTTACATTAGTGGGAGTAATTATAACTAACTTATGAAAATTTATTTTGAATTCATTGGCTATCAATTATTTATGAAAAATATAAATTAGGTATTTTTTATTTTGATAAAATTACTACTGGTAATTAAATTAATGATATATATGTTTTATATACTAATTAAAATATTTTTTATTCATCCAATGATTATTTTAATCCTTGGGTATGAATAAACACTGTTTGTTGTATAAAAATTAATTATTTAAAAAAGGGTAATCTTAGGCCTTTGAATGGAGAACCACTTTTAAATTACGATTTTGAAACATTAATAATTTTTATATGACATCATAAACATTTTATATTAAATCAGGATATAAAAATTTACTTTGGTTGAATTTATGATATTTTTTGATAATAATCATGTTTTGATGAATAGTAAAACCCATTAAATTTTAACTGAAAACAAATTTTTCCTCAAGATAATTTATATGAATAAATTATAATATTAAATGGTTTTAATGTATAAATAGAATATATTTTTATCATTCAATATAATTTATGTTATTATAATTAATTCTACATTGAATTTATATGTAAAAAACATTTCTATCTTTTACAATGTTTTAACTTTAAAAACCCATTATTTTATTTAGACAATAGGATTGATTTTAAATTAATTACTACTACAATATGTTTTGAATATTAAATAATGGAATCAATATTTGGAGTTAGTAGGACCAAATTATGTTAATAGGCTACTATTATTTTTGGGCATTATGAAATGTTACTTTTTTAATTATATTTTTTTCTGTGGTTAAAGGTAACCGTGTAATTAAATGTAAAAATAATATTATAAAATTTTCTTAAAAACTATAAAATTTCATTTATTCACTAAATTATACCCTTATAATCTATTGTTTGAAGTGAAATCCCTTGATGGCAATGTATATATGAATATTAAATGAATGTAAAAAAACTAATGAATGTGACAAAATGTCACAATCTCATTTTATAAAAGTAAATTAATTTTAAAATATGCATAAATTGGAGATAATATCTACTATATAATTGTATATAGAAATATACAAAATCACCAACATCATCAAAATTTATTTATAATTTTTAAAAATTAATTAATTACTATTAATATTCACACAATCGTGATGTAAAACTTATTTTATTAATAAAAAAAATAAAAAAAATTGTTTCAAAAATATTAAATGAAATATAATATTATCTAATTAATATTTTCAACAAATTTTTTATGTTAATATGAACTTTTAGGAGTGTATTTAATATTTTGGATCAAATTTATCTTCAGTTTGGATTGTTTTGAAAGTCAAATAAATGGATAGTGTCAAAAGTAATGTATTGATATTTAAAAAATAAAAGTTCATCAAATTATTTAATAATCATAAAAAAAATTAAAAATAAAAAATTGATAATTATAATATCTAAAATGTCATACAATATCCATTTATTATCAATTTAAACCATATAAGTAAACATGTTTAACCATTAAATATTTAGAATGTTTTTACCACATATTAAAATTAAATATAATAAATACATGTCAATTAAATAGATATGCTTTAAATTGAAAAATAACATGTACAATATTTATTGGATTATGGTATTATAACAATATATCATCTCAGCTTATAAATTGGGACATTTAGACTGTTTTTTCAGTAGGGCTTGATTTTATTATAAATTATTATTTATGGAGTTTCAAAAAGTACCCCTCACCTAAATTATAACAGGGAACCTCCTCCCTCACCTCTTCACGTAATTTTGAGCCTGCAATATAGACCATACTATTCAATTTTTCCTTATAAACATACCTATTTTTATTCTAGAGTAGTTGGTCATCTTTAATACCAAATCTAGTGTTCTAATAAAATATTTAAATGAAGCACGTCAAGGAAGAGGTATTCTCTCCTACAGATTCCATCAAACCTCATACTTATTCTACTTCATCTTAATTAGTTTTTTCATTATAAATCAAAAAAAAGTATATATCATATACATATATATTATTATAAATATGAAACAACCATATTACACATTCTATCAGTCCTATGAAAAATGTAATAATCGCATGTGCGTACGTATGACTTACCGTCTCCACGTCATGGAATAATATATTTTTCACAACCACCTTACATGAATGGGTATAATGATTAAAATAATAACTAAATATCATGATTATTACATTATACTAATTATTAAATATCATAAACCATCCACTTTAATACCATTCGACAAATTTTGGAATGAAATCATCGCTCATTCGTATGTATGGCCTACCATCTCCATGGTGTGATGCGATTCATTCTACGTGATCTTCATTAAAACATTATTATATAAAATAATTTAATGATTAAATATGATATATATTATTCTGATATAATTATTTATATGATTTAACTATAATCTAATAAGTGTAACATGAATGTTTCTAACAAATATTTTATAAGAACATAAAGCAGTCAATATCAGAATAAAGAGTGAGAATGAAATGTCACTAAAAAACAGATGACAATATAATCATATATGATATCCTAAATACTATTATTATTATACATTATTTCAATAACATTATTTAAATCATTATACAAAAGGTTCGGATACATACAAAAGATATCATACCTAAGGTAATGGATAACATTGAAAATCTCATTTTTATCTGAGATATTTATTCGTAAGTATTAATGTGGTATATTTATCAACCACGTCCTTGTTTCATAAAGATTAAATTCAAAATATTCATTATATCTGTCTATAATTTTTTAAATTCTACTTTACCCACTGGTAAATTTGAACAAAATTTTATGAATGGAATAATTTGTCATTTTCTGTACGAGGTACTTTTTTGACTTTTCCACAAAAGGTATGAGAGAATGATTTTTAAATTCTACGGCATGATCAAATTTTTAGGAATTCATAAATAATTAATTCCATGATTAATCACCTACAATCTCAAATGATTATTTTCAAATAAAATGATTTCTTTTAAAATATTGTGGCATTTTGAGGATGGAAAATGTTTTTGACCAAGAATGTATATTTTCCACATGGATAAATTTGAACTAATTTCTAAAAAAAATCAATCTTAGATGACACTATTTATATAGGGTTATATTGATAACCCTATTGTTACGTTGATTTTATTGGGATTTAATTATGTAATATATTTGTTTTATGTCCACTATGATGGAAGTAAGTTTGTGAAACTGATTTAATTTCATGGGTTATGCTATGGTTAATGTTTTTATGTTTTGTGGAACATAGAATAATTTTTTCATTATGAGATGGGTGGGACCTATATCTCCCAACTATACCTTGGGGAAAAAATTATATCTCATGTGACATATATTATTGGAACAAAAAATAAATCTCGTTCAGTAATACAGGGCTAGAATGAGGATTGAACTCAGTTAAATATTGGACTTTATCTGCTATGATTGTCTAGACAATGAGCCTTGATTAATATGAAATGATTTTTTATTCATATGTGTGTTGGACACAAAATTTCATGTCTTATGTTATTATAATTGGGATTACATTACACTTTTATGATTTATCCCATGACATGATATAATGATCTTTTATATGCAGGATAAGATTTTAAAATGTTTTGTTCTTATTATTGTGATATGGTTGATATTTTCCCTTGTTTACCCTTAATGAGAATTTGATATCACAATATCATTTGTTTATTTTACCTGGTTATGAATAATGGTATAATGTAATATATGTCAAAAATGAGTTTTTTAAGAAGAAATAACGTGGAGATAATGTGGATGTTTTATGTACCAGTTGTTTATGCTTCCCAATTTATAGAGACACTAAACCTATACAGTCCTAACATGATTTTTTTATGTTATGTGTTAAATATTATTCAATGTTAAAGTAATATATATATATATATATGTACCTTAAGGGCCCTAATATATACCTAATGAATTGCATTGTAATGCCTATATACTCGGCTACGACCTGATGCTTCCTAGAATTTTTATATACCAATCATGGACCAAACACTTGATCAAATGATTATATAGTAATATTTGACAAGACACAAGATGAAATACTTATTTATGAATATTAGCCCTGATATATAAAAAAATGGTAAAATATTCCTCTTGATGCTGATTCATTGATGAAATTCTTAAATAGGTAATTTTGACCATGTTTTTTTGTGAATTATAACATGGTTATATGGTTATGATTGGCACGGTTGTGATACATGATCAAAGAAACTCAATATTTACACTAATATAGGTTATTTTTACCATTGTCTTGTTGTTAGGTCTTTCATGGTCATGATAAATGATCAATGATATTATATAATTGTGTCAAAGCAGGTTGATGTGGTATTAATTTAATTTATTATAAATTATAACACATGATTATTTCATTATTTCATTCATTTATTCTCATAATGGTTATGTTTACACACAATGGTGTCAAAATTCTGAATTATAATCACACCCCAATCAGGATGTTGTTTGGTACTCGAGAAGATTACAATGACGCGTGATTTGACAAGGCCAAGGGAACTTTCTATTAATTATTTTCATGCTGGATGGGTAAGAGTTTAGAGGTGGAAATGACATACAGATCAATACCAGGGACTGTTGATACATTATTTTAGTCCTATAGTATTTTATTTGTATTAAAACTATCATAATTTTCAATTACATTTTATTATGTCATTACTTTATTACTTTATTATTTCTTGGATTATTCTATTGGTTTTTGGAAATATTATTTTGTTCCTGTTATTTGAACACTCTAATAATTATTTTTTATTTATTATCTATTATCCTATATGTTGTAACTCTATGTAGGGGTTATAGTGTAACCAATACACTTATAACAACCCCACTTCAAGCTATCATTTTCTCTTATATGGGGAGGCATGCTTGAGGTGCTATTACCAAACTATTTTGGCCACGTGAGAAAGTGTAGGGGAGGGGGACATTACAAAGTGGTATTAGATCACACCAGGTTTCTTATATATATATATATATATATATATTTTATTTTATTTTATTTTAATGTAAAATCTAAACTAAGATGTTTCATTAATTGTTAGTGATGCTTTTCATGGGAGTAACTAATCCATGTATAGGGGAAAATCCATGTTCCAATAGATGGAATGTTATTTATGTTGTTTTCATGTTACAACTGATGTTAATTTCACCCAAGGTGATTCACATGTTGTGTGTGGTTATTAAATCATGATTTGATTGGATATTCATATTTATTAATTGACCTGGTATGGAAAGAAAATATTATATCTGTATCATGATAGGTACATAGGGGTATATATTGACACACATTCTTCCGGACGGAGAAGTATTTATTTTATGTGATATATACATTCCTGTTTAAAAATTCCTATAAAATACCTATTATATATATTAAATGGAATGAGATGAACTAATATTCGATGCTAAAAAACTTTTAATCCATGTTTATAGAGACAAAAAGTATGTATTTCTCTGTTGTTGTCACCTATTGAGTTGACCTTGTTGTTATAAACAGTTTTCTAAAGATTGTGTTTTTTACATATGGGAGATGTATCGTCATCATCTTATAATTAATAATTATTAGAGTTTTAATCATCATGCTCCTAATATAGCTGAGACATAGCCTCCAATAGATCCTAAGGATCATTTTAATGTTCTTTTTCCTGACATCTTCATGAGGGTCATGATATCCATGGAAAGAGATACTATTTGCACTATCCCTTGAATGTTTGTGATTAAAATAAAATTATCATCCACCAATGTTCACTAGAGAGTGAGGTCCCTAGGTAGTTGAGGTATGGATATAGTTTTTCTAGAAATTATTTAAGAATTTTGATACACCCACATATAGGAGGGTGATGCTTATTACATTTATACTTTATAGACCATCCATACTTTGATGGAACATTATGGAGAAAGTATGTCAATATGATGGGTTATCATTGTAGGAAATTAACATGACGCTCCTTATCCACATCTGTTAAGAGATGTTGATGGATGGAAATGATTTTTTTATCATGCACTTGACACAATTGGGCATGTCAGTGCTAAACTGCTTTGAAATTTTCATCGACCAGTAGTGATTTCAACCCTTATAGCAGATGATGAGATATCCATGGTGAGATGTTTTTAGGATGGGTTTCACTTTGAGATTGGGTCATAGGTGAATATGTTCCATCTAATTAGTTTTGAAATATGATGAGATCTGGAATAGATCGTGGAAGAAAATCTGAGAGCAGCCTTGAGAAGTGGCCAGGCTGTTTCAGGTGGGAAAATTGAGATCTCTTATTCAAATGGATGGAATTTTCATTGTGAATTTTTTCTCTATGGAAAATGTGGGTAGATAAATAAGGTTAGTGAGAGCCCATATTTGGACCATGTTACATTTTAGTGCTATAAGTGGGGAATGATGGGCCAAAATTTTTCTCAGTTTCCAAATCCTACATTACAGTGTTGTTCTTGCAAAAAAATGGTCCACCATTAATTGTTTTAATGGTATTGAGTGCAAGAGAAGTGGATGTTGATATTGAATGGTATGAGATTATTAGAAGTAATCGGCTAATCCTTAGTAGACATGTAGTTGGACTTCCATAGGACATTCTAATTGATATAGGAGATGTTGTACCCGAGTGGAAGAACAATTTTAATAGGTTGAGGGAATATCTTAGTGGAGTCTAGCTGGAGCCCAAGGAATATGGGTTGGTCAATTGTAAATTATATAGACCACTCCAGCTATTGTGGATGAATGATTGTCTAACATCAGATATATAATTCTTTTACCATCTATCAGTTCTTTTATTTTTTATTTTTTTGACATAGGATCATCTCATTACATTCTATCCATTATTTTTCTAAATGGTTTGGTCTTGGATTTGGAAATCATTGATGGTTTTTCAAACATCAATACAACTTTGGGTGTGCAGTCAAAGAATATCAAAATTTTCTAGGAATTATCTCTTGATATTGGTTGTTACCATTTCATTTTGGAATAATTTATGTTTTAAATTACATATTTCAATTTGATATTTTATATGTACTAGTTTGTTCTATACCATGATCATATTGATTTTTTCTATAAGAGAGTTACAATTGTATATCAAGAAGGTGGTATCTTTTCTCACCATGGTGAGTGGGATCTTTCGGCCAGTCATTCAAAACTAATTCCATGCAGTTTGAATTGTCTCATATTTTAAAACATTAGACTTTCTTTAGATGAAGGAGGAATGAAACAATATTAATTTCCTCCAGTGTAAGAACATTTTTAAGATTATTTTTTCAAATAATTATTATTTCATACCTTCTAATAAAGAGATCATGTTATTATACAGAGAAGATCCATTATATATCATGCCTTATAGAATGGAACCATCATAAATTCCCGAGTTGAATTTTTAGCTTTATGATCAAGAAGATAAGGGTTTTTTCTGGTGTATTACATATCCATGGGGTTCTCTAGTTATATTAAACCAGACGTTTGACTAGACTTTTCGCTTATGTGTGGATTATCTGATATTGAACTTGATGACTGTTAAGAATAGGTAACCCCATCCATGTATCAATGATCACATAGATCTTTTGGGAGGTGATAATAGATACTCTAAGATCTATTTAAGATCAAGATATCACCTGTTTAGGGTGGGACTAATGGAAATACCCCAGACATCATTTTATTGAATGTATGGTTTTTATGAGGTTTTCATTATGTTGTTTGGTTTGACTAATGCAGAAGAGGTATTTATGTGCCTCATGAATTTGGTATTTCAAAAATTACTAGATCAATTTGTGTTATTTTTTTGTTACATCTCAGTGTAATCCAAATATGAAGATGATCATGTCTAATATCTTGATATCATCTTATGTACATTGAGATAGCATCGGCACTGTGCCAAGCTAACCAATAGAAATTTCTCGATGAATAATGTGCACATATTGGATTATTTCATCTTAGATGATGGGGTGTTAGTTGACCCAAATAAGCGTACAAACATTGTATTGTGGAATATTCCCAATAATGCCTTCAAAATTAAGTTCTTTATAGGTTTTTCAATTTATTTTTGGAACATTATCTAGGACATCTCTTGTCTAGAAACACAAATTTCATGGATTACTAATAATGGGGTGATGTTTTTCAGGTATAATTCATGAGATTAGTATTTTAATGAGCTAAAATGAAAGATTTACTGAACACCTACCCTCACATTATTTATACAAGGTGATGTGTATACCATGTTCTGGGACACATCCTAAATGAGACTTTGATCTGTCCTAATGTTGGATGATCAATTGGTTTATGTATGGATCCATTCAGCTGATTCAATATGATATCAATTACCGTTATCATGATTTGGAGTTATAAATAATGGTACATGTCTATAGATGCTGGAGGAAATATATCATGGGTACAAGGTTTTTGGTTTACATGGACTATAATAGGCCTAATTATATATTTTCTCAGTGGAACATATACCTTCAGTAGAAAATGTTGGTCATGGATCTGATTTCATTCAACTGTGAGTTGGCTTATAAACTAAGAAATGGAAATGTTTTGGATGATTCATTAAGATAGGAGATGCAGATATAAGCATAATGGGATGCTTATAATGTTTGGTGCATGATGGAAATCTTTACATACATGCATCTAGATGATAAGAAGTCTCAGGGATGAGTATCTCTGAAATCGATGTTTTTCATACCAATGATTTTGGAGTTGATTAAGAATAATTAGTTATCCAATATGATGGAATAGTAATGAGAGACATGTTCTGTGGTGGGGAGACACCATCAGAATGGTCTATTGGAAATGGAAATTTTCTTCATTTCCATGGTCGTGTATGGGTTTTTTATGGGCATGCATGTGGATATCATTAGAGAGTTCCATGATTCTAAATTGGAGGTATATCATGTTTTTAAAAATATGTATTATTATCTCCATAGATAGTTCTTTTGATCATGAATAAGGAAGGTGGTAATGATATTTGTGGCTATATTCTTCACTTTTCAATGGGTTAAAGGCTATCATTAGAGGCCATATTGGTTTTTGTAACCTTTTCCCATTCCATATTGAAAATGGTAATATGTCACTATGGATTTTTTGATACAATTACATAGGAATACATGTATGAATGATTTTTTATGGGTTATTTTGGATCAACTAATGAAGGTAACATACTGATTGACTATGAGGTAGACCTTCACAGTTGATGATATGGGTGGTCTTTACATGTGTGAGGTAGTTATACCACCATGTTTTATTAGGAGAATCATTTCAAAAAGATTCCCTCGTTTAACATCTTCATTTTGGAAGGGTCTTCAAAAGGCTCTGGGATCACCAATAGATTTGAGTTTGGTCTATCATGCTCAAACTAATGGTTAATCAAAGCATGCTATTTAGGTTCTAGATGATATGTTATGAGCTTGTGTTTGTGATTTCCTTGGGTTTTGGGTGAAACATATGACACTAATAGAGTTTTTATTCAATAAATACATATTGGATTCAATACAAATAGAACCATTCATGGATTTTTATGGAAGGTAATGTTGGTCACCTCTTTAATTGTTGGAGGAAGGAGAGTGGGTTCTTTTTCGGACAAGTCTCGTGGAGGAGACGTTTGAGAAAATTCAGTTTTTTGGGTAGCATTTGGTCACCATGTAGAACATTTATAAATCATATGTTGACCATCAAAGACAACCCCCCGAGCTTGAGGTTTGACTTCATTTTTTCCTATAGCTATCTCATGGGTTGGGGAAACGAAGTATCAATAAACAAGGAAGGCTAAGAACCAATTTTCTTAGGACATTTAAGAATGTGTATATGGTTGTTCTTGTATTGTAACAATTGTCCCTTCCACAACACTACATTTCCATGAACTATTTGTTTCCCATGTCATATAATTGGAGATATAACACAAACCCTTCTCATGTGATATACAAATAATACATCGATCTTAGTGAAAATTAATTTTTTATGAGAATCTAATAAGTACTGTGGAATATATTTAGATGTATCTCTAAAGTAGGTTGATTCATTTGGTTTGAGTGCATGGGTAGAATGGGTAAGTTCTAGGGGATACATTGGACATGTAATCAGATATAAGATCATAGTGTCTAAAATTTTCCATTGATACCCTATACTGATGTTTGGGGAAACATGGGGAGTGGATCCATATGGTTGGTTGGTTGTAATATTCCACATATTTTCATATATTTTCCACTATGAGTTTTTCATTGAACCATGGTGGCTGAGTCGTTTTCGAAGATAGATAACTTTTGTTGGGTAAAATGACCTAAAGTTTGAGGATATAATTTTTTTAATTAATGTAGTATGTGAATAATGTTGTAACATTTTTTATGATGGTTTTCAATGAATTGGAAGGATTTGGATGTTTTTCAGGTACTTATGTATAATTGTGGCTCAAAACTATTTATTAGGAGATTACCAGCTATGTAAAAGTTATGCAACATGTAAATGTGATTGGAAATTTCATGAAACGGTGTTGTTCATGAAGTGGTTATATGGCATGTTAAACATTAAAGTATTATAAATTTATATAAGGGTTAAAAATAATAACGAGGTAATTGGTTTTCCCGTAGATCTCTTTAAAAATAAATACAAAAAATTTAAATGGATTACATTTAGATTAGTTATCATGATTAGTGGTTTTATGTGGGAATCTTGGATATTTTTCGTCTATTTATTTGGTGCATCATTTCCTCCCTCAACATAGGAAGGATTCTAGGAAACTTTGGTGATCCATCCTCCTATTTTGACATCCCATTTGAAGAAATCAATCCCATTAAAGTCATTCAGTTTTTATTTTTCCTTCACTCGAATTTATTCTTTGGCCATAATAGTTTAATCTTCTTACCGCATACATTGATCATTTTAATCATGATCAATTAGGCTCTATAACCCTTATTGTGATCATCCATGTCTTCATTCTTGGTGGTGAATAATATGGGATTCATTGGTCAAATTCTAGTTCATTGTAGGTTTCTAAACTATATCCTTATGGTATTTTAAAATGTAAATTATGTTAAATATTTACAATTCAAAAAACTATCATGGATATAAATTAATTAAATGATGAATTGAATTAATATTTATAATCCTTATAGATATAATTGGGCATTTACTGGGATTATGGCTGGCATTTGGGTGAGAGAACCTTTTTTTATAATTGTAGGCATTAATGACTTAACCTAAGTTTATCATTCCACGGGATTTGGGTGATTTCATGATATTGATTCACCATGGCTTAGTTTGTTTATTGAAATGATTTTCATTACATTTCATTATCACCTAATGATAAGTGAAATGTGAAATTGAAAGACCAAGGGTAATTTTTATAATTAACAATTGATCCATATGACATAGTATTATGATATCCCTGGTACAATGCTGATGGATTTATGTTGTAATATTTATAAAGAAGAATATTCCTAGGGAATTGTGTTTTAATTATTATATATCAGGCATGGCCATGATGCTTGCTAAAATTATTATATACCAGGCTTGGTCCTAAAACATGCTTAAAATTATTATATATCGATATTGGACATGTAACATGATAAAATGATTATATAAATTGCTTGACCGTGATACATGTTCAAATGAATATATAATATCCTTGGTCTTGATCTATTCTAAAAAGATTATAGAGTGTGTATTGACCTAGTTTTGTGTGATTAGTACCATAATTATATGGTTAGGTATGCCATGGTCATGAGACATGCTATGAGACATTCAAGAATGGTGATGAAGTAGGTTATTTTAATATTATTTAGATGGTTATGGTTTTCACAGTCATGAGGAATACTCAGAGATATTTAATTATGGTTCTAAATATAGTGTATGTGGTATTAATTTAAATTTTAATAAATGATTACACCTATTTATTACATTATTTCTTTCACTTATAATAAAAAAAATTATTTTTATACATGGTTGTATGGACCTTCTAAGTTACACTCACACCCAACTCATGTAACTATTTTGTACCTATGCTGATTACATAGATAAAGGGTTTTACAAGATCAAGGGACCTTGTTGATGATTGTTTTTTAATATTGGATGGGATGGAGATTTGAGATAGAACTAACATGGGTATCGGTACCAGGGACCTTTTTGTCATTATTTGATTATACAAGTCTTTTATAAGTATTACTAATAGCATGAAATTTTGTTAAATTTCATCCTGTAAATACATTATTCCTTAGTTTTTTACTGGATTATTCTATTATATCTCATCTATATTTTATTATATTCAATCTTTCCCCTCTATGATATTTATTTATTTAATATTTTCTATTTTCCTCTATTTTGTGAAAATTACCAGGGGTATTGTCTCCCCACAATACATATCACACCCCCACAACTAGTCAACTGCCACTAGCATATAGGGTGGAATGCATGAGGCCCTATAAAAAATAGTTTCATCCACAAGAGTGAGTGTTGGGGTGTGGTATGTAAGATGGGTTCTCATATGAATGCCACAGACCATCAAATTTGGAAACCAGATTATTTACATCCAAGTGATAGTTAGAATCTCTGGGTGGAATTAAAAGGATGGTCTTGGTCAGTAGGTTTTTATATGTTTTAGGAGTGATACATGGACTCTCTATATAGACTACCAAGGATGGGCTTGGTTAGCATTTTATTATATACACACTGATTGAAACTTGGGCTCCAATTGTGGATGTCCAAGGATCGATCATTAGGTGGTTATTTTATATGACACCTAGAGGGATATTAGGGTTCTAGGGAGGAATGCCTAGGATTATATTATTATAGAATGGGTTAACATATTGCTGGAGTGATACTTGGGTTCCAAATTTGGAATTCTAAATATGATATGTTGTTTATTTGATATATTAAATGAATTGATTATATTATGCGTCTACCAAGATGTAACACCCCAGTTCTAGAAGCCACCCAGAGGTGCCTCATACTCGGTTGGTCACATGGCCTCATGTGCATTTCCCTGAATACAGAGGCTGTTGACTAGCAGTGAGGGCCTCGGGTGTGATAGTCGGGAGACTATTCCCTCATAGAAAAAGTACACAGTGGAATAGAAAAACAAATAACAATAGAAGAAGTGGTAAATATCCAACAATAGTAAACAGCGTAAGACTAAAATAATATACAACTAGAGCACGCAAATAAATGAAATGATGCATGATACATATGTCTAGGAAAGCAGCCAAAAAAGTCACAATGCTAGAAATAAAAATAGTGATGAACCAAAGTACAAAAGAAATGTAAACAGATAAACTCTTTAGCATCACAAGCCATAGCTTGGTCCCATGCTCTCCAGCTTCACATCATGTCATGTACCTGATGTAGAAGGGAACTTTCCCTTATCTATACATACAATAATATAATCTATTTGGGCCAAAAGCATGACCTAGAAGGGTGCAAGACTAAATCCCAGTAGGCAATGACTAGAAGATCTATGCCTAAGAGTCAATGAATATATGGTAGGTAAATGTACAAAAACTAGTAAATAGGAACTTGCTGAATAATAAATAATCCATAGTTCCAAATTCAAGAAACAACTAAGAAGCAACAAAGCACAACAGGTAACCCTTTAGATGTACCCACAACCATCCCCTCTGGTCCTACCTAACAAATACCAATAACCCTCTTGGTAGTTCACTCTGCCTAACCCTTCTGTTTTGGTCATACAGAATTATAATGTCTCTATGAGGAAGCACACTCGGTCAATTCCCTTTATAGTCTAGGCTAGTTAGGAACTCTCTGAGGAAACTCGCACTGTCAATTCCTCTTATATCGCCTAGGTCAAAGACTCTCTAAGGATGTAGGCTCGGTCAATTCCCATTATAGCCTAGGTTGTTCATAGACTCTTTGAGAAATGTCACACAGTCAATCATTCTTACAGCCTATGGTAATCAGTTGATTCAAAGAAGAAAAATGAAGACACTCTGAGGAATCTCACATGGTCAATCCCCGTATAGTCTAAATAGTCAAGGACTATCTAAGGAAGCTCTAACGGTCTATCCCCTTATAGAAAAAAGTAATCCTAGGCTCTCTGAGGATGCTCACTCGATCAATCCCCATATAGCCTAATGATCAAGACTATATGAGGAAGCTCACTCGGTCCATCCCCTTATAGTCTAATACTATCCAATGACTCTCTGAGATGTCTCACTCAGTCTATCCTCTTTTACTCTATAGTACCAGGTTCTCACGGCCCCGAGTAGGTAAATGAATAATAATGATATATGGCCAAATTAAACCTACATAACTACTAGGATAACTAGTCTACAACATCTCAATAATGTCATGAAAACAACACTCCATCCTACGATCACAAGCCAAGGAAAATAGGTAAACGACCAATCGGATAAAC
Source organism: Viscum album (assembly GCA_963277665.1). Lineage (NCBI taxonomy): Eukaryota > Viridiplantae > Streptophyta > Magnoliopsida > Santalales > Viscaceae > Viscum > Viscum album. The sequence goes on from OY728140.1 coordinate 1,029,913,875, forward strand.
AAGATCAAATGGTCATAAATAGAAGAAATCATGAGCAGAGCAACCAAGGTATAACAATCAACCCAAAACATTTCCAATTACCTCTACACAGGCATACAAGCATATCAGGAAAACAACAGGGGTAAAACAGGTAAACACACAATACCTCGTTCAAGGGTATTGGTAGAATTTGCACATAATACTCAAATACTTGAACTAAAAGGCACAAAACACCTACCGTAGGGTTAGGAGGTCAATATACATGAACCAAAAGGCAGTAATATCCTTATAACATCATATATCTACAAAAAAAACATAACATTCCACCCATGATAACTTGTAAAAGAAGAGGAACTAGAAAATGATTCTCTATGTGAAGGAAGAACTGCCGATTCGATTCCAAAGCTCCCGACGATTTTAGAATCGGAGGACGAATGGAGGTTCGATGGCTCTTCAAATATCCAAGGTCGTACCCTCACTCTCAGATGAATCAAAGCTAGGGGGTCTGTCCATCAGACATGACCCCGGTGCATTTAATAAAAAAACAAAATAGACAGCGTGTACTTTTGGAGTACATGGTGTGTACATACTGTTTCTGTACTCCACTTTAAGCAGCCTCCACATCACCGCACATGACCATGTGTGTGGCCTGGACATGGCCATCACATGGCCTCACGCGGAAACAAAGTACATGGCGTGTACTTCAAAAATTTCAAGAAACTCCTCTTTTCTCAAAAACCTCAAAAAAATGAAAACATACCTAAAAAGAAAGTCCGAGTTTTTACAAACTTCCCCCAGTAAATAAAATCGTCCCTGAATTTCATTAGCGAGGCATAGAAGAAGAAAAATCGAACAACTATGGCCACACAATTCATACATCGTCCTTCCTCTCCCATGTCTCGTCATGTGTTCTCCCATGCTACCATACCACCCATACCAGAGGAACAGACCAACCATAGAGAACCTTCGTACTACGATCGAAAATCCAGATAGGATGCTCCATAAATGATGCATCCACTTTGATCTCATCCTCCTTACGTTGAATTACAAGAGACGGGTCTGAAATGTAACGTCGAAGTTTAGAAAAATAGAATATTCCATGCATATCTAGGTACCTCTGAGGTAACTACAACTGATAGTCAACCGGCCCAACTCTCTCCAATACCTCATAGGGCCCAACGTACTGTGGTGGAATCTTTCCCTGTCTCTAAATCCTCTTTTGTCACAACCTTGGTGCAACATGTAGGAAAACCTGATCCCTGACCTCGAACTCCAGAAGTTGTCTCTGCTGACCAGCATAAGACTTCTATCAAGACTATGTCATATCCATCCTCTTCCGAATCTACTCTATATTTTATAAGGTCTCCTAAATAAGACTAGGTCTCATCATAGCTACCTCTCCTGCCTCTAGCCAGCACATAGGTTATCAGCATGGCCTACCCTACAAAGCCTCGTAAGGTGCCATCTAAATCTTTTCCTGAAAATTGTTATTGTAGGAAAACTCCACAAGTGGTATGAGCTTCTCCCAAGAACCTCCAAAATCTAGGATGCATGCTCAGAGAATATCTTCAATCACCTAAATTATACGCTCGGACTAGCCATCTATCTAGGGATGGTATACTGTACTCAAAAATACCTCTATACCCAAAGCCTTCTAAATCCCCTGCAAGAACCGAGAAGTAAAACGTGTATCCATCTCTAAAAAAATGGTGTGTGGAACTCCATAAATATGTACTATCTCTTGGATGTACAACCACCTCATCTCATCAAAACTGAAAGTCTACTTGATCTGAAAGAAGTGAGAATCCTCAGTGATTCTGTTAATGAAAACCCATACAGTGTCGTTCTCTCGAGGAGACCTCAACAACCCGATCAACAAATCCATTGTTACGTCATTCCACTTCAACTCAAGAATGGGTAACTACTGCAGAAGCCCCGCTGGTCACTAATGATACGCCTTCACCTATTGAAAAGTGGAACACCTCATGTTGAAACCAGCAAAGTTCCTATTCATACCTAGCCACCAATATTGACGGTATATATCATGATAAATTATGGTGATGCCAGGATGAAGTGTCCAAACTGAGGAATGAAAATCCTGCACCAGCTACTCATGTATGTCTAATGTCACCCATACGTGCCCCTGGAAACAAAAGATCTCATCCTTTCCTATGGTCCACCCAAGAATAAGGTCATCTCTTGACACACATTCTCGTAGGGCTAGGCCTTCAAAATCTGATAGCTGCTTCATTTGTACCTGATCAAGAAGTGTAGAGATAAGAGCTATATAATATATAAAAGTCTGACCCTTCCTATCCTGAAACTCAAAATGCATCTTGGATAATAGATCCATAAGCTCCCACTCCATATTTTCCTCTTGAACTACCTCTATCTGAGTTCTCCTGCTCAACATGTTAGCCACTGCGTTGCCTTTCCCAGGTGTATAGGCATACTAAAAGTCAAAGGACTAAAGATACTTGACCCACCTGTGTTGTCTCAGATTCAAATCACACTGGTTAAAGATGTACTTGAGGCTTCTGTGTTCAGTGAAAACCAAAAAATGATCTCCCAGAAGATAATGTCTCCAACAGTGTAAGGCATGAACAAAAAATGCAACTCCAGATTGTGTACCGGTAATTCCTCTCATGTGGTCACAATGCCGAGACCCGTACGCAAATCATCCATCTCCCTGCATCAGCAAATCTCTCAGCCTGATACCTGAAGCATCACAGTAAACAGTATAGATCTTTCCCGGCTCTGGAAAGATTAGTATTAGTGATGAAGTCAACCTCCCTTTCAGCTCATAAAAGGGTGACTCACAAGAATCTAACCATAAGAATGTCTCACTTTCATAGTCGGACCTGTCAATTGTGCTTCTAAGTGTGAAAAGTCATGTATGAAGTGTCTATAGTATCCAGCCAGCCCTAGGAAACTCCATACCTCAATGACGTTCTTTAGATTCTCCCAGGAAACTGCTTCCCTCACATTCTCTGGGTTTGCTGACACTCCTGTCTCTAAGATAACATGACCCATGAAGTAAATCGGGTCCATCCAAAAGTGGCACATTGAGAGCATATGATTTAATTGATGTTATCTCAGTGTACTCATAATGATCTCAGGATGAGTAGCTTGTTTGTGTCGAGTGTGAGAGTACGCCAATTTGTATTCCCCAAAAACCACTACGAAGGGATCCAACTGTGGATGGAACACTAGGTTCATCAGTTCCATGAAAACTGAAGGCGCGTTCATGAGACTGAATGGCATAACCATATACTCCTATAGACCATACCTGCTTCTGAAGGATATGAGAGGTATATCAGATGGTCTAACACGCAACAGATGATAACTGGATCTCAAGTCAATCTTTGAGAACACTCGTGCTCCACGATGCTGATCAAAAAGATCACCGATCCTTGGAAAGGGATATTGGTTCTTGACTGTAAACTAGTTTAGTTTCTTAAATTTCACACTAAGTATGAGGGTGTTCTCTACCTTCATTGCAAATAGGTTAGGAGAACCCTAAAGAGAAGTACTGGGTCCATTGAAACCCTTTGCCTGCAGCTCCTCTAACTGCTTCTTGAACTCCTGCAACTCAAGTGTAGCCATCCTATACGGAGGAATAGACACTGATGCTGCTCCAGGCACAAGCTCAATCGAAAATTCTACATCATACTCTAGAGACAAACCTGAAAAGTCCTTTGGAAAGGCATCCATAAAACAATCCACCATTGGAGGAATGTCTAATTGTGAGGTCCCCTGGTCATCCAGAATTACACTAGTAATTTGGGATGTAAATCATCCTATCCCATGATGCTCAGGTCCTTCTCGACTCACCTGGACATTCCACTCACCCTGATGAAGAAAATATCCGCACTCCGGTGATATGAATCTAACCCAATGGAAATAAAAGTCGATGACTGCCTGGATGGGAACTAGCTAGTCCATTCAGAGAATGACATCATAGCATTTCATCTCTTGGTCATAGAGATTCTATAAGAAGTGATACCCAACCACCTCTAGAGGGAAATCCTTGAACTGACATACACTAGCAATCCAAGTCCCAAACAGTGTGTCTAGTGTCAAGATATCGGCAAGAGATAAGATGCAGATACCAAGACTCTCCACAACAATGACAGATATTACGCTTTTGGAAGCCCCTCTATCAAAAAGAGCAGAAGATAAAACGGAGGCTACTGAGATCATACCTAGAACAGTAAAGGGGCCAGGAACCTGTTCCTAATGGGTCTACTCTATCACAAAAGTTTGGCCTACTCCAAGGCCCTATGACCCTGCCTGACTTCTCTGAGCTGATCCGCCCTACTGTCGCTGATAGACCAGTGACTAACCACCCCATCCATGACCTCGACCTCGGCCTGAGTGGATGGAATAACTCCAGTTCTGAGACTGGTGAGAAACGTGTGGTGATGTACCTGAACACGGAGTCATGGAAGAACCCATGTCTCCTACTATTGGAGGGAAAAACTAACAGAAATGCTGGAGATGGCCCATCCTATCACAATATCGACACTCTATTGGGTCCCTCAAGTAATGTGGTCTCGTATGCATGCTCCTCCCGCACTGGTAGCACACCACGTGGATACCAGAAGGTGCATCCCTCCTACTCTGATCTCCTAGAGAAAGGTGGCTGCGGCATTTCTGGCTATCAACAAGCGGGGAAATAACTCTGGATGTCGAACCACCTTGGATCACTTTTCTAGAATCCCTCAGATTGTTCTCTGTGATATGTGCCAGGTTAACAATAGAGGATATCAAATTCCACTTGATGATGTTCATCTGGTAATTGATTTCCTACCTGAGACCATCCTCAAACTTCCAATCTAAGAACAACTCATCACCTATTGGGATAGGCGTGAAACACTGCAGCACTGTGAAATGAGAGGAATACTCCATCACAGAATGTGTAACCTGCTCTAAGATCATGAACTCTGGTGCTCGGTTGGCCCACAAGTTCTCCAAGTAGAATTAATCATAGAAGATACAATGAAACTCCTCCCATGACATATTCTGGTGGTGTCCCTCCTAAGAGATGACGTCCCACCACCTCTTGGAATTGTCTCATAGAATGTTGGCCACGGGCTTCACCCTCCTCTCTAGTGGTACCTCGAGATGCTCGAAGATCATCAGCGTGGCTTCGAGCCACGAATCTGCAGCCCGAGGTCCTCCTTCTCTTGAGAAGGTGGGAGGATGGTGCTGCTGGAAAACCCGCATCAACTCAGCCATCGACGGGGCAGGAGGCTGCGCTTTCTAGAAGGTCTGCATCATCCTCAAAACCCTCCCGAATGTACGAATCGGTGCCTGTAACTAGTATAACCACTATTTACAAGGCCGACATAACAAGAGTATCCACAAAAAGTCCCTGATCAGCCATATCGAGTGTCTGATCACTGCCCTGCAACTGGTGGTCAACCGTAGGATGTCTCGGTGGCATGACTCTGCAAGGTCAAACGAACACAGTAGATTAAATATTATCAAGGACCGAAAACAAGGATTCTAAGAAGATAACAAGAGAAATAAAACATTCATGTTTTACAAAACATGACAAAACGGTGTGTATAAACACTACACGGTGTGTTCTCTTAATCTATTCACATGGGAGGGTACTTCTATTTAAACTGGTCATGTAACACTCCCACCACACGACATGTTGTCCCCACACACTGTGTGTACATGAAATCTATTCCCCGGCCCAAGTATCCTTACTTGGATAACCCATACGGTAATCTTAATCCTAGACTAAACTACGTGTTCACGAAGGACACAATGTGTACTAGACACATTTCAACGACCCATGTTGTTAGTTACATGGACGGTTACATGGTTCACTCTACACGGCATGCTCCATGTCCACACGACATGTACTTGAAGGATTTCCCCAACCCATGTTGTTTGTGACACGACCAAGTACTTAGGCTACATGGCATGGTGTGTGAAAACAGGACACGATGTGTAAAGACAAAGTTTCATCCATTCATGTCGTTACTCACACGGTTAGACACATGGTCACTACAACATAGCGTGTACACATTGTACACGGCGTGTTCCGGTAAGATTTTTCACAACCCCATGTATCTTCCCACACAGTCAGTGACACAGTTAAAAACTACACAACATGTATTCATAAATTACACACCGTGTATTCCGGGGTTTTCCAGATAGTAGCCTTAAAAACTACTCAGGAGCCCAGAAAACACGGAAAACAAGAGTTATGGTGCCAAATTCTGATCCATGAGGTCCCATACTTCCCTCGAATCAATGTTTTTCATATTATACAAGTTATAAAAAGGAAAACAAGCATTGATCCACTAAATTCCTATCCATGAGGTCCCATAACACCTCAAGAACTATAGTTTGTCATCCATCTAAGGAAAGAACATACACGTAAAAATTCCCTATCAAACTACATGGATTCTGTCAAAGCATCTATCACAACAACATGCACATTCTACACAATATCTATTACAACAACAGGAAATTGATAATGCATCCTAGGTGACATGGGAAAAATTCATGACATATGATTTCTAGAATGTTTCTATATGATACATGAGATGGAACACCCTCATCTCATCGGGCTGCGACCAAAATAGAACCCCAATAATATCAATAGTAACAATACAAAACATGTGAGTCACCCACCGGTGAAAATCATTTCAACTGTAAAAATTGAAAAATCTGAATAAATTTCAATAAACAAGTTAGATTGGATTTTCCCTGTACACAGGTTAGCTACTCCCAGCCACAGCTTATTACCAAGTACCTATTCTGTCCTATCCTTGGCTATAGGCCCCAAACAGTAAGTCAAGAAAAAAGAATTCCTCTGATACCACTTTGTAATGCCCCGGATCCGGAGGCCACCCAGAGGCACCCCGTACCCGGTTGGTGAGATGGCCTCAAGCGCATTTCCACGAATGCGATAGGTTTCCGACTAGTAGTGACGACCTTAGGTGTGATAGTTGGGAAACTATGCCCTCATTAATAGAGTCCATAGAAGAAGAGAAAACAAATAACAATAGTGGAAGCAGTAAATATCCAACAATATTAAACAACGGAAGACTAAAATAATAAAAAACTGGAGCACACATATATATGAAATGATGTATGATACATATGTCAAGGAAAGTAGACAAACAAGTCACAATGTTGGAAATACAAATAGTGCTAAACCAAAGTACAAAAGAAAAGTAAATAGATAAACTCCTCAGCATCGCAAGCAATAGCTTGGTCCCTTGCTCTCCAACTTCACCATAAGTCAAGTACCTGAAGTAGAAGGGCACTTTCCATTATCTTATACCTGCAACAATATATTCTGTTTGGGCCCAAAAACATGAACCAAATAGGGTGTGAGACAAAATCTTAGTAGGAAACCACCCGAAGATCTGTGTCTAACAGTCAGTGAATATATGGTAGGTAAAAGTATAAAAAACAGTAAACAAAAACATATTGGGCAATAAATAATCCACAGATCCAAAGTCAAGAAACAGCTAACAAGCAGCAAATCACAACAGATAACCCTCTAGAAGTACTCACAACCATCCCCCCTGGTCCTACCAAACAAGTACCAACAACCCTCCAGGCAGTGCATTAGCCTAACCCCTCTGGTTTGGTAATACGACCTTATAATGACTCTATAAGGAAGCACACTCGGTCAATTCCCCTTATAATCTAGGGTAGTCGGGAACTCTCTGAGGAAGATTGCATAGTCAATTACCCTTATAGTCCCAATGTCCAGGACTCTCTGAGGAAGCGCGCTCGGTCAATTCCCCTTATAGCCCATGTCATTCATAGACTCTCTAAGGAACCTCGCACAATCAATCCCTCTTATAGCCTATGGTAATAAGGGGATTCAAACAATAAAAACAAAGACTCTCTGAGGAAGCTCACTTGGTCTATCCTCGTATCGTATAAATAGTGAAGGACTCACTGAGGAAGCTCTCATGGTTCATCCTCTTGTTTCCCAAAGAAATCCTAGGTTCTCTATGGATGCTCAATCGATCAATAGATTTATATCATATAGCTCAAGACTCTTTGAGTAAGCTCACTCGATTTATCCCCATATAGTTTAATATTGTCCAAATAATCTCTGAGTAGGATCAGTCAGTCTATCTTCTTTTAGTCTATAACACCAGGTTGCCATGGCCCTGGGTAGGTCAATGCATAATAATGCTATATGTCCACAGTAATACTACAGAACTACTTGGATAAATAGTCTACAGTATCTCAAACATGTCAAAAAACACAACACTACATCCTACGATCACAAGGCAGGGAAAATAGGTAAACGACCAATCGGCTAAATAGGACCAGACAATCATAAATAGAAAAAAGCATGAGCAGAGAAACCAAGTTATAATAATCAACCCAAAACATGTCCAATTACCTCAGCACATGTATACAAACATGGCAAGAAAACTATAGGGGTAAAACAGGTAAATGAAAAGTACCTCGTTCTAGGGTATTGGTATAATTTGCACATAATACTCAAAGACTTCAACATAAAGGCACAAAACACCTACCTTTGTGTTAGGAGATCAATATACTTGAACCAAAAGGCTTGAATCTCATTATAACATATTAGATCTTCGAAAATGCATAAAACTTTCAACCCATGATAACATAGAAAAGAAGATGAATTGGAAAACGATGCTCAAGGAGAAGGAAGAACTCATCGATGAGATTACAACGCACCCGACGGTGTTTGAATCGGAGGATGAATAGAGGCTCGGTGGATCGTTGAAGATCTACGGTCATACCATCACTCTCAGACGAACCATAGCTAAAAGAAGGGTGTTATGTCTGTCCGAAGTGACCCCTGTGCGTTAAATAACAAAAATACACAATGTGTAATTTTGGAGTACACGGTGTGTACTTACTGTTTCGGTAATACGCTTTAGGCAGCCTCCACATCACCCCACACAGCTGTGCATGTGGCCTGGACATGACCAGCACACGGCCTCATGTGGAAACTAATTACACGACATGTACATAAAAAGTACACGGCGTGTACATCAAAATTTTTCCGAAAATCATCTTTTCTCAAAAACCACAGAAAAGGAAAACATACCTGAAACGAAGGTCTGGGTTCTTACACAAGAAAATTTACAATCATTGATTTAGTCAGATACATACATAATATTTATAGACTTATTTTACACATATTTATCAGATATCATTCATGGGGGACACATGAGATATTATCCATGTATTGATAGAATAATATAAATTAAATCATGAATGACTGATTACTCATAGATATTCAGAATTAGGCCATAGTAGACTGTAAATGATTGGTCTTCCAAGGTAACATATACACATGTAGGTTATTTAAACATCATCCTTTATTTAAATATTTTATTATAAAACTCACAATAACTATTATGTATTCACATACATTAAAGGATTAGACACCATTGGTGGTGACCTACTGAGTATATCTCACATCTTGTCGTGTTTTTGTTGGTTACCCATATAGAATTCATGGATACATGTTGGGACAAGGGAAAGAGACCCACTATGGATGCTTAATTTCCAAACTATGATAGTCTATGTTGGAAATAATGAGCCTATTCTCTTCATTATACTAGAGATAGCCTAGGGTATTTTATATTTTTTTATAGAATGTTATATATGTGTGTTCTCCTAATCCCATTATTATTCTTTTTTTATCTGATGTCTGGATAATTATTTTGTAAAAATAATTGATGGATGTGACTACTCAATTATTTATATGATGGACGTTTATATTCCATTATTCATTTATCTTCCATTATCCATCATTTTATTGTATTTTATTATTATGTTGTTGCACACTCTATTCATGTGGGTATAGTCTCCTCACTATTTCACCATGGACCCTCACTACTAGTCAATAGCCTCTCGAATATGGGAAGGCAAACATGAGGTCATTTATCTAACCAGGATTGGTTAATACTGAGTTAACTAGGCCCATAATATCAGAAATATGTGTGTGGACATGTTAGTTTAGGATATAAAATGTTTGTATGGGTCTTCATTGATTTGTGTGTTTTTTGATGTATAAAAGCAAAAGAAAATATTATTTAATGATTAAATTTCCATAGTTGATTATAGAATATTCCATAGTGGTATCTTGAAATTTTTTTGGATCTACAGAAGAGATTATTGGTTGGAAATAATTTATGTGGCTTCCAAATTCAAACATAAGGAAACAAGATCAATGAACTTGACCCTAGGTAATAATTATAGTATGAAAAACATACACCACATTGAGACTACCTAAATGAAATTTTGATATCTCATATGAGTGGGGGGAAATGAAATAGTATTATAATTGATCTAGAAATTTTTCAAAGTCAATAAAGCACAATTTTGTGTGAGTAATATATTAAATAAGAGTTTTAATGACCTCAGATTCATGTTCATAAACATTGAATTTGTTCCCTAGATATTAAATTTTTTTAATTGATTCATGTTGAATTGGGATAGCTTACTTATAGGTTTATCTGCACTCATTTAATAAGTTCTCTTCACAAAAAATGGCTTGGAATATTCTAATAAGAGTATGTTGTAATAGTGGAGGGAAATATATAGGGGATTATAAACATGGATTATGATGGAAAAAGTAATATATCATAATTTCATACAAGAAGATTCATGGATGTATGATAAGGATTGGTTGAATAATCTATTTAGGGGAGAGGGTTTAAAAAAGGTTTTACATATTAATGTTTTAATTCCATTGATTTATATTCTTTTTAAAATCAAGGATATATGACATTAATAGGAGAATAAGTGGGTAATCTATTAACTTTATGTCATAATCCTCTTTATGTGTGAAATAACTATAATGGGAAAGGAAATACACAGAAAAATAATCCCCTGAAAAATATAGTAATGGAGTGTAACTCAGGATTTCTATTGGAGAATAATAGTACTATATTTTTATTTTGTTTTTGTGTGGATTAGTATGGTACTATAAAACAATGAACCAATTGATTATTATTTAGTGCATACAAATTATAGTTATAAATTGATGAGATAAATATTGGCCTCATCACGTATATTACTTTACCAAACGATCGTAATTATAAATCTTATAATACTCACTCCCTCTTCATAGTCTATAGTTTGATAATACAATAACAATAATGAATTGTCCATATTACATTATATAATCTTTAATTTAGTCAACAAATCACTTACTTTCACATTGAAGATCCTTTATAGTATATTTATTTAGAGAATATTGACATAATAAATTCATAACATTTCACATTAATACATAGTGTATACCATAAAAAAGTTGTCATTTAATCCAAAATATAAAACATTTCAAGTAAAAAACGGTCTCTTTTACAATTATTACAACATTTAATGGGGATTAATTCATTTTCTTACACATCCTTATAACATTTAATGATTATTTAAAAAAATGGATGAGCAAAAAAATATCAGTAAGTGATATAAAAAAATAAGTAAATAACACATGTTTCCATGAATACTTGTAATGTTTGAAATCATTTTCAAAAGACATATATGTAACCCATATATACTTACTTTCTGAAGAATAGGATTTCAAAAATATTATCACAAAACATAAGAAAAAAACTAGAAATATAAATTTATCTTGTGGAATTAAATACCAATTTTTTAACCCTCTCATATACCTTTTAATTTGAAACCCTCACTGGCTGCCTTACAATTAGTGTAAGCATCATAGTTAATCATTGATTATCCATATTGCCTAACTCCAAATTACACATACCCAATTCATTGGAAGGATATATTTGTCTCACACATAATCATAAAAAATTCCCAATAACCATTACAAAATCATACAACATAAATAATTTCATAAAAACATTACTTTCTAATTTCATAGAAATGAATTTTAAAAGTGGGTGTTGAAATAAAAATCCCACACAAATATCATTTAATTTAAGTGAGAGTTAATAGAATATATGGAATATGTATATACATAGTAAATACTCATAATTAAACATAATATAATCAAAAATCATCAAACTCAAAATTTAAATAACACATAAACAATGATGTATAATGTTTACCCAGGGATGTTAATGAGATTATGAATTCCCTTACCTCAAGTTTTTTTTACTTAAAAATCATTTAATCCTCATGTAAAATTGATAAAATATTTTTATTAATATATTAAATAAACATATTCATGTTTATAACACATTTTATGATAATTTCTTAACATCATTTCACCCTTTAATTGTTAGTATTTTGTTCGTTCCATTGTTTTGGGTGTGTTCATTAAACGTTTTCCAAGACTGGTTCATGACTGATATTATTGTCGATTGGATGTGAAACTCTAGAATTGGAATGGATTTGTATTTACATATTAATAGAAACATAAATTATTCCATTGTAAATTTTAAATTCAATAAATATGATGGTTCATAAGAAAAACATTATTGATATTTGTTTAGGTCATTTTGACGATACATCGATTGTAATGAACTCAATTGTTTTACAATTTAAAAACTTATGTAAAAAATGATTCCAGAACCATATTTAAGATTTGATACAAAAATTATAATATGGTTCGTCCATGAACATGGTCCCATGATATGTTTTTAATGATGTATATGAAATTGAAATCACATCATTCACAATATCATTAAATCGACACATCACAGACGCTGTTTTTATTTCTTGAATAAGATGGAGAGGAGAAGAAGTAAACTGGTGAGATGTCCAAAAACATGATAGTATACCTAATATTTATGATATGGGATTATTCATGTTTCTTGAAAATGTGAGGTGATGATAGAAGAATAATATAAATGAAAATTAAAAGATAATAAAGAAAACAAAAGAGGATGTTTACCTCTTGATCTCTTCTCCTTGAGATACTTCTTAAGGCCTTCTGTTTTGGACTTTCGGTGAGAAACAAAGATCTACTACATGGGGAAGATACTTGGGAGGAGTACTAGGAAGATTATAGGTGATTATCATGTTTTGAGAGGTGTGGGAGGAAGAGGGGAATGAGGGTGGTATTTATAGTGGAGGAGAGGAGGTATTTTACAGTATTTTAATAGTTATTATAATAGTATTCCTCAAGACTATGAATAATCTTAATTAATGTGGCCTGAAATAGTAATAATGGATTTTATGTTTAACTATGTTTTCTTACATCAATTATTCTATAATAAATAATGTATTTAACCCACTATTTTAATATTCATTATTTTTCCGTATTTTACCATTCATCAAAATTTCAAGAAATTCAGAAAAATCCAAACAAATTCACCCAATTGAAAAGTAGAATTCAAAAAATATCCCCATTTTATAAAAATAATTTTCCAAATATTATTAATGTAATTTTAAATAAAATCCTAATTTATCCAAAAAATATATATTTTAATATTATAACTGCTTTTATATCACATCGAAAAATTAAACAAGATGTAATTATCATAAATAATTAATAATAATAAATAATAATATAATTTTCTATTTATTAGGGTTATATTACTATTCATATTAATATTCATTAGGATATATTAATATTAACCAAAAATTATGTTGGATCCATTAGACTCCAAATAACTTACTGAACACAATTGTAGATGACTATTTTTCGAAATTCCAAACATAGAAGTTGAAAAATTATGCTTAAAATATAGTTTTAAATATATAATTAAAAGAATGTTACATGAATTTAAATTTATTTTTAAAAAAATTGTGTATTGAATTAACAATGTACATTCACTCAGTGTGTTCGGATTAATAAAAATTCTGAAATAAACATCAAACATTCCAATACTGCCTTTCCAAAGTGAGCAAACATCGTGTGTCATCCTAAATCCTCATCACCAGTCTCTAATGTATGGGATCCATAGAAAATACAAAGGAAACATGTGAAATCCATGTAAAGGTATGGAAGATGAATTCAAATAAATAAACATAGAAACCCAAAACTTGATCAATGGAAAAATAATTGATCAGTAGAGAGAGAAAAGATAAATTACATCAACTCATTAGAATTCAAAAGAAAGGGGTGGGGTAAATCATATTTGATTGACCATAACTGGTCATCTCTTATATCACAATATCTAATGGGATAAGTAATAATAATAATCAAAATTACAATAGTGCACATCACTATCTTTAATATGGAATCATGGAGGTTTTTTAACACATTTATATGATATTATTTACTCCATGAAAGAAATTATATCTCTATATCACCGTGTGGATGGAATGGAATTATTTATGATTAATTGTTCCCTTCGTACCAACAAAATACATCTCTATCTCAGAGATTTTGTGTGATATATTATTTTTAAATAAAGTTTTTCTAATTTTTCCATGAAACATGGATGGAATATTTTTACCATGCATTGTACTTCAGATGAGTTATATGTGGCATCTTCTATAATCCAATTATTCAAGATGGATTTTTAGAAAAGGATGACTTCATCTTCATGGACACCCTTGTAAATCCACTATATGTAAGTGATTATTATGGGATCCCATAAAAAATCCTATACAACACATCATTCTTGGGAAAAAGATTATTTTAAAATGGTGTAAACATTACATAACCTATAGAAAACATTATGTATTAAACATTCATCACGGGAAAACCTTTTGAATCACAAATTATGTTAGAAATCATAGGGGAAGATCAAATCTTCACTTTTAGTGAAAAATGAATAAATCATAAATACCATGGAAAATTTATAGCACGTCTAGATAAAATCCTTCAATAAAATTTGTAAATTTTTAGGTATCAAATTAAAAATCATAAGTATCATCCCATAAAATTCCGATCATTAAAATTTAACAGTAAAATACATAAATCATATGTATCATCTAATGGATATTTCATATCACTATGCATATTTTCCCCTAAAAAAATTTCACCCTCTAACAGAAATGCCCAATTTCTTACACATGGGTTTTGGATTCATTCAAATAATTATTATATCCTATGAATCATTGTACTCATACTTATGGTTTTCCACTAAACTTAAAAGATATTAAAAAAAGAAATTCAAATTAATATTAATCAAAATTATATTCAAAATGGCACAATAAATAAAGGATCATGAATATTAACCCTATATTAAAAAACTACCAAAATAAAAAAAAGATTAAAACCATATATTCATAATTTATATACATTAAATATAAAAACAATATAAATTTATTAAATAAAAATTGATTTTTTTCTGATCATCTATCAATATAAATACTTTGAGTTGAATAATTCCACAATATAGTAGATCATTAATCTATATATATTGTTAACATAGATCCAAAGGAACCATCCTATATAATTATACCGAATTCAAAGAAGCATCAGGTTGTAACTCGATCCCAAACATGATTTCACGTTGAAGTTTTAGTGTCCCAAACACCAATATTGTAAAAATATCCAACCGCCAAACCAAACTTCTTATAAAATAAATTTCATTCATTAATGAGTATCTTACTATAAATATTTTAGAATATGATAAAATAGGCTCTTAAAATAGTATTCCATCTTTTGATCCATGTATCCAATAAAAATCACATGTTATCCTTCAATGTTAACAAAAATTAATCACAAACAATAATAATGAATGAAGGGTTGTACAAAATATAATTATTCCTTTACAATGATGACATTTTATGGTTGAATATACAATAATAATTACTGTACATTCCACTAATACCTCTCAAATCTTATCTCACACTCTATATAGACCAAATTAATTTAAACTACCCTCCAACTAGGGTCTTCAACACCATAGGACCCAAATAATGTCTACAATGTATACCAACACCCTAAATAATGTAGGATCAATAAATGAATGTGAATACCCTTTTGTTGATCAGTTTATATGTTAGGGAAGAATATTAATATAGTAATATTAAACAATATTCATTATCATGGGTTTCAATAACTCCATAACATAGATAATTATGTGTCCAATATTTTTCCCTATAAACCCTGATGTTGACCATTACCTCATGTATCATAGGTCCAACACCCATAAGGGTGAGTAATATATTTTATCACTTGTATACCTAATCCATATCATATATTAATATTGAAATATTGGATACCATGATACTACTTATATTGTCAAAAAGACTACCTATTTGTAGGTTTCATCTAAAACTATCAAGATTTATCAACAATTATGTTCTTGAAATTATGTTTCTAATGAGAAATTCCCAACATGTTTTCTATTGAAGACTATGAACTCAAAAAATAGCATATGAAACTTATGTTCTTGATTGAGGTCTACAAAAAAAAGCTATCTCTAGAGAAATGAGAGAATTAGGTATGTGGGTTGCTCCCCACAGGTGAACCCCATGACTACCCATATAATTGATTGAATATCTATAAAACTTTAGTTCTCAATAGATCTAACGAATCCCAAACTAAAGTGATTTTTTCCACATTATATTCTTCTAAGTAACTAATTTTTTCACAAGTACCTCGATATAAGTTAGCAATATAAATGGATTTGCATCTAATTGATTCCAAAGCTATAATTACTCCACATTGTTTCATGCTCTAAAAAACATGTCTAGTGATTGAATGGTGGAATAACATAGGAGGTTTATGAACCTCAAATAGTTATCATACAAACATTTTATCCATTATAACATTATATGACACTCCTTCCATCAAACTGCTCTTTGAAAGAAAGATAAGAAGTCAATCATGAACTGGATCTTAATCTACTCCCATGTAACCTCGTATACATTACTATGACTAAGGTGAAGGTTCAAGAATTATATTTCCAATAATATCAATAATCTATCAACTAAGTAAATATAATGTTTATTCCATGAATAAATTAGTGTAATGAAAATAATGACCTCATTAAGGTAATTCTCAGTCTCTCAATCAATGAAAAATCCATTATACCTAGAAATATTCTACTATTACAAATCCTATAAATTAATCTTCAATGAATAATTATATATAATATAAAATCATACAATATTAGTTGAAACATTATTTTTTACCCCTACCACAAGAACAACATGTGGTCATTGTCCACCAACCATGTGCATATGTAAAAAAACAATTTATCATATGATATAGAATCAATTAAAAATATTGAAATTTTAATTCATTTACCTTCAATTAAAAAACTAATTGATTCATAAACATGTGAAAAAAAGAATATTTCATGTATAATATATTTATTAAACCACAAAAAATAAATATAGTATTTATTAATAATTTTTAGTAGACTATAATGATTTTTGGATTGGATCAGAGTGTTATTTTAAATTTTAATAGGTCTCCTTTTCCTGTATCACATTTTGAACTAAAAAAATTTTATTTTCCCTGACATGTCAATTTAATCACTACTCACTAGAAAAAAAATTCAT
Organism: Viscum album; assembly: GCA_963277665.1. Classification (NCBI taxonomy): domain Eukaryota; kingdom Viridiplantae; phylum Streptophyta; class Magnoliopsida; order Santalales; family Viscaceae; genus Viscum; species Viscum album. The sequence goes on from OY728140.1 coordinate 1,029,931,224, forward strand.
TATCCATGTTTTGTTAATTTATTTATATGTATAAATAAAGATAATTTATTTTCTAATGTTATTAAAAGCCATTACAAAATAAAGCTAAAAACGCTAACATAGTGTGGGTAATTTGATATATTGTTAAACATAGCTAATTATCCACATTTTTTCAAACCAAACTAACTAGAAATAATTATTGAAATTTTGATTATTATATGCTCTTCCCAAAATTTATCTAATTATCAATAATGAATTTATCCAACTTTCCAAGATATGTAGGAGATAATGTTTCAAATAATTCATGTTTGTTTTTATTAATAATTCATGTTTTTAATTTAGACAAAATTATTTTAATTTTTAATTTATTGAACAAAATTTTAATAAAATCATGGCTACACATAGATAAAATGTGAGATTACATCATTTGAGTAATTGTAAATTTTTTTAATACACAAATAATTTGTGGTGTTTATAAAAACATGGATTACATGTCATTTTTTTAGAAATATAAATAATTAACCATGATTCCAAGCAAATAGCTAATCACATTTATATTTCACAATCATTTTATTATAAATTTTTTGAGGAAGATATAAAATATTTCAAAATATTATTTTTATAATTTATATATTTTTCTGAAAAATCATTAAAACTAATATGTTTTAAATTTAATATTTTTAATAATGATATTCATAGAGATATATTGGATCATATTTTTCTTTTATGGAATCAATAAATGATATACAAAAATCAAACCCACTAATTAATATCTCCATTCCCATTTCCCTTAAGTAGTGGGAGGAGCCTAGGGATCTAAAAGTGTTATATTTGAACAATGTTTTAGTGAGGCATGTGAAGTGTCTTGGTAAATATTACTGATTATATATATAGTGAAAGTGATTTATTTTTGGAAAATCATCAGTTATTATGGACCCAAATGTAGATGATGTATCCATCACTAGGATGAAGCCATTTTTTAAAAAAGTGCAGGTCTAGGGGAGAAAATTCACTGAAATTTGAAAATATGTAGCTCTATTATATATGTATTGAAGTGAAAAGGTTGACTAAAAATATATGGGTAATCCACTATTTATGTTTAGTCCATGAGATTAGTAAAAAATTAATAAAAATTATGAGTTCTAGATATTACCTCAAAATAAAATGGGACAAGATCTAGTACTTATCCAATATGGGGTAAAATTTATCATTAGTTGGGAAATATATTGGATCACCTGCTACATGCCTATAAAGACAAATCAGTGATAAATGTGGAAAGTGTATAGGGACATCGCTAATGTTTTCTTATAAGAATCCACTCCTTAGAGGGTTCATAATATATCATTGATCGTTCCATGTTATACCAAGGTTTAATGAGGACAAGCTTTCTTCCAAATCTATGGGATGGGAAAATGACTTGGTAGAAGATAGTATTACTATAGACATAGAAAAAATACTATTTGAAAGATGTTTTAGTCAAATATAATGTGGGAATTTAACCTTATGTAATATAAACATTGGGAAATATGAAATATCTCTAAAACCTAAATATTATTATTCAATGTTCTCCCAAATAGGGTAATTCAAGGACAATGATTTGGTCAAAATTCTTATTTTATATAAAATTAGTGAATGTTTATATACTTATACTCATTGGATCTAATGGTTTAATGGGGATATGATTGATAAAATATTGTTGTTAGTTAAAAAGGGCATGGTGATCTTTATTTTTGAGGAAAATGTCAGTGTAGGTTTAATATCTAGAGTAAATGTTTATGTGCCATGTATGATGACACTATAGTAACCCATTCCATAGTCCTAGTAAAATAATGAATAAATATCAACAAAATAGAACTTATACTAGAAACAGATATAGGTGATAGTTTTCGAAATATGTAGGGCTATGTAAAATATACCTCTATGGAACATAGAAAATTTTCTTTTTAATGTGGGGATATATGGCACCACTTCACAAAACAGTTCACAATAATAAGGAACATTAGAATATTTACCAAAACAAGAACTTTTAGAATTCATAAGACCATATATCAAGGTTAAAACATTCCTAGTGCCAAAGGGAAATGAAGTGGGTGAATTGATGATAGGGTATTCATTGACCAAATATCGGTTGAATTATCATCATAACTATAATGATATATTTGTATTTAAATTTCTTATTTGGTATCTTCTAACCTACATGAAAGGCATAATGATCTGGAAACTATTTCATTGAGATGATGAGGGAAATGGACATGTATGTAAATATGTAGACTCTCTAGGCCTTGATTGAAATACCCCATGAAAAATCACTATTTATTGGGTGCGGGTTTGTGCCATTCCATAAAATCATAGGTGGAAGGAGATTAAGGTCACATTTGGGGGGAGGGTCTGACGTATCATTTTGATACCACTCATGATGATATGAAAATATAACTTTATGTCATGACCTACTAGCTAAGATATAGCCTCATAACGAAAATTTTATATTGGGCCTATCCCTCCTAAAATTTAATAGAGGTGCGGAAGGGTTTCTTCATTATGAATGGATTCGACCTCATGTAAAAAGGCGAATGAGATCTCAACTAATGTCCCACCTTTCTATTCAAAAATAAAATTAATTTTTAATGATAAAATGGTTTTTATTGGAAGGGTCATCACATAATGGACAAAAACTATTTTAGGTATAATTTAATGATCTTCACCAGGATCTCAAATATAAAGAACGGTTTGTAACATTGATTATGAATCTTCTCTAGCTTGCGCTTTTGTATTTTATATTAGTTGGGTTTTTCTCTCATGAATGTAATATGTGTGCTGGTATACAAATGTTTTCAGATAGTCCATTCTATCTATGGTGTACATGTTTGAGAAATGAGAGGACCATTCTCTAGTGTGAGGGGATTTTTAAGGATTCGCCTATGGTGTACCAATTATCATGCACATGGTAAATACTGGGTTACAATGTGAGGATAATATTACTATTAAAAGTATCAAAATTTGAAGAAAACATTATGATTAGTGCTCTCCATTTCCTACTTACCCAAACCCTTCAGTAACATAACCAATATAGAAATAGTTTCTCTTCTACTACAAATATAGAGTAATATATCTTTTGATAATTCAAGATACGGTCATTGTGATATGAAATGTTTTTCGTAATGATTAGAGAAAAAATGTATGTTATGTGACATAAGAAAATGGGGGATTTAGAACTTATTACTATAATAAATTCCCAAAATATAGATATTATGATTGAAATATACCAATTTTATATCACCCATTAATTAAAATTATCAAAATCATTGTCATATTTCATAATATAGATTCTAAAAATTCATAATCTTGATATTAAAAGGCCAAATTCCATATCCCATGTTCTATTCATAATATTTTTATATAGGGTTTTTGAAATATGTTTTACTAGAAAAAACATAGTTATTTATTTGACTCTTAATCCTAAATAAGTTGACCATTTTTAATAGATTTGAAAATTTTAAATACAATAATTAAAATATTATGGCTCCTTATTTCACAACAATGAAATAAATTATTTACTATAATATATACAAGGGTGTTTGACATTGAAAATAAAATATCCAATTCAAATGTATTTAGACCATCACAATGTGTTTCATTAAACTTGGTCTTGTATCACATAACAATAAGTCAATATCAATTCGTATTATATCAAATAAATCTATTATATATTACAAGATAATGAGAACCGATATTAATTGGAATACATGTTATTTTTTATATGATGTTAGATCAGATCAGGATCATTCAATTAGTTTATATCGAATCTTATAGTATATTGAAAAAATGTACTTATATTCCATTTCCCCCTTTTAATATATTATATCTATAAATATATAAATAAATCATGTAAATAACGGTCTTTATTGAAATAAATTTTACATCAAACATGAAAGGGTAATTAAAAAATTTATTAACATTCATTATCTTTTGTGTTATTCTACCGAATGTGTCACTCAATAACTATCGACTCTACTCATACCTGATGAAGTAAATAGAATAAATTCTTATTGGAGGGATATAATTCTTATAATAAATTTAAACACAAAATTTTCTAGGATATTTGATGTTTGGTGGGTATTTTGAATTTACACTCCTTCTCACCAAAAAAGTGGGTGATTTATTAGATCCACATGGTGGAGATGAAATTATTCCTTGATTTATTGATGGTGAAGTAATAAAAAATATCAAGAGATTATTATGATATCATTTTGAAAAAAAATAAGTACATATAATCAATTTTAAATGCATGTGTGGTGATAATAGAATATAAAAATGATAGGGAGGGGATGGGGTTTTCTTTCCCTCACTTATTTTATGTAGAAGGATACATCCTATAAATGGGGAGGCCTACAGATTGGGAAATTATCTTAATGGTAGAGTATTTCCTTAATAATTTTGTCACTCTCCCTTTGTAATGAGGGATCTCAAACTGGATTTATTCATGTGCTCATCCATGCTTGACCCTATAATGTGGCTCATCCGAGTCATATTATAAATTTATACTCCTCACGTGGTTTGAAACAAAAAATTTCTTCAATAGGGTTTATGTTTTTATTCAAGTGAGATTTATTAATATTTATTCCAATTTTTAATCACTTGTGTGATCCAGGGGTCCTTACAGTACAATGAATCCTCTATTATAATGAATCTTTGCATCCTTTATTAGTGTATGGGTAAATATATCTTAATCAATTAAAGTTTAAAATCAATACAAAAATAAAATAGATAATCTAAAATAAGTCTTCTTTGATGATAAACTATGAGATCACCCTTTCATCCTTCTCAGGTGATGGATGGATCATACCATTCACCATTTATTCATGATTTTCATAGGGTTCAAAATAGTATCTAAAAGGAATCACATGAATTATTTGTTTCCTTAGAAATATATTAGATCCTATCCTAAGAATAATGGTTTTTATTATGAATAATATTACCTTGGTCTTTAATTTTCATCTAAATCACCACATGTTCACCTAGTAAGTAAATGTTATGTGTATTTTACTCTATCTTTTGACTCAAATAGAACATTTACAAAAAAAGTATTATTGAGTGTCTAGGGTTGGGCTAATAGGGTATCTTAACATTAAACCATGTCTTCCTTCTGGTCATCTGACCTCTATCATAATGACTTGAGTAAGAGATGAGTAGAACACATGGAGATAAATTTATATAGATTGAGTTATATTTTATTTTTTTTATAAAAGTTGATTTCCCTTGACAATGAATCGATTTATTCTTGGATATCGTTGTGATAATTTACTTCAAATATTACGTATTTGGTCTATTTCTAGGATGTCCCATCTATTCTTGGTAAATAATTATTATTATCTGATGAACCATTCATTCATAATCCACATATCTATGATTATATATTTTTAAGTAGAGATACTATATTTCAATCGGTTAATTGAGATTATAGGTTTGATGTCTAACTTCATGTATCAATGAGTGATATAATCATATGCCTGAACTAGTGGCTCTCTTTTTCAAATAATGGAAAAAAGGACTTCAAAAGGCTGCTAAAATAATAATATATGAAAAAATGATTTTATTTCAAGAGGAAATTATTTGTTGATAGGTAGTTTGTCAAATATAGAATTTTGGATCATACATAGATGGTATGAATTCTATGAAACTCATAGGGATCATGGTATCCCTTTGGAAGATTGTCTAGTGGGACTTTGAAAATATATTGATGCACAATCTCCTTTAAAACCAATTGACAGAAATTAATAAATTGGAATGAAACAGTGGGTCAACCCCTAAATTTACACCATTTAGTGACCATGAGATGATGCAAAATATTCTTTTGGAATAATAGTAGGGTTATGGACCAACTAGAGAACCTTATTCAATAAGAATTCATTTCTCCACTAACTGGATTCGAAGAAAGTGTATGAGAAATGAAATTACATATAAATAAAAACAATTATTATTAATAAAAAAAATTTGGGAGAAAAAAGGGGAAACAAACTCCCTTAAAATTTATCTTATAGTTATCCTATGAAACTAATAAATACATATAATGGGAATCTATCTTTGATTCACATTACTGTGGTGATATTTATAATGGATTTTTTGAAAGAATAGTGTCATAAATGTTTTTAAATATTCTTAGTTAGTGTTTTTCGTTTTCATTTGACATTTTATATAGTCATTTAGGGGATGGTAGGTAGTTTTTTACCATTTTGTGTATTTATGTTTTTTAGAAATCTTATGTCCAAATCATGAACATTACTGATATAATGAGATACAATTTTTTTTGTTTTATTGATCTATAATGAATCATGCGTGGGTGTTGACAAGATCAATCCACTTAGTCACACCATATTATTAAAAAAATATAAAAATAAATGTGTTAACTGAATGATTCAAATGAGGAAAGGATTATAGAGCATAATATGGAACCCCAATAAAATGCATGTGTAATAAGTTATAAAATTAATCATGGAGTAAAAAAACAATCATATATAAATAGATTAATTAATAGGATAACCTTTTGAACTAATTTATATATGGGTAGTAAAGAGGGAAATGCGTTATTTGAAATTCATATGTATGCATGAAAATAATGAACATGTGATTAACCAAATATCTGAGAGTGGAATGGGAGTAGCTGAAACCAGGAAAATGTGGTTATATGAGATCCATACATGATTCATTGTGTTAGGAAAAGAAATGGAATAATACACACCAAAATTGAATGAATACAATTATAAAATGAACTACAGGATTAAGCTCCAATCCATGTAGCATAAGGAATGTGGATTTCAAAGTGAATTTGAAAGTGTCCCCATGAAATTATATATACTCTTCGATGATTGATAGTGAAGTTGTAGCATGTAGTAAGTGTGAAATGAACCCCCCCACATGGAAATAAAATATAACTAAAATAATAAGAACCTATGTGATGGGAGGATTCTAGGTTTATGGTCATGTTCATGTTCATAATTAGTCTTTGACTAATATGTATTGTCTTGGTTAATGAAACCCACAAGATCTATGATGAAATAAACTATTTATGGGTAAATATTATATTATTATGGACTCGAACCTAGATGATCTATTAATTAAAATGATGTATGTTATGTAAAAATTATTTGACATATGCTACAAGTAGTCTATTTAAATTTTTGGATGAGATATGGTTGGGGATGAAATACTATTTTATTATAGAGCTCATTGGTTCTCTTAAAAATTTGTTGAGTCATATTAGTTGACTAAACATGTAGCAATAATAAACTGTTTTAGTATTGTCCATCAGAGTTGTACAAAATTGAGTAAAACATAATATTATGGATAGAAACTCATTATAAATGGTTTAATGTTTATCTAGTGATAATATAAATAATTATATTTATCATTGAGAGGTAAATAGCTCTGCTCTCTAGCTAGGTTCCCTAAATGATGGATTAATGATAAAGGGAGTTGGTGTTTTGAGAAATCCATATGATTATCCTAGATGTATCCACCTTTTAAAGAGTTACTAATTGGTTATTGTTTAGATTTAATTGTCCAATTATTAATAAATCTATGTGATTTACTCAAGTTATGGGATGTAGAAATTCATTGATAAGGGAAAGTTCATATAGAGACCCAAAAATTTCATAGATAGATATTACATCTATGTGGTTGAATATTCATTACATAAAATAAATATCCATATTAGATTAGATATTTACAATACCATTATGAAATTAGAGACATAAAAAACATGTTTGTATAACTTATACATTGTCCCTCATAAAGATCATGCTTATAATCTCACTTATTATACATATTAAACATAAATACATTCTTCATACCCTGGGAATGGAAAAATAAAATAGAGTGAGAAATGATGTTCAGTAATAGTAAACAAGGGAGATATCAGTTATAATATAATAATAACATTATCATAGAGATTTTTATTGAAAATAAAACATTGTAATGAAAGAAGATTGTGGATACATAATTATGGGGGTATAAAGTAATGGAGGTCGAGGGAATCCCCTTTGATGATAATATTGGGAGAAAACCATTACTATTGTGATAGTTTGAAAAATAAACCCTACATATAATAGATCATAATATTGAGACATGTCATAAATCATTTTAGTTTATAATACTTGATTTTTAATGGAATCAAAGAATATTAACCATGAGTGAATAAAAATAGAATAATTACTAGAATTGTGGAATACAGATAATCATAAAAAAATAATTTTATTAGTATTCTATGATTAAATGAAATTGTATCATAGTTGATTGGGTTCACTCACCAAACCATCATAATAATAATGGTTTCTCCCAAGACTTTCATAGAGGGAAATGACCCTTACTGAACAACATTTACTCCCTATTGTAGTCCTATTTATCTCATGAGATATTGATAATTTCCCAATGAAACTTTAGAGAGATATAGGTTATACCTATCACATAAAGAAAATAATATATATATATATTTATATCAGTGTGTTTTTCTGTGGGTGTTGTTATATCATAAACCCTTCGTCATATCAGAACCTATTGAAATAAATGGGTTTCATAAAAATTTCATCATAGAATACCCCATGGAAAAGGAACCAACATCATCAACACAATACCATCAAAAACCTAGAATATCATAAAATGAATAAGGCTAAAATCCACAGATCATATTATTAGTAAATAATTAGAAATATTTAAGGTTTTTTTGTTGATGAATCAAAATACGATAAAATATATTTTGAGGAAAATAACCATAACATTTTGGAATCATTTCTATTAAATATAGAAAAATTACCAAATACTGATGAAAATGATTTCATTGAAAATAAACAATGGAAAAATTAATTTAATATTCAATACATTAGGCATATATGATAGAAATAAATTCCATTCAATCTATATAATATAAAAAACATTACTTCGATAAATTTTTCAGAAAAGTTACAAAGTACCCCATTTGAAAAATAACAAGATGATTTCATTCAATAAAATTTATAAAAATAAAACATGGGTAAAATTAAATTTATAAAATCAATGTAAAATAGTAAAAAAATTTGTTAAAACATTTTTTATAAGTCATAGATATGGATGAAAGTATATTTTCAATGTAAGATAAAAATGAAGTCGATTTTCCTTTAAAAGTATATTTTTGGTATCATTAGTACACAAGGTCAGGAAAGTGAATGTTAAACATGTATTTTATTTAAATAATAAATAATATAACAATTATGGTGTACCATGAGTGGTTTATAATAATAATTTAACCACAATCCTTAATGATAAACAATCTCTGTAAATATTGAAATTGTAACATAAAACCCCATATCTCACATCCAACTTCATTGATATATTTTCAAACCTCTTTTATAATAAATATAAGTTTATTATAAATAATAATCTAGAACCATAAAAATATATATCAAGACAAATGAGATTTAATTTTATCTTTTTATCACACATTTATTAACTATTCTTTATTAAAATCAGTATTTTATGTAGAAATTGCATCGTTTTTCATGCAGGTTTTGGTTTATAAGTGTTGGTCCTTTTAATTTGATTGTAGTTCATTCATATAAATAATTTAAATCATGTTATAAATATAATATATATTAATTTTATATATATTCATCCATAAATGATATGGACAGAAAAATAAATTACAACGTTTAGGGAGATGGAAAGTCATTCATATACATGAAAAATGTTTTCAATTTTCAACAGATGGAAAAAAGAAAGGTAAATCTTAAATATTAAATAAAAAGATAATTATTATATCATATATATGATATAAATTCATTTAATTAATCCTCATTAACATCTATGTAAAATAGAAATGAAAAAAGACGTACCTTTCTCTTCAGAGGTGGTAAGCCACACCTACCCACAAGCAACATCATTTTTTCCCAAAGGATTGGATGGTAAGAATGTAGACGTGATATTATCATTTATAAGTATAATTATTACATAAATATATTTTATTAATAATTAACCTATCATAATATACATCCATACTATATGGAGATGAAAAATTAATTGTATCACAATGTCGATACGATAAGCCATATACATGTATGGGAGATAATTTGACTTCCTATTTGATTGGAAATAGGTTATATAGTAGTTTTTCCATAATTATAACAACATTTCAATACAGTTAGGAAGCATAATTTATTTTTTATGAATAATGTATAATATTTAGCATATGTAAAATAATTTTTTTAAAGAAATTGATTGGTTAACATGATTGCCTCTTAATTAAAATGACTCTTTTAGATCTCCTCTAAAGGACTCTATGGTTGGATATTTTGGAAGGAAAACACTACTATGATATATATTATTGATTGGAGAGGGATTTTTGGAATATTTTTGTCAATATATAAGGGCCAAAGTGGTGTGAGGAAGAGAGGGGCGATTCTCTTTTATAATTGAGTGGGGTACTCTAAGAATTTCTTGAAATATTAAATTTATATAAACTAAATTTTATGTAAAAGTGGAACTGACGAGATAATATTATAATAAAATATGATTATTAGTCTAAAACTCATGTAATATTAAATTTTGATATGTTTTGATCTCATTTTTAGTCTTATCGTATAGTTTTAACCCCCCCCCCCCCACCATTAACACTTCTGACAATTAACATAATTTTAATCGTTTCTACCATTTATGGGTTAATAATGATATAGTATAATGAATAATGACCCATAAATAGACTATGGATGCTGTTTAAAATTATATCTAATTCATTTTTAAGAATTTTTCATTTCTATTAATTTTATATCATTTAATAAAATGTTATTTATTATAAAATATCAATAATATCATTTTTAGCACTATTTATTTAAATTAAATTTATATACATCATGATAAGTAGTTAATATGAATATAATTCTTTCACAGATACTAAATATGTCATATAGATATATAAAATAAAAGGGAAAAAATAACTCACCAAAATTATTTCACATTTAATAGTTTGAAAATCATTTATCATATTATTTTTATTAAATTGATAAATACTACATCAGTGTTGCCTAACAAATTAACATTATTATTTAATCAGTAAAAAAATTATTTTATAATAATTTCAATTAGATCAATATATACTTATAGATTCATTCATAACATGATGTTCCCCTTTATGGACACATAATAGGTAATAAAAACAATGGGATTAATATTTTGTAATGTACCTTGATTTAAATTGTATATAGGACATTCTCATGGTCAGGGGTCCATTAAAACTAGAAATATAAAGTCTAATGATATAATGGTATAACAAAATTCATACAATAAGAATTATGATGAAATATTAATGACTTACCACCTAGTATTAATCTATATTAAAACGATTTCTTGGGTGATAAATTTTCCACAATTATTATTCATATTGACAAAAAATAAATGGGTTGTATTTACCAAATTTGAAAATACGGATTATAAATATGTAATTTATTTTATCTATTTCAATAACTGTGAATTTTTATATTAATTTAAATGTATTTCCACAAAATTCAATGAAACCCACTTTTTATAAATATACATTTTGAGCATAAAACTAGATTCTTTATTATCCTATGCCTAATAAGAAATATTAGATGAAAATTAAATTTTTTTATTGAATATAAAATCTATAAATTTATTAAAATTATTCAAAAATAGTGATAGATTTATTTTTTTATGGTAAAAATACAATGTGCACATTAAAACAGTTTTATATAAAAACATCTCCTTGATTTTCAAATAATTTTTATTTACATTTTTAGTTAATTGATAAATAAATTATTAATTTTATATATATTTAAACCATATATATTAATAATTATTTTAATATTATTCATAAACACCAATCCAATGGCTAGAGAATAAAAATATATTAAAATTATATCATGGTTCGTCTAAACTCGTTGTTCAGTGTAACACATGCTATCGAAGAAATTAAATGTATTTGAAAAAAAATCATAAAATTTCATGTTGTTACATTGTACCCCATTAAAATAAATTCACCCTTGAAATGCATTCAATATAATACAAACAACTAAAGATATTCTACCTCATTATATACTCAAGTTCCCATGTTTCTTTCTAATATTAGTTATTTCACTAAAAAACATTGACTAGGTGGGTGGAATTATTACATAGAATGTTATCACTATGATGTATATTATCCATTAGTTTCTCCTCACAAGAAATATCATGCTCATGTGGAACGAAATTTCAGTTCAATACATGTGAAGGATAAGTTTGGTACTTTATCAATAAAGAAATATAGAACAAATCATGAACTATAAAGAGATAAAGTGGGAGATCTAATTGATGTGATAACATACTGATATCATCAAAAAATTAAAAATAACTAACATAACAAGGGATAAAGTTTACCCTATTTCCAGATATCATCACCCTCTTCTAGGGAGAAATTTTTTAGAATACCTTATCACCAACTCTAAACTGTACATGTTTCTGATTATTATAAAAAAATATTTTGTTGAATCTGGGATTATATTATGTGGTGTTGAATGGATCAAACCTTCACTAAAATTTTATCAGTAATATCATGTCATCAGTTTCTTTATTTATACAACTTCATTCCAGAATGTTGGAGTTCTGTACATCCTAACATAGAGGGATTTATAAGGATACTTTTGAATGCTAGAGTGAAAGATTTTGTTGTAAGAAAATTCCACCAAAGAATTTTTTGTCCCCATACACCTTTGTAATTCATAAATAAAGATATCATCATGTATTATAGATTTTAAATGGGACTCTTAGAATAGAAATAATTTTTATGATGATGATAAATAGTTGTGAAACTGAAATATGTATCTAGATCTTGATGAATGATTTTCTAAATCATTTCAGTAAACCTCAGATCCTCTTCATATACTATTCATTAATACACTATGAAATTTTACCACAAACGTAATGTATAACTGAGTATGTTTATAAATATATAACACTTATTTAATGCATATAATTTGTACTTAATTCATAAAACAATCAACAAAAACCGATATATAATAATGTAATTTATATTATTTGGTGTATTCGATAACAATATCTATGTTTATATTTTCTCATTTCCATTCTGGTTTTCATAATGGTTTTATCATCCCCTTATACTTATATCTCTTATAATTATCTTTATGGAATATCAAGCACTAAGAAACATACTCTCTAATAACTCCTTTCATTATATCCCATCAAAAATATTCTTTAATATTACTATATAGATTCTTAATTCCTGGATGAATAGAGAATGATGAACTAATTGATTCATATAATAGATCCATCAGATCTATTGTAGAAGGGACACATACGTGGTTCATGAACCATATATTTATATCACAATCAAGGTGGAATGAAATAAAATTTCTCACCTTAATTTTTATTTCAACATTCTTATTTTGAGACTCTTTAATCTTCTCTTGGATAGATGATTGAAAAATCATTTGAAAAAGTCAATATTACATCCCTTCATTGTAGATTTCAATATCCATCCTTTGAATGTATAATGACGCAGCATTAAACATTACACAATATTTAATTAAATAAATATTTCACATTATTGATCTTTTTAGGTTTAGAGTTTTAGTGAATTAGGAATTAACTATTATATTAAATCTCAAAAATTACAAGGTAGACACATCTACTCAGTTTCCAATTTTTTATAAAATAAAAAATCTTGAAAAAAGTGTCATGTCTAGTCTCATCTTTTATACGGCTTGACTCTTCCTTGATCCATCCTTGACCCTATTCATGTTTAGGTCTGGTGAAAAATATTTCAAAACATTCGATGAGCCTAAAATGCTCAGTAAGGGTTATAAAACAAAGAAAGAAAACATTGGTTCATCATTACATACATAACGTAAGATTTTTAAAATAACTCATGAAATCTTAAGATTTATGAATAACACATAGAAATCATTAGTCATAAAGGTAACTTGTTGCATCCATATCATACTTACATTATAGCTATCACATCTACGTAGGGAGATACATTTGGAATACCATTAATAGTATATTAACTAAATCTCATAGGAGAAACATTCAGGTTAACCTCTGTCACGTTACCCAATGTATTAGAGAGCTATCTCAGGCTCACCCACCCTATTTTTATCACAAAATGACCCATATACATAAACAATACCCATGAACCATAACCTTTTCAAACCACATAAAACAAACATAAAAAAAGATAACATTTCCACATTTCAATCACAATATATCGTTTAAATATATTGACATAACAAATACATTATCAAAACCATTTTAAATACCAAAATAAGTAAAATACTATATGGTATTTATTTTTCTTTTAAAAACATTACATCTTGTTAAAGAAGCCATAGATCAAATAATAGTCATGGCGGCAGAAAATGTCGTTGTCACAGCATAAATTAAAAGAAACATTCTTTTTTTATTTAGTAAAACACTTCATAGAAAAAATATTCCCATTGAATGAAATGAAAATTCAAAGGTGTTTATACAGCGTATAAAATAATGTCGTGTATTAATACAAAATATGTATCAATGAAAGGAGATTGAGATGAATTCCCTTACCTCATGTCCTACTTGACATGTTCGTCCATTAATCTTTTAAATAATAAACTAATGTAAATTTCTACATTATTAAGAAGCTTTTTCATGTTTATTATTCCTTTTATATCAATTATTACCATTTTATAAACATCATGTAATCATTTAAGTTAATAATGATCGTTTTGTCGATATTTGGTACTTGAGTCAAAAATGAACTTCTTATATTTACAAGTTGTCTATGTGATCAAAAGTCCATTATATGAAGAATGATATTCATGATTTAGATATCATATATATCATATAAATCTAGTATATACATGTATTTATAATAGTACATAACATTTAGATGTTGGAAATGAAATGCACTGTTCATGGAGACGGTAAGCCATACGTACGCATGAACGCAACTTCTATTTCTATTTATCATTTTAAATGAATTAAAAAATAATGATACATAGGAATATTATAAATCCAGTATAATATAATTTATAATATCATTTACTTCATCCATTATACGTCCCACATATGGCACTAAAGAGTCATATCACTTTGAGGGTGTGGTAGTCCGCACATCTCAAATGAAATTATCATGTTTACCAATAATGTAAACCATAAAGGCATGATATAAATAGAAAATACCAAAGAAAAAATAAAACATAAACATAATATATATAACATACAAATATAGTTCCACCATAATGGCCACCATGAGCGGGGGTATGAGATAATTGAACAATCATTGTTTCGGGAGGTGTTTGTTTGTCAACCAAAGAAATATTATGTTCTTTACCCATTAGATAGAGGTGTGTGTGAGTGTAGTTATAATACATATCATAAAATAATCCTAGTATATTGAGGATATTTGTTTTGTTATAAAATAACGGAATAAAAATATTTTATGGGGTTGGAGAAGTAAAATAAAAGAAAAGAACTTAAGAGAAGACGTTACCTTTAAATCGGGTAACTCCCATTCGTTTGAACAAAAAGGTTTTGTTGAAGTTCCTTCTACCTAAGTTAAGGCTTCTATTAGGAGTTGAGGGATGTAGGGAGATTAATTTAATAGAGTTTGGCTGATCCAAGGGGATTTAAAGGTTTGAGGAATGGGTTATAGGTGAGAGCATTTTATAAGGGAGTAGAGTGGCACTTTAGGAAAGTGTGATATTATTATTTAATTACTTAATTATTTTCGGTTTCTAAATGTCAAAAACTTATTATATTCGAAGATAATATGACTCGTATTAAAAATAAAATAATACAATCATAATTGGACTTGTTTTGGATATTATTATAATCTTTATAATCTAATTTCTTTAAATCATTTATTAATGAGGTAAACACTACATCATTACTGTGTCATAAATAATTTATATTGTTTTATGTCTAAAAATTATAGAAAAATGCCATGATGTAGTATATATATTTATCTTTCCAAATAATTTTTATAGTATAAATGATAAATTATATAACCCTATCACAAAATTACTTTACTAAAATATATTTGTTTCTGATATTTTTGTCTTTAATTTAAGTTAATTAAAATAAAGATTCATTATCACTCCCAAGTGGCCCCATGGGGTCCCAAAATAGACCCAAAAATGGACATGGTTGGATATTTATAAACCAATAGGATTATGTCACATGTTAGGGTAATTTTATATTATTATAATATTATTTTGTTTACCCTTAATTACTAGATTTACCTTTTAACCGTGGTAAATAAAATTTTTTCTTGAAGTAAACATTCATAATGTCTAAAAATTAATGTTAACTATTTAAAAAATATGGACCCCTTATTTAAAATATGGAATCTATTTTTCCAAAATTAAAAATACAGAAGTGGTAGAAATTAATTTAAAATTAATTTTCACTCTCAAAACAAAAAGCTAGTTTTTAAGAAATAACTACCAAAAGATTGAAACTTTATTAGGAACAACTTCAATGTTAAATTACATAAAATGGCCAAAATTGGACTAAATGGTAAAAATAAATTCTTATTAAAAATTAAGAAAAATTTAAAAGATAATATAACTATATAAATAAATTAGTTTAAATGGCAGATTGGAATTAAAATACATTATTTTTCATTAATCCTAAAAAATGAATATTTTCAAAAAAAAATAACGAAATTTAATCCAAAGTAAATTTCAATATCCTGATTATAAAATAGTTTTTTATTTTTTCAAATGGAAAATATAAAAGTGACAAAAAATATTTAAAATGGGGTCTCCATCAAAAGGTGGTAAATCAACCATTTAATGTAAATTATGATTAAAATTAGATTCATTCACATTTTAAGCCTCTAACATTTATTAGATAAATGTAAAAACATTTAACAAACATTTATAATCATAATTTAGTTAGTTCTGTTCATTCTCGCGAATACAACAGCAAGGTGTTAGCTACTATTTAAAATAAAAAAAATTATATTATTATTGTGCAACGTAAGATTTCAAAGAAACCCATTGTTGTGTTTTGGGTACACCATCAAACATAGAAACCCCTTTAATTTAAAAATAATATTTATTTTACAAAATATTAACTAAAAAATATAATATTTCTTTATTTACCTGGGATGTAACATTCTTCCCCCTTTTGGAAATTGCGTCATTGTATTTTTATTCACTTATCAATTAAATGGGGGTATTTATCCCTCATAGAATTAACAGATTCCCACAATTCCTCTTCAACCATATGGTCTTTACAAAAAACCATTACCTGGGGAATTACCAAATTCTACAATATGTGCTCTCTTTAGTCAAGAATCTAGACTGGCTCTTCCTCATAAGGTAGTTTCTCTTTTAACTATACTATCTCATGGCTCAAAACATGATATGGATCTGGAATATACTTTTTCAACATTGAAACATGAAAACATTGGGATCCTGGGATAAACATGGAGGTAAAGATACTATGTAAGTAACTAATCCAACTTTTTCCAAGATTTCATATTGTCCAATGAGCCTCAAACTCAACTTTCCCTTATTAGCAAAAATGCATGTTGCTTTTCCATGAGGATACTTGGAGAAAAAAATTATCACCCACATCAAAAAATTATACTTTTTTTATCCGCATAACATTCCTGCCTACTCTCAACTGTTCTCATGTGCTTTTGAATCAATTGAACTATTTATGCCATCTCATCTTCCACTTCCTGTCCCATGAACTTTCTTTCACCTAATTCATCCCAAAAAGCAAAAGTTCGATAGTACTTCCCATATAATACCAAAAATCGAGCCATCTGTATCCAAGAATGAAAACTTCTATTATAATAAAATTCAACCCCAAAAGGATTTGGGTCCCATCTTCCTTGATACTCCGCCGAGTAAGCAGGTAACATACCCTCCAAGGTATGAATTGTTCATTGTGACTACCCATCTTATTTCAGATGAAAAGTTGTACTTAATTATAATTCAGTATCGAATGACTTCTAATGGCCTTTCCAAATTTTCAAAGTAAAACTGGGATCACGATCAGATATAATGGAGAAGGGAACACCATGCAACCTAACTATATCTTTATCATACAACTGAGAATGTTTATCTAGAGACAAATTATCTTGAATAGGATGGAAATGAGTAGATTTAGATAATAGATCAATAATAACCCATATTTCATTATTACATTGAGATGTCTTTGGTAATCCCACAATGATGCCCATGGACATATTTTCCCATTTCTACTCTAGCACAGGTAAATATTGATGCATCCCTTTCAGTAACTGCCGCTCTGAATTAACATGTTGATAAGTAAAAAACATCACTGTAAAATATGTAATATCTATTTTTATTTCATCACACTGGTAAAACTCCAGAAGATATTTGTATATATTAGTACTTCCATGATGAACTGAAAACGGGTAATTATGAGATTTTCATAACAACTCATTCTCTAATTATGAATCACAAGGAACACATAATCTCTTTCCAAATCTCAAAACACAATCATTATCGATGTTAATTTCAGGAAACATACCCTATTTATCAACTCTACCTTTTTTTGGCAACCCACTCTCTTCTTTATGCACTTGCATTATTCTCTCTAATAGATATGATTTCACTAACACCAAAAACAAAACCGAAGAAATTCATTCCCCAACAACTTCTATACCAATATTCATCAAATCAAAAACCAAAGGATCTCATTCCAAATGCAGCATGGTCAATGAAGCATTAATTTTTGACTCAATGATTCATCTAATATATTTTCTTTTTTTTTTGGATTAAAATGAATCATGAAATCATAATCATTGATTAATTCATGCCATCTCCTCTATCTTATGTTCAATTATTTCTGAGTGAATATATACATTAAACTTTTTTGGTTAGTATATATTTCACATTTTACTCCATACCCATGATGCCTCCTAATTTTTATTACAAAAAAACAATAGGATCTAATTAAAAATCTTGTGTAGGTTAATTTATCTCATGAGGACTCAACTGACGTGAAACATAAGCAATTACCTGATCATTCTGCATAAGGACTCAACCATATCCTTTTAATGAAGAATCATGATAGATAACAAAATCAACATTTCTAGAAGGTAGTTCCACAACTGTATCATTCACCAATCTTCTTTTAAATCCCTAAAAACAATCATCACATTCTTTTGTCCAAATGAACTGAACACCTTTTCGAGTTAACATAGTCATTGGACTAGATAAACATGAAAAATTCTAAAGAAACCTCTGGTAATAACCATCCAAATCAAGAAAACTATAGATCTTGGTTATATTTGTGGGTCTTGTCCATTGTTCAACATCTTTTGTTTCAGTAGAATCAATAGTTATTCCATTATTTGTAACAATTTCACTAAGGAAAAAATATTGTTGTTACCAAAACTCACACTTGATGAATTTCCCAAATAGATTATTTTCTTTCAAGGTTTTGAAGACAACCCTTGAATGATTATCATGTTTCTATTTACTTTTAGAATAAACCTAAATATCATCACAGAACACAACCCCAAAAATATCCAAGAACTCACGGAAAATTATATTCCTAAGATCCATGAATACAGTAGGTGTATTGGTTTAACCAAAAGGAATAAATATAAATTCATTATGGCCATATCTAGTATGAAATTCGTTATTTGGAATGTCTTATTTCATAAATTTTAACTGATGGTACCCTGAACTCATTTCATTCTTTGAAAAATACTGAGCTCCTGGGAGTTGATCAAAAAAATAATCTATATGAGGAAAAGGATTCTTGTTCTTAAAAGTGATGTTATTAAATGCTCAATAATCAATGAAAAGTTTCATCAAACCATCTTTCCTTTTAAAAAACATGACATGAGATACCCGTGGTGATGTTATTGGTCTAATGAAACCTTTATCTAATAACTCTTACAATTTCTTTTTTAACTCTAAATGTTCAATTTAATTCATTTGATAAGGGGGTTTTGAAATTGAATTAGCATCAGAAACTAAGTCAATAGTAAATTCAACATCCTAATCAGGTATAATACCAGGAAACTCATCAGTAAAACCTAAACCTATTAATTTACCACTGGCACATCATTAATCTGAACAGTTCCATTATTTTGAACAATATGTGCAGGGTAACATTAATTTCCATATTTTACTAGTTTCTCAGCTTCCTGATATGTTATGAAAAGTAATGGTTAATTCTTGTACACAAACATAAAATATTTCTTAAAATAAACCTCTTTAATAGTATAGTCAATCATTTCATGATAAACAGAAATCCAATTCATACCCAAAATAACATCAAACTCTACTAGATTCAAAACTATAAGGTTTGAAGGTAGATTCTTTCCACACACAAGGACATGAAGGTTATTATAATTTCTTTTTGTTTCAACATTTCCTCTAGGTGTTTTTACCAAAACATCAGGATTCATATCCGGATATGGAATTCCCAATTTACTATAATAATTCTAAAAAATGAATTAATGTGTAGAACCCAAATCGAACATCACATTTGAATAATGTGAACAAAAAAACAGTGTACATGATACTACATCATTTGATGGACCAACATCTGCTGAATTATTTGTAAAGGACTTCACCACCCCTTTATAGTTTTATTCTGGTTTCTTTCCCTCTATTGAGTTCTTAATTGAAAACAAATTTTCATAATGACTCATTTCATTAAACATAAAACATTTTACTAATTTAAAATCACATTTTTTCTAACCATTATCCATATCTTTTTAGTGAAATTACGAGCCTTATGTCCCATTTTACCACATCAGTAGCACTTACCATAATTCAAAAGAAATTCCCTAGCATGCTTTTTACCACAATTTTCACAAATTTTAAACCTAATATTCTTACCATGAGACATTTTTGAAGATTTTTCCCTTTCACCAACCACATTGACCTCTTATTCGGTTGTTTCTCAAAGAATAAATGATCATCAGAAAACTCTATTTCAACCTTATTTGCACATCAAACAAGTTTTTCATAACACTTAAACTCATGAAAAGATAAATCCCTTTGATAATTTTTATTTAATACTGAGAAAAAATGGTTGATTTTACATTCAAGATAACATATGAAATTAAGAGCATACCTTGCGTGTCGAGTGAATTTTGCTTCATAAGGAGCCACTGATTTATCCTCCTACCTCAATTATTGAATTTTTTTCATCTTATGATGAACCACCATAAGAAAATATTTCCCAAGAAACAAACCTTTGAATTAATCCCAGTAATGAGCATCAATCTCCTCACTATCCCTAATATTTTTCACAATAGACAACCACTAATCTGCTTCACCTTCAAAATAGTAAACAACGAGACTCTACTTTTGATGTTCTGAACTCCCCCATGACATCAAAAATATTTTATAGTGCTTTAATCCACCCTTCAGCTAGCACAAGGTCCTATGATCCTCTGATTGGTGGGGGATGATGCCTCATGAAATGATTCAATACTAAAATGTTCCTCTATGGTTGATCTATCTGATCTCGTGAATGGATACAGCATCATATATAGCCTATGTCAACCATTCCATCACTGCAAAAAATTGTTCACTTCCAATTCCGACCATCTCAGGTTTTTGGATTGGAAGGTTTTCTTCCTCTTGATTTTATCCCAACATAGATGCCATGTTTCCTCTACAGAAAACCATTCTGATCACAGAAGTATTGTAGAGACACGAATCTTGATGTATATGGACATTACATTACTTTTGCAGAATACTTAGTACATAACAAAAACACACACACAAGGATCGTAATAGTTTAGTGTCTTTGGAAACTTGGAACGTAATCTTCTAATCCTGGTGAAAGATCTTCAACATCTCCCATAAAGAACTTCCCTTTTTTTTTATACCTAAATCCATTCTTTATATCCTGGGGAAAATTAAACATAAAAGGGTGAGCTCAAATTCTCAGTAAGGGTAATAAAAAGAAATATCAATCACATCATATTCATAAGAACATAACATTTTGGAAATCTTAACCTGCAAAAGAGAGCATAATTTCATAACATGGGATAAATCATAGTAGTGAAATGAAATCACAATAATCATAACATAAAACATGAAACATTGTGGCATACACACATAATCATATAGAATCATTTCTCGTTATCCAAGACTCATTTACAAGACTATCTTAGTGGACAAAGTCCCTTTCTGAACCGAGTCACCCTCGTTTCAGTCCTGTTTCACTGAACCGGTATAGCCTACCATTCCAGCCATGTCTATCTCATGAGATATAAAATCTTTACCCAATTAATTGGAGGGAGATATCGGTCCCACCCATCTTATAATGATACCATTCTTATGTGTGCCACAAAATCATAAACCATACATCATTGCATAACCCATGTAATAAAAATGGGAATCTTAAACATCATGACATCATAAAACAATTCATATAAGATAAATGAATTCATAAAAATAATTCCATCACAACATAATCAAATCAATGTAATAATAGGGATAAAAAAAATAACCCTTTATTATCTTAGATGGAAAATAATTTTGATAAAACACTTGAACTTCATTCTTGAGTAAAATATCCTTTCTACTTCAAAAACACTTTTCCTTTCTTAACATGTCATACAATTTTAAACTAAAAGAAGTTGATTAAAAATAAACATGAAAACTTGTAAAGGAATATTTTTGGAAATAATTTTTTAAAAATCCATTCATGCCGTATAAGTTAAAAAAACATTTTTCGAACTTTTTTCGGAAAAGTCAAAAAGTACCTCGTACGAAAAAAACGACAAAAGATTCCTTTCATATCCTTTACTAAAAACTCACCGAATGGTAAAATTGGAATTAAAAAATTGTAGGAGGATGGAAATAAAATTACATATTGAAGAAACATGGATGTGGATGATAAAATACACCCCAGTAAATTCCAAAGTAAAAACAATGTCAGATAAAAATGAGATTGTGATATTTCCCTTACCTTAGGTCCGATTTGCTTTGTAAGTGTCCGAACCTCCTGTATAATGATTTAAATAATGTCATTTACTTATTACAGAATCATATCCATTGTTATGATATCATATATGGTCCTCTTATGACTTTATATTACCCGTTCTTTTGTAAATTCCATGTTAAAGAGCGTTTTGGGTAAAATCGTTTCATTTATCGTAGGTGTTTGGACTTGTTGTTCTTGACATTATTATTACTTATATAATGATTTACTTACTTCCAGAATATAAAATATGATTTATATATCATATATATTCAGTATATATATGTATATATAATAGATAGATAAATGAAATGAAACACACCTTTCATGGAGAGGGTAGTCCGTACGTACGCATGAACGCTGTTTTCCTTTCCTTATTGTCTTGAATGGAAGTAAGTAGATGACATATATATATACATAAATACAGTAGATTTACCATGTCATATATTTCATGATTACTTATTATATATACTTTATAATCATTCATGAATGGTTAAAGTGGAGAATGAATCTCATCGCATCGTGGAGACGGTAGTCCGTACGTACGCAAGAGCGATGATATCGTTCTCATGATCGTGGGACTGTATTGGAGTGTATGTATACTATATCAGAATCAATATCACTTTATTATAATCATATATAGTCATTATTTACACCATTATACCCATCCAAGTAAGGTGGTGGTGGAAAATAGATTACACCACGGCGTGGAGACGGTATTCCGTACGTACGCATGCGCGGTGATTTCTTTTTCTATAGGATGGATAGATGATGAAATAGGGTTGTTTCATACTTATAATAACATATCAGTATATTAGTGATACTTATGTTATTACTTCATAATGAAACAACTAAAGAAGAAGAAGTGGAAGAAGAAATAAAGATGAAAGAATCGGTAACGGACATTACCTCTTCTTTGAAGTGCTTCTTTAAGACCTTCTTTTAGGGAACTAAAATTGGTCTTTGAGGAAGACCAGAACCTCAATGATGTTTCTAGGGAAGTGTAGAGTATAATTTTTCAGGGTTGGCCGAGCTTGAAAGCTCAAAGTTGTGTGAGGAAGAGAGGGAGGAGGTGCCCTTTTATAAGGGAGGAGAGGGGCACCTTTGGAATAACTAAACATATTATTTTATTATAAAGTCATGTTCGGTTTTAAATAGCTCCAAATTGATTTATTTCGAGGATAAGGTGGGGATGGGTCGAAATACTCTCATCCAATAGAATTTAGACAAGTTTAGGTTCCTATTTTAACCTTATCATTTAGATTTAACATTAAGTTTAATAATTTTACTTTTACCGTGTCTTCTTGTGTTCTTACACTATAAGGTTAATAAACATACTATAAGAAGAAAAAAGAACCCCAAATTGTTTATTATTAATATATATAACCTTATTTATGTCATTTGGCCGAACCTTAGATTTTTAGGAATAACATAAAAATTAATAATATAATATTTGTTTTAAAAACTATTTTATGTCAATTTTGACACTATTGAGTAATTGATATTTGTGAAAATCCAAACAGAATGATAAGTTAGAACAAAGTTAATTATATCAATACTAACATGTCATATTAACCTATTAAATTAGTGGAATTCATAAAAAGTCTCAAATTATATTTATTTGAGTATTTATAACATCAATTATATCAATATTTTATTAAAAAGGTAATTACTACATCATCGTTGTGTCATAAATAAATTAAATTATTTAAATTATAATAATTACTAATAAAATTACATTATGTAGGAAATCTTTTTATATTTCTAATGAATATTTATAGTCGAAATTATATTATGTATAACCCTATATTAAAAATGTTTTATTAAATAAACTTTGATTTTAACTCTTTTAACTCTTCTTTGAATTAAATAATAATAAATGTCCTAATCTAATCCAAGTGGGCCTAAATGATAATATTTTACACTTAAGGTTGTTTTTGGTCTAGATACACATGTCCAATAGGATTAGGACA
This sequence comes from Viscum album, assembly GCA_963277665.1. Taxonomy (NCBI): domain Eukaryota; kingdom Viridiplantae; phylum Streptophyta; class Magnoliopsida; order Santalales; family Viscaceae; genus Viscum; species Viscum album. Next base: position 1,029,956,132 of record OY728140.1, read on the forward strand.
TGTGTTAGGGTAATATTAATATCATTTTTACCGTTAATTACCCTATTTACTTTTAACCGTGGTAAATAAAAGTAAAAAGTTACTATTCACCAAAAAATATTTTCATCTCATTGAACCACATTTTACTTACTGACATCAACTGTGTGTCTCGGATTTTTGAAATTCCACTCACAAAAGTGGTAAAATTACGTTTTATGAACAATTCAGTTTTTTTTAACTACCACTTAGTGGTTTCACTATTCATCAAAAATTGAAAGTTTTCAGAAAAATACCAAAAATTAGGCCTAAGCTATATATGATATTATGAACTCAAAAATGATTACTATTTTACCAAATTCAAAACATATCAGTTGCATTAATTAATATAAAAATTAATTCCCGTCGTCAATACAGAAGGCGTGTTTTTAAGAGATAATAACTATCAAAAGATTGACACTTGTTTATAACTGGTTTAAATGTGAAATTACATCCAATGACCAACATTGTATTAAATTGTAAAAATATATTCTAAATATACTTTAAAACCACTCAAATTAATAATTTATCTCTATTAATTATTTCAATTGAAAAAGTTATTTTTAATTAAAATTTAGTAATTTTCACTATTCATCAAAATATGAAAGTTATCCGAAAATCACCAAAATTTCACCCTAAGATAATTTCGATATTCCGAATCCATAAATGAAGTCCATTTTGAAAAATAAAATTTAAAAAATTTCAAAAAGTGGTTATTACTATTCATAACGGCTAGTTTTAATAATATCTTAATAGCATATCGTTGTTTAGTGAAACTTGGTGTTGCGTACAACACACGCTATCGTGGAAGGTCGCGATTGCGTGTAATTCAAGCCAGGTCAGAGATGTGTGTTGTGAAAGCTCCTTTTGGTGTAGTGTATAACACAAGACATTAATGAAATTAAAAAGAATATTTTTCATAAAATCTCGGGGTGTTACATTCTACCCCCCTTAAAATGAATTTCGCCCTCGAAATTCATCGGGGTTATAAATGGTTTACTATTCGAATTTTTTTTAATCGAAACCAACATTATAAAAAGGAATACCAAAACCAATCTTTAAAAACAAAAGTATGAAACGTAACGGTTACCAAAATAAACTAATCATTGGGTTTCCACATAGGTGAAAATATGGATATGGAAGAGAAATCTAACCATCATGTTCTGATGTAGAGTGGTAGAGAACATGGCTCTGGAAAAGCTAGCAATCACAAATGCATAAATTTGTGACGATCTAAGGTACCATCTGATTAATCAGATATAAAAGAACTAGGACAACATTTTTGGTTTTCAAGATCATTTCCCTAAAGTTGAACAGTTTGAATTAGAATAAATACTTAATTTATTTTGGTACAATCTCACTGTTGTTTGTGCCTTGAAAAATTTCCACTTCATCTCTTAAATAAATGAAGTTGAATTTGTTATTCGTGAAGTGTTAGTATGAAAGGTCATTCCATCTGTCTCAAACAAAAGGTTAGCAAAAGTTATTAAATATACATAAGTCATTCTTTAGTGAGATTAATCATATATGGTTCCTAAAATGGACATATACTTCATATATCATACCGCTTAATAAAATAAAACTAGTTTCTACTAAACAGGGACTTCCTGTAGGCCAGTGGTAGGCGATAAAGGCAAGTCGCACTTCGGTTGTGGGTTCGATTCCCACAGCCTTGTCCGACGCAATGGGTTGTCGCCCATCCTGTAGGTTGTCCTTTTTCTAAAACTATATTACTATAACATCCCATCAATAATATCAAAAAAATTCTATCCTTAAACAATACTATCTTATGTCCAACATAATCCATTCCAATCTTTAGGCTTATCCATAATACTGTAGTCCACTCTCATAATATAGTGAAAACAATTACCAGAGATTTAATACCATCATTGATCCCCATATATCATAAGATATGTCTTGTTGGTCACATTCCAATCATGTGAATACCTTAGTCATGTATTCTCTTGAAAAATGAATACCAATTAAACCTTAGTGAAAACATGAATGCTGTCAAAAGTAAACTCTTTCCACATACCGAAATAAAAAAATTCTATATACTCAAACCATGATATCACTTAGTCCTTATATCAATCATGAGCTCATGAATATTGTCAAACATTTCATTTTCTCTTTATCACTTCATTATGCGCATATCATCCACTTTCCAAAAAATATCTGAATAACCTTTCATTGTTACTCATACCATTCATCTTAAACTTTCAAAACATAAGGAAAGACAACAGTGTAACAATCCTTAGATGTCTTTTTATTCTATAGTACAACATTACACTTGATAAACATGTAATCATTCCACTACCTTCTTAAACCATTGACCGAGCTTCAACAATTCTTTCATCTCACATATCATTTGTAGTCTCTTCATCACCATCAACATAAATACTTCCCATATGACCATACTGATTATCTTTATGAGACTTTCCCTTAGGGCATTGGTTTTCATAATGCCCGTACATTCCACATTTAAAACATTTAACCATTGTTGATGTCGTAGCAATATCATTATCCTCATCAATGTTGTTAACTGAACCTTTTCCTTTGCACTTACTTGCTTTGTGTCCTTCTTTTCCACACCCAAAGCATCTTCCAGTTCCTTTGAAACATTCTACTTGATGCCTCTTCCCACATGATTTACATAGGGGAAATTGAACTTTCTTTCCTCTATGATCATCATGAAATTCCATATTTCTCTTATTAGCCGAGTCAGGAAACTTACCAAATTTTACTTTATTGATCATATTATGAGATTGCTGATTCGGAATAATAATGATGTTTGGACTTCCAAATCCCATTTCATTATGAAGAATATCATTCCATTGTCCATCATATCCTCCATTATCGTGAATCATCTTGTTTCCATCCATTTTCTAAAACCCAAAAAAATAGTGTGAGAGGCAAAAATCATGCTAGGGAAAACAACATAATAATGGTGGAGTATCCTCAATATCTAACATATTAGGTTAAATTCTATGATATTTACCGTAGTTCTAGGACTGTATCATATACGTATACTTATCCTTAGGGACATCCCTAGACATACCTTATAAATATCTCTAGGGATCTCACTAAAGTTCTCGCATCCTAGTTTCCAAAGGTTGGCTAAACCTTTCCTCTGATACCAACTGTAGAGACTCGAAGCATGACGTACATGGACATTACATTACTTTTGCGGAATACTCAGTACATAACAAAAACACACACACAAGGATCGTAATAGTTTAGTGTCTTTGGAAACTCGGAACGTAATATTCTAATCCTGGTGAAAGATCTTCAACATCTCCCATAAAGATCTTCCCTTTTTTTATACCTAAATACTTTCTTTATATCCTGGGGAAAAGTAAACATAAAAGGGTGAGCTCAAATGCTCAGTAAGGGTAAACAAAAGAAATATCAATCACATCATATTCATAAGAACATAACATTTTTGGAAATCTTAACCTGCAAAAGAGAGCATAATTTCATAACATGGGATAAATCATAGTAGTGAAATGAAATCAAAATAATCATAACTTAAAACATGAAACATTGTGGCATACACACATAATCATAGAGAATCATTTCTTGTTAGTCAAGACTCATTTCCAAGACTATCTTAGTGGACAAAGTCCCTTTCTGAACTGAGTCACCCTCGTTTCAGTCCTGTTTCACTGAACCGGTATAGCCTACCATTCCATCCATGTCTATCTCATGAGATATAAAATCTTTACCCAATGCATTGGAGGGAGATATAGGTCCCACCCATCTCATAATGACACCATTCTTATGTGTGCCACAAAATCATAAACCATACATCATTGCATGACCCATGTAATAAAAATGGGAATCTTAAACATCATGACATCATAAAACAATTCATATACGATAAATGAATTCAAAAAAATAATTCCATCACAACATAATCAAATCAATGTAATAATAGGGATAAAAACAGAACCCTTTATTATCTTAGATGGAAACTAATTTTGATAAAACACTTGAACTTCATTCTTGAGGAAAATATCCTTTCTACTTCAAAAACACTTTTCCTTTATTAACATGTCATACAATTTTAAACTAAAATAAGTTGATTAAAAATAAACTTGAAAACTTGTAAAGTAATATTTTTGGAAATAATGTTTTAAAAATCCATTCATGCCGTATAAGTTAAAAAAACATTCTTCGTACTTTTGTTGGAAAAGTCAAAAAGTACCTCGTACGAAAAAAACGACAAAAGATTCCTTTCATATCCTTTACTAAAAACTCACCGAAGGGTAAAATTGGATTTAAAAAATTGTAGGTGGATGGAAATAAAATTACATATTGAAGAAACATGGATGTGGATGATAAAATACACCCCAGTAAATTCCAAAGTAAAAACAATCTCGGATAAAAATGAGATTGTGATATTTCCCTTACCTTAGGTCTGATTTTCTTCGTAAGTGTCCGAAACTCCTGTATAATGATTTAAATAATGTAATTTACTTATTAAAGAATCATATTCATTGTTATGATATCATATATGGTTCACTTATGTCTTTATATTACCCATTCTTTTGTAAATTCCATGTTAAAGAGTGTCTTGGGTAAAATTGTTTCATTTATCGTAGATGTTTGGACTTGTTGTTCTTGAAATTATTATTACTTATATCATGATTAACTTACTTCCAGAATATAAAATATGATTTATATATCATATATATTCAGTATATATGTATATATATAATAGATAGATAAATGAAATGAAACACACCGTTCATGGAGACGGTAGTCCGTACGTACGCATGAACGCTGTTTTCCTTTCCTTATTGTCTTGAATGGAAGTAAGTAGATGACATATATATATATATACATAAATATAGTAGATTTAACATCTCATATATTTCATTATTACTTATTATATATACTTTATAATCATTCATGAATGGTTAAAGTGGAGAATGAATCTTATCGCGTCGTGGAGACGGTAGTCCGTACGTACGCACAAGCGATGATATCATTCTCATGATCGTGGGACGGTATTGGAGTGTATGTATACTATTTCAGAATAAATATCACTTTATAATAGTCATATATAGTCATTATTTACACGATTATACCTATCCAAGTAAGGTGGTGGTGGAAAATAGATTACACCACGGCGTGGAGACCGTATTCCGTACGTACGCACGCGCGGTGATTTCTTTTTCCGTAGAATGGATAGATGGTGAAATAGGGTTGTTTCATACTTATAATAACATATCAGTATATTATTGATACTGATGTTATTACTTAATAATTAAACAACTAAAGAAGAAGAAGTGGAAGAAGAAATAAAGATGAAAGAATCGGTAACGGACATTATCTCTTCTTTGAAGTGCTTCTTTGAGACCTTCTTTTAGGGTACTAAAATTGGTCTTTGAGGAAGACCAGAACCTCTAGGATGTTGCTAGGGAAGTGGAGAAGAGAAATTGGCAGGTTTTGTCCGAGCTTGGAGGCTCAAAGTTGTGTGAGGAAGAGAGGGAGGAGGTGCCCTTTTATAAGGGAGGAGAGGGGCTTCTTTGGAATAACTAAAAATATTATTTTATTATAAAGTCATGTTCGGTTTGAAATAGCTCCAAATTGATTTATTTCGAGGATAATGTGGGGATGGGTCGAAATACTCTCATACAATAGAATTTAGACAAGTTTAGGTTCCTATTTTAACCTTATCATTTAGATTTAACATTAAGTTTAATAATTTTACTTTTACCGTGTCTTCTTGTGTTCTTACACTATAAGGTTAATAAAATGACTATAAGAAGACAAAAAAACCCCCAATTGTTTATTATTAATATATATAACCTTATTTAAGTCATTTGGAAGAACCTTAGATTTTTAGGAATAACACAACAATTAATAATATAATATTTCTTTTAAAAACTATTTTATATCAATTTTGACACTATTTAGTAATTGATTTTTGTGAAAATCCTAACAGAATGATAAGTTCAAAAAAAGTTAATTAAATCAATACTAACATGTCATATTAACCTAGAAAATTATTGGAATTCAAAATAAGTCTCAAATTGTATTTATTTGAGTATTTATAACATCAATTATGTCAATATTTTCATAAAAAGGTAATTACTGCATCATCGTTGTGTCATAAATAAATTAAATTATTTAAATTATAAAAATTACAATTAAAATACCATTATGTAGGAAATCGTTTTAGCTTTCTAATGAATATTTATAGTCGAAATTATATTATGTATAACCCTATATTAAAAATGTTTTAGTAAATAAACATTGATTTTAACTCTTTTAACTCTTCTTTGAATTAAAAAATAATAAATGTCCTAATCTAATCCAAGTGGGCGTAAATGATAATATTTTACACTTAAGGTTGTTTTTGGTCGAGATACACTTGTCCAATAGGATTAGGACATGTGTTAGGGTAATATTAATATCATTTTTACCCTTAATTACCCTATTTACTTTTAACCGTGGTAAATAAAAGTAAAAAGTTACTATTCACCAAAAATTATTTTCATCTCATTGAACCACATTTTACTTACTGAAATCAACTGTGTCTCTCGGATTTTTGAAATTCCACTCACAGAAGCGGTAAAATTATGTTTTATGAACAATTCAGTTTTTTTAACTACCACTTAGTGGTTTCACTATTCATCAAAAATTGAATGTTTTCAGAAAAATACCAAAAATTAGGCCTAAGCTATATTTGATATTATGAACTCAAAAATGATTTCTATTTTACCAAATTCAAAACATATCAGTTGCATTAATTAATTTAAAAATTAATTCCCATCGTCAAAACAAAAGGCGTGTTTTTAAGAGATAATAACTATCAAAAGAATGACACTTGTTTATAACTGGTTTAAATGTGAAATTACATCCAATGACCAACATTGTATTAAATTGTAAAAATATATTCTAAATATACTTTAAAACCACTCAAATTAATAATTTATCACTATTAATTATTTCAATTGAAAAAGTTGTTTTTAATTAAAATTTAGTAATTTTCACTATTCATCAAAATATGAAAGTTATCCGAAAATCACCAAAATTTCACCCTAATCTAATTTCGATATTCCGAATCCCTAAATGAAGTCCATTTTGAAAAATAAAATTTACAAAATTTCAAAAAGTGGTTATTACTATTCATAACGGGTAGTTTTAATAATATCTTAATAGCATATCGTTGTTTAGCGAAACTTGGTGTTGCGTACAACAAACGCTGTCGTGGAAGGTCGCGATTGCGTGTAATTCAAGCCAGTTCAGAGATGTGTGTTGTGAAAGCTCCTTTTGGTGTAGCATATAACAAAAGCCATTAATGAAATTAAAAAGAATATTTTTTATAAAATCTCGGGGTGTTACAAATATCTTAGGTGAAGCAACATGGTAATCTGTTAATACTATATAACTTCTATATTAATATAAATTAATTTATGAACATTAATTTAACAATATCCTAACTTCTAATGTTATATAAAACGACCTCTTATACCAACTATAAGGACATGACCTTAAACATTACATAATCATGAATTAAATGAATTATTTCTATTGAGGGTCTTTTTAGTTTTAGAGTTTTATTGAATTAGGCCATAACTATTACATTGAATCTTAAAATTTTCAAGGTAGACACTTATACTCAGTTTCCATTTTTTTCAAAAAATAATAACACTTTAAATAAAAAGAGTTATGTCTAGTCCCATGTTTTTGAAAACAGGACTTTTCCTTGATCCTATACATGACCCTATTCATCTTTAGGACCTCGGAAAAAACATTTCAAAACATGGGATGAGCATAAAAATCTCAGTAAGGGTTATAAAACAATGAAAGAAAACATTAGTTAATCATTTCATACATAACATAATCATTGTAACATACCTCATGAAATCTGAAGATTTAAGAATAACACATAGAAATAATTAATCATAAATGTATCTTATGGCATCTATATCATACTTACATTGTAGATATCACATTTATGTAGGGAGTTACATTAGGAATACCCATAATTGTATATTTCCAAAATATCATAGTAGAAACATTCATGTTTACCTCAGACACCTCACCCAATGCATTAGAGATCTATCGTGGGCTCACCCACCCTAGGTTTATCACGAAACCACCCATATACGTAAACAATTCCCAAGAACCATACATATTCATAACACATAAAACAAACATAATGGAAAGATAACATTTCCACATTTCAATCACAACATATCATTTAAATATATTGACATAACACATCCAGTATGAAAACCATTTTCAATACCCAAATACATAAAAGACTACATGGTTTTTTTCCTTTTAAAAAAATTACGGCTTACTAAGGAAGAAATAGATCAAATAATACTCGCGGTGGCGGAAAATGTCGTTGTCACCACTTAAGTTAAAAGAAACATCCTATTTGTCTTTTAGAAATACACTTCATAGAAAAATATTCCCTTGTAATGAAATGAAATGTCAATGGTTTTTATACAATGTATAAAATAAAGTTGTGTATTAAAACTAAATATGCCTCAATGAGAGGAGATTGAGACAAAGTCCCTTACCTCGTGTCCGACTTGACCCGTTCATTCTGTAATCTCTTGAATAATAAACTAATGTTAATTTATAATTGATTATGAATATTTTTTATGTTTATTATTTCTTTTATATCAATTATTACCATGTTATAAACACCATTTAATCATTTAAGATAATAATGGACATTTTGTTGATATTTTGTACTTGGGTAAAAAATGAACGTCATATATTTACGTGTAGACTATGTGGTCAAAATCCATTATATCCATAATATTATTCATGAATTAAATATCATATATATCATATATATAAATTCTATACATGTATTTCTAATAGTACAAAACATTTAGAGGCAACAAATGAAAAGCACTGTTCATGGAGACGGTAAGTCATACGTACGCATGAACGCTACTTATATTTCTATTTAATAATTTAATGGAATTGAAACATAATGATAAATAACTATATTATAATTTCGGTATAATATAATATATAATATCATTAAATTCATCCTTTATACATCCTACTTATGGAATTAATGAGTCATATCACATTGAGGGGGCGGTAGTCTGCACTTCCTCAAATGAAATTATAGCATTTACCCATAATGGAAACCATATAGGCTTGATATAAATGGAAAATAGAGAATATTATATAAAAATAATCCTAATATATATCATATATAACTACAGTTCCATCATAATGTCTACCAAGAGATGCGTTAGGAGATAATTGAACAATCATCGTTTCGTGAGGTGTTAGTTTTCCATCCACAGAAACAAAATGTTCTTTACACATTAGATGGAGGTGTGTTTATGTTTAGTTAGAATCCTTCTCATAAAAAAAATCATAATATATTGAGGATGTTTTTTTGTTATAAAATAATGGAATAAAAATAGTTTAGGGTTTTGGAGAAGTAAAATAAAACAAAAGAACATAAGAGATGATGTTACCTTTAAATTGGGTAACTCCCTTTAGTTTGAACCAAAAGGGTTTTTAAAGTGCCTACTACCTAATTTAAGGATTCTTGGAGGAATATATAGATGTAGGGAGCTTAATTGGGTATATGTTTCATGATCCATGTGGCTTTAGAGGTATGAGGAATGGGTTAGAGGTGAGGGCATTTATAGGGGGAGGGGCACTTTAAAGAAAGTGTGAAAATATTATTTCATTACATAATTATTTTCATTTTATAAATTTCCAAAACATTGTAAAGTATAATATAAGATGCCTCATGGTCTAAATCAAATCATCCAATAATAATTGGATGGGTTTTGGATATTATTATAATTTTTATAATCATATTTATTTAAATTATTTATTATTGAGGTAAACACTACATCATTAATGTGTCATAAATAATTTAATTTAATTGATGTCTAAAAATTATAAACAAATACCATGATGTAGGAAATATTATTACATATCCAAATAATTTTTATAGTCTAAAAGATAAATTATATAACCTTATGTAAAAATTTCATTACTAAAAGATATTTGTTTATGTCATTTTTGTCTTTAATTTATGTTAATTAAAATGAAGTATCATTATCACTCCCAAGTGGCCACATAAACTCCCCAAACTGACCCATGGATAACCACAGTTGGATATGTATCAAAAAATATGATTACGACACATGTTAGGGTAATTTTATGTTATTATAATATTGTTTTTTACCTTTAATTACCAAATTTACATTTTAACCATTGTAAATAAAATATCTACTGAAATAAATATTCATAATGTCTAAAAATAAAAGATACCTATTTACATAGTTTGTAACTCCTAATTAAAAATATAGAATCTAGTATTCCAAATTCAAAACACAAAATTGGTAGAAATAAATTTTAAATCAATTCCCGCTGTCAAAATAAAAAGTGTGTTTTTAAGAAATAACTATCAAAAAATTGAAACTTGTTTATGTTCAATTTCTATGTGAAATTACATCCAATGATCGACATTGGATAAAATTGAAAAAATATATTATAATTAAACATTAAACAAAATAAAATATATATTCTATCCAAATAAATAAATTAGATTATATGTTAGTTTGGAATTAAAATCCTGTATTTTTCATTGTTCATTAAAAAATGAACTTTATCAGAAAAATACCATAATTGCATCCAAAGTACCTTTTGATGTTTCATTTCAAAAGAAAAATTTTATTTTGTCAAATAGAACATATAAAGGTGAACAACTAGATTTATAGAGGGTTCTACATCAAAAGGCAGTAAATCAACATTTTAAAGTAAATTATCCTTAAATTTAGATTCTTTCACATTTTAAGCCTCTAACATTTATCGAATAAATTTAAATACATTTAACAAACGTGTATAATCATATTTTAGTTAGATTTATTCATTATTTCCAATACAATGCCTAGGCGTTAACTACCATTTAAAATAATAATATTATATTACTATTGTGCAATGTAATATTTTAAAGAATTGTGTTGTTGCGTATCGGGTATGCAATCAAAAATAGAAACTCCACTAAGGTAAAATTAATATTTAATTCAAAAAATATTAATTAAAAAGGAAAACATATTATTTATTTATTTACCTTGGATTTTATAGAATTTTCTTAAATATCATATCTTTTTTTACCGTCTTCATAAATAATTTATCATGATCCATTTTAATCATATAATCATCCACCTTGTTCTATTTCCTATGGTTGTAATTTACTAATAAGTGATAATAATTGATTAGCTCCAACTATCATGTTAGGTCCCTGTTCAGATCTTATTGGGTGAAAATATAAAATAATATTTATTTTAGTATATATGTCACACCTTTCACCATATAGATAATTACTACATATCATTAATGAAAAAATAACAAAGATAAATCAAAATAATTAGTTCGGTAATTTTTCTCACAGACCATCAATTTTCATGAGACATAATATATTACTATATAATTCTGTATGAGGATTCATCACATTTCCTTCTTGGATAAATTAGTATATATTAAGAACCCTTATACACTACTGGTTAGTGTAAATATAGGTAAACGGACCAGCTTTATCATCTTTTACACAAAAGATTACTCATATTCATCCATCCAATGGAATATGGCTCCCTTTAGAGTAACCAAGATGAGTGGATTTAATAGCAGTGATAAAATCTATGAAATGCACTAATAATATTTACCCAATCTATAAAAACTACTTATCTCAGTCATAATGGTTGGTATTTTCTAACTTTTTGTAAATTCTTTTGTTTAAGGGTGTAGTAATATTCACTCACCTGACATTATATGAAGAAATAATTGATAATTCCAAATACAAAAATCACACATGGTAAATATTTTATAAAGATTCTCCTTTATTAGGGTCTTCAGTAAAATCATTAAATGATCTTAAATCTCTTCCATGATCATTGAATATATAATAATTTCATCAATAAATACATGAAAACAATTGAAGTATTCTTTCAATAATCTATTCATTAAATAAATGAAGATAGTTAGAGAATTTATAATGGCAAATGAAATCAATATAAATTCATAGTGTCCATAACTTATATGAAATTATTGTGTGGGTATATCATCCATGTTTACCAACAATTATTGATATCTATAATGAAGATCAATATTTGTGGAGTAGTGACCTCTATGCAGTTGATACAACAATTCATCAATACGTGTTTTATGATAATTGTTATTGATTTTGATCTTGTTAATTTCCTTATAATATATACACAGTCACAACGATCCATATTTATACTTAATAGAAAAATATGGTTCACCCAATAGTGATACACATGTTTAAATGAATTCATTTTCAATATTATCCTTGAGTTTCTTGTTCTGTTCTTACAACTCAATCGGGGTCGTCATATATGGAGACATGAAATTATTTTTAGCACCATTTATGAGTTTTATTGAAAATTAAAGTTTAAAATTTTATGTAATACTAGTAAATATATTGAAAACTATATCAATATACTCTTTCCTATAGTCATATCATCAATATTGAGTTTCTCCTCATACATCTAATATAAAGACGCCTTTTGAATAATAATCATGACCTATATGATGGATGTAATTTCCATCAGAGTATTATTTTTTTGTCATGCAGATATAGGTTCATATTAATCACATAATATCATATGTAACATACCTTAATCCAAAATTAATAAGGGATATATGTTAAAATTTTAGTCAATTCCCAAAATATCATATAATTAAACAAGGGGAATAATGAATAGTTTTTCATAAAACACATTACCAAAAAATTCATTCAGATAATAATTATAAATTTGGGATGTGGTCATCGTACCATTGGGTTTATTTAATACTAATATAGTGTGAATTTTTTTGGTGATAATAAGATAACATAGTAGAATTATTAATCTATTAAAGAGTAGGTAGATCTAGAATCAAATAACACATTAGGAGTTCTAGATTTGATGGTATGTGTACCTTTAACCACATTGTTGTTATATCCCTCATTAAAAATAGGCATCTCATGAGATTTCCCTTTATATATGGTCTTAAGAGGGTTTTTTATTTATTATCATCATTACCCTTTTTATTTGGGAACTTTTGAGAATAATTTATACACTCTGTCATTTAATGTGTGGGCGGTGTATTCTGTGTTACTTTCCCTCTATTCACATAAATAGATTACTGTTTCAAATAACTTTAGCATTAAATATCTTAATGACCTTGATTTAAAAACATGAAACATTTACCGGTTACCTTAATAAAATTTCTATAATGTTTACTTCATAATGATGATAATAGAGTAAATAAAATCTTCTTCTCTCTGCGGTTTTTTGAAATTCCTTTGAATGCATTTTTTCTTTTCATATCAATAAAATTAAATTTATGGGTATCAAAACTCTCTATCACCACCATGATAGATTATTGAAATATTTCTTAAAATACACAAAATTCCCTTACAGTCCATGTATATCGGATACTTGGTTTTAATCCACTGATGAATTAACCATCCTTATATTTAGGTTAGATGATAACTCCAAAATTGTACATCACATGTATTGTAAAAGATTCCACATAGGTACCAACAGATTTATCATCCTTATTTTTTGATTCAATGAATTCATTATCAATTTTTATATGAATAATTCAGGGAAAATAATTATTGGTATATATTCTATTAAAATCATCCGACTCAATGGAGTCAGTTTATTTATTTTCCTTCATTTTCTTGATAAGAGCACACTATTGATCTAATTCACCTTCTATATGAAAAATATCAAAGTTAACATTCTCATGTTATGATCATTGGGAAATATAAAATATATTTTCAATGGTAATGATATATTTCTCAATGACAACTAGATCAATAGACTTACTATAATACTGGGGATAATTGCTCATAAATGGATCAACATATCATTATTCCCTCCATTAATCATTTCGATGTTCAGTGTGATTTATATCTTGAGAATGTTGTGTGAGCATAACAGTGGGTTTTTCCATTACACCTCACATAAAATTCGGTTGATCATGAGGAAAATCATTTCATTTTCTGTCACATTTATCATTAAGATATTTCTTTTCGGTTCTATCCATGGACTAAAACTGGAATAATAGTGTAAGAAATAATAATTTTGGATGTAAAAGCCATAATAATGAAAAACAATTATAAGATATCTAAATATTAACACCTTATTCAATTAAAACATATGTTTATCCTAGGTCATTTATGATCTTTACCAAAATAGTTTGATTTTATTCATTAAATGGACTTATCCTCATGGTTATCACTAAGGATTTCTCATCCTAGTTTCAAATAATTAACAAAAAATACTCTAATAAAACCTTAATGACCTGAAATTTTTATACATGGACATTATATCTATCTATATGGTTATTGGTTACATAAAATAATAATCTACACTAGAATAATATATGTCAGGTGAATTTTGAAATAATAAAACACAAACAAATTGTTCATAATATTTCTATATCATCTCCATCTTAAATCATCATAATTATCACTATTCTAAGACATATCATGCATAAAACCTTACTTTAAAATTTGTTATATGAACCATAATAAAGGGTGGTCTATATTGATCAGTAATGGTAAACAAGTGAGATATTAAAGATCATATAAGAATTAAATGAGAAATATAGTATGATAATATGATATTAACATTTTATAACCATAACGTACATATTATAGATCATAAACTTGATTCATGTCATCAATCATTGATTATTATAAAACATTAATCAAAAGGAAATCAAATATCATAATCCATGAGAGAATAATATTTACATAAGGAATGGAATTATGGAATACATATAATTGTATAAAATAATTTCATAAGAATTCAAGGATTAAGTCTAAAACTATCATAGTGTATTTCTTTCACTCCCAAAAACATTAAAGTAATACTGGTTCACTTCCAAGAAAATCATAGTAGATAAATTCCCATACTACATTGGGTTCACACCAATTTACTGTCCAATTTTTCTCATCATATATCAATATTTACCCAATGAATTAGAGAGAGATAAATTTCCTTATTATCAAAAAATAAGATCATACATATGTGTGTAGAATTATCATAAACTATTCATTATATATGAACCCATTAAAATAAAAGGTTTTCAGAATCCATATATCATAGAATTATATATCGAAAAGGATTATGATTCACAATAATTCCTAAAAAATCATAAACCATCGAGAGAAATAATAAGTATTATATCATTGGATCGTATTCCTATTAAATTATAAGAAATATTGGTGGTGTTTGTCATTGAGGAATCAAAAAATAATTAAAACGTTCTTTTTGAACATAACGTTTCCATTTCGAAATCACTTCTTTAAAAAATTAAAATTTCAAAATTATTATGATGAATATTTACATTTAAAATAATCATGGAATCTTGTAAAGGATACTTTATAACATTTGTTATCTATAATGGTGAGAAATTACATTCATTCCTCACAAGAAAAAAACATTTCTTCCATATTTTATATAGAATATTTATAATGTAACATGTTTGTAAAATTAATAGATGATTCATTTAAAACCATATTGTAAAAAGATAGTCATGTATGAAAATGAATTTGAAATTTCATACGAAAATATCTATACCTTATTTAAAATATTCTTAAAAAACATTGATATGAAATATATTGGTTTTTCAATAGAAGTGAGAAATCATGTTGATTTTCCAAAAAACATTATTTTCAGTCTCTTGAGTACATATGGGGATGTAAATGAAAATAAAAAAATGTATTAAAATAAAATAAAAATTAGGGAATAAAATTAATGAGTATATTCATAGGATTATCCAAATAGTTATTCATCATAACTTAATCAGAAATAACCAATATAAATAACGATATTGTAACATAAAACCCTTAACCTCAGGTTTGGAATCCATTGTACATTTTCAAACCCCAATTATAATATATATATATATATATATTATAAACATTATTATTGAAACATACTAATATATATCAAACCATATATTATTTACTTATAATCTTTTATTATCCATTTTCTAAAAATTATTTAATAAAATCACTATTTCAGGGGATAATTGCTTCATATGTGCATGTAATTTTTGGTTTGGTAGTTTTATACCATTTACATTGATCATAGTTACATCATATAATAAATTTTAATAATGGTTTAAATATTATATATACTAATTATATATATATATATATATTTATCCATCCATAAAATTTTGGGATAGAAAAATCAATTACACTTCTCACATATGCTGGCAAGTTGTACGTACAAATGAACGTTATTTTAATTTTTCAACCGTTGGAAAAAATAAGTACAAAGATTAATTAACCTTTAAAAATAATTTTTATATCATATATATCATATATATTCATTAAATTCATCCACAATACCATCCAAGTAAAATATAAATGAAAAATGAATAATATCAGCAGTCTGCACATAAGAATGAGCATCGTTATTATTTCCCAAATGATTGAATTGTAAGAAGGTAGAAATGATATTATCATTATATAAGTATAATTGTGTAATAAATATATTATATAAATATTAAAATAATCATAATACCCATCCATCAAATTTGAGGATGAAAACTAATTGGTATCGCTGTGTGGAGATGGTAAGTTGTATGTATGCAGGATAGATTCTTGTACTACCCATTTGATATGAGAGAGGGTGTATAACGGTGTTTTAATAATCCTAATAATATTTAAATATATTTAGGTTACTGAATTTTATATTTTATAAAGAATATAAATTATTTATAGGAGGTAAAATTAAATATTAAAATATTTTCATCGGTTAACCTGAATACAACTTTTTTTTGAAATGAGTCCATTATACATTTTCTAAAGGGGTATATCGTTGGAATTTTTGTAATACTAAAATCCCTAGTATCTCTATAGAGAATTGTAGGGTAGTTATTTATTAATTATTGTTGATATAAAATGATCTAAGAAGTCTAAATATGATAAAGTATGGGTACTCTATTATAATTGAGGGGAGGGGAACTCTTGGAAATTCGTAAAATATTTACTTAATACAAATTAATTTTAATGTCCAAATGGAGATAAATTAATTAAATAAAAATCTACGATGATTCAGATTAAAAATAATCTCATACGATAAAATTTTGACATGTTTGGATAACATTTTTAACTATGTCATTTAGTTTTTACCTAGCATTAACCCTTTGGAAAATTATCATAATTTTAATGTTTTATAAATATTAATGATTAATAATGTAACTATAAAATTAATAGAAAAATATAAATTGACCATGTAAGTTTATTAAACCATATTAAACTAATTATACCAAATATAATATATTTTTTAAACTGTAGATCATTTAATAAAAAAATTATTTTAAAATATCATCAATGAAATTTTTACAAATGATCATTTATCGTTATTTTTAATGAATAAATTCAAACTAAGAATTAGTATATAAAGAATTAAACCCACCCTAATATTTAATATAGATAAATAAATTTTGTTGGATACACTAATTCATTCAAATTATATAAATTTTAATATTTTGAAAATTATTTTTTATTTTTTTATTAAATGGAGAAATATTGAATTCGTGTTTCATAACCAATTACGGTCATTATAGAAATAATAAAAAATTTATATTTGAAAACTATTTTCTTTAATATCAATATTTATACTTATATTAATTCATAAAATTCTTTTTCCCAGACATTAAAACATTAGAGACCATAAAAACTAAGAGGGTGATATTTTTTAATATTCATTGATTTAAATATTATATAAGTCTTTTTCAAGGATAAATTTATATTAAAATAAATATTTTAATAATAATGTAATATGTGTTTAATTAAAATCCTAAAAAAATTATGAAGAAAAATTATGGTTTCTATAATATATTTTAACCCAGATTTAACAAATTTTCCCTCTTTAGAGTGGAAAATGTTTACCACGGTTACAATTCATATTAAGAAAAAAATTAATAGAATTGAATTTAAAAATTTTGAACCTCATAATTATGAACATTTAGTAAAATTTATCTATTTTAATAAAATATAATGGTATAAAATAATTATAAATTAAGGACAAAAGATGTGACAAATACAACTTTTTAGAAAAAATATAAATTTAGTCGTAAAACTGAATAAATTATTATCTTATTCATAAAAATACTAGATGATTGTTAAAACATTTTATTGAATATATATTATATACATTTCATTAAAATAATTCACCAATAGAGATTTATTTTTTTATTATTATAACAATAAATTACTCGCATAAAAATAGTTTTCTAGAAAATCATCTCCATTGCATTCAACTGATTTTTATAATCATTATTAATTAATTGATAAATAATAATTTCATTTAATAAAATTTTTAAACATTAATTTTAATAAATTATTTATTTCTATTAATACTCATCAATCCAATTTTTATGTGATAAAAGTATTTTAATAGTATATTATAGTTCCTCTAAACTCACTACTGTATGTTATACAATATATCAAAAAAATAAATTAATTAAAAATATTAAATATTAGGGTCTTATAATTTCACCATACACATAGAAGAAAGAACATTATCCACAAAAAATTAATGATAATTTTAAATAATTTAATAAAAACATTTGTAAGAATCTAATAGAACGAAAACCTAATTGTTTGTGTATATGGTGCATCCATAGAGGGTGATTCATAGACTATGATAATAACAATAGTAGTAGTTGAAGGAATTTTTTTAATATTATTATACAACACAATTTTTGTCTCAATGGAATGTGTATTATTGGTTAGAGTAAATATGCTTATTTTTTCATGTATGCATGGTGCATATTATTTTTTAGGAAAATATAGGTGTATTGAAAATACCTCATGTTAATTCCCTAGTACCAAGCATGACAGTGTTATAATGACACATCCCATAATACCATAAAATGCTTAAAACCCATTTAATAAAATAGTAAATATACCCAAAACAGATATATGATGGTATTTATATAAAACCTATGGGTTTGAGAAAATATTCTCTATCAAGCTCCACATAATCGCCCTATATATTTTAGATAAGGGGTGCCTCCTCACAAAGGGAGTCACAATGACATAGACTGGGAGAATGTTTAGGAAAAAACATGCCGCCAAGGAGTTATAATACCTTGAATATGGGATCAAACATGACTGGTTTCATATGGTCAAGGAAGTGGGTGACATGTTGATAAAGGTGATGAAGAAGCACGCCTTAGTGAAAAACGGTTATAACCAAAACATTTAAAACGTGGTGAATTTCCTTATCTTGAAGGTTCTAACCCACATGAAATGCATAATGATATGGTATCTATCATGGACAGAGGGTTCGTGATATAAACATGATAATAAAAATTCATACTCCTAGAACCTATACATAATGACCCTATAAAGCTTCAGTATTCCGCAGGATTATGTTTGAGACTTTCATACAAAGCTAACATTGAGGGAGATGGTGGTCAATGCTTGGGGGGTAGGCTATGATATATATACCACTCCAAAATAGCTAGAATTATAACCATATTTTGGACTTATATGAAAAATTAAATTCTATTTTATATAGTTTTTATGGTTTTAATCCCTCTGAAAAGGTAACAGATTTGCTCAAATCTTTCCTCAGGATAGATGAATTAGTCCTCAGGTTAAAATGAAGAAGGTAGATTGTTGGAATTACTCACCCATCAACCAAGGGTGAATTTAGCTATAGTTATCTAAAGGTGTTTTGGTATTTAGCTATGTTTATAAGCATAGAAAATTATTTTCCAAATTTTTCTTAAAAAATATAGTTAAAAACGTTATAACATGAATAAACATAATGTGAGAAATTAGTTATGTTTAAAATAAACAAATTAGCCACATTTAGAAATATATTGGTATGTGTTCATGTTTCAAGGAGCATATATAATTATCCATATTGTAAAATTCATAGTAAATTATTGATGTTGCATTTACATGAATTTTCTAATAATTGTTTGAAGGAATTTTAATAACATAGCAATATTTTTTATAATATTTATTATATTTTTTAAACATTTTAAATTTTTTTATTTATTATTATTATTATTATTCTTAGAGTTGTATTTTTTTATTACCAACTCTAATGTAAAAATAATATCTATAACATTCATATGGTTATGAATTTCCTTGTTATGTATGTTTTGACATACATGAAATGTATGAGGATCTAGTAACTATATTATATATAGTGTCCAGAAAATAGACATGTATACAAAGATATAGACTCCCTACACCACAACATAATGAACCAATAGAGTTTCAATGTTCCCTAAAATTAGGTTTTATAATTTCAATTGAAAATGAAATGAATGGAAAAGAATACCTCCACCAAGGGGATTATCCAATAGTGAGATATCACCCTGGAAGAGATAGAATTTTAACCATGTGTCATGAATTACAGGCTAAGGGTTCATCTAAGGTAGAAAAATTCTACGAGGTATTAGCCTCCTAAAAGGTAATATATTATTGTAATTGCTTCCTCAAAAAATGGTTTGGTCTTTGAGTAGAAAGGGGTAAAGAACCTTGACTGAAATACCCACCCCTAGAAAGTGATACAAGTTTAACTTACTAATCCAAAGGTGGAAAGTCATTTATCTATGATTGTAAACATAGATAATTTATTTTCCAATGATTTTTTAAATGTAACGAAATGTTGTTAAAATGTGAGTAAACATTGTGTGAGTATTTTTCAATGTTTCTAACATTATAATGGGACACATTTATAGAAATAATGATATTTGGTGAATATTTATATAGAATATTAAATAATAAACATTTCAAAAAACCTATTGAATTACCCATTCTATATTTAACTATATTTTTTAAAAACACTAGAATGGAAGTTTATAAACATAGAAAAATATGATTTATTTATTTATATTATTTGATACATTATTTTATGATATTATTTTTTGTTATTATTCCTAGGGTTGTATTTGTCTTTATTACCCATTCCAGTTTAACATCATATTTTTTAAATATTGGAATGAATTTTTTAAAACATAGAAAAATATTTTATTTATCACTAGTATAAAAAATATTATTTAGCATCAAAATTTATACAATATTTTTTCTATAACAAATTCTAAAATCTCTTTAGAGATGTTTCTAACATCAGATAAATTAAAATTGATGTTATGTGTATTCTGGATTTACCTTTTGGAATAGTTTTTTATTTAAAATTGACACAAAAAGGTTTTAAGAATGAACATTAAGTATATTTTTTTCCAAAAAAGATAACATAATTGTGTATTTTTTTACATTCAGTTTCCATTTTTATAAAAACTGAATTTTAATGATTATTATGTATAAAAAAATTTATTTTTTATTAATTCTTACTATCGATTATTTTAAAAACCATCACATATTTAAAAAAAATATCACATCTTTTTTATATAAAATTGACATTAAAAGTTTTTTAAAAAACATCTCAGCTCTCAATACCCCTCATTATTCTATCTTTGTTTTTATAAAACCCAAATACCTATGACACTCAATCGTTGACCTTATTTTATCACATTTGATATTCCTCATTTGAACGGATTTTTTTCTTCCCATTTGTCATTTTTCATCTGCAATGTATCCTCCTAACTCTTCATTAGACTTATTCAACCCACCATTCTATATTCTATGAAACCATTATACATGAGGCATAAGGATATCTACTTTTCTTCATTGTTGACAATCTTATTTTCATCAATAATATTTTTTTTCTCTCTGTCATAGATTTCTAGACTAAATATATATATTTTGTATGTGAAATATTTATTTTACATTTTTTGAATAATTATTTTCTATTTTTTAGTATTAAAATTTATTCATTTTTTTTGTTTATATAAATCATTATCGATTATAAATTATCATGGATATATCTAGTTTCATAGTATTAATGTATTCGTGATTATAAATTATGTTATTATAGTATAATTTTTTATAACACTTTTTGTGTGTTTTTAAATATTTTGTAATTAAATATTTTCTATTGTTAATTTTTTATAGTTATCAATATTGATAATTAGATGATGAATGGTGGATATATTAATATTAAGTTGAATTTTTCAATATTAAATAATTTACAATGTAATAAACTATTTTTAATATAACAATGAATATTTAATAATTAATATTTATTTAGTATTTTAATTTAGAATTAAATTTTTATCACAATATCAAAAAACAAAATATATTTTTTTATTTCATAATATTAATAATTAAATCAAATTTTACACCCATATATATATTTATAATGAAAAAATAAATTAAATATGATTTCATTATAGATATTTCATGTCAGGATGTTGTGTAATTTAATATCTTATTATTTTCAGTGTCAGTTCAAATTTTTTCAATCACTTGTATTGTAAATTTTCAGTGATATAATTAGATCGTTTTTTATAATTATTTGTTTTTATCAAGTTGGTATCAAATAATGGTTAACTGATTATTCTAATTTGATGTTTTATATTTTAAATATATATATATATAATAATGTTTATATGGGATAATATATTCACAATTTATATTTTTATTTTTGTAATTAATGGATCATAATTCATTAAATTTACAAATAACCATTGATATATATGATTGAGGAGTTAGTGATTTCAAGGAATTTTTTAAATGAAATATTAAAAAAAAATGATCTAAATTTCAATACATGCATTAAATGTTTGGATATGATAACGTTAAATTCCATATAATTCAATAATTATTTGGTTTTTTATGGTTTGAACCATAATTATACACATTGGATATGTCCCTGTGTAATAACTACAAATTGAACATCTAATGTTGTTAAAAATATTTATTATGATACAAAGTATGGTATTGATTAATTAATTCATAATGTATGGATTTAAACCTTTGAAAAAAAATATTATTTGAATGATTATATTGAGATTCGAAGAAAACACTATTCTTATATTTCACTAAATTTATATTCGTATATTCAATTTTGTGATTATTTATCGTTAAATGAATAAATGGGTTAATTGATAAATCTATCTTTAAATTTCACGAACATTTAAAAGTGATACTTATATAAGGAAACAAACCTCTATAATAAAATTATGATTCAAATATAATATTATTTCCAATGGGATTAGGGTATAAAAAGATACATGATTTTAATAATGATGGATTTTTGTTTAATAATGAATATGAATGATTTTCAAATTTTCTAGAATCTTGTACATCATGATATAAGGGGGTTAGAAAATTCCAAATTGATTCATTTTTAGGTACCCGCCCCAAAAAAAAGGCCTAAATCAATTTGGTATGTCCTAAAAATTCAATTTTTAAATAATTTATCTAAAATTATAAATTATGGAAAAAGTATTTTATGGAATACAGATGAGTGCATCTGTAATGGAAACCTACATCACCCTGCTAATTAAACACAGTGTAAGAGATTTGGAAAAAAATTCAGAATCTGGCAGGGTATCTTAAAATCATATAATCAGATTATTCGTATATGGAATGAATCCATATTGAATTCTCAGTAGCCAAAATTGGTCAAGATCTATTATATTGGTTGTTTTCAACTTTTGGACACATATATGTATGATGAAAAACTTTTCTATGATGATATACATTTTTTCATATTAAGATAGCTAGTAAATGATATTAATTTGTACATTTCACTATTTATTGATAATTTCAAATTTCTATAGGAGAAAGGTGTTGTAATTTCAAATTCATATAAGAAATATTATATTATGTTGTGTTCCCAAATATTTTTCACTATAAACTATTTTCGTACATAGATAAACACATATTGATATTGTGTTATGTTATATAAACAATATCCAATTTGTAAAGAAGAGACTTCATATTGTTAATTGAGTAATATTTGAAAGATAACGTGAATGAGATATCAAATGTTTTCAAAAATGTAAAATCCTTATCATTTATTTAAAATGGAATTTATTGGTTTACAAGAATATAATATCTCCCCACAATCATTTTCAAATATTGAATATTATGATGTGGTTGGAAGTATTGATTACATATTTGGAATAAAATGATGTTTTGGTAATTAAAAAATATCTGTAAGAAAATGAAAATATTAATCGAGCTATATTATTGGATATTTATAGAGATAAAACATAAAATTAACGATAATAAGGTAGAGAAAAAAAATATAACAGTTTGATTGCACCATTGTTGAAAATAAAAGTAATGGAAAAAAAGATAGATTTCATGACATATTAGACTTAACAACTATTGGAATACATTTTGAGTAAGCTCCCAATATGAACAGAAATAAAAATACTTATAATTACCATGTTAAACATTAAGAAAAAGTTATAAGATTGATTTGTTTTAGTTTATTAATTGTATTAAATTACCCAATTAATGTTCTAGAAATGTAAACAATTTTTTATTATTAAAGGATTTTTTTATTTTTATGTTTGTTATCTAATTATTATAATGTGTTTTTGTAACAACCTATACCAGTCTCATTATATAGTATATTTTCTATACCATTAATCAAAATTATCATGTTATGAAATTTTTTTTCAAATCCATTGATAGCACATTTATTTGTCCAAATTTTTAGATGTGTTTGATAATGAAGATGAAATCATACTATTTCAAACATATTTTTTCCCCATAAATCTTTTTTAATATAATGGTTCATTCGGTGATTTGTTTGGTCTGAGAGATAATAATATATTTTTCAATTTATTAAATTTTATGTATCCATTTTAAATATATATGAATATTAGTGAAGGTATGTTTTAAAATTTCTCTTCCAACAAAAGAATATATTGTTCAAAAATATATATCAATATAGGATATTGAGTTCTGTATAGATTATTTATATGAAGTGGAGAACATTGGTCATCCAATATATCAAATTTTATTGTTGATAGTAATGGTAGATGGATTCATGGATTAAAGATAATTTTCATAACACATGATGAATTGATTCATTGAAATGTTTACATTTTGAAAAAATAGATGGAGTTCAATAATATATATCATTACATTGTGCTGGATTGATGGTACGAAATCTAAAATAAAATAAAAAATGGTTAATGGATGAGAATTAAAGGACATTTTTTAATTGTTTTATAAGAAAATAAACAAAAAATTATTTTCATAAAAAGCATTGAAATTGTTTTTATGGGACCATCTCTTAATGTGATAAAATTATATAATTTTGATAATAATGGTGTCACATGGTACCAAAACATATGTACGACCAGAGCAGTGTTTTGAATTTCAGGGTTGTGGATTTTAATAATGAATTGAATTTTAAATGATAAATAGAAAAAACTAAATTTATGAATCAACAACATATTTTTGGAGTTGTTGAATAAATATGGTAAATTGGTTATACTAAATAGAGTAACCAAGTATTTATAGAACTAGTTTGATATTAATAGTGTTATGAAACATGAAGATTATAGACTTAAAATAATTAATTTGAAAATATTTTGTTCTAAATAGAATCATTTATCATAGTGGAACTCTAAATTAAAATATTTTTTCTTACTGACACATCAAATGATCAGTGATCATCAATTTTTTAAGGAAAATTAATTAATTTTTTTTAGGATGATGGTGCTGTTATATATTTATGTGATATTTTTTCATCTATTATGTGATTTTTGGATGATAAAAATTACTATAATGTACACATTTTCCATATAGTATCAAATCATCACATTGAAGGGATATAGAGAAACACTAAGTTGTCTTCTTAATAAATCACATAAATATTTATATATATATTTTTAATTTACATATAAAACAAACTCTATTTTTTAATTTATATGTTTATATATATATATATATATATTATGTCAATCATTTTTGTTTAATATTTTATATTTATTGGTTGTTTTATATATTTTTTTAATGAAAACATTGACATACATCATTATGTTTTGGACTAATTAATGAATATAAAACACTTTATTATATCTATGTAATTTAAATTTATTAATATTTACAATTTATATCATATTTTAAATAATATTTATATTTATTAGTATAAGTTACATATTTTTTATATAAGAATAATGAAATCATTTTAAATTTTTTGTAACATATACATCTGTGACACTATTTTCATACATATTTTTTTAATCATTGTTTCTAGATATTAACAATTATAACTATTTAAATTATATAATTATATCAATTCAATAATTAAAGACTCAATTTCAAGGTACAAGGGACTAATAATCCACAGGGGTGGTATTTTAGGACGACTCTAATCATCCTCGATGGATCCAATAGGGATCACAAGGTGTTAAACACTATATTTAAAAACCAGTTTTATCATTCCCTATAATGGGTTAAAATGTCCATCCTAATAACAAAAAATAGAAACAACTTACACAAGAATGAACCTAAATACTACGCTATATAACCTGTATACCACCTACCTCAATTTCATAGATGAACGCCTTTTTAACCTTAACAATTGATTTAAACTGAATTTGTCATCAAATTGAAAAAATATATTCTAATAAAATATAAGGTTTTAGAGGATTTATATATATATATATATATAATAATAATAATAATAATAATAATAATACACTTCTATAAAATATATGAGATAAGAGTGATAAACTCAACCAGAGATTTGATACACACCCAACGATGCTTCGAACTACTCAAAATTGTGGGTGGATGATCCCTAGAAGAGGGGGAACCTCGTAGTAGGTTACTAAATTTTTAAATTACAGATAAAATTGTAAAAATGAGTAAAATACATTAAATATTAAGGGGGTATATGGTAAATACCTTATTTTAATTATATTTATATTCTGGTTGCACAGTTGGCCAAACCGTGTGCTAACCATACACTACCCCTCTATCTAAGAGGGGGAATAGGTCGCATGGTCGCCTAGGGAGCCCATAATGTTTTAACAACCATATGGAGGCCACTAATTTGAATCTATACAAAATCACATTATATCTAGACAATCCTTTCATAGTTTTTCAACCTTTTACACTCACCTAGTTGGCTGTATGGTTAAGGAACACAATTTTTATTAACCATATGACAGTCACGTAGCCTCCAAAATATAGCCTTTTTTCTTCCTATTTCATGTTCCAAACCCCTGAGAAACCCCTGGGTCACCCTTGATTCCCCTCCTATTTTCATGAAACATTTCATTGACCATTTAAAATATAGTTAACTCAAAATTTAAACAATTTAATACAAACTCAAAAGGTCAGAATCTTATAACCACCCATCCTTATAACATATCATCCTCGAGCTTCACTCCCTATAATCAAGAAGCCTCAAATTTAAAAATGGTTGGGCCGGTAGGCCTGCATTTCAGACTCCCTCTCCCATGTTTCCACCTGATTGTTACTATGCTTCCACAATACGTTGACTAATGTCATAGTCTTACACACAAAAATTTTCACTGTGATTCACAATACAAAATAGATTCCCCTTAAATAAATAATATATATTTAAATCTACATCATCAACATTGATTAAATGAGAAGGGTTATGGTGATAGTATCAAATATATCACATATTGAAAAACATTTTTCATAACATAATATCATTATGTAAGAGAAAACTTCAATTCTATTGGTATTATCCACTCACCAATGACATTAATCCCCACAAACTGACCTACCGATAGACGAACGCATCGATCAACTATTCAAAATTTTGTTACACTAAAAATTTTAACTTTTTCCACAGTGTTCATATTCAGTGATTTAATTATACTAATTTACATATATCACTTTTTGAAGACATCATTAACATGGATGTTAGAGGTATGAGGTACTGAACATGAGTCAATAATGCTTAATTTCAGATCTGCAAAATAAAAAATGGAATCACTCGAGCAAAAAGGGTGATGCAGACACGTGAAACCATATCTATAGAACACCCAAAGAAAATGAAGTACAATACCCCTCCTATATTATTGAAAAAAAAAATTGTTATACAACAAAAATCCCATAAACCTTGTATAAAATAAACTCTAGAGATAAAAACATATAGGAATATATCATTTTCCTTGAAATGATAATATAGAGAATCCATGACACTCTGTTTTGAAGTCTATTTCTTGAAGATGAATCAAGATTCACTTATTCTACATCCATTGTGTCAAGGAGCTTCAAACACAACACTCAGTGCATTATAAACCTTATATTATTATTTATACTCTGGTTGTGTTCAATTTTATTAATTTTAGAGAAGAGTGTGTATCTGTAGTACAAACACACCATGTATCCTTTGCTATGCTTGAGGATACATGATATTCTCAAACTACCATTATCTTACTCCATTTTAATCCCACGAAGAACTTTGAAAGAGGTATATGTGTGACCTGGGTGTAATAAATTTCTAAAAAATAACTATGGTTGAGGACTAACTAAACCTAGACATCATTTTATGATTATTTAATCCCAGATCATCGGTGTGGATCAATGTTTATTAATTTAAACTTCTTGGTGGAATTTTATAACTAAGTGGAGAGGATTAGGTATCGACTTGAGACAGAACCTCCTATTTTATCATGTTATAATTTTTCAAATTTATTATTCTGTGTTTTCAATCATATTTCAACAAACTATGTTTTACATTCATAGTTGATCTTGGATATTATTCAAAACTAGTTTGGTTTGTAAATTAGTTTAAACTTTTATATCAATCTTTTAAATTTCTATAATGGAGAAGTAATCAATATTTTGAAAAATTAATTTGTAAAATCAAACTATTATAAATTTATGACATTGATTAACTAGACTATATTAATTTTGAAGAAGGGTATTTTTTTAACTAATTATTTTTGTCAAAAAAATTATAAGAACTCAATTCACCCCCTCTTGAGTGTCCTACTCTGACCAACACCAACCCTATGTACTTGGTGTTTCCCCCACACATTGGTTAATAATTGTCCTAAATTATCTTAGGACTAAGGATAATATCATCCTAGTCGCTTTTATACCATCTCAAAATAATAATGAACAAGAAAATAAAATGCCGCTGATACCACTTTGAAACATCTCGGATCAGCTTCCTCTATAACTGGTGCCTTGAGCTGGTTCTCCATAGGATCTAAGGAGAATCTCCCGATATTCCAGAGATTAGTGAGGGACTAGAGGAATGAGTGGTGAAACTCTACAATCCTTATTAGAGTAATCCAATAATGGAAATAATATTAAACATCAACATGAAATATTAATAAATACTGAACAAACATATACACATTAATAACAAGGGGACATAAATACCAAAAAATAGTAAAATATATCATGCCATGAAATTATTCTATTTGGAAGGTAAAATATAATAAATACACACCAATGGTCTCCCAACATGGATATAGAAATCAAGTCTCAACCCCTCATCCATGCTCTAACTCGTATCAACCATCTACCGGACGACCCATTCCCTTATTATGTATCGGAATCATGTAGTCTGCTCAGCTACCCAATGAAAACCAAGGAAGGGTGTGAGTGAAACTCAACAGGCCACCACCAATGATGCCAACCACAATATATTGTCATATAATATTTTATATAAAAGTGGAAAGACTAATAAATATGATTGAAAAATCAATCAAGTTTCCTATTAACAATTATTTAGTATACTCTTATCCCTTAGATTCCACTAGGAAATCCAACTAGAAAACCCACCTCATCCTACTATAAATGAATAAACAATAAAATATGGGGTTAAACACTTCATTTGACATGGGAATTCATTTGTATGTTCAATTTATCAATGTATCTTTGAGTATTAGTCTATTTATCCATATCGTATCCATACCTTATGATCATGGATAATTAGTACGACATCATAAACCATATGATATTTTAGTGGAGTATAAATCATCAATTTAACCCAACACATGGTACGATATCCTAAACCATATGACACATTGGTGGAGTCTAAATCATCAAATTAACCAAACACAGGGTAGGGGATCCTTAGTCCAACATCATAGCCATATTATTTACTATTCATTCCAAGGATCATCATTTAGAACCTTTTTGACAAAATATGTCAACTTGGGTGGACCTATTGCTTTATCGCATTACCAAGGTTCATCACATTATACTATTTAATCAATTAAATTTCTAGAATATTTCATCATTTAAGTATTATTATTATCATTAGACACCCTATTAGAAACATTTACCCAGAGGTATATACCTATTTAACCAGTTATCACATTTACCCATTATCATGGTGTAGGTCATTTAAATCAATTCATTAAGCCAGTAAAACCCTTATTCCATGTTAGCATGCAAAAATATAAAATTTATTTAATCACATAAACCCATCAATTCATCAATGAACAACTCAATATATATGTACAAGTGAGTGACAAAACCGGTAAGTGTCCTATTAGGCTCAATATAATTATCCCCAATAGATCTAATGTGGATCATGATAAGCTCAACACTGTATTTAAAAAACAATTTTACCATTTCATACCATGGGTTAAAATGAACAGCCCAGAGACATAAAAGAAAAACCACATACACGTGAATAAGAATAAAGAATATGTGATATAACATATATTCTACCTACCTCATGTTCACAGATAAAATATCATTAAAACTCATCACTAGTGTCCAACTCAAACATCCTTCAAATCCCAAACCTATAATCTAATGGAAAACATGTTTTTTATTGTATTTGGAAGGAGAAGAACAATAATACAAGGACTCTTACAGAAAATAAATTATATATGGGTGATAGAATCAACCATAACATTGATCGTCACCTAACTACACTTCAGAAAACTCAAAATTCTGGGAGAATGACCTTTGGAAAATAGGGAAGCTCCTGGATCATCACTCAAGTTGTTGGATATCGAGAGGGGAATAAAATAAGGTATGAATTATTAAATAATGTGGGGTGATAAAAAATTAATTATTTTACTATGTTATATGGTTTGGTAACACGTTTAGGTAAACCATTCACCTAACATGTCCTACCCTCCTTCCATGAGGGGGCATGGGTCTCACGGTCTCTTAGGGAGACCACATGGATTTATATATCATACAGAGACCTTGCATTTGGATATGTAAAAAACTACATGATATCCTTGCTATCATTTCATTATTTTCATACATGATAACCCCCCTCCCTCTAGGGTGTGTGGTTAAGGTTTTCAGTTAGTACTGACCAAGCATCAACAATGTGCACTGCACATTATAGCCCTCTTTAGTCTTTTTTAAGTCCCGAAAACCCCCACACACCCCCGAGCCCCAAAATATTCTCATGAAACATTTCATTAAACATATTAAAAGTAGTTAACTAAAAATTTAAACAAGATTTTAGATTATAAAATGGTAAAGATCATATATTGCATATCCCCTCACTCTCCATGAAAAATAGAAAATAGCGAGAAAGGGAAAAAATCTTACAGATCAATCTAAAGAAGTATATGAAATAATTTTATGAAAATAATTTTTATTTTTCATGTATTTAAATATTTTTTAAATTAATATCACCAATATAACATTTTAATATATAATTCAAGAATGAACATAAAGAGAAAATGATGGATGGTACCTTTATTAATATGGGTAGGATGAACATTCTATCTAATTCATTAGGAAATACATAACACCCCATTTGGATACAAGGATATTAGGGGGAATAATTTTGTGTGATATGTTTGAACAAATAATGAAACAAATTTAGGTTGAACATCCTTCCTACTCATATTCTCTACCTCATCATTCGACATAAATATTATACGGTGACTAATATATTGCATATACCCTTGTATATATTATAGTATATAGATTATTATATATTTAGGTCGATTATTTACATCATTGGCTTA
Organism: Viscum album; assembly: GCA_963277665.1. Classification (NCBI taxonomy): domain Eukaryota; kingdom Viridiplantae; phylum Streptophyta; class Magnoliopsida; order Santalales; family Viscaceae; genus Viscum; species Viscum album. The sequence goes on from OY728140.1 coordinate 1,029,987,980, forward strand.
CATAGATAGGTGAGGTAAGAGTATTAGTATATGATATTATTGATCTCAATTAAATTGTGTCATTTACTACAAAGAAGTCTACCATAGTTAGATATTGTGAGGGCCATTTTTTTACTCTATTCAGTTAGTCCTTCTTTCACCTGACATATGAGGTATGTAGTGTTTTTGTAATATAATTTACATTTTATTGAAAATTACTTATAATTATTTCTTATAATTAATTATATATGCATATATAAAATCAAAATAATTTTTATAAATGAAACAAAAGGATCATAAATGAACAACTTCAAAAAAATAGACAGTTTTAATGTGTTAAAAACAATGTTACATATTTCTTATTTCATTGATAACATTTATGAGTTTTTTATGAATTCAGATATATGTGGAAGTGAATATGCATTGAGAAAATTAAAAAAAGATATCATTGATTTTTACTTTATATGATTGAACCATACCTCTATTGTATTTTATTTCAATGTAATTAAATTTATATATTTTTATTTATTTTAATAAATATTTCTCTAATAGAATTAATATACTATTTATTTAATTAGGTTTATACCAATGATTTTCATAAAAAATGATAGCACTATATTTTATTGCATTATGGACCCTAAATAAATTTCAACAATTTTATAATACCATAATAATGTTGTTTGAGTTACATATATATATATATATATATATATGAAATATTAGAATATAGAGATTGAGTGTTGGATTTCCCCATTTCTTGATGAATAAGAATACTTATATAATTATCAACTAATATTCATTATAATTTCATTAATATTGGAAATTTTATATTGTACTAGTCATTATATGTTAGGTGTATTCTACCCATAATAATTCACATTATATTATTTTTTCTCTTTATTAGGTGGACTTCATAAAACCTTTAACAAATTGATAAAAAAATAAGTTTTAATATTTTTTATAAGTTGATTTTTTTCAATAAATCTTATTATTCATCCATTTTTTGTTGATATACGATATAGGGGTTATGGGGAATGTTTAAAAATGATCACATGTCGATAAAAAAGCCAAATAAAATTTAATATTTGAAATTGAAGGTAAATAATGTTTATATTAGACAATATGTTTTCCATGTATATATATGTATATTGGTTTTTATTTTGAAGTTAATGTTTAATTACTGTTGTGTCATCATCTAAAATGAAATTTGGAATATTGTTATGATGTCTTAAGATTCATGTTTGAGACCCTCACAATGAAGGTGATTGCTAAATTTAGGAATCATAGTTATATTATATATTTTATGTTATATATCGAAATGTGAAATTTTTTTATCTTAAAATTTTATTTTTTATTATAGATTTTCAATGATGTCATATAGTATATGGATGAAGACCTTACTGCCTAATGATGTTTAATTATAATTTTTTTTAATGTATGGTTAATTTATAAAATGGTTATCATGTATATCTCTTTTAATTAAATTTTAAAAATGATTATTTAGACAAGTGTTTTTTTGTTATATGTTGGTTTTATCATTTTGTCTAGTAAATTTTTTTTAATATTCATCGTGCATGTATTTTTTTATCTATTATTAAATTAGTACATTCCATATTGTTTTTTATAAAGTGATGTGGAATCATAATGATAGGGCTTTTTATGTTGATTTTTACCCAAAACCACCATCAAAATCACACTTTCACATAAATTTTATTGTATAATATGAGTGAAAAATTTTGTTATTTTTTCAGAATTCTTCCATGCCTATTTTATAAAAAACATGTGGGTAAATTTTTATTTTTTTACAGCTTTTGACAAGATTTTTTGGTAAAAAATTATTTCCAAATCCCTTTCCACATCAATTTTATGGTAAAACCAATATGGAAAATTATTGTATTTTTTTCAAACCATCCCATTCCAGTTTATAGAAAATTGACATGGAAATGTAGTGTTTTAAGATTTTTAGGTTGATGAAATCATTAAACCAATGAGAAACTAAGGATTAATTAAAATTTTTAACCGACATTAAAATATCACATTAATTCACTTTTTAATTGATATTTCATTATTAGTTTTTATACAGACACAATGAAAGTATAATTTTTAACATCAAATGTATCAATAATTTTTAAGAACCAATGATGAAAAATAAAAAAACCAATGTTAAGATATGATTATACACTATTGTAAATTTATTATGTTTTTTTAAACATTTAAAAAACATTATTATATTAATTTTATTCCCATTAACCTATATAATTATCCACATTTCCAAAAATTCTTACTGATTATACATTCTACAATTACATGTACTTTTTAGAAACACTAGAAAGGATGTTTTAAAGCAATTGTAAATATTTCATATATATTTAAAGTATTTTTTTAATGATTACAAATGATTAATTATTTATTATTTTTAAATTTATATATTATTATTATTATTACTTAGGGGAACAAATTTTTATTTTTCTAACTATTTTATGTGAGATTATATTTTTTAAAAATGTTGTAGAAAATGTTGTAAAAAATAATTACAATTTTATTATATTTTAAAAAAATTAAAAAAAGTATTTATGATTTTTTTTCCTCGGGACACATTGGTTTTTATTTCCTATAGTACATTTATAAATTTTTTTTAAATTTTTATTTTATTATTATTATTATTATTATGATTATTATTATTTATAGGCTTCATTTTCAAAAACAAATCATATGCCTCTACGAAATATATGAATCTATAAATGCAGTGACATCCCCTCGTCAACATGCACCCATCACATGACACATCATGCTATCTTCTAGTAGCAAAACAGTTTCTACTTATATGTTTATATTATTTTTAATATTATTTATCACTATTATATATATATAAACATATTTGAATTTATTTTTTGATATATATTTTTAAAATATATACATCTATATTATTTATTTATTTTTATATAACATATTTAGTTATTTATATTTATATTTGGGTACACATATCTTTTCAAAAAATAACCATTTACATATTAATAAATTCATATATTTTCATAACATAATAAAACTATATATATTTATAAATTTATAATTTATACCAAAATATTATATAATTTTTTATAATATATATTCATACATTTATAAAATTTATAAAATGTGTTTTTGTATGTTTGTATATATGTTTGTATTTATATTTTTAATTATAAATTTAATAAGTTTGTGTGTGTGTGTATATATATATATATATAAATTTCATGTATATATATATACATGTGTGTGTGTCTATGTATAAATATTATTTTTTAGCATGTAAATTTCCACTATATATGTATATATTTATACACATAGTTACATATATACATATTTAAAACTCTACATATATATAAATTATATGTATATATTTAAATATTTTTTTTCAAATATAAATTTCAAATAAAAAATATATATTTTTACACAAGTTTATATATGTGTATATAACTTTATAAATTTATAATGTGTAGCTATATTTTTAATAAAAATATCTGTGAGTGTATATAAACTCTTATGTACTTATATATTTATAAATATATATATATTATTACATTTATATAAATATATATACTATGGAATATTTATATTTACATTTATCATATATTTTTTAAAAAATTTATAATATATATATATATATATTTATATGTATATTTATATTTTTAAAAATATAATTAAAATAAATATATGTATATATATATATATATTTGTCTTTCAAATTGAATAAATTTATTTACAAAAATAAATAAATTTGTTTTCATTTCATATATTATATATTATACAAATGAATTTATGTTAAATTATATTTATATTTTAAAATTTTGATTTCAAATATTATATCCCGTGTTTTTGAAATAATAACATAGTTTTCAATTTTTTTAAAAATGTATTTTTTTGTGAAAACAAATTTATTTTTACTTGATTTTTTAGTAAAATATGAGTACATAAATACTATTTTATGTTAAAATGCATTAATTAGTGGGGTTTTCTGTAATTCGCTACTAATTACCTATTTTTCAGAAATAATAGTATTATATATATTTTTTAGAACACATCTTGTTAGCTATCTCTTCTATGAAATACTACTAATTAACGTTGTTTTCTAATAATCCTAGATTACTAGATATGTTTTTTTCTAAAACTTCACTAATTTGATATTTTTGTAAAAACAATCCTAAAAACATTGTTAATTGATGTTTTTTGTAGTGACTAATTTCAACTCTAAAATCCTTCCTAAAAGAAAATACTAGATTGGATACAACTGTTTCATGATGAAAAATCAACTAAAACCATTCTTATGTCAATAATGAAGTTGAGTGTGACCCTCGATTCTCGTGTCAAATAGGTCATGGGTTGATGAGAACCATTGGGGGCATAAAAATATAGTCTGATAAGAATTACACTATTTAATTCTAAAAACTAATATAAATACACAAATCAACATAAAATAACATTGAGTAATAAAACCAAAAATACATATCAATAATATAAAAGATACATGTAATATCCAAAAATTTTAATGAATAAGATATATATAAAATCTTGTACCAAAAAAACAAATCATCTACAAAAATGCTAACTCATCCAACATCCACCAACATTACTGAAGTGATATAGTATGGTTTATTAAAATTTCTAGAACCATCATGAGGATCTAAAAAATAATATATATGAGTAAGGGTACTCAGTTATATCATTCTCGGAAAATATCATGTCAATGTGGAAGAAGCATACTCAAGATTTAATGAATAATTTTTTTTTTAAATGTGTCCAATAACATGTCATCTAAAAACCAAATCTCACTATAAGAACAATCTCCAAATTTATTTTTATAAAGGAAGTACAATTGAATAAGGGAAATATAACAATGAATATACCTTGAACCCATAGTTCTACAAATATTATTCCCCTCACATACCGGTAAAATTTTTCATAGTGATCTCATTCTTTTTTATATACCACATAAAACCACAACCGTGTACACATTCCATAACCCCATACCATATCCACATACCACAAAACACATATCATATCCAATTTCACTACATACCACAACCACTTATAATACCATCGTAAAAAGTAAGAACAAGAGAGGGAGAATTGTTGGTGATATGTTTTAATTACATCCTAAATTTTGGGGCATCGCCTACTACGCAAAAGCACGTATATGTATCCATTATGTTATCTAAATTGGGTATAGTGGTGGAATAAATAACTATTAAACCCATAATGATTAGAAACATAAAATATGCATTGGTACTACTCATTTCAACTAGATGCAACATTTTTTATGAGTATACATAATTAAATCTTTATAGATTACCTTTGTTTAACTAAATTCGTTCTAGGATGGGTGACCCCTTAGAAGGTATCTCAGGGTGTGTCTAAGTAAGTTGAAAGCACACTTAAAGAACATATATTGAAATATAGGGACAATAATTATATAATATATTACTATTTGAACACATGACTGAGTTTACAAATAAAAACAAGTGTTTATGGGGAAAGAAGTAGTGCCCAGTGTGCCAGGTCCTAAGGACCATATGAGATAGTAGGATGCCAATGTTGGTTCATGGGACCGAATTGTTACAATTTATATCAGATCCCATGTCCAATAGCAAGTGAATATTAATATCTTGGATTTGAGTTATGGGTCCATAATGAGGGTGTTATCCTTAATGAGTATAGAATGTGAAAAATTTATGAAAGAGAAACATAAAATAGTAATTGGTATTACCATTGCTAAATGGATATCCTTTACTTTCAAGAACCTACTTAATTAAAACTAAATAGTTATGAATTCTTGTCCTAATGTACTTTCGGAAAGGGTGACCACTTGGGTTGTTTCTTAGGGTGTTTGTGGGTGAGGTAAATTAACACTAAAAGAACATGTGTTTTCCTATAGGGATAGTCGTTAGTATCATAAGTGCGGATTCAGATATAGGTTTTTTTCAATAAATATAATGACATGTCTTTATGCGGGAATTTGTGGTTTCTGATATATCATGACCAAATGACTATAAGGGATAACAATGTTCATGTACTCTCTAATGGGTCCAGATTGTTACCATAAAAACATATAACGATATATAGTCTCTCAAAAAACATGTTGTAGGATCAAAATCCTTTTAATACACTTTTATAACAATCCCTTTACCCACATCATCACAACCATGCAACCAATGCCATTTATTTTTTCCATAAAATCAGACATGTCAATAATTCAAGTCAATTTAACAATTTACAACATCATCCTTCCACATCATAATAACTTAAACATTACCAATTTTATTAACAAAAACACTAATAAATTACTTTAAAACATTTAAATTCATTTCATTCCACATTTTACAACTCACTAACTGAGTTACAGTTATAATCCTATGATATACTGATTACATTAAAAACAAATATTATGAAATTACACATATTTAATTAACTTTTTCATTTCATATCAAAATATACATTAATGTATCTTTAAAATATTTTCCATAATAACCTCAATGAACCACCACATAAATAAAACCATAATAAAATTATTACATTATCACATTTATATCATATTAACATATTCATAATTATACATCCATTTACCATACTAACACACACTCTAATAACTATGAAATAAGTAACAACATGAAATCACTTGTGTGTTATAAATATCACTTACAAATAAATTTCAATAAATTTTATATAATTATGGAAATATTATAAACAAACTCAATGAATATAAATTTTGATAATTTCACCTTAACAATATTAAATAAAATGAAGGTTCAAAAATCACCTACCTAAATCATAAGCTCAAACCATCACTTAATTGAATGTTTAATTCGAATTTTGAAACCCCCAAATCTTCCAAATAAAATTATATTCTATCATTACTTTTCAATACTCAATTATAGTGAAAAAACAATCACTATACATTGGTATCTATGATGATAAAAAAATATGAGAATGGATAAGGGATCAAGAAAAAACCATAACTCCTAAGATAAAAATTTAACGAGAAAGGGACCTAAAAATTACCGAGAATCATATAAAAATCACTAATGGTATTATATTTACCCCACATAGTTTTTAAGAAGGTCAATGGATTGATTTAGTGGAAAGGGATGCACTAAAAGTTATATTAAAACTATGGCGGACCAAACTAGTGTGTGATTCTTTAAACCACATCACGACTTGGGTTGGTCAGCCTTGATCCCAAAAAATGGTGATTAAACCAAGATACGTATTTTAATATTGGAATCCATTTCTCTTTATTATTTTAATTTTTTCCCAACACCTTGGAATTCATGTCTCAACCAAGAATTGTTTTTATCAATACCATGTTAAACTATTAGGAAAATCTATGGGTCCCCCGCTCTAACCTCATCATTTATCAGACCATGATGAATTCCCTAAATTTTTTTCTCCCCATTTCCTATAGTGGATATAAAAAATAAAACTACAATGAAAAATATAGATCATACCCATTTTTTAAGAACCATGAAATGATCTATAAAAAAGTGAATTTTTCACAACTTATTATGTCTAATAGTTACACTAGTCCTCTTCCTCAATACGAAAATTCTCACCATGTCTTCCCTATCAAACTATGATGTAATGGAATGACAACCAAAATATGTTCTCTCTTAGAACTATGGGTTTTAGATTTTATTTATACAAATGAACTCAAAAATCACTAATTCATTATTTATATCCTTTGGACTTACACAATAGATGATCAATAATTTTTAGGATACTGTTGATAAATAATAAGTCTATCTATAACCTTTAAAATAAATTTATTAAATGAAGGGACGATGCTATGTATCAATATTGAACAATAAGTAGAAAAATATATTATATTATATTTATTTTGTAGAATGTTATTTAAATTTTTTCACAAAAGTACAAGGATAAATAGTGGAAAAGATAATTTGTAAAAACTAAATTAATTTTTTTGACCACCTCCACTCACTTTAGAAGATCAATTATGGTATTTTCATCTCCCTATTTCACATAACTAACATATTATCATTGATTATTGTAATAAGATTCATCTTCTGATTTAAATAATGAAATTCCAATCATGTTTTGGTAAAAATTAAAATTTCAAGTCACATGTGATGAAAGATGTTGGAGAATCCAATTATAAGACAAAGGGATATCGTTAAAATTTCATTCAATGGATAAGAAGATAGTATAAGACTATATTAAAGTCATTTGAATATTTTTATATATCTTAATATAGGGGTGTGATATTAATATCAACGATAATTAGTTAAATATGTTAGTAATAAGAGTTGATGTATGAGAATAATTGTTCCAAAATTTACACTCTTGATATATATAAAAATCATTAATAAATTTTGTTTTGATTTGATGATGGATAATAAAATTTTCAATTTTTTCTAAATGATGGATTTTTTCATGAAAAAATATAATTTATATTTTTTTCAATGAGGGGGGGGGGAAGAATAACTAAATATAGAGTGATTAAAATTTTTGAAACAAAATGTTTTTTGAATAATGATTTATGGTAGTGTCGAAAAAACTACAAAAGGGATGATTATTGTAACTAAATATTTTTATGTAATATTTCTTTAACTAATTGAATAATGTTGTAATAATATTATTAGAGGGACTATTAGTTTTTATATTGTCCCATGAGGAACACGGTTACACTGTAGATGTTAATAGATCCAAATGTCCAAAATAACACTCCAATGATTCCTATTGGATGTAGAATACAACTAAAATTTAATAAAATTTTTTGGGGGAAGATTTAAAATATAAATAATAATATATAAATTGAAAAAAATATATCGAATAACTAAAATAACATGTTAAATCGCATACCTATATGGTTCCATAGAAATATAACCTACTCGCTCATGTCATAACAATCATCAATATAGAATGTAAAATATTAAAATTTGAAACACATAATATATAACGATATAAACAAAACAGATATAAAAAGTAACATGTATTTTTTTCTTATGATTCATATATAATAAGTGATGATATATTTGTGAGTTTATTTATATTTAGAAATAAAATAAATAAAAATAAAATTATTGTGACCCAAAATAAAACAACTAAACTCATTCTCACTACAATTATTTGTCCCTGTCCTACGCATCAAGTAGATGTTAAACCAAGTCATAATTCAGAGGGATATTTCCTTTAATTATATGTTTACACAAAAGGTATATATGTACATATGAGGTATATATATTATGGTTGGATCAAAAAAAATATTTTCCAACTAACCTCAATTTATCTACCATGATACTAGTAGTGTATGATTTTACTGATGGTATATGTATAATTAAATAACATTTATTAATAAATCATACATATAAAAATCTACATATTCTGGTATAATGTTATTAGAAATGTATATTTAATATAAATCATGAATAATTTATGACATTTATTAGTCTGGGTTCATTGTTCATATCATGATTTAGTCACACAATCCCATTATGAGGTCCCATCCCAAAAGCTGGTAAACGGTTCTTCAAGCCACTGGGTCACATGGTCTCATGCACACCTCCATGTACCCTTGAGGCTATCTACTATTATTGAGGTAATAATATATTACATTGGGGATATTATATGCTCATGATTAGAGTCACAAAGCAATAAAATAGAATAAAAATGGAGGGTGCATAACTAATAACTCATAGCATAAGTTAAAACATCCATTGATAATTAATAACATACATAAACATTATCTAGAATCTTATACCGAATGATAGAATGTCATGTGTCTATTGAAATGAAACTGGCATGCATGATTATAGGCATGCAATAAAACATGTGTATCAAAAGAACAAAAATAAAAAATAGACTATCTCTATCAGAATCCTGAGCCATATATGGGTCATATACTTCCCCGCTCCCATACTATAATCAATCACGAACCAAGTAAAATGAGCATTCTCTGGTCCCTACTAGTATCCGGTTAATCTAATTAGGTACCATCAGCGAGTCACGTAGTTTGTGAGATAAACTCAGTAGGGCCCCACCAACAGTGTCTATAAACATCCTGTCAGTGAATATAATGTTAGTATTGTCTATATATAATGGTAATCAATAATATGAAATGTAAAGGGATGAATATTGTTATTGAAAGATACAAGTTCGACACTACCTGCTTCATCCCATGTCAGATAATCTATAAACAAGTAACCATATGTATACATATATATGGTATGTATACATAGTGAATTATACCACCAAATATAAGGATACTAATACTAGTCATGACATGAGGCCTAGCTCTATAATCCAATAAAATTATAATAACTCTTACATGTGTCATGGTAAACCACTATCAAAATCAAAAGAAAAAGTCCTTACATTACCAAAATAATAAAAGTAGGGTCTCCATTCCCAAATCACAATAGTAAGGTTAGTCATTCATGGTATCTTATCAAAATTGTTTCCATTCAAAAATCATAATAGAAAGGTTCATAACTCCCAATATCATACCAATATGGGTTTCCAAGCCCATTTATCATAATATATAATGGTGTTCATTCCCATTCATTATAATTCACAAGGGTCCCGATGCCCATATATTATATTTATATAAGGGAAACCATGCCCATACAATATATAAAAATTGTAAAAGGGACACCATGGTAATATATTAGGATGCATAGAGGTTTTTTCCCTTTTATCATATAAGTGATGAATAAGAAAGGCTAAAATAAGAGAAAACATATAATTAATATTTCATTCACATTTCTTATTAACAAATGTAAAACCATTTTTCAATTTTGCTACATGAAATTGTCAATCCACTCACCTCCATTAACCAAGAATAGTTTAATTAATGTGGTAGTTGTGTTACACCCCAAAAACTATCTAATATCATTGATAATATCACATTTTTTAATTAAAACAAGATATATCGATGATGTTTTTGTTATATGATCATGAATGTAAATTTTGCATATAATGGGTACACCCAATGGGGTGGCACACATTTATGTTGATGATCTGAAATAACTAATGGGATAGAATATACAAACTAGGTTATATAAATGGGTAACCAATTTAAAGGAGATTCATTTTAGGGGAAATTCATGGTTAATCTAGTTTACAGTATGCAACTAATTTGATGAAATATGAAAAAATTTAATGATAATTAGTAAGAAACCTATTTTAATCCTATATAGAAGCACTCATATAGTATCAACCTCTACTTTGGTATATATCGAATGAAAATGAAAAAAATAGTAAAATTATATGAAATTAAAGAATAATTTCTCACAAAAAAACATCATACATATAATGAAAAATGAATCTTGAATCTATAGAAGTATAGATCTTATCAATAAGAATCCAATTGGATGATGGAAAGTCGGATCAGAGTCCATACAGATGAATTATCAAAAAACCGTGTTTGTTGAAGAGTGGATATTCAACTGGGGAGAAATGGAACTCCAACACACTAGAAATAAGAAGAGATGAATAAAATTTTTTTAATAATGATAAGGAAAAAATAATTATTTCACCAAAAAATATTTCTCTTCATGGTTTGACGACATATTTTGAAAAAATGTGTCCCCCATCATGACCATGCACTACCTCAATACCCCATGCCACAAGGTTCATGTCAATGATTTCTAAAACCATTAAAAACCATAATATTTACATCTTTTAAAAATTGAAGAGTGTGTACATCGGTATGTTACTTGGGTCTCACTGTTAAGGAAAACAGTGTGGTCCACTTTTTCACACAGAACACCATGCACGGTTACGAGAAGCTATGTTGATTGGGATTCATGGTTTTTACTAATAGTGTGACCCAATGGTTCCATTCCCCAGTCAGGGTTTTGATCATTGAGAAAGCCCTAGTCACCATTGTTTCCTCCATATAATCATTAGATGTTTATATTAGGACAAAAAAATGTGTTTAAACTAGAAATTAATGGATCTATACCTCATATAAAAACCTAGTACTTATAGTTTTCCCCCATTAAATGAAAACATAAAAGAGTTTTTATTAGAATGGTAGAAGAATGTTTTCTCATAAAAAAAATTCCCAATAAGAACATACCTATACCTTTTTCTCCTTGGGCACATCTTGTACATTGATGTGATTCCATGACACCCATACTGCAGGGGTTCACTGTCCTAGGAGATCCTTCATAACTTGAACCATGATGCATATAGAATACTGGTGAAGAGAATAATTGACATAAATTTCAACATACCATAGATCAAAATTATGAGACGGGTTGAAATGATAATGGAGAAGCTCTGAAACATGGAAGAGATTGTGCAGGGAATGGTATCTCTAATATATTAACATCCAATAAGCTACAGTCATGACTCTATCCAAAATTTCAAAAAGACTGACAAAGAAAGGTGATAACTTCCCTTTCCATGATTTCAATATATGACCATGTCTTTATGATAAACATAAGAAAACATGATCCCTAACCCCAAACTATAATGGTCATAAATAGATATCAACATAATATTTATTTTATGACTGAGAAGTATAAATTGGCTTTCTAATCAATGTTACCATATCTAAAGTCTTTTTCATCAGATGAGGACCTAGAAGCAATACCATACACACCTCTATATACCATATTGGTGAATCAACTAGAATACCATATAAGGCCCCACAAGGATCCATTTGAATAAATTCAAAATATAATTTATTGTACGAAATTTTCATGAGAGGGATTTGATTCTCCCAAGAACCACCAAAATTGAGGACGCTTGCTCAGAGCATGTCCTCAAAAATCTATACAGTCAGTTCTAATAGAATATTGGTATGAGGTTGAAAAGATGTTCATAATGGAACCTGTGTACCCATAGCTCTGTGTAAACCATTCCTAAAAAATAATGTGGAACACGAATCCCTATGTGAAATGATAGTACAAGGGACCCCATGTAACTATGTAATCATGTGGACCTAAAATATTCATAGGTCATTAATTGATAATGTCTCTATGTTAGGAAGAAAGTGGGATAATTTTTTCATCTATCCATGACTACCCAAACTATGATGCACCGTTGAGGTGATCTCTGTAATCTAAAATCGCAATCTATCATAACATCTCACCATTTCCATTCTGGGAGAGGTAATAGTTAAAAGATGACACTGGGCCACTGGTGTTTTAGATTAACTGGCTAATAGGTGGAAAACCTATTAATAAATCCTATTATATGACATTTTATCCATGAAATCCAATAATATCAGTGCATGTAACAATATATCATGGAGATACATGGTAGAAATTTCCATTAAGAAGAGTGGGACTCTCACATTAGTTCATCTCTAATATATGTAGGAACCCCGATACACCCATTTTAAATTAAGATATCATCTCTATGAAGAGTCCAATACAATGGTGAGTCCTCATCAGAAATACTCTCCTATAGAAGCAAATTGTGAGGGACTAAAAATTTCCTCATCATCAATTTCTTCAGAAGTGAAGAGGTCGATGATTGTGATGCAAGTACAGAATATCCATGATGGTTTTGAACCTCTATCTGGATCTAATAAAATAAGTCTATAATATTTCACTTTCTACCATTCCCATGAACCAACTATTTCTGATTTATCCTTTATAGAACATTGAAAAAAACATTAAAATTCATCAGAATATAGGCTAGCTCAACGTCAAAGTATTGTTGGTATTCAACCTACCTACACATCACATTGTTCAATTCATGCTGTATGAAAATATACCTAGTGATTTTGTTTTTATTAAACACAAAAACATGGTCTTCCATTTGGAAATACCTCCATCAACATATGAAGTGAAAAACTGCTACAAATATGAGATTTTTCATTAGTTAATTATGCTCATGAGGCTTCATCTTGCATGATTCATACACAATAACTCGATATTCATACACTATACCATCTCCTAGATTGATACATGACGAATTATAAAAGACTGTGTAACTCTTTCCCAGCTCTATAATACCAATGATTTATGATGATGTCAATCCCCATTTTTATCTATTGAATAGATGTCTCTCTATCTCTTTACAATACACAATTTATATGCTTCTTAGTCAAACCCATAATAGGTGCCCCTATGCATGAAAATACTTGTATGAAGTGCATAAAAAAAGGAAATATCCAAAATAAGAGTCATATATCAATGATGTTCTTGGGATTCTCTATGGTAACTATAATATTCCCTTTTTATGGGTCAACATATATTTTTGACTCTATGATAAATGACCGAGGAAGAGAAACATTTAAATCCAAAACTGGTATTTATCAAAATTAGAACTAAACTAGGGATCTCTTTGTGTATTTATATTGAAATAATTATTTATTTCAGGGAACCTTTGAGTATTATAATACAACAATATGCCATATATAAAGACCACAAGTAGTTGGGGTTTGGCTTAGTGGTAAGCACCCTGTAATCTTATATGAAAAATGGGGGTTCAAAACCAATTAGGCGCAAGTTGCTGTAGCAGTACTATAGCAGCAGTGGTACTTTTCATCAGCGGGCACTGTAGTGGTGGCAGGGCACTGTAGCGGCGGCGGTACTATGCGGGTACTGTAACAAGCCGGTTATTATTCATAGAATCTGAATTCGGCCAAATATTTGGGCCTACAGGATATGTAATGGACTACAAGCCCAATGGGCCTTCAGGCTATGTAATAGGTTTCCCTCTATCCAGTTAAAAGAGGCCTTTGCTTTGATTTAATAATAAATATGAGGCTTTGGCCCCAACAAAAAAATATATATATAAAGACCACAATGAATGAATCCAATAATGGGTGCAATGCCTGATTCTTCAAGGACATGAAAATGGAATGTGTGTTTACAAGATCGAACAACATAACCAAATACTCATATAAACTGTACTGACTATAAAAATTAGTACATGGTATATCTAATGTAATAACACACACATGGTGATATCCATACAACAAGTTTATCTTCGAGAATATGTAAAGTCCACTGAGCTACTGAAAGAGCACATCTATATGTGGTATGCGATATCATTTTTTCACTATATACTGATTCAATATTTAGTATTTTACATAGATCTAGATGGTTTAATCCTCCTTCTATGAGAAGGGGACCAATGAACCCCATGTAGAAGTACTGATCCATATGAAAAACATCTACTCCAAATCCTTTAGCTACCAATTGGTTCCATAAACTCAGTATTATCCATCCTATAAGGATGAATGGACACCAGTGTAGCTCTATGAACTAGATAGATTGCGAATTATAATTGTGTCTCATGTGGTACTCTATAAAATTCTATAGGCAAAACATCATGGAAATGATTTACTACAATAGATAATTTAGCATGATGTGGCCCTTAATCATCCATATAATGGCTAGAAATCTTAGTGGTCTCTACCCCTATCCCAAGATTCTTTGGTATAGCTCTACCTACTTGTAAATACCACTCACCCTTATGAAAATAAGAACCACCCAATGATGATGTGATCAACATCCTCTTGTGACATAAGTCCATGTAGGCATGACAGGGGACCAAACTATCCATCACGAAAATGAAATCAATTCATATCATCTTGAGGATAAAGTGGTCCCATATGAAATGATGGATGCCTATCTCAAGGGTGAATTCATTGCATTAGTGTAAACGCATTGAACATATACCCAAAAGAGTATCATGCATCATCCCACAGTAATATTATGCAGCATCTAGCCCGTGTATTTCTATAAAATTCACAAAGATAATTGAATGTAAAGTACTAGTATATAATAAGGTAGGTATGATATTAGAAGATATTATAACAGTAACTCAAATAATAAATGGCATGGCACTTTTCTCAACTAGTATAGGTTTCAATGAGTAAATATGGCCCAATCCATGACCCTTTGCTGATAACTGACTAACATGAGTGGGTAATCTATACTATTGTTGTATATCTGAAGGCTAGATACCAAGAACATGACCTCCTCTAATGCCTGTATGTCAAATAATACTCCACCTACCTTCTAAAAAAGGGTCTATTGATCCTTCTTCTGAAGGAAGGTCTTATATAGATCATCTCCCACTAGGAATGATTGATTAGGTTCTAAAAAATGTTGAATATGTAACAACCATCCAAAGTATGAGAACTCAATGTTATCTCGGTGACACTAGGGCATCTTATTTCCATGAAAAATACACTAGTGACAAACTACATAGATTTTATTAGGCATTAACTAACTGTCACTTATCAAGCATACAATCTCAAAAATCATCAATTCTGACTGCTAGTAAAACCAATACCCTATCTCAGTTATGATCCAAAATGGACCTCACCATCAAAAACCCTTAGGTTCTACTCTGTGATATGATTTTGGATTACTATATCAATCATGGTATTCAACCGAATGTATTTTACATGAGAATGAATTGGAATTCTATGTTCGTCCTCAAATCATCGCACTTTCACTATCTCATCAACAATATAGATAGGCGTAAAGAACCAAATAATGAAAAAATGGGTATAGAATTATATAATACATATAGATCTATTTTTAGGATCATAAAATCCATTGAATATTCAATAATCATGGTCTGAGGAAATAAGTACACATGTATGTTAGACTGGAAATCCACCTAAATCGCATCCCAACTATATCATTCTTGGTTAAGAATATCCCAAAAATGTTTAAAGGATCCTCGAGTCATGTAATTAGAGATCTTCAATATGTTATTAAGAGTAGTATTAAGGATCAAAAAGATATATAAGATTGTATCCAACCATAACCTTATACCTTGAGGGACACTATACACTAAAAAGGTAAATGAATGTTGCTACAAAAACTGGCACGTTAACTCCCCCACAGAATGGGTAGATTGCATAACTCTGTGTATAGTCTATATAATCCATAGTAAAATCACTCAAAATACAACATCATCACCAACATTAGGGATAATAGGAGGTTCGAAAGGTGGAACTAATGAATGAATTTCCAGTGGATCAAGTCCCACCACCACCAGAGCTAGGTCGTCACCACCCTCCTTGTGCCAAACATGAGGATATTGTGGTAGAATAACTCTAAAAATTCTAAGAAAACACATTATATATGATTTAAAAAATTCTAAAGATCATAGTTACATGAATAGGATATATAAAAGACCTGCTGTATAATGAAAAAACCCATATTCCCACTCATAAAGCTAGGTCTAGGTTATATAATCAATCATATAAGAACTCAAGATACGATACCTATTACCAAGTACTATGGTCAGGTATGAGATAAGATCTATGATTCACTGTATAGGTCCTAGTATACATAGCACCAATTTAATATTTTATATCATGAAATAATTAAAATTTCAATTGGAATCCCTATTTTATGGTTAACATATTACTTCGAATCCTATTTATTTAATTTGATTCTCATATATAGAAATGTTTTATTTAACATATTAAACGATATTGATCAACACTTCAAATTTTTAAGGCCTCATAAATGATATAAATTGATGTTTGGAATCCATTTTATCATAAACACTCACTTATCATGTCCCTGTATGAAGTATAAGCAATAATCAGAGACATAACAAAAAAATCACAAAAACATGATAAAATAAATGAACATAGTATATAAATGTGGAATTGCATATTGATTTGAAAATAAATCCTTTAAGGTTCATGAAATGATGAATCATCATGATTATTTTTCATATTAGGGAAATGATAAAATATAATCCTTAATCATAATAATAAACATATCATATCATATGTATCACCCAATGGTTGAATCTAATCATTAAAAATATGAATAAACCAGAATATGATCTCCCATCAAAGGAAATTTTGATTTTTCCCATATATGGCTTAGAAAATCCCAGACTATAATCACTATAAACTTACAAATCATCCAAATAATTGGTCTAATATACCCAGATGGTAAGTAATATAAAAGAAGATACTATGATGCCACTTTGTGATATCCCAACCTAGAGGCCACTAAATGGTTACAAGTGTTAGTGGTTCACATTGCCACAAGAATGACTCCTTGTACACTTGAATCTACTGACTAGAAGCAAGGGTCTATGGTGGTATATTGGGGAGAATTTACCCTCCTAATTTGTAGCACGGTGGTGAAATAGAAAGATATATAACATTAGAATAATAAAAACTCATTGTTGATTCTAAATCATCAAATAAGAATAAATAACTAACATCACATCTATCCAACATCATATACAAAATTATTTAATCATATGTTTCTAATAAAATGAAACATGAAGATATGGATTTGGTATGAAATACAATATAGGTATTATACGAAAAAAGGAAGAAATCACTATCATCAAAAACATAATGATCTATATCATGGTGTTGGGCTTCCCCTACTCTCATTCTAGAAATAAAGTCAAGAAACAATAACAAGGTTATTTACCCTATCACTACTTGAATACATATAATCTTCCCAAGAACCATCGATAGATAGATAGTGTGTGAGATAAACTCATTCAGTCACTAACAATAGCATGTATAATTATCCATTCATTGAATATAATATAAGAGATGTGTAAATATAATGGTATGTTGTAATAAGAACTATAAAGGGTAGTCTCTGGTTTCTAAAGGACACCAGGCCAGCACTACTTTCTTCAGACCATGAAGGAATTTTTATGAAAAAATAACCATATGTACACATATATATGGTTTTCATACATAGTGACGTCTGCAACCATATATAAGGATAATAATACTAATATGTGATCGAGGTATAACTTAGGCATCTAATATATGTTTCATAAGTCTCACAAGTTTCTAGGGAATTAATTCTTTATATCACAAGAATAAGGTAATCCATATCCAATATCTTAATATTTGGGCTGTTGTGACAAAGTAATTACTGTAAGGTTGGTCATTCCCATTATCATATCAATGGGGTCTCCATGCACAAATTGTAAGAGTACCGGTTTTCATTCCTGGTATCATATAAATAATGGTAACGATTCCCATTTATCATAATCTATTAGGGTCTCCATTCCAATTCATTATGATTGAAAAGGGTCCATATTCCAATATATAATATTTATAAATGGAATTTCCTGCCCATATTTAACAATAGTAAAATGGACTCCATGTTCACATATATATATATTCTAAAAGGGATTTCATTCCTATATCTCACTAAGTACAGGGGTCACCAAGCTCATTTATCATATTGGTTATAAGTAATCAAGGATTCAATAAGAGCTAAAAATAAATAATAGCTCATTAACATTTCATATTAACAATGGAGTATCCATAATTGTATTTTTTCACATAATTTTATCACACCATTCACCATCTATTAATCTATTATAGTTTAATAAGTGTTATAATCCTGATATACCACAATTATTATAGATTTCCATTGATGTTCTCTCATTTTAAAAGTAAAAAAACATACACTAATAGTGTTTTATTCATATGAAAATGAAATTCATGTATGCCTTTGAAGGTAGAATCCAAAGGGGTGAACTTGTTGAGGTCGATGAACTATAATGTGTCTTTGTTTCTAATAAAGACATAATGTTCCAGAACATGAATTAAATTTAAGGTAGTTTATTTTCAGGGGAAATGCACTACGAAATAGGTGTGGGGAAAACAATTCACAATATAATACAACATGAATTTGATGGATAATTAATAGACCATAAACATTAATCCAGTCAAGGATCACTTGTCTATTATTGGCCTCTAGTATGATCAATATACAATGAAATTTAAAAACTTTATGAATGCCTATAACATAGGGAATAATAGACCACTTAAAAATAGATTCATCTGTAGAAATGGAAATGAAAAATGAAGCCAAATAAGTAGAGAGCTTATCGAGTGGAATCTGAAAATATGATCATATGTCGAATCAGTGTTTGGATACATAAATTATCAATAAACCTAGGTTGATGGAATGTAGAGTTTCAATTGTAGTTAAATATACCTCTTACATGATAGAAGTAAGAAATCCAAAATTGGATTAGGTTATAATATTTTTAATGTATAACAAGTACTTTCATCCAAAAGTAATTCCTCACATTTTTTTAACTATATGGATGGATAAGAAATGCATCAACTGATCACATTGAACTATCTAAATACTCCCCTCATAGGTTTCATTCACACAGTTTTGAAAACCAAGTGTGAAATATGTTATTTCCATCTTCTAAAAACTATAGAGTCGCATGAGCCTGCACCATGGGTGTAAATTTAGGTGAAATCAAGTTTCCATTTTCATCTCAATAAACACCCTTCACAATTAAGAGAAACGGTGTAGATCATATTGCACAATTTTTATTAATCATGTGTCCCAATTTTTTCTTCCAATGATTGGGGTTATGGGCTGAAAAAAGCATTATACTTCCCTGTTTCTTGCATATCCTCATTTGGAATTTATATTTTTTAAAAACCAAGGACTTAAAAAGAATATAAAATTTTATGTACCTCATATAAAAACTAGGTTCTTACAAAATTTCATCATAACATGGTTCTACATATATTAAAATGAATCATACCTCTTAAAAACATATAATAGCCGTGTGTATATATATATATATATTTCAAAATAATATAATAACCATTAGTTAATGTTGTAAAAATCATAAAAATGGATTAAAAACACCCAATATTGAAATGAATATATTATAATATAAATAATATATATATATATATATATAACCAAATTCCAATATTCATTTTACAGTAAATAAATATTAATTCATTTTTTTCACAAGTAAAATCACTTGAAAAATTATTTTATGTCTATTTTTTTAGGACAATCATTCCAACTCTTTCTTAATTTAATATGAATCCACAATAATATATTCCAAAAATTAATTACCATATAGAAATTATAACTCCATCTAAGGGATTTTGGGGTCTTCGTTAAATCTAATTTTCCACCCCATAGGCCACGATTTTACAGTAGCATTCTAAATTTTCAAACATAGATTACATATATAAAATATTTTCTTCTAATGTACAAGTTAACATCATTTTCATGATCCCAAATAAATAGTTTCACTAGGAGACTTCTCCCGTGGTATGATAAGGAGGAGAAGCTCATGTATAGAGTTCCCCATATATGGTTTCTTTAAAATTGGTTTTTACATTCATTTTTTTCACCATACATCCCACGCTCATAATTTACAAATTCTATGAAAAAACCATTGTTCAACCCTTATTGTGTGAGTTATATTTGTTTTAAGGGAATTATTGTAATTTAATTTCAATATGTTGATGAATAATACTATATATGATGATAAATGATGATGGTAATGATAATGTATGGATTATTAATGATCCAATCCTATTGAAGAACAACACCCAAGTGATTTGTGACACATACTAGAATAATGATGGTGTTTTTTTCTATTATTAAACATAGAGATATACATATGATTAAATTTCATAGATCATTTTATTATTTTAAGGATTTCATCTAGGGGATGGAATTAGTGATATGTATATGTTAATATTATTTCTAAGAAATAAAAAATGGAGAAGTATAATTTTGAGGACATGGAATTTACTTGTTTAAAATTTAGTTAAATATTTTTTTTGTGTTAGTAAAAAATGTGACAACCTCTATCCAACCATGGAACTGGTTCAACTGCACATGTGGGAGGTGAGCTCAAACACACTAGATTTAGCTCAACAAATCCATCTAATGTCGATGGTGTGTATATTAGATGTAGAATTACTACACAGGTATGCATATATGTATGAATATCAGTAGTGATGGTGCCTTATTTCTTGGTGACAAGTTTTGGTGTAGGGGTTCCTATAATAGACCTAGATACTCAAAAAATTTCATTTAATTATTAATGATCTATAATATTACGATTCAAGTTAAAGAGAACATTAATATGGGACAACCTCATAAACATGACATTGTTCCTCAACTAAATGATATAGATAAAATTGAATATTTATTTGTGTCGCACTAAAATATTTCATATAAGACTAACCATTTAATCTTCATATTAGATAAAAACATGCATTGGATATATTGTGGGATCTCATGAGTCCACTACATGTTAATCATTAGATCAACTGTACACTATCATGGTTGACGGTAAATTTGAGATAAAATTTGTATACTAATCTTACATGAATAAGAATGAATGATATGTGATCGTGATTCCATATTAAATGAATGGATAATTAATTTACATTAGAATAGACAATATTTTATGTGATGATTACAAAAATAAATTTCTATGGATTAATGGTGATCTTTTGTTCATATATAAATTGAGCACGATTCTTCCATGGAAAGATGCCCATTAATCATAAGGAATGAGCCTCATATATATCATCCCTATTGAATAGAGGGAACTAATAATTTTTTCATATTAGAAGAATTCACATGATGAGACATCATATAGACTTTGGAGATAATAAAAATACATGAATTAATATTCATTACGAATGAATAAATCTGTGAAAAATAAATTTGTGACATTCAAAATCCGTAATGCGGTCTTTATCTATCCTGAAATCTATAAACATTTTTCTAATTTAGTGAAACAGAATAATAATACACTGCCATTTATTAAATGTTCATTATAAATATTAATTCCTGAAAAAATGAAGATCCTCTTAAAGAACTAATTTTATCTAAATCATTCAAGAATTATTTATTTTTTATAAAGAATACCATCCATTCCATATTAAAAATCAATAGAAATATTTTTCATGCAGTACTAATGCATACTTAAATGCATGAGCAGGAAAATAAAACATGTGGAGGAATGGTTTAATGATACAAATATAATGGTGGATTTATACATATTGAAATGAAGGATAATATTGTGGTTCTTCGTTAAACAGATGTTGTAGTAGATGACACCTGAGACTTTAATGTATTTTAAATTTAATAATGCATTTGTACCAATAATTTACCAAAGAATATCATGAGACATGTATTAGGATTCCTTTTTTTAATGAGGCAATATTGGATTAAAAAATGAGTTAATTTTATTTTTAAGAAAGAAGATGGATTGTAAAACTAAAGTTATATGGTTTTAATGTAGTTGATGATTCAATTTTATGAAAATGACATAGAGTCTTGTAATTATAAATCTAGTCAATGGAAGAGGCCGATGATCCATAAGGAATTGAATTACTATAATACATAGAAATTCAAATCATCAATTTATGTGGTTTTCTAAACACTAAATTTAGGAAGAGAGAGATGAGATGATAAATAATTTTTTAGTTATTAATATTTCATATAAAAATATTTTGGGTTAACAATGGTGAATATTTTTTAATGATCAAACATAAAAACTAAAATAAATATTTATTTTGGTATTGATAAAGAAAAGGGATATACATGACTCTAATCATTTATAAACATTTTATAGAGTTAAATAATTTTTATGATATCTACTGTAGACTATTTTTCACTCAATAATAATGAATGGTGAATAATAGAGGAAGAGAACAATGCATATTTCCAATAATGTGTACTAAATAAATATGTGAAAATTGTTTTTTGTGTATTTGTGTTCACATGATGAAGAATAAGAGTTAACTGAGTTTGGTGAGAGGTTCTAATGAATAAGATCATGTTCTGAATTCCAGAATTCACATTTTTAAGGGAGTCCTTACAAACATTGTAATAGAATAATAATAGGAAAAGAATATGTTTTACACCTATGTAATAAAATATTCATTCCAGTCTGAATCTAGGAGGATAAATAAGGTTGTGTTCAATAAAATATATATAATGGGAAAAACATAATATTCATACAGATTATAATGAAAGAGAGAATAGAAATTACATGAGAAGGACATTAAAGAAGAACTAAAATTACCAAAAGAAGTCCTATATGTTGAATGAATTACATAATGTTTCAACGAACATGAACAATTTTAAGACCTATTATATATAGTATAATGATCAATTAAGAGTTTCATGTTGACCATGTAATCCCTAGTCCATTGATTCATGTTATATTTCTAACTGCTACTTATGTATAAGGAATGAAACACAGGTTTGGGATTATTTCTGATTCAATCCACTAAAATAGGTACCTCATTATAGTAGATAATCTATGTGTTGGACACCACCATAAATATGAAGGACTACCTTCCATTTTTTAGTAGTAATCCTTTTAATAAGATCACATGCCATATTTTAATTTATTATATATACTTGTGTATGAAACATTAGAGACGAAAATAGAACCAATGTCCTAATAGGTCTTAGATGTAATGGGATAAAAAATAATTGCAATGAATTCAAATCCCCAACATTAATTCAACCCCCTTATCAATGTTGATCATTTCCAACTGTTTTCTTACAAATTAGTATTAGATATGGCTCTCTTATTTTGGATTCTCTATATTAGAAGTTGTATTATTTTATTGATTTGAGTTTTATTATTATTTAATAAAAATTTATTTATTGTTAATAATTTTATATATAATATAAGAATTTATTTTCTTCTAATACTATTTTGAATAATAATAATATGAGGAAAATGGGAATAGAAAATTTTTCCCTCTTTTTTAGAGAATACTATGGTTCAGGTTCACCATTGTAGGATAGAAAAGAAGTTGTGTTCAGTTTTTAAAAATAATACAAGATGGATGATGTAACTACCAAGATTGTTGACACTCAATCTATATCAACTATTTCATGAAAATTAAGTGATTATTTCGTATGTGTTAATTTTAACTCAAAATACACTATATAATATCTATGAAATATTTAGTGTGATGAAAATTAAGTAAATTATTTGATTAATGTAATAGAAGAAATGTTTCCAAAAAACTCATAATGATATAGTCTATATTATATGATAAATATCTTATATTAGGAAGGATGAGATCACTCAACATTAGGTGGAGTTATGAAATATTTAGAAGTATATTCATGGAAAAGATCTATCCATTATAAATCCCTCAAAGAGGTTATGCCAAAAAAAATTACTGAATGAGTAACTTAAACGAAATTTCTCTAAATTTGAATAAAAGTGCCTCAAAAAAATCCAAAAAAATAACCATAAAACATATATAAAATATATATTCATTTTTTGAAGATAAAATATATTGAATTAATGTTAAAATATTAATTGGATTTGATAGAAAACATAATCAATTAAAATGATTCCATGTTTTATGAAAGAATCAAAATTCATTTAGGGGAAATGAAATGATGAATAATTAATTTGAAAATAATTTTATTATGATTGAAGATTAGAATAACACCCTTAATAATAAGTGTCGGGAATTTTAATTTAAATTCATCAATATTGAGAATGATTGAATTAAGTATTTAAAAAATAATGAAAAATCAACTACATACACATAATTTTCTATGAATAATTCTACTAAAAACACCTCCATGTGTTAGAAATAAGATTATTGCATCACCATATTATTATTCTTATGCATATTTAAGGACAGTGGTAGAATTCATATGTTTTTTGTTATAATATACTGAATCTATTTTCCTGAAGAATACAAATATAGAAACATTAGTATCATTATTAAGGAATAAAAATAATAATAAACCTTCCACCATGTCTATAGAGGTTATGAGAACGAGTACAGAAGCTGGTTCCCAAAAAATCCAACCAAGGATGTAATAATTCCAAAAATAACATGATAACAAATCTAGACAACAAAAATATAATTTTAAATGATCATGGTTTTTGAATTTATTTGTGTTTTAATAGGTTTTTTAATTGTTCACAGGATTATTCGTAAAATAAACTAAATAATAAAGTAAAAAAGATGCCTATTTCATGAGGGAGAAAACTAGAGAATAAAAAACATCAATGAACCTGTAAGAATATATCTATATTATATATGCTTCTTATACGAAATAACTCATGTTTTGTTTCCAGAAAAATGGTCATAAGAGTGGTTTATTCTCATATTAGTAAGTATTAAAGTCTAATAGGAAGAAAATAACACTCAAGAAGGTGAATAGGGAAGTTAAATACATGAGAGATAAGATAAATAATTATTCAAATAAAACAATATTCAAGAATATATCCGAACATTATGATGGTTCATCTCATGGTAATAAATCAAATATGTAAAAGATAATTTTTAAATACAAAAGAACCTATTTGTAGAAGGTATCTCAAAAGGATCCATGTGGAGAACTAAAAAATATTTTTAATATCCCAAAAGACAAATTAGTGGTTAGTTTAGAAAAAATTATTGACACAAAATAAAATACTAATTAAAAAGGGAATGAAATGATTCAACATAATGATTCTGAATTCCATGATAATTTATCAATAAGAGGCGCCTCTTGGGATAAAGATAAAATGTTATTGGAATTCATGAAATATGAACATGATGTAAAATATTGATTAACCATTATGATAATGTATGAATGGTCCTTATAATGAATTTGTATTATAATCAATATTAAGTCTGATAAAAAAAGGTATGTTTTCTAAATAGTGGATTTGAATAAGTGATGAGATTCATCCTCCATAAAAAATAAAAACTGATAAAAACAATATTGGAGCATGAAGAATAAATTAACATGGATGAGAAATTCCTCTCTAATGTTTTTCACAATCAGTAATAATTGATATCAATTTTATTCCCTTACTCTTTATGTGTTGTATTATTTATTATAAAAAATGGAACTTAAGGTGAATCCTACTCTAAGGGGAGGAACTTGGTAAGTGATACTGTTGTAAAAAAATGGATAACCTTAAAAAAAGAAGCAGGCAACCCATATTAATATCTTATTTGATATTTTTATATAAAATGTTCTGATAAAGGTCATCATTGACGAAGATATTAATGAGATAATGTTTATATATCTACATAAATTGTATGTCTTCCAATGATGGTAGTTGAATGAAGAATCATACAAAGGCTTATGGATCACATGTTTTATCGAAATATAATTTTTTTCAAAGAATTTTATTAAGGAGTTTCATTTAAAAAGGTTTTCCTTTATTAGTATATTATCCATAGAAACTAAAAATAATATCTTATCACAAACAGGGAGAAATTTATTACAAATTAATGGCATTGAAGGATGTTCTTTTGAGAGATTCATATCTATTTTTGAGAAAATAAATCGTTCTTCACGATTGAATTTTTATGACCTGTTTTCTAAATTAAGAATTAACGTTTAAGGATAATTTATTCCATCAAAAATTGAATCATAATTAGTATCATCATGGAAAATAGTTGGGAAGATTTTATGAGAGGTAATGTGTTCTTATTTAATATGGTACCATGTTCAATTGAAAATTGATAACATTTCTCTAAATTAAATAATCTTGTTTTCTATATTGAGTATGTCTCACATAGACATATATTGATATTATTGATGGAACATTTCATAAGAATGAATTTATACACTCTTCTTATGTAGATTTTATTTATTACCAATAAAGGTGGGAAGATAAAGTAAAAATAATGATTGCTGAGAAAGGGGGAGTGGGAATAAAGACAACACATACTGACACATCATTTAGAAGTAGATTACAATAAATACAAATGTGTAGATTATTTCCCCTTTTTTGTGAGCTATAATTACTTCATGTAATCATTGTAAATCCATGTCAATTTGTTTATGACGAATTATATTGGATATTAAATTAATATTGTAGTGACAAATACTTGATCACTCATGATCCAAGATTGTTTAGGAAGAGTACCTAAGTGATGTGTGATACATCTCAAAATAATGACAGTGTTCTAGACTTTTGAATCCTTAGAGACATACTATTTTCAATGGTAAACCATAATTTTATTATTCATTTAGAGTTCCACCATATTTATGGATAATGTTATTGGAATATGAAAATATTTTTTTTCTTTTAACAAAAAAATTTGCATGATAATATTTAGGATGTGACATTCTCATATTGATAATTAATCTAACTCTTTAATAAGTGTTCATAATAATTGTAAGAGCTTCATTATATACAATGAAATGATTTAAAAACATATTTGGGAAGTGATATCAACCACATAAGATCCATCGTATAATGTAAAGATTACATAGGTAGTCTATATATTGAAGGTAGAGTTCCTAAATATGTAGTCAGGTAGGCAGGAATGGGTTTAGAGAGGTACCTTTATGTGGGGAATCACAATGGTGGATGAGTGGGAACCCATGGTATATATATAATAAAATCTAACTATTTTATGACATGAGATCAATTATTAAGAAGACTCAATATACGGGGAACTCTAATATGAGAAAAGTTCAATTGTAAAAAACTATTTCTCAACTAAATTTTATCTATACAACACTGGATCATCACATCTCACATCGAATGATGTCATCCGAGACATACCACTTCTTTTTCCTCCTTGACAAACCCAAGCGCTGAATTAGTTATGGGATCTCATAAATCATTTTCATGATAATATTTAAATCAACTACACACTAACATGATCAATAGTAATGTTGAGATACCATAAGTATATGTAATTTATTTATGATATATCAATAAGATTATATGACCATGATTCCATGTGAACTATATAGATCATCCATAATCATAATAATGGACATTATATGAATATATGTGTTAAAAATGGATTATGCTAATGATGATTCTAACCTTCCATGTGAATATAAATTGAGAATGACTCTTCTGTGGGTGGAACGACATTGACCATGAGGAATGAGGGTCACATTGTTCTCTCATGAGGAATGTTGGCAATGGATAATTTTGATTATATAGACAATTCATATACTAATAATTCATGTATACATATGACATGAGGAAAATACATCCATGAAACTTTGTTTTTCATGCATAAATTTTTTTTGAAGAAAATCAATGAAATTTTAGGCTATCCCATGCTCTTTATTCATCATGAAATATATGCAAATTATTGAACTCAGTACAATCTATATATGTATGAACTTTCTTGTATAAAATATACATGTTTCATACTAATTGATGAAATAATATGATGATATGCATGAAGAAGTGATACATACCAAGGCATTTGGGCATGATAAGGCATTTCAAAAATAATATCAAGCATGTTTTATGGAAATAACTCATAAATATAGTGCATATGATACTCAGGAATATCAATTTTCATGATCATGAATAGATAAAATGTGGAGGATGAGATTAATTATAAAACTATAAGGGTGATGTAGTGAAGCTTTAAATGTTAGATAATATTATCGTTATTTATTATGGCCATAGAGAATTGATGGAGACCTAGGCCTTTTTATAGTTTTAATACAATGATTCATCAGTACCTTGTCTTTAGTGATGAATACCATGATACATTTATCTTGATTTATATAGTGTTCAATTTATAAATATTGGAATAAGATCTGATTTCTTCAAGTTTTAGATGAATGTAAAAGGATCAAAACAATAATTGTATATGATTATGATACATTTTTTGAGTCAGTTTTATTAGAAGAAAAAGTGGACCATGAATTTTAGATCAATTCAATAGAAGAGGTTAGTGATCTAGGAGGATTTTAATTACAATAAGACATTCAAATTCATGTAGTTTATTTACCTAGTTTTCTAAAAAATATCACTTTTATTGTATATACCACACAAAAGGTGAATAAAATATTTTTATTTGTGTTGAATTAGAAAAGATATATCGTGGAATTATAGAAGGTCTAGTGAAATACTTGTGTACTAATGAAATATGATATGATGTTACATTGAAAATATTTTCCACATGGATAAGAAGAATTGATCGAGTAGTTTGTGCAGATTACCAAAACAAGAATGTATTGTGAATTATAGGTTTCAAAAATTGAAGATAGGTCTTGAAACTAGTATAACATATGAAGAACATGATAAAAAGGATTCTTTCACCTATGAAAGGATATCAGTTTTATAGTCTGCTACAATGACAAGTAATAATCTTTTTTGCATTGTTTTGTATAAAACGTATGTGGAATGTATGTTTCTTGAAAACTATTATGTTTTTTATAATTTAAGAATAAGGAAGAGGGGAAACAAGTATAACTATGATAATAAACATAATTCACATTTGGTGGAAGAATTTCATGAATTTTAAATAATGTGAATAAGATGAAGAAAATCTGTATAAGTAGTA
This sequence comes from Viscum album, assembly GCA_963277665.1. Classification (NCBI taxonomy): domain Eukaryota; kingdom Viridiplantae; phylum Streptophyta; class Magnoliopsida; order Santalales; family Viscaceae; genus Viscum; species Viscum album. Next base: position 1,030,017,996 of record OY728140.1, read on the forward strand.
GAATGATCTCGAAAAAGACACATATGGACCAAGATATCACTTGTCCAGGGATTCATGATTGTTTTCTATCCAATCTTATAGTTTAGGGAACCAAATGATAGTTTAGGGTTGTTTCAAACCAAACCACTATAAGTAGAACATCATTATGGTAGAGAATATGTGTACTAGTTGTTATATTTTTTTAAACCAATAATACAACCCTTTTCTTTTGTCTACATTTATATAAGAAAGAATAAAGAATAAGGAAACAATCACTCTACGAGGCCAAAGTAGTGTGGGGATAAAATATGAATAAATTAAATCAAATATCTACAATGTTGATTCACTCACCCGAATCTAAATTTTTAGAATATCCCAAATTCATCCTATCTAATATCATTATTTTACCCAGGATATCTATCTCAATCGTTATATCCTTAGTCGCTGTGGTGAAATTGTTAAGAAGGAAAACCACGGACACTTGTCATCAAATATGGTACTAGATCCTCATTTCAAATAATTATTCCTCTATACACTCATATCCCCCAGTGTATAGTGAAAATTGAACCAAATATTAGGAAATTTAATTCATTATTAGTATACTTTTTTATTGAAATTCTAGAAACTCTTAGTGTTTTCCATACATAACATCTCTATGTATAAATACTAGAAAAAAAATCTAAATGTTATCTCATTAATTTCCACTATCTTTATTATCCTCAACCATCACACTATACCACCCACATTTCATTTATACGAATATAAATTATTCCAACACCACACACCTATCCTCTATTTTCTGAATCATTTAAAATGTGTGGTGGATATTATCCACTTAAACCTTTTAACTTAATGAACCTATATTATATATTATGGTTGAGGGTTTTATATTATAATTTTTCATCAAATCTATTATTATTAAATTTCTACAAGAAAACCCCACTAAATTGAATGAAATATACGTGAAACTATTTTCATTGATATGGAATGATGGTTGCATTAATGGGTCAGAAATTTTCTATCACACCATCTTAAAAAACCTAAATATTTTTTTATATTATCAATATAATTTTGTAAAATTATATTAAAAGAAGGTCATTTATAACTCACATGTATCTTACGAAATAATTATAATAATTATCACACCTTGAGTAAAACCTCATTCTAGGTTAAATAGTCTAAAAATAAAATAACATATGATCATAAGAAAAATTATATCAACAAATGTCAACACGATATATATACAATTTCTCCAAAAATTCTTTCAAATAACTTTCATATGATCATAGCATCATTTCAATATCAATCACATGCGAACAAACATATTTTTTCACATTAATGTTTTTTTACATGATACATGAGAGTCATCAAAAAATGTCACTCATTTAGGGTCATGTTATATAAAAATTTATCGAGTTTAATCTAAATAAAAATTTAAATAAGTTGATAAAAATCAAATAAATAATTAAATTACAAATAACTAAGTAATTAGAAAACTAAATTGATAATTATCAAATTAAAGATTTGATTGAATAAATAGTTTAATAAAAAATTAAAGAAATGACTAAATATTTATTACAATAAATGATTCATTCTTATATTTTGGGACTTTACTACTAACATAAGACTACTAGATATACATTGTAATGTCATTTTAATAATTTATATCTCATGTCACTATATTCAATTTCACCATAATTAAATATAAATAATATAAATCTAACATGTTTCTTATAACATTTTAATAACAAAACCAAAGTATGACGACACTACTCAATTAGAATTAGCCATGTATCCTCAAGTATCCTCCCCAAAGTTCCCAAATTTTAAAAAATCATTAATAGTAAATTTTATTTTATTATTGATTGATTTCCGTTATAAAAAATAACTCTATAATAAAAATAATATTTTAAATAACTAAATAACTTTTTGAATCATATACCAATATGAGATTAAAAATAAATAAAAAAGCCTCTCTTAATATTAACAACCTAATTATTTAATATTAAATGTTTTCCTATAAAATAAATAATTCCAAAATACATAAGAAACCCCAAAAAGTTTCACGTAATGTTTCACATAATTCTTATAAAAATATTGTGGATATCACCATAAAATTGATCATAGTCCAAAATATAATGATTCAAATGATGACCATATTGGACCAAAGTCATCAAAAATAGAAATCAATATCACCAACCAATTTGTTCATCATCCTATATTGCTACTAGTTTTTTAACATGATCATCAATCATAGAGTACTACCCTGCACTAAATAATTTTCCATAAATCATACATGTATACACATAGTGTGTACGTATATCGAAAAAATATACTAAATTTCTATAATTATATTAAGCTATATGACATGTTGTGGTTCATGTTATTTTATTCTCAACTTATGATTTCAATATAATAACAATATCCATTGATCCCTCCCTATATAAATCTATACAATATGGAATAATGTCAAATTACATGAATATTTTAAAAAATATTGTGGGATCCAATAAAATTGATGGGCCTTGCGGATTAGCCAAACCATTACAAAACATTACATATAATTATTCACATATGTATAGTGGGGGAATAAAAAAATTACCCATAAAAATATATATAGGATAATTGGGCCACTAAACGACATATTAATAGTGAACATTGAATTTTACTAAAACAATATACAATAACAACATCTTTTACAAAAAAAAACTGGTTGGAAAATTACATGGATAGATTCTAAAGATCAAATAATAGATGTTAAAGAGTATAGATCATCATTACATGGATTATCATAGAGGAAAGAGAGATATTTATAATTTTTATGTACCAATAATAGAGTAAAAAAATATTCTGATTCTCTCACACATTTCATTACCAAATATAAATCACAATACTATAAAGGAATATTTCAAGGATCATATGTTAAGAGATTATTTATACCAATCCTTGTTATTATCCATCTATTTTACGAAAACCATGTTAGAAAATATTCTCATTTATAAAAAAAATCATTCATTATAAATTCATGTATGAAAAAAATATACATTGAAATGTAATATATCGTAATAACCATTCATTAATAATGAAAAAAATTAATTCTATGGCCCCAAAAAACCACCACCATAAAAAAATCAAGAATATATAACAATAACAAAAGATTAATTTTATAGAAATTAAAAAATATTTTCAATTTTATAAAATAACATCATAAAAAACATGGCATCAAATCCAAAGAATAATCTAATGATCTTTCCAATAAATATATAATATTATAAAATTGACATTAATATATTCTGAAAAATTTATGGCATATTTCATAGTGTAACCCCCATTGTTTGTTATATTTTTTCACATTAAAATGTAATAAAAATCATAAAAAATTATTTGGAAAACTTATTCACTTGTAATGTATGGTGATTTAACAATTACCAAAAAATTATAGGTTCTTAAATTTGGATGAGAAAATTGATATCATATAAAAGTAAAAACAATTAAATAAAACTATTATTTTAGAGGTCATAATTATTAAAATTATAGAGAACATATAATATTATGATAAATTTTCTTAGAATCATTTTAATTATGACACTATTGTAGACAGATTTGAATTCAACCAACAGATAAGATATATATAGAGGGAAAATAAAAGGGGAAAAGTGCTAGGAAGGTGTTATAGAAGATTTCTTATTTCAATAAAATAAATAGAATAATAAAAAATGTGTTTTTAGGCATTTCCCATGCATGATGATTAAACTCGTCATATTTTTAAAAAATAGTCAATGGGACTATGACAACCATGCCTTTTATTACACACATACACATGATTTATTACAAAAAATCATCACTTGATACAACATAGAATATTGTGAGGTATAGTGTATTTGGGGATTATATACATTATATAATGACTTAAAACATGAAACATGACATCTTTATTGAAAACTTCCTTTACTTGACCACTACATTCCCTCATACTTAGCATTCCATGGGATAACCTAAGAACATCCATATAAAGGGTGAGCTACAAAGACCAGTAAGGGAATAAACCTGGAATAACTTGACGAATACAATATAGGTTAGAAAATATGGATATAAATGGAGAACAAGGGAACCATGAACATAATGGCATGATAAATCATGATAATCATAACATGGAGATGTGGAAAAACACTTAACATGGAATTAGAATGGGCCAAGAATTATTGCATATAGAGCATGAGTAAACCCTCATTACACTTGAAGCACGAGTAAACCCTCATTGCACTTGATTTAACATGATTTAACACTCATTACACATGATGTATCATGATACTATACTTTTCCTAATGCATTGGATCACTATCAGGGTACACCCTTCTTAATCATTTCATTACATGAATAAGTTTTCCAAATAGATCATACAACATGAATTCATTAACATCATAATTCATTACAATAATACGAGATGTGGAATACATAAATTTAAGTCCTCAATCAACAAGTAAATGCATATATTGTTGAATACCCTTGATAGAGGAGTGGGTATGGTATTCACTACAAATGATTTTGGCATGGAAATTTGGGTGTAATTTTAGTAGTATAACACTGCCAAATAGAAATTATTCAAATGGTTTGATGGGAGTGAAATGGGTATCTCACCATTTATACATTTAATGGATAGTAAAGGGATAATGATATGTAATATATGAACATATGGAATGTAATTTAGATGCATAATATTAAATACTTTCTTGAGTGTAAATGAGAAGTTAGATATTCCTTATGGAATTTCAGCATGGTAAAGGGTGTACATGGGAGGCATTAATGAGAGAGAAAGGGGTCTATTATCATTAAAACATTAAGAGGAAAGTATGGGGGAGTTGATAAATCATACCCCAACATTTATAATTAAGACAATTGTACAACTATATTAAGAAAAATGGTTAAAATAAGAAAGGAAGGAATCCCTTACTTGGAAGTCTGATCCCAAAGGCTTGGGAGAGGCGTGAGAGAGGCTTCTTGGTTGCTTGGGGCACCTAGGGAGTTTTATAGGGAGAGGAGGTAAGAGTTTGGATAAACTCCAAATTCATTGAGTGATGAGGATGTGGGATCTTAGGTGGGTTTATATAGGAAATGAGAGGGAATTCTTTATTATTTAGGTTTCGGACACCACACATTAAACTAATCAAAACAACAAACCAACTCATTGTTTTTTCCCATGTTTTTTTCCAAAAGGGAGTGAAAAAAAATTATAAGGCCAATGACCTAACTTCTTAAAATAATAGGGTAGCTTATGTATATGTGAGTCACACTGTCAAAGAAATTATTTTAAAAATCTAAAATGATTTATAAGTCATGAAGGGTCCACGAATTATTTGTAAAATAAATAAAAAAAACCAAAAATCACATTATTTTAATGGTAAAAAATATATTGGACGAAAATAATTTTTATAGTATTTTATTACATCACTATTGGATCATTATGATGTCATAAAACACGTTATTTATTTAAACTGTATTAAATTTGTACCCAAAAATTCGACTGTCTCAAAAAATAATGAAAAACACCTATAGAATGTCCGGATTCCCGAAATAATATTTATTTTATCCAAGTAGTTTTCTAAATATGTGAATTTTCACTTTTAAAATAAAACCCTACATTTGTCGAAAATTTATGAGTCTTGACAAAAATAGCCTTCAAACCTTAATAAAAATTTCAACTGTATTCATCAAAATTAGGAAATCATTTATACTTAATAAAAAGTCATTTAATAAAAATAATATTTTGTTATAATATTATTTAATTCAAAAATCCATTAATTTATTAACATATATTCCTTAGTTGAACATTAACTAAAATAACTGTTTGTGCTTTAAAAACTATTTTCAAAATAAGAATAATAAAATGAAAGTATATTCTTTATTATATAAAAAATAATGTACATAATCATAATTCTAGGGTCCTGTTACATAACCCCTTAAAACAACCACATAAGACCATAGGGTAAGGTATGTGACGGTAACAGACTCTTACGGTGGCTTGAATAACATCTCTCAAGTGGTAATCTCTATAAACTTCCATTTCTCCCATAGGCAGTTCTACTCAAGATTAATATATTCAAGCTTGGTTTGGGTATGGTCAAGATACAAGCCCAATTACGCCACCTCCCATACGAGCTCTGAAAAATGGGCTTCATACAGGGAAAGTCTACTGGATGTGGTCATCACTTCCTTTGTCTGAGTAAATTGGATATGTTAAATCCCAATATTTATACTAATCATGTGATCACTAGTCAACAACTATATTAGAAACTGTCACAATTATTAACAGTATTTTAAAATCCAAAAAATAAAAACAAATAAGTTCATACATTTTACATAACTAGAAGAAGACATTTAAACTGATCAAGATGAATTTTTATTAATGAATTTTTGGGTCATTATAATATCCACCCATAAAAAATTTCACCGTCAAAATTTCCTTTTCCCACACTAAAATATATTTGGGTAACTTTTCTACATCACTTCTTCTAATTCCCACATCGCTTCTTCAAACGTTTGGTTTCTCCATAACATCTTGATGAGGGGAATTGTCTAATTTTAGTATAAATTTTTCTCTATGATCTAATATCTTCACTTGTTTCTCCTCATAAGAAATATAATCCTCTAGTTGTACTACCTTTGAAGATAGTTTATGTGAAGGGTATGATATGTAAATCCTTAAGATTTATACATGGAAGGAATCATGTACTTTTTCCATGGTAGGTGGAAGTGCTTGTTGATAGGTCACAACCTTGACATGATCAAGAGTCTCGAAGGGGCTGATGTACCTAGGAATTAACTTCCCTTTGTTTCCAATCCTCATGACCTTATTCCATAGAGATATGTGTACAAATACCATGTATCCAACTTTGAATTCATGGTCTTGTCGATAGTTGTATGCATAACTCTTCTATCAACATTGGGTTTCCTTGATATATTTCTAAATGATTTTAACCGTCTCTAACATTTCTTTGACCATTTCAGGTCATATCAGCTTATGCTCACTGACTTCATTCGAACAAGACAATGTTTTTCACCTTTTCTCATAAAGGGATTCATATGGTGACATTTAGATTCTTGAGTGGAAACTGTTATTGTTGGAGAATTCAACCAGTGGAAGGTGTTGCTCATGCCCTCCTTTAAAGACAAAGGAACATGATAAGAACATATCTTATATTATCTGAATAGTTCTCTCAGATTGCCCATCAGTTTGAGGATTTTAGGTCATACTGAAGTTCAGTTTAGTTCATAGAGCATTTTGATGAATTTTACAGAACATCAAGGTGAATCTCAAATCACAATAGGATACAATATATATTGTTACTCCATGCATCATTACCACTTCATTGATGTAAATATGTGCAAGTTGATCCAATGAGAAGTCCTATAGAATGAAGATAAAGTGGGCTGTCTTTATAAGACGATCCAGAGTGACCCATATAACATGGTTTCCTCTGGATGTCCTTGGAAGTCCAGTGAAAAAGTCCATGGTAATGTTTTCCCACTTCTGTGTTGGCATGGGTAGTGGTTGCATCATACCCTTTGACTTTTTCCTCTCATCCTTCACTTACTAACATAACAGGAACCCTTAATGTATACATATCAATATCTCTTTTCATATTTTCCCACCAATGGTTTTGTCAAATATCTTGATACATCTTTGTGATCCCTCAGTGAATAGGGAATGTTGATCTATGTGTGTCATTCAGAATGCCCTTCTTTATCTCTAGATCAGATGGTGCACATAATCGTGACCCATTTCTCAAAATTTTATCGTTGTCAACCATGAACTCTATGGATTTCCTATTTCTTATTGCTTCTACCCATTCAATAAATTACACATACTTTCTTTGATCATCCTTTATTTTCTCTATGATGGACAGTTGAGAAATCATTTTTTAAATGATTAACGATGTTCCCTCCTTTATGATTCTCATATCCATCATAATAAAATCTAAGAAGATTGTATCATTCTCAATTCTCATCAATGATACAATCTCTCGATGCTTTTTACTTAGAGCATCTTCCACCTTGTTTGCCTTCCTAGGGTGGTAATGGATTGAATAGTCATAATCTTTAATCATCTCTAACCATCCTCAAATTAGCTATTGGTCATATTACTATTCTTAATGTAACTTTACTATTCTAGTGGTCATATTTAATATTATATTATAGTTTTAAACTCGTTGTTGTGTGAAACATAAACTGTCAAATATGTTAAAATTTAGAAGACATAAACCATAAGATTGTGGGTGTTACATTCTCCCATACTAAAAAAAATTCATCCTCAAAATTTTTAGGGTTTCATTTAAAAATAATTATTTGGGAAGTTCTTCATCATAATTTCTTTATGGTTCCCACATGCCTATTTAATTTTATGAAATTTCTAAATACCTTTACCAGCTGATTTTTCCAATTCCTCAACACCAATTCTTTAGTGTCTATAATCTATATAGGCTCCTCAATGTAAGATAAATCATGTTTTAATTCTATTCCTTTAATTGTGAGGACATGGATTCGGTCTGGAAAATATTTCATTAACAAAGATATACTGAACACATTTGGTACATTAGGAATTCTATGTGGAATAATCAAATAAAAATCCACACCTCAAATTCTCTCCATGATTTCCAAAGGTCCAATAAACATATGACTCAGTTTCCATTTTTTCTAAATATTATAACAACATTCCATGGAGTTACTATCCAGAAGCCATGTTATCCCACATTAAAATCCAAAAAATTCCTCTGGTTATTGACATATCTATTTTACTTACATTGTTATGCTTCGATTTGTGTTTGAGTAGTGGTTATCATTTTGGTTTCTTCCTCTACATGCATTGAACCAACAATCTTTGTTTCACCAAAATTACCCCAAAACGTTGGTGAACAATATCTTTTACCCTAAAATGTTTCATATAATCCCATTTTAATACATGAATGGAGACTATTATTATAGGATATTTCTACCAAAGAGAAATATTAATCCCACATTCACTAAAAGTGAAGTGATAATGATATGAATACATCTTCTAAAGATTAGATCGTCTATTTAGATTTCTTTTTTGTTTGATTGTGATATGTATTTCTCAAATGAATCTCAGAATCCCAAACATTATAAATACTTTCTATAATTTTATATAAATTTTTTATCTTGTATTGAAACAATTGGTAGTAGTTCACCATTTAGTCTTTCAAAATCATTAATATAAACTTGTATATGTGAATATTTGGTATCATGATAGACAATTACCAATATAACATCACTAATTATTGAATTACATGGTAATATAGTGAAACAAATCAATAGTAATGTCATAACAATTCTATGTAAGAATAGGAAGAGGTTGCATCACAACTCTACGATGTTGTCTTTCAGCCTTTAACTTTTGTGACTAATTTCCTACTTCATATTATCCCACAAGAAATATTCCATCAACTTTTAATACATATTAGTGATACCATAGTGTATATTGAAATTTAACCTATGATGAGCATCCAATAATTCCATATTTAACATAAGTATATAAGGAACTAAAAGCGTCTTCCAAAAAATTTGAATTCCATCCTCAAACAGGATGTTTTCTAACATCCCATCATTTATAGCCTTAATTTTCCTTTTAAAATTATTATTATTATATTGTGGTCTTTTAATACATTCTAATAATGATGTTTGTGAAACCAATTGAAAATATAATTATGTTTCAACATCCATGATAGTTTTAATTTCCATATTTTCTAAATTCATGTATATGATATCTTTATAAATCATCATTTTGCTTACAACTCAATGATCATTATTTCTCAAATAATCTTCTAACTTATCCACCAATCCTATGTGGTATTATATTAGAAAACTATAATTATTATGTAACTAAAGAAATCAATATTCATGAGTTATTAACATCCTTGATTTATAGGTAACAACTCTATCATTCTTTATAAGGACTTAACTAGGTAATTTATTTGATACAACACTATAAATTAAAAATCCACCATTTTCCTATGGTTGAGTCAAGATCAGAACATTCAGAAATCGCAAATTCAATTATTCAAAACTGTATTCACATTCCATTTCCAAAATAAAATTAACCCCTTTACAAGTAATCTTGGTTAAATAGTTAGCTAATTGGGGAAAATTCTGAATGAAATTCCGATAACAACCTTCTTAAACAATGAAACATTGTACCTAAATTATGTTTGTTAGTGTAGGAAATTCCCAACCATCCTTTTAATTCCCAAGATAAATTACAATTCCACATATATAGAAAATATTTCTGAGAAAAGAAACCATTTAAATCCATAATTTTTACTTCCAATACATCCCATATAACTCTTTTATTCTAAGAGTATATATAATAATCTATAAGTGGTTCACACACTATAGCCCCCAAAACAATTTATGGTATGTTTCTCTTAGATAGATTCGAGTCATAGCCTATTTTTTCTAAATAAATTAGTTTCATTGAAACAACACTTGGTTATTTAAGAGATATTCATAGCCTAGCCATTAAACATTAGTTTTCCATTTGTGTGTTTTAAATTTTTAAAATATGACATACACAGTTGTGTTTAGGATGATATTAAAACTATGATTGAATAAACTTAATTTTGTGTGAATATTGACAAACCATTATGAATAGTAACCTAATATTTGGAAAAGTAACTTACCCTTATAATTACTAATATGACTCTTATGAATGGTATTCACACCCACGAATGTATAAATAAATTTATGCACCTTTAAAATGAAGATTAATAATTTAAGTGTTTATATTCTTCGATAAAATAATGATATTAATTAAATATTAAAATAATCATATTTAGAAAATTATTTCGGAAAAAATCACTTCATTTTTTCATTTTACACGTTGAAAAATGGTTAAGGTGAATTTTTGGATTTTATCTGAAATAATTGAATTTTTGAGGAATAGTAAAATGTGATAATTCACGATAAATGCTAAATAAGGGATTTATTGAGTCATTGATGATGATCTATTGATGTAATCACAAATGGATAAAATTCACATGCATGTATTACTGTTCATGTCCATGTAATACATACAATTCCTTGACTTGTGATGAAATAATAAACTAATGATTAAAAATTTATGAAAACCCTCCTATCACCGGATATATATATATCACCCTTCACCCCCTCTTCCTCCCAATCCACTCAAACATGAATCCTTGCATAATTGTTTTTCAAATAGATCCCTATCTTCCTCCCCCATGTCCAATACCAATTGGTCTCACCAAAAGGCCCAAATCAAATGTCTTACATAGTTTCTCCAAAATGAGTAATTAATCTGTGAACCTCTCTTCCTTTTTATTACAATTCCTTTTACAGGATCCATTATTTTGTAAGCACTTCGCACCACACCTCATCCAAATTCTAGGATAATTCCATTACCACACATGTATTGGATTATCTTGGTACTAATGGAATATTTCATTATAATCTATCTTTTTTTCCTTTTATACTATAAATGAAAACACCGACCAAGATGTGTTAAATTAACACACTCAAAGAAGATTGGTTTCCAATTTGCATTACTATCTTCAAGACTACTCATGAAACATTTCAAATGGTTGAACCTGATCATAATATATGTATTTTATCATTTTAATATTCTGGAATCCTTACACACTCATAAAATGAAATAATAAAACAAAACGAGTTCATTGTGCACAAAACCGCCAAGCCTAATCCAAGGGTTTATCATTTACTCATCGAATGATTCATCCTCATGGTATATAAATAGAATAATTATATGATAATTTATATCTATATTATTTCATTAGTAAGATATATTAATAGTTCTGGATATTTTACCACATTTCAAAATATCTTCCATTGTTGAATACAAGTAAACAAATCATGAAACCAAGTAATAAAATGATTCCAAAACAATAAAATTGAATCTCTTAAACCCATCCAAAAGTACAATAATGAACATAATAAGATTAGAAAATATGAATTAAATTTTTATGAAGTTATTTAATTATTAATAAATGATGCTAAATTTGATTATTCTGGTCATTAAGAACAAACTAGAACACCTTTGAGCATAAGGTAAGGGATCCTCTCTCTCACTTTTGTTCAAGAATATCAACTATATTGTGCTATTTTATTTTTAAAACCTAATAATGGGGTATGTATTCTATCATTACCCATATTTAACTTATGATATATAAATAATGGGATACCCATTATTCTCTCATTAATCCCTCGCAAGAAAACTCATTACCACAGTGAAATGCTTGTAAGATTTATTCTCATCTCACTTTTAGTTCTGTGGTATTTCCATTGTTCGCCTCTTTTTTCTTATATGTGTTATAGGTGTACTACCATTTTATATATATTATCATTATTCACTTTATATTCATTTTATTCTGTGATTCTTTTGGTGGTTATTAGCTTTTGGTTATATAACTCAATTTATTACAATGTGGAAATGAGCTTTGTCTCAATTTTCACTACGATGTTAATTGCTTATTATTGTGCACCTACTCATTATTATGTGGTGTACCTACTGACCATTTGAGATCAATTATCAATTGAAATTATATTCCATTTAAATTTACATATTCTCATATCATGGATATGATTATTGTCTCAATTGTATTCCATTTTACAAAAGGTATTTATTTTGAATGTTTTTTTGACAGTGGAAGTATTGATGAATTTGAATCTTCTATTCTATAAAAATAATTTAAGAGCATATTGATCATTTGTTGAATATATGTATCCAAATTCTTTCGACATGTAGTGGATGGGGGGCCTGCTACAGCCCCTCGATGCACCGATACATCTCATGAGACAAATTAGTTGGCGAAAAACCCTTCGAGTTTGCTTCCAGCAATCAAACGGGTTTATACACATAAAACTAAACCGATTTTATGGTAATATGGTTTCATGTGAAAGATACATGACATCTAATTAATAATAATTCTATTTATACATTATCAGTTATTACTATCCATGAGGTTTTTACTAAGACAATATCTATGGATGCAGTTTCATTCTCAGTTTATTAATGTTGTGGGTTTTGCATTTATTCACCATGGCATATTGATTATGTCAAATTGTTTACAATTTAGTTATTATTAATTCATGATTCCACTATTTTTAACCTTTATTTAGGGTTTTATCTCACCCCTTTCACTGTTTACCTTCAACGGGTGATGAAAAAGAGATCATTTATTGAGTTCATGTGGTTGTAGTTTATAGTTTTTGTTATGTATTGTATTTTGTAACTTTTACAATGTAATTTGAGTTACATATATTTATATAGTTTCTTCAATACTACTAAACGGATCATTCCTTTAGGATTTTCATTAATTATAACCATTCCAACGTACATAATAATGCACCGGCTATAGTCTAGAGGGGTCAGGGTGTTACAGTTTGTATAAGAGGATGTAGCAAACATAGAAACTAGACTAGAAAATGAAGATTATGGAACAAATCCCTAAGGTAGTATTTTAGGATGAACATAAATGAACGTCTAAGTATTTTGTTAAATAATAGATTACTTTAATCCTTCTAAAAAATACATCCTTGTATGGATATGAGTAGGTAGAGCTGGCTCTGGCACATGTGTACCTAGAGTGAAAGCTCTGACAAGGAGTTTTGGGCTTGACCTGAGGTATCCGGGTGCATGACAGTGGGCCTTCCAGCAGTCTTGGTTACGACACTCCCAGGGGATATGCTTAGGATAATTCATATTTTCATTATAATCCATTATGAAATAGTTTCGAAATTTGGGAAGAGGTTATGTGCCCCATAATTACCTGAGCTAAAAAGGAAACTATTATACGATGCTCATAGCTCAAATTTATCAATACTCCTGGGTAGCACATAGATATATATATTTATGATAGAATATTTTTGGTTGGATAATATGATGCAGGAAATTGCTGACTACGTTTCATGGTGCCTAGTTTTCCAACAAGTTAAGGCAGAGAGACAACATTAGAGAGGGGTGATGAAACCTCTAGATATTCCTATGTGGAAGTGGGGTGACATTATAATCGATTTTGTCACTGGACCATTGAGGAATCCTAGAAGGATTGATACAATATGGGTAATAGTTGATCGTCTCACATAATCTTCAGATTTCCTTGCAATAAGGGAGGATTTACAACTTAAGAATATGGAAATACTTTATATTAAAGAAGTTGTAAGACTTAATGGTGCACCCCTATTGATTGTGTCTGATTGTGTTCCCCATTTTACATAAAAATTCAAGAAAAGTCTCTAGAGGGCTTTGAATACTAAGCTTCTTATCATTACGGCTTATCACCCCCAAACTGACAGAAACTCTAAAAGGACAATTCAAACTACTAGAAATTGAAGCAATATCCAAGGATCTATAACCGTGGTTTTATAGATCTATGGATATATTAGTTTTATAACCACAGTTTAATTATCTAACCATGAAAATTCTTTTTTTCAACATAATTGTCGGGCTCCTCCTCCCCTGATACGCGACCCATCCTCCATCGACCTCTCCACTCCATCCCTCTCAGTTAAGCTCCTCCCCACCGAACGCTGCCACGTCCTCCTACCTTGAGTTCTCTATGACCTCCTCCTCACTAAACGCCGCTGCTCCTCCCCAGCTCTGCAACCCTCTTCCTCCCTATACCTATCTACACCCTCCTCATCCCTCGACCTCTTCACGACCTCCTCCCCGACTAACATCGCTGCTATCGATGGTACCAAATTGTTAACTCTAGGAATAAATCACCTTTTTTATTCCACTAGTTTTGGATTCTTTAGTTTTATCATCCTTTCAAAAATCATTCATTTCTTAAAATTTGCGGTGAAATTATTAGAATTGTTTTTTGCATCAATTAGAAAATGCATGAAGGGAAATATCCTATTTGTGATCATTTGTATATAGTGTTCAACTTATCGTGGAATTATTCATAGTTTATTTAGTTCTCGGTCAATGATGAGTTCAAAGTTAAGAATCCTATTTTCTCTAAAACTCAAGTGGATTGTTTTTCTTCATGTTTTATTCAAGGATGTCCTTTAATAAATTATTAGAGGGGGTATATGTCAATGGGTAAGCTCAAGTCTTCAGTTATCACTCAAATTGAGGAGGTAAGAACGTTTTATTGTTCTTTTTCTTGTGATAAACTAGATATCAAGATACCTATGTCATATACATGGGATGTTATCTAGATCTGGTGAGGATTATCCAATCACAAATATCATGTATCATGTTAAGTTATAATTCCATAACTGTATTGGAGAAATTAATTTGAAATATGATTAGAAATTGTATTATCATGGTTCATCTAACACTTAGCTTGAGGAGGGATGAGTGAGTTTAACTTCCTTTACAAGTGAGGCTTTGGTGGTCATTGTATGAATGGAGAATATAAGGGTGGTTATCAAAACTCAGGAATCATAATAGGTGAAAAATTGAGCCTGTGAGGATAATTCATCCACATAGGGCATGGTTCTTTTAAATGAATAATCCTATGATAGTTTTGGAAAAGGTAGACCATAATATAATTATATGGAGTCCTAATTATCATAAGTTTCTAATTATCATATGTAGACTTCATCTCCAAGGAGTTCACCTATTTTTTTTTCTTGAAACTGATTTGGTAAATAATAATATGGAGGAAAAGCCTTTTAAAATTTGTTGTTCTAGTAACAATACAAACGGTAAAATGAAGGATATAAAGGGAAGATCCAGAGGGAATAAGAATAATCTCCTAAAAGAATTGGGGGTGGGGTTGGCTGAGGGCTGGGTGGAGGGGTTTGGGGGAGTGGTGTCGGGGGGCTAGTGTGTGTGTGGGGGGGGGGGGGCTGGTGTTGGGCGGAAGTGGGGTGGGGGCTGGGTGGAGGTGGGTTCTAGGAGGATAGTGCAGGAGGGGGTGTTGGGTGCTGGTGCAAGATTGGGAAATCTATTTTAAAACCTAAACCAAGGAGTCCTAAACCATTAGAGTCTTCAAAATCATAGGAAAAATATAATAACCAACTTTAAAAACAAAAAACTTATAGCTAGATAATGAGTGAATTGGTTAGGGAATGTTGAAATTCAACATGAGGAATATGGGGTAATTGTTGATGGGTGTTAAAATCTGGAAAGAAGTGATTTTCCATATTTAAAAGAGAGAAATTGGATATATTTGAAAGATTTTTTAAAATATTATTTTATTATTTATGGGAGAGTTTCCAGAAAATATTGGAGATTCAAAAGTTTCGATAATGACATAACAACCCTCAAAGATAGACTCATGTAACCCATCCATTGAATAATGTGATTGATCTTTCTTATCAACACTGAAATAATATGTGGAAGATGGCCTTGATGTGGCCATAAGATAAATAACCTCATTCCTACATATAAATAGATTGATCTCAAACAAAATTATAATATTTTATAATTGTTTTTTATTAGTTAATTTTTTATATGGTGATGGTGTTTAGACTAATATTATGTTGTTCAGGAGACATTCCCCCATCAAAATCCATGGATTTAAATAAATTTTTATTTTTTTTCTCTTGATTGATATTCATGAAATCAGATTATTTCCATATGAGTAGTATATTATTATCCAAGCACCTTTAAATTTTATTATTGTTTTATCTATTAATTTGGTATACACATAATACTACCTCAATTTTCATTCATTTCTAATATTATGAAAGGGAGTGAGGGGTGATAAAGGAGTGATTAAACATTCTCAATTACCGTGGGTTGTTTAATGTAGCATATCAAAAGTCATTTTTTCACTACCTAACCGAACACACTAAAGAGAGAGTAAATCGATTGAGATCTTGGGACATTCCAGGGTATAATTCAGGGGGTGAATTTATTTTAGAAGAGATTATTATATAATTAATGAGAGAATTATATAAGGGAACCCTTTATTATATTCATCATTTTTCACATTTATTTTATTTCATCCATGCACTTGGGGTTCCAATCCTATATTATTTCATTATTTTAAAATTAATAGTGTTATATAAGTGTAGGTTTGAGGAGAATGAATGATTATATCCTTCCATGCACTTGTGGATCCCTATCTCCTTTCACCATAAAATATAGTGTTTTTAATTTTATATTTTCTTACATTTCCATATTAGAGTTTCAAATTAGTGGAAATAATGTTTTGAGGTCTTAATTATATCTAACTATTTAATTAGAAATCACTGTTGTTTTTTATGCTTCAATTGGATCATCCTTTTGGAATCATGCTTTTGTTTAAGGGTATACTTATTGAAGACTATCTGTTAATGCCTATCTGATATAATGATTTAAATTTATGTTTCTAATAATCATGATCAGTTGAATCTGCATTTGATTAACTTGGACATTGGGAAAGATAATGCTTATTTACTTGATTTTCAGGTTCATCCAAGAGGATTATGAATGCATTTTGTTGATGAAGTGAAACACTTCTAAGTATGGAAGTGAAAAAAAGTGGATATTGCAACATGATTTTCTATATGGAGTTTTGATGTGCTTTTGGGCTAATATGGTGGGTCCTATTTCCTCATTATATGATGTTTAATTATAATTCATGTTTTAACCTATTTTTATTACTTGATGGTGCATGATCATTGCCCCTCATGTTTTCACTATATCTGGAAACTTCATTTTTTTCCCAGGGTATGCGTTGAAAAACCATCTCATTCATTTTTTCTCTAATGTAGTTAATTTTTTTTGCATTGAATATTTTCCTATCATAAATAGTGAGATTATAATGGGTGTTGTGCAGCTTGTGGTCTAGTGTTTTCATTTCTGGCTTCAAAAGGGGAATTTTGAATTCTAATTGTCTACATGGACATGTTCAGATTTTTAGTTTATATCAATAAAATATATTATCATATTTTTAATTCATATTGTATCTTCTAGAAAATTTTCAAGTTCATGATTTATTTCAAGATCAATTTTTCCATGAGGGGGGGCTTTATAGAGGGAGGGGTGTCCAAGGGGGGGTCCAGGGGGTGGCGGGGGTGTCCAGTAGGCTAGGGGTGTCCGGGGGAGTGTCCAGGAGGGGGAGGGTAGTCTAGGGGTATCTAGGAGGGAGGGATGTCCAGGAGGGAGTGGGTGTTCAGGGGAGTTTTCAGGAGGGGGGGGGGCTATCTAGTGGGGTGTCTAGGGGGGTCTAGGGGAGTTTCCATGAGGGAGGGGGTGTGCAGGGTTTGGTGTGAGGGGGGAGGGGAGAACGGGGCGGGGGAGTGTGCATGGTGGGGAGACGGTGTGTTAGGGGCAGGTGGTGGTGAAAGGGGTAGGGGGTTCAGGGGTAGGGTGGGTGAAAAAGGTTCTTGATAGTAGTAGTAATATTTTTTTTTTATCATAAGTGTAAAAATTCCATGTCCAGAGACACTTACAAGGACACAAACAACCCCATCATTTAAGGGGGTCGAATGTAGTGCAGCCCTAAAGAATCCCTCATCACAAAAGACCTTCACTCAAGAGGCATAGTGCCCATTCTTCTATAAATAATGGGCTCTTCCTCGGGACATCCAATCTTTGATAACACATCCGCAAAAAAAATTCCCTCCCTCCAGATATGTTATATGATATTTCCTTGGTTGGTTTCCATGCTACACCTCCTGATGATATAAGCCAGCTCCCAAGGCACATCTATCCAACCCCGTACATGAGTAACCAAAACATATGAATCTGTATCCACCTCCGACACTTGTAAACCACTTCTGTTGCATACCTATATCCCCATAAGAAGGGCACGAGCCTCCGCCCCCAATGAATTTAATATCCCAAAGGTCGCACTAAAGGCCAGGAGAACCGAGCCTCCTAAATCACGTAAAACCCCACCACCTCGCATCATTCCATGCATGCAGGACCCATCCACATTTAATTTAAGCCCACTGAACGATGGTTTACATCTAACCCATCACCCTCCAAACCATTCTGTACCACAAGGTAAACCCAGGATATTGCACGTCGAGTCCGAGCGCTGATTGATTCTCAACAGGGAGACCAGATCATAAACCAGCAACCTAACTCTTAACTGGAGCATAGAGATCGAGCTCCGAGAACCCAAACATTCCTTATTCCTTGACTCCCAACTGACCCAGCATATTGTAGCAAGAATACTTTCACATACCTTACCTTTAGAGTTGCTGCTAGGACTTCCGGTAAATCATTAGGAGAGGAGATCCTGAAAGTAGAAAAGCTCGAATCTGGCGTACACCCGAGGAGTGAAAATACTACAAACTGCCTCCGCCCAGTCACTCTGGAAAAAGAGATGAGTAGTTGATTCATTCATCGGTGTTCTGCAGCAGAAGCAGCGGGACGCCAGGGATATTCCCCTTCTTTGGACATTTTCCTCTGTCAGGAGGGCTCTGTTGCGGACATGCCATACCAGAAAATTCATTTTGGTTGGGGTATCCTTACACCATATTCTCTCTGAGCTGTTCCTAGGGCTGAACTCTAAGTTCTTCCACTCCCTATAGCTCTGTGTAGAAAACCGACCCGAGCTTGAGCCCGTAAAGTAGCAACGATCGACTTCCCCATTAAGGAGGATACTATCAAACACCTTCCTCTGTTATTTGTTAAGGACTGAACAGATGAATGCTGGATGTCTAGAGGCCTCCCTAAAAGTGATATCTGGTGTATGGAATCTGGGAAAAAAACAAGCGCTCCCCAAGCCAGTTGCCTTTCCTAAAACTGATGTCCCCTCTGCCAATTATCCACCTCTCCGAGCCACTTAGCTCATCAAGGAAAACCAGCATGCTCCTGCCCAGTCAAGAGGGCCAAACCCTGCGCTCATTATTACTCATCTCCAGATCCCCGTATCGCCCTTTTAAGAAAGTGGCCCATAAAGAGTTCCCTGCCGCAATATCCCACGCTAAACATGCTTGCATGCCCTGCATGGTGATCATGAGATCGCGTAACCCCACTCCCCCGTCCTTAGTTGGTTTAGCCATTCTAGCCCAGGAAGCCCAATGGCACCGGCCTGTGTGATTGGCATCCCACAGGAAGGTCGTGAGGGCCTTTTCCATCTTATCCACAGTTGCCTTTGGTGGTTGGATCATAGATAAAGTATGAATTGGAGAAAGGACATTATTGATCAGGGTAACTCTCCCACAGAAGGAATGAAACCTAGTTTTCCAGTTATAGATTCTTCCCAGCAACCAGTCCGTAACCCCCTCCAAGAGATCACTTTTGATCTTACTATAAGATATAGGAACCCCAAGGATGTTCATGGGGATGTTTTTATGTTGGCCTCCAAGGATGGATTTAATATTCCTACATCTCCTAGAAGATCATTTTGAAGAGATGTAAATTTGGCTCTTGTTTGGGATGATGAACTGTCCGCTGGCTCTACCGTACATGGAAAACACCTCCATAAGGTTAATGATGGATTGTCGACTCCCGTTGGTGAAAATTAAAGCATCATCTACAAACATGAGATGTGAAATGCTTTCCCCACCCCGACGCCCAAAATACAGCTTCAGTCTTCCATCCTCCGCTCTCCTATGGAGGTTCCTAGATAGACCCTCCTTCACCAAAATTAAGAGACTAGGAGATATGGGGTATCCTTGTCTCACTCCCCGGACCATCTTAAAGAATCCAAAGCATTTTCCTCTAATAGAGATGGATAACTAGGGAGAAGAAAAACATTGAAAAAAGAGGTCGAAAGTCCATTCTTGGTAGCCAAACCTGTGCATCGCCATCAGGATGAAAGACCATTCCAGCTTATCATAGGCCTTTTCCATATTAGATTTCAAAATGATAGTGGATCCCAGTGAGCGCCAGTTGATATCATTAACCAGATTTCTCGCAATACCCACTGCACTATGAATGTATCACCCCTTAATGAACCCATGCTGCTCCTTGGAAATCAGATTTGGAATAATACCACCCATCCTCCAAGCTATAAGGCTTGAAATGATTTTATAAGACACATTGCATAAGCAGATGGGCCTAAATTGACCAATGTTTGTGGGGTATTTAGTCTTCAGAATGAGCAAAACTCTGGAAGCGCTCACACCCTTGACAAAAGCTCCCTCGGAAGAAGTCCTGGACTGCTGCCACCACTTCTCGACCAACAATATCCCATGCATGCACATAAAATCCTACTGGGAAACTGTCTGAGCCAGGAGCGCTATCCCTTGGAATTTCCATCACTATCCTCTTGATCTCTTCCTCCTCTGGAATCATCGATAAACACTAATTTTCATATGCCCCCACCAGTCTTGGTATACACTCCATAAAATCATCCACATCCTCGCTACTACCCTGACTCCCAGATCTTGCCTCCCTCGATCCAACCAGTAACCGTTCAAAATGGTCCAGCTCCATACCACCAGCAACCTCAACATCATTTGTATATTCACCGTTATCCAGACGAATATTAATCCTCAAGGATTCTCTCTCCTTTAGGCATGCATGAAAAAAGACACTATTGTAGTCAACCTCCTTGAGCCATTTGATGAGTGCCCTCTGTATGAGGTCCCTCTCAATATTCACCAGGTTTTCTGCCAAGAAAACATGTTTTTCACAAAGCGAGGTAAACGTATCCTCATTCCATGCCAACAGCAAATCCTCTTCCATCCTATCAATATATTTATGAATCGAGTCGACTCCCATGCTGTCGTTTGGTCTATTGCCTAGGCAAACCAGGATATCCTGTTTGAGACATTTGAGACGTTTGGACAACCCATACCAAGGGCCCCCTTCCACCCTACCCTCCCACGAGCTCCTCACCATCCGCTAGAAATATGGAAATTGATGTCAGCTATTGGATTAAAGGAAGGCCCAACTTTCTTGAATTCTTCCACGTGCACGTAGTTCCACCAGCAAAGGAGTGTGATCCGAGAGTGTACGTGGGAGGTGAGTAACTGATGTGAGACTGAAGGAGTCATGAGCCTGGAGATTCGCCAAGCACCTGTCCAGCCTACTCCAAATATGACTAGCACGTTTCTGGTCATCGCACTAGGAAATGCGGCTGCCCCTGAATCCCAAATCAAAGAAGCCCATAGAGGCAATAAAGTCTCTGAAGTCCTGCATTCCACCGGAGATCATAGAGGAGCCACCCTTCATTTCAGATGGATCACTGATGGAGTTGAAGTCACCTCCCACAAACCAAGACATAGAATCTGTTTGAAACTCATTGAAAATTTTCCAAAGCTCCAGACGCGTGCGTGACTCAGTGCTCGCATAAACGAAGGACCACAAAACCATGCCCTTTGAACAGGATATTTTTTTGTTGATACATTGCGACGTCGCAATGATCACCTCCACATAAATATACTTATTCTAGCATATCCAAATATGGGAGTTATCCAAAAACCCATGCACAGATGATTTACAGCCGAGCTTCCATGACAGACCAGGAAGTTTACTGTGATCTTATTTCGGCTCGATAATGACAACAATGGAAGCATGATACTTCTTAACTTCATAAGATAGAAGGGCCCACTTAGCCTGCGCCCCCATACCTCTTGAGTTCCAAATAATTAGGGAAATCATAACACATTGTGAAACCCATCCTTGATATCGGGGGCACCCGGGGAGGATAACAGAGACCTAGCAGCGGCTTCCTTCACTTTGGACCGAGTGAGAGGACCCATGCTGCCTTTTGATACCATGAACGCTTTTGGAAGGAGTATCTTCTTCTTGAAGGCTCCCTCCTCATCATCTATAAGAGATAGTTTCACAGTAGATAGTGGTCATGCCATACATACCTCAGAGTCCCTCTAGAGAATTGATAGTAGGAACGCCCTCTGGGGAGAAGCACTTTGGGACTCTAAATCCTTTGACACAACTTCCGGAACCAGAGACGCCTGGGGCACTACGGAGGACGCCGACGCCAGTTTGGTGCGTAGGGATCGCGGCAGTGACAACGGAGATAAATGAGAAGGAAAATGAACCTGCGCTGGAGGCGAAGATAGATCCATACATGAAGAAGGCTAAGAGATGGAAAAGATATCAGGCTTGCTTCATGGCTGAGATTCAGACCGACTATCGAAATCTACCCTACTAAAAGCAGGAAGGGATCCAGATGATAAGGGGGACCATGAGATCAGATCCGGTACTGAAGTGTCAGAGTCAGGTGCCGCAAACCCCAGGACACGTTCTTCATCAGAAGGTTTCATGGACCCGTGGGCCCCATAATTTGAATATTAAAGACCAACGGTAACATTTCCCCCCGCCGGCGTCACCGTGACAGGGGAAACCGCCTTCTGAACCACCTGGGACTCCGGTCAAGACTGCCTTATTACCAACGTCTATTTGCTAGCCCCTTCACCCAAAGCCTCTGCAGGACCAGAAGTCCCAAGAATGGAGGACATAGGGATGCATCGACTGAGACCCTCCCCGCCCGCACACACTTTCGAGGAAATAGGACCGTCCAAAGGCCCATCTCCGGACTCCTTGCCAGAGGGTCCCGGAGCCAATCGACTTTTCCTGTAGAAGGTAGCTGAGTGCCCTTGGAGCATGCATGATGCATAGAACCTCAGAGGAGAAGTATAGAGAACCCACTTCCACCACTGGAGATCACTCCCCATTCAAACCAGCACCCGAGGAGGAAGCATCATAGACAGATCCACTTCCACACAGATGTGAGGGCACGCTGTGCTCAGGAGAGAAGAGGTGTGATCGTCCGAACAAAGGAACGAGCCAAAAGAGTCACCAACATCTTTGAGAATTGACTGGTTTTGTAGGGGCAGAGGAAGTCCTGGGAGGTGCACCCAGACTGCCACCGTAGAGGATTCCCTGCCATAGTGATGGTCCCACGACTAGCGCGACAGCGAAAACCGCCAGGATCCGCATCGCCACTCCACTCTGGACCTGGCCTGCACAAAATCATCCTTAGAAGAGAAGTGGATGAAAAAATCCACTTTTGAAAGATCAGAAACCATCGTCGAAAGCTGAATACCCAAGATTCAATGATGTTATGAAAGAAGTCCAGTGATGGTTTGTTGAAGCCGAAACGGGCAACTAGTGAGAGATCATGGAAGGAGGCCACGTCCTGAAGCTCTACCTCCATCAAGTCAACCACAGGAAGATCCTCAACCCTGCCTGGAGATTTAGGGGAAACCACAATAGGGGGAATGGAAACCCTACTCGCTGGCGCTTTACCACCGATGGAGACTGAATAAGATGGCACGCCACAAAGAATCTCCTTAAAAGACGGTCTCGTGGGGCTGACCGCTGTCGGACTCGCGGGCCAGAGATCCACACAGGCCGCGACCAAACCCTGGAGAGACAAAGGAAGATCATCAGCCTTCGAAGAGCTCTCCATCCATGGTTCTTGATACAAAATAAAAAAACATCATGGGTTTTTATGAATTATATAGATGAAGTTGATTTGATGCTTTGGTTATTCATCGAAGCTTAAATCATAGTGATTTGAGGTGAATTAGTGATGTTTGAAAAATAAAGTGCTTTATTAATGATCATGTTATTTAGTATTGGGACGTACATATCAATATGAATATTATTTGTTCATTTTTGGTTATATATTCATGTATCATTTATCATGTCTAGTTGACACACCAATCACACACAGATATATATATATATATATATGAAGTTGTTATATCTCATTTCTTTTTGAACTATATTCTTATAGGTTTATTCTTATGGTGAGGCCGGTTCTATCCACCATTATCAAAAGGCAGTGAGTTTAACATTGGATATTGTTATGGTTTATTCTAGTTTTATTCTTTGGCCAAATTTTAATTAGGGCTTGTTTGATTTTTGTTTTCCTTATATTTTGTATTGAATTTTTTATTTTGTTGAGGTGGATTCGAGTCAGTGTTGACAAAGGCTTACATGTGTATGCATAGGTAGGAATATACATATAAAATTTAACCATTTATATATATTCACTCAAGGTAGTATGAATATATATATTGGGTCTAGGACTGCTTATATATAGATATGGTAAATGCATACATGTGTAAGTATAAAGGGGTATATGAAAATATAAACATATATATAAGGACCCCCTTGTGCATATTTGTCCATGAAAATATGTACATATGGGATAGGTTTCTTTATCTATATCTAAAGTGGCATATGCGTGAAAGCAAACAAAAAAGAATATTCAAGTTGTCGTCAAAATAAAACATGCCCTGAGGATGAGGTAGGTTCCCTCTGCCTAAATCGTTAATTTGAATTTAATAATTACTTGATTGATTTCAAAACACGATTCCATAATTGCTTTATGGTTTTAGAAATTATTTTATAATAACCACAAGATTTTTCAAGGAATAACATGAATATAGCCCATGAAATTATTTATAGAACTTGATTTTTTGATGAATTATGTGTTTACATCAACCAAAAAAGATGGTATCATCCGCGAACATCAGATAAGATTTTTCCCGGAACACGATTTCAGAACCGAAATGAAGCTACATTACTTCCATTGATGTTCTTAATAATATTTCAATAATAGTTATCCTAAGATAGGATGAATACGTTTAGGGATAGTGTATCTCCTTGTCTAGTCCCCAAACATATTTGATGAATATGAAGTTCTTCCCCAAGAAATAAATGGACAACCATGGTAAAATAACGGACCTAAAAAGAGTTTCTTTAAATCCACTAGAAACAACCATGAATGAAAACACCTTGATGATGAAAGACCATTCTACCCAATCATAGGATTTTTCTATGTCCAACATATTGGAAATATCAGATCTAATATCCCATTTCATCAAATCAACATTCATCTCTTATGCAAACCGATAGCACCCTGGATTCTCCTGCCATTCACAAAACCTTGTTGTTTATCTAAAATCCATTATGGTAGAAGTTGGGATAGATGCGTGTTAACCACACTATACAAAACATTATAGGAAAAGATACAAGGGATGATTGGAATCTATTGACTCAATGAAGAAGGATATATATGTTTAGGGATATGAACAAGTGAGGAGGATCTCACCAGGCACAGGATGCTTCCACCCTAGAATATGTCATGCACTACTGCCACTAGATATTTTTTAACTAGTTCCCCTGACTCAATAGAGAATAAAAAATGATAGCCTTCAGAATAGGGTGTTCTAGAATGGTAATGATAAAGCACTAACACATGTATCTCATGCTCCTCCCAAAATAAATCCAAGTTGAAATTAACACTAATAGTCACTACTCTGGGTAAAGATTCAGAGAGATCTTCCTGAAAACTCAGATAGACACTAAGCAAGACTGGTCACTGTAAGAAGAGGCTAACATTCTAATCAACCATACCTATGACTTATTCTAGACCAATAGATAATGAACCATCATACCATAGAATATTGGTTGTGGTAATTCTATTATTATATTTGTGTAAATCATGAAAAAATGTGGTGTTTTTGTCTCATTTTATAAGCTAGGTGACCCATGATTGCTTGCTAGTTGAGCGTCCATGATCTAGGATCATTTCCACCAATATATTCTTATTGTTAACTAGGTCATTAAAAATAACATCATTCCATCCATTCATAGCAGGGGGATAGCATGGGGAGGGGAAACCGGCAAGGGGGTGGTCTGCAGGGCCGGGGGAGGGGGGAGGGAGGAGGGGCAGGGGTAGGGGGAATGGGGAATTCTGTAGGGTAGTGGGGAGGGCGCAGGGGGCCAGGGGAATGGGGCAGGTTACTGGGGGATTTGAGGGTTTGCAGGGCAGGGGGTTGGGGGGGGTGTCTACAGGGAAGTGTGGAGGGTGCATGTAAAGTGCAAGGGGGTGGGGTAGGGGGTGGGGTAGGGATTTAGTTAATCTCTATTGGTTTCTTTAATCATTGATAAAGTGGATTAACCATTACAATCCATCTCTAACTCCCCCATTTCATCATGATTAGGATTCTTCCAATATTCCCATCTATTTACAACATATTACTTCCACTAAATCATGGCTTGATATCAATTCCAACAAATCAGATTTTAAATGATAACACTAGCTATTATTAGTATAGATTTAACACCTTTTATTTTAGAAATCTAGGCCCTTATGTCCACTTTTTTCATTATAGCTTCTAAATATAGATTTGGATCCTTTAATCTGTCCTCCTTTTGATGGGATGATTCAACTACCACATTGCAATCTATCTAGGAGGGGAGTGTCCAGGGGGTGCAAGTTGGGATTGAAGGTAAGGGATGTTTAGTTTATTCTAAATGGGAATTAAGAGATCATTAGAAAAATAAATGACCAAGGAAAAATTTGTAAATCACAACTATTTGTTATTCATATTTGGGTGAAATGTTAGGGAATTTTGTAAAGTAAATGGTGAACCAACAATTTATGGAAACATCCCTATTAGAAAACTTGTCTTGAAATTACTTGGGGAGAAATTTTATGACATTTTGTAAGGCAGAGGGTGAGCCAACAGTTGTTGGAAACTTCCCTTTTGAAAATCATGGTTCACAATTACCTAGTATGGGACACACAATATTGGAAAATCACACTCAAACTATGTGAAACATCTGGAAAACTACCAAGGCAATCGCATAGATTCCATTGTGAGAATCATGGTTTGAAAAATCAGGATAAAATCATGAAAATGAACATGGATCTTCATAGTGAAATACTGGACAGTTACTATATAGTTATTACAAATCATACAAACTTTCTATTTTCATGAACTATTTCTCCCAAAATTTTGAGATTTCATTCCATGTTTCCATAAAACCTATAGAATAATCCTATGGATAAACTAAGATAAAAAATATATATATCTTTTTTCATAGAGGGAATCAAAATTCTCCCACCCAAAACGATTTATATCCTTAGAAAGTGATCAGTACTATAGATTCACAATTAGTTAATACCACTACATCCTCAAAGATGATTCACGCTCCAATATCCCATGGATATCCCATTTTAACATCAACATTATAAAAACAATGGTAATTATTTTACCATTCTATAACATTGCATAGAGATACATAATCGAAACTGGTATAATAATATTGGTGTTGTGGGGGTGTCCAGTGGGGGTTCTAGTGGGGTGTCTAGGGGGGTCCAAGGGGGGGTGTCCAGTGGGGGGTTTTCAGGGGGTGTCTAGGGGGTCCAGGGGGTTTATCAGGTATTGTTTTTATGTAAAACATTTTAATCTTTATTTTATTCCCCTTTGATTAATTCATGCATTGTTGTTGAACACCAAAGAAATGATTCATGAATCTATATGCACTTATGTGTTTGCATATTATATATGAACTTATTCTTTATACCTATTTGAATTTATATTCAATGGTGATATTGACTCATTCCATATCAAGATTCAATCTTTCTTCATCTATTTTTTTATTTAATTTCATTTTTTCAGGTATTCCGAAGTTGTTGAAGGTTCTTCCCACCCTTGATTGGTCTTTATTCATGTGATCTTTAAAACCCACAACCCAACACTCTTGACATTGACTTAAGAAGGCATACATTCAGATGATGGGTAAATGTCACTGTGTCTTAATTCTATAACACAGGTTCTTGCTGTTGTAGCTTTGAAGAAAGTTCCACTCCTTCATTGATATAACTCTAGTTTCTATTATAAATTTCTTGACATTTATTTACAGATGTAAACTCTAAATCTTCTTTTTTAAAGCCTTAATGAGTTCATGTTGGTGTTATTAGAAATAAAATGTAATATATATATATATATACATATATATATATGGATTAAATGAATAGACATTATTGGAATATTTATATGATTTTAAATAAAATTTAATAGTCTCGTGCATTTGCACGGGCAGAGTACTAGTTTGATTTAATTTCAGAAATTTTAAGACTATTTGACATCTAAGGTCACCTAATCCCTTAATTTTTTTACAAACATTTATCATTTGGGAGCTTCTTATCCAACGGTATAACTGGAGTTGTATAATCTCACATAGAAAATTAGAATTTATCGATTTATCATCTTAGCATTTCATACTATTGATATAGAAGTGTTCATTTACAGTGGGGGGTGTCTGTTCGGGGGATGTCCATGGCGTGCAAGGGGTGTCCAGCAGTGGGATGTCTAGTGGGGTGAGGGGGACTGCTGTCCATGGATTCCTGTAGGGGGGCTCTCTAGGGGGTCTGGCATGGGGGTGCTGTCAAGGGGGGTCTAACAGGGGGGAAGTTGTCCAGGGGGTCCCGTAGGGGGAGGGGGATATTGTCCTGCAGGTAGGGGCATCTGTCTAGGGGGTCCAGCAGGGGGGCTGTCCAGTGGGAGGGGGCTGCTGTCCAGGGGGTCCAGCAGGGGGGATTTTGTCTAGTTGGGGGGATGTCCAGGGGACAACAGGGAGGTTCCAGCCGGGATGGTGCAAGGGGGTCTAGCATTGGGGGCAAGGGATGTGTAAGGGGGCCTAGGGATGCAATGGATGTGTAGGGGGTTGCGGTCCAGGGGGTCTAGCATGGGGGCGCCCAAGGTGGTCCAGTAGGGGGGCTACTATCCAGGGGGTCCATAAAGGGAGCTACAATCCAGGGGGTCCAGTAGGGGGGCTGCTGTTCAGGGGGTCCAGCAAGGGGCAGCTATCTTGGGGGGTCCAGTAGGGGGCTGCTGTATAGGGGTGTCTAGTAGGGGGCAATGGATGTTAAAGGGGACCTGTGGGTGCATGGGATGTGGGAGGGGGCTGTTATTCAGGGGTGCAGGGGGTGTCTAACTGAGAGAAATGGTGTTGCAAGGGGATCCACTAGGGAGGGTCCAACAGGAGTTGTGCAATGGTGTCCAGCAGGGGGAAGGGGTGGCAAGTGGACCTAGGGGGTGCAAGGTATGTGCATGGAGGTCTTCCCAAGGGTGCATGGGAGTCTGTACGGGTGGGGGGGATATCCAGGGGTTCTAGGGGGTCTATCAAGGGGTGAAATGGGGTTCTTCAGGTGTGTAAGGGGGTCTGTCTAGTGCTGCAAGGGGGTTGTGCATGGGTGCATGGGGGGGTGGTCTATCCAGCAGTGCACTGGGGGGTTGGTTTCTTGATGAAATGGGGATAGATATTGCCCTGGTTTAAAACTGTAGCTAAACCATGTCTATAGGTTTGGCCCTATAGTCATGCCAATACCAGCCACAGTTCCATGAACCGTTGTTATAACCTATAGCCACGATTTTTTTGGGCTTATAGCCATGATTTTTGGGCTTATATCCACGGTTCCAAACCATGTCTATATCCTAAAATTCTACTAGTGTCAAACTCTAGAAGACATGCTGAGATCATTCTCTCTTAACATTCCAGGTATGTGGGATCAATACATGACTTGGGTGTAATTTTTTTACAACAATAGTTTTCATTATAGTATTAAAATGGATCCATATAAATCATTACATGGAAAAAGATGTTGAACATCAACTTTTTAGGATGATGTTGGTGAGAGGAAACTGAAAGGAAAAAAACATATTGAAGAGACCTTGAAAAATGTACAGAAAATTCAATCCTATATTAAAGAAGCTCAAAGTGGGCAGAAGTGTTATGCAGACAACTGGATAAAGCATTTGGAATTCCAAGAGGGATATCATGACTTTCTGAAGGTATCTCTGTGGGAGGGTGTCTTATGGTTAGGTAATAAAGGTATATTGAGCCCCAAGTACATCGGATCATTTGAAATTTTAGAAAGAGTAGAAGTTGTAGGTTACCATTTAGTAATGAATCCAAGTATCTCTAATGTTCATGATGTGTTCCATGTGTCATTGTTGAAGAAATAAATGTCATACTCAATGCAGGTACTGACCTATGAAGAAATATAATTGGAGCCTATTTTTTCATACTATGAAGAGCCTATCGGGATCCTTAACACAAGGGAGCAGGTATTGAGAAATAAGAAGACTCCACTAGTAAAGGTTCTATAGATACACCAGAATATGGAGGAAAGAAACATGGGAACCTGAGGATGTTATGAAGAAGAACCACCCACACCATTTTGGTGGGCTTTATAAATGAAAAATTTTGAGAATGAACTTTATGAATGAGGGAATCATGTATCCCCCCAAACATTTTATGGTATGTTTCTCTTAGATACATTCAATTCATAGACTATATTCCACAAATCACTGATTTTCTTTGAAACCACACATGTTTATTTAGGATATTGTCATAGCCTAGCCATTAAACATGAATTTCTACTTGTGTGTTTTGAATTTTGAAAATATCACATACACGATTGTGTTTAAGATGATATTTAGAGTCTAATAGAATTAACATAATTTTATGTGAATGATAACATAACCCTATGAATAGAAGCCTACCCTTAGGAATAGTAACATAGACTTATGAATAATAATATGACTCTTATGAATGTTATTCACACCCATGAATGTATAAATAAATTTAGTCACCTTAAAAATGAAGATGGATAATTTAAGTGTTTATATTTTTCAATAAAATAATGATTTTAATTAAATATTATAATAATCATATAGAGAAAATAATTTTAAAAATATGGACTTCATTTTTTCATTTTATATGTCAAAAAATGGATAGGGTGAATTTTTGGGATTTATCTGAAATATTTGAATTTTCATGAAAAGTAAAATGCGATAATTCATGATAAATGAAAAATAAGTTATATACTGAGTCATTGATGATGATATTATGATGTAATCCCAATTTGTTCGAAGTAACATTAATTTATTGCTATTATTTGTCTTATAATACTTACTATTCCATGTCTTGTAAGGAAATAATAAACTAAATATTAAAAAAATATTAAAACCCTCCTCTCCTCCACTATATAAATCACTCTCACTGTAACACCCCGAAATTTTATGAAAAATATTCTTTTTAATTTCATTAATGTCTTGTATTATACGCTACACCAAAAGGAGCTTGCACAACACGCACCCTTGACTTGCCTTGCATTACACGCAATCGCGACCTTCCTCGATAGCGTGTATGGTACGCAATAACGAGTTTCACTAAACAACAATATGCTATTAAAATATTATTAAAACTAGCCGTTATGAATAGTAATAACCACTTTTTGAAATTTTGTAAATTTTATTTTTCAAAATGGAATTCATTTTTGGATTCGTAATATCGAAATTAGCTTAGGGTGAAATTTTGGTACTTTTCGGATAACTTTCATATTCTAATGAATAGTGAAAATTACTAAATTTTAATTAAAAACAACTTTTTTAATCGAAATAATTAATAGTGATAAATTATTAATTTTAGTGGTTTTAAAGTATATTTATAATATATTTTTACAATTTAATACAATGATGGTCATTGGATGTAATTTCACATTTAAACCAGTTATAAACAAGTTTCAATCTTTTGATAGTTATTATCTCTTAAAAACACGCTATTTGTTTTGATGACGGGAATTAATTTTTAAATTAGTTAATGCAACTAATATGTTTTGAATTTGGTAAAATAGACATCATTTTTGAGTTCATAATATCAAATATAGCTTAGGCCTAATTTTTGGTATTTTTCTGAAAACATTCAATTTTTGATGAATAGTGAAACCACTAAGTGGTTGGTTAAAAACTGAATTTTGCATAAAACATAATTTTACCGCTTCTGTGAATGGAATTTCGAAAATCCGAGAGACACGGTTAATATCAAGGACTAAAATGTGGTTCAATGAGATGAAAATAATTTTTGGTGAATAGTAACTTTTTACTTTTTTTACCACGGTTAAAAGTAAATAGGGTAATTACGGGTAAAGATGATATTATTATTACCCTAACACATGTCCTAATTCTATTGGATAAGTGTAATTCGACCAAAAACAAACTTAGGAATAAAATATGACCATTTAGGCCCACTTCGATTAGATTAGGACATTTATTATTAATTTATTTAAAGAAGGGTTAAAAGAGTTAAAATCAAATTTTATTTACTAAAATATTTTTAATATGGGGATATACATAAGATAAATTCGACTATAAATATTCATTATAATGATAAAATGATTTCATACATAATGGTATTTTATTTGTAATTTTTAGACATTAAATAATTTAATTTATGTATGACACAACGATGATGCAGTAATTATCTTATTAATGAAATATTGACAAAATTGATGTTATAAATACCCAATTAAATATAATTTAAGACTTTTTATGAATTCCATTAATTTTCTAGGTTACTATGATATATTATTGTTGATTTTATAAACTTGGTTCGAACATATAATTCTGTTATGACTTTCAAAAAAATCATATATCAAATAGTGTCAAAATTGACACAAAATAGTTTTTAAATAAAATATTATATTATTAATTGTTATCTTATTCCTAAAAATCTATGGTTCGGCCAAATGACTTAGATAAGGATATATATATTAATAATAAACAATTTGGGGTTCGTTCGGCATGTTATAGTAATTGTATTAACCATATAGTGTAAGAAAACAAAAAGACACGGTAAAAGTTAAATTATTTAACTTAGAGTTAAATCTAATTGATAAGGTTAAAATAATAACCTAAACTTGTCTAAATCCTATTGGTTGATATTATTTCGACCCATCCCCACTTTAGCTTCGAAATAAGACCCTTTGGAACCATTATAAACCGATTTTGACTTTAATATAAAATAATATTTTGAGATATTCCTAAGGTGCCCCTCTCCTCCCTTATAAAAGGACACCTCCTCCTCCTCCTCCTCACACCAATTTGAGCACTCAAGCTCGGCCAAACCCTGACATAATTCCTTCTCCACTTCCCTAGAATAATCCTAGAGGTCCTGGTCTTCTTCAAAGACCAATCTTAGTTCCCTAAGTGGAGGATTCAAAGTGGCGTTTCAAAGAAGAGGTAATATCCGTTACCGATCTTTTCAATTTCTTTCTTCTTCAACTTCTTCTTATTTATTTGTTTCATGATAAAGTAATAACATCAGTATTACTTACATACTGATATGTTATTATAAATATGAAACAACCCTAATTAATCTTCTATCCATCCTACGGAAAAGTGAAATCACTGCGCGTGCGTACGTACGGAATATCGTCTCCACGCCGTGGTGTAATCTATTTTTTGTCACCACCTTAATTGGATGGGTATAATGGTGTAATGAGTAACTATATATGATTATTATAAAATTATATTGATACTGAAATAGTATACATACACTTCAACACAATTCCATGACCATGGGATTGATATCATCGCTCGTGCGTACGTACGGACTACCGTCTCCACGACACGATGAGATTCATTCTCAATGATTAACCATTCATGAATGATTATAAAGTATATATAATAAGTACTAATGAAATATATGACCTAATAATGATACTGGAATTATTTATATTTATATGTATGTCATCTACTTAATTCCATTCAATTCAATAAGGAAACGAAAACAGCATTCATGCGTACGTACGGACTACCGTCTCCATGAACGGTGTATTTCTTTCCATTTACTGATTTATTATATATGTATATTCTGAATATATATATATATATAAATCATGTTTTATATTCTGGAATTAATTAATCATGATCTAAGTAATCATATGAATAATTACAAGTTAAAAACACGAACGAAAAATGTGATGATTTTACCCAAAACGCTACTTTAACATGAATTTACAAAAGAACGGGTAATATAAAGTCATAAGTGGACCATATATGATATAATAACAATGAATATGATTCTGGAACAACTAAATAACATGATTTAAATCATTATACAGGAGTTTTGGACACTTAAAAAGCAAGTCGGACCTAAGGTAAGGGAAATATCACAATCTCACTTTTATCCGAGATTGTTTTTACTTTGGTAATTACTGGGGTGTATTTTATCATCCACATCCATGTTCCCTCAATATGTAATATTATTTCCATCCTTATACAATATTTTATATCCAATTTTACCCTTTGGTGAGTTTTTTGTAAAAGATATGAAAGGAATCTTTTGTCGTTTTCGTACGAGGTACTTTTTGACTTTTCCGACAAAAGTACGAGAAGAATGTTTTTTAACTTATACGGCACGAACGGATTTTTAAGGTTTTGTAAAGCCTTATTTTCATGAATCTTCCTCCAAAAGATTTCATGACTATTTTCAATAAAATCTATTTCTTTTAAAATTTCATGACGTTTTGTGAAAAGAAATTGATTTTGAAGAAGAAAGGATATTTTCCTCAAGAATTCATTTTAAGTGTTTTATCAAAATTATTTTCCATCTAAGATAACATAGGGT
This sequence comes from Viscum album, assembly GCA_963277665.1. Taxonomy (NCBI): domain Eukaryota; kingdom Viridiplantae; phylum Streptophyta; class Magnoliopsida; order Santalales; family Viscaceae; genus Viscum; species Viscum album. The sequence continues at coordinate 1,030,053,052 of OY728140.1, forward strand.
TCTGTTTCTATCCCTATTATTACATTGATTTGGTTATGTTGTGATGTAACTATTTTTATGAATTCCTTTATCTTATATGAATTGTTTTATGTTGTCACGATGTTTACGAATCCCATTTTTACTACATGGGTTATGAAATGATGTATGATTTATGATTTTGTGGCACACATAAGAATGGTATCATTATGAGATGGGTGGGACCTATATCTCCCTCCAATGAATTGGGTAAAGATTTTATATCTCATGAGATAGACATGGCTGGAATGGTAGGTTATACCGGTTCAGTGAAACAGGACTGAAACGAGGGTTACTCGATTCAGAAAGGGACTTTGTCCACTAAGATAGTCTTAGCAATGAGTCTTGACTAAAAAGAAATGATTCTCTATGATTATGTGTGAATGCCACAAAGTTTCATGTTTTAAGATATGATTATTGTGATTACCTTTCACTGCCCTGATTTATCCCATGTTATGAAATTATGATCTCTTTTGCAGGTTAAGATTTCCAAATGATATGTTCTTATGAATATGATGTGATTGATATTTGTTTTATTTACCCTTACTGAGCATTTAAGCTCACCATTTTATGTTTTCTTTTCCCCAGGATATAAATAAAGGTTTTAGGTAAGAAAAAAAGGGAGATATTTATGGGAGATGTTGAAGATCTTTCACCACGATTAGAAGATTATATTCCGAGTTTCCAAAGACACTAAACTGTTACGATCCTTGTGTGTGTATTTTTGTAATGTACTAAGTATTCTGCAAAAGTAATGTAAAGTCCATGTACGTCACACTTCGGGTCTCTACATTTGGTATCAGAGGAAAGGTTTAGTGAACCTTTGGAAACTAGGATGCGAAAACGTTAGTAAGATCCCTAGAGATATTTCTATGGTATGTCTAGGGATGTCCCTAAGGATAAGTATACGTATAGGATATAGTCCTATAACTACGGTAACGATCTTAGAATTTAACCTAAGATGTTAGATATTGAGGGTGCTCCCCCTTTACTATGTTGCTTTCCCTAGCATGATTTTTACCTCTCACACTATTCTTTTTGGGTTTTAGAAAATGGCTGGAAACATGAAGATTCATGATAATGGAGGATATGACGGACAATGGAATGATTTTCTTCATGAGAAACCAAATGAAACAGGATTTGGAAGTCCAAACATCATTATTATGCCGAATCAGCAATCTCATAATATGATCAATAATGTAAAATTTGGTAAGATTCCTGACACGGCTAATAAGAGAAAGATGGAGTTTCATGATGATCATAGAGGAAAGAAAGTTCAATTTCCCCTATGTAAATCATGTGGGAAGAGGCGTCAAGGAGAATGTTTCAAAGGACCTGGAAGATGCTTTGGGTGTGGAAAAGAAGGACACAAAGCAAGTAAGTGCAAAGGAAAAGGTTCAGTTAACACCATGGATGAGGATAATGGTATTACTACGACATCAAAAATGGTTAAATGTTTTAAACGTGGAATGTACGGGCATTATGCAAACCAATGCCCTAAGGAAAAGTCTCGTGAAGAGAATCAGTACGGTCGTATGGGTAGTATTTATGTTGCTGATGATGAAGAGACTACAAATGATATGTGAGATGAAAGAATTGTTGATGCTCGGTCAATGGTTTAAGAAAGTAGTGGAATGATTACATGTTTATCAAGTGTAATGTTGTATAAGTAATCTCATGGTACTATGGAATAAAGAGACATGTAAGGATTGTTACACTGTTTTCTTTCCTTATGTTTTGAAAGTGTATGATTAATAGTACCATTAACCATGAAAGGTTATTCAGATATTTTCGAAAAAGTAGATGATATGTTCATAATGAAGGAATAAGAATATAATGAGATGTTTGATTGTATTCATGAGCTCATGATTGATATAAGGACTAAGTGATATCATGGTTTGAGTATATAGAATTTTGAGGATTTTGGTATTTGGAAAGTGGTAAATTTTAACTGCATTCATGTTTTCACTAAGGTATTCAAGAGAATACATGATTGAGGAATTTGAATGTTTGGTATGTGACCAACAAAACATATCTTATGATATATGGGGATCGACGATGGTGTTAAATCTCTGTTAATCGTTTTCACTATGTTATGAGAGTGGACTGCAGTATTATGGATAAGCCTAAAGATTGGAATGGATTATGTTGGACATAAGTAAGTATTGTTTAAGTATAGAAGTTTTTTTTCGATATTATTGATGGGATGTTATAGTAATATAGTTTTATAAAAAGGACAACCTGCAGAATGGGCGACAGCCCATCGTGTCGGACAAGGCTGTGGGAATCGAACCCACAACCGAAGTGCGACTGGCCTTTATCACCTACCACTGGCCTACAGGAAGACCCTGTTTAGTAGAAACTAGTTTTATTATATTAAGCAGTATGATATATGAAGTATAAGTCCATTTTAGGAACCATATATGATTAATCTCACTATAGATCGACTTATGTATATAATTTTTGCTAACCTTTTGTTTGAGACAGATGGAATGACCGGTCATTCTATCACATGATCTGCTAACACTTCACGAATAACAAATTCAACTTCATTTATTTAAGAGATGAAGTGGAAATTGTTCAAGGCACGAACAACAGTGAGATTGTACCAAAATAAAGTAAGTATTTATTCTAATTCAAATTTTCAACTTTAGGGAAATGATCTTGAAAACCAAAAATGTTGTCCTAGTGCCCTTATATCCGATGAATCAGATGGTACCCTAGATCGTCACAAATTTATGGCTTTGTGATTGCTGGCTTTTCCATAGCCATGTTCTCTACCACTCTCCATCAGAACATGATGGTTAGATTTCTCTTCCATATCCATATTTTCACCTATGTGGAAACCCAGTGATTAGTTTATTTGGGTAACCGTTACGTTTCATACTTTTGTTTTTAAATATTGGTTTTGGTATTCCTTTTTACGATGTGGGTTTCTATTAAAGAAACTTTCGAATAGTAAACCATTTATAACCCCGACGAATTTCGAGGGCGAAATTCATTTTAAGGGGGGTAGAATGTAACACCCCGAAATTTTATGAAAAATATTCTTTTTAATTTCATTAATGTCTTGTGTTGTATGCTACACCAAAAGGAGCTTGCACAACACGCATCCTTGACTTGCCTTGCATTACACGCAATCGCGACCTTCCTCGATAGCGTGTATAGTACGCAATAACGAGTTTCACTAAACAACAATATGCTATTAAAATATTATTAAAACTAGCCGTTATGAATAGTAATAACCACTTTTTGAAATTTTGTAAATTTTTTATTTCAAAATTGAATTCATTTTTGGATTCGTAATATCGAAATTAGCTTAGGGTGAAATTTTGTAACTTTTCGGATAACTTTCATATTCTAATGAATAGTGAAAATTACTAAATTTTAATTAAAAACAACCTTTTTAATCGAAATAATTAATAGTGATAAATTATTAATTTTAGTGGTTTTAAAGTATATTTAGAATATATTTTTACAATTTAATACAATGATGGTCATTGGATGTAATTTCACAATTAAACCAGTTATAAACAAGTTTCAATCTTTTGATAGTTATTATCTCTTAAAAACACGCTATTTGTTTTGATGACGGGAATTAATTTTTAAATTAGTTAATGCAACTGATATGTTTTGAATTTGGTAAAATAGACATCATTTTTGAGTTCATAATATCAAATACAGCTTAGGCCTAATTTTTGGTATTTTTCTGAAAACTTTCAATTTTTGATGAATAGTGGAACCACTAAGTGGTAGGTTAAAAACTGAATTTTGCATAAAACTTAATTTTACCGCTTCTGTGAATGGAATTTCAAAAATCAGAGAGACACGGTTAATATCAAGGACTAAAATGTAGTTCAATGAGATGAAAATAATTTTTGGTGAATAGTAACTTTTTACTTTTTTTTACCACGGTTAAAAGTAAATAGGGTAATTAAGGGTAAAGATGATATTATTATTACCCTAACACATGTCCTAATTCTATTGGATAAGTGTAATTAGACCAAAAACAAACTTAGGAATAAAATATGACCATTTAGGCCCACTTGGATTAGATTAGGACATTTATTATTAATTTATTTAAAGAAGGGTTAAAAGAGTTAAAATCAAAGTTTATTTACTAAAACATTTTTAATATGGGGTTATACATAAGATAAATTCGACTATAAATATTCATTAGATATATAAAAACCTTTCCTACATAATTCTATTTTATTTGTAATTTTTAGACATTAAATAATTTAATTTATGTATGACACAACGATGATGCCGTAATTATCTTATTAATGAAATATTGACATAATTGATGTTATAAATACCCAAATAAATATAATTTGAGACTTTTTAAGAATTCCACTAATTATTTAGGTTACTATTATATATTATTTTTGATTTGATAAACTTGGTTCGAACATATAATTCTGTTATGACTTTCAAAAAAATCATATATCAAATAGTGTCAAAATTGACACAAAATAGTTTTTAAATCAAATATTATATTATTAATTGTTATTTTATTCATAAAAATCTAAGGTTAGGCCAAATGACTTAGATAAGGATATATATATTAATAATAAACCATTTGGGGTTCGTTTGGAAGGTTATAGTAAGTGTATTAACCATATAGTGTAAGAAAACAAAAAGACACGGTAAAAGTTAAATTATTTAACTTAGAGTTAAATCTAATTGATAAGGTTAAAATAATAACCTAAACTTGTCTAAATCATATTGGTTGATAGGATTTCGACCCATACCCACTTTAGCTTCGAAATAAGACCCTTTGGAACAATTATAACCCGATTTTGACTTTAATATAAAATAATATTTTGAGATATTCCTAAGGTGCCCCTCTCCTCCCTTATAAAAGGACACCTCCTCCTCCTCCTCCTCACACCAATTTGAGCACTCAAGCTCGGCCAACCCCTGACAAAATTCCTTCTCCACTTCCCTAGAATAATCCTAGAGGTCCTGGTCTTCTTCAAAGACCAATCTTAGTTCCCTAAGTGGAGGATTCAAAGAGGCGTTTCAAAGAAGAGGTAATATCCATTACCGATCTTTTCAATTTCTTTCTTCTTCAACTTCTTCTTCTTTAGTTGTTTCATGATAAAGTAATAACATCAGTATTACTTACATACTGATATGTTATTATAAATATTAAACAACCCTAATTCATCTTCTATCCATCCTACGGAAAAATGAAATCACCGTGCGTGCGTACGTACGGAATACCGTCTCCACGCCGTGGTGTAATCTATTTTTCGTCACCACCTTAATTGGATGGGTATAATGGTGTAATGAGTAACTATATATGATTATTATGAAACTATATTGATACTGAAATAGTATACATACACTTCAACACAATTCCACGACCATGGGAACGATATCATCGCTCGTGCGTACGTACGGACTACCGTCTCCACGACGCGATGAGATTCATTCTCAATGATTAACCATTCATGAATGATTATAAAGTATATATAATAAGTACTAATAAAATATATGACCTAATAATGATACTGTAATTATTTATATTTATATTTATGTCATCTACTTAATTCCATTCAATTCAATAAGGAAACGAAAACAGCATTCATGCGTACGTACGGACTACCGTCTCCATGAACGGTGTATTTCTTTCCATTTACTGATTTATTATATATGTATATTCTGAATATATATATATATAAATCATTTTTTATATTCTGGAATTATGTAATCATGATCTATGTAATCATATGAATAATTACAAGTTAAAAACACGAACGACAAATGAGACGATTTTAGCCAAAATGCTACTTTAACACGAATTTACAATAGAACGGGTAATATAAAGTCATAAGTGGACCATATATGATATAATAACAATGAATATGATTCTGGAACAACTAAATAACATGATTTAAATCATTATATAGGAGGTTCGGACACTTACAAAGCAAGTCGGACCTAAGGTAAGGGAAATATCACAATCTCACTTTTATCCGAGATTGTTTTTACTTTGGTAATTACTGGGGTGTATTTTATCATCCACATCCATGTTACCTAAATATGTAATATTATTTCCATCCTTCTACAATAGTTTATATCCAATTTTACCCTTCGGTGAGTTTTTTGTAAAAGATATGAAAGGAATCTTTTGTCGTTTTCGTACGAGGTACTTTTTGACTTTTCCGTCAAAAGTACGAGAAGAATGTTTTTTTTAACTTATACGGCACGAACGGATTTTTAAGGTTTTATAAAGCCTTATTTTCATGAAGCTTCCTCCAAAAGATTTCATGACTATTTTCAATTAAATCTATTTCTTTTAAAATTGCATGATGTTTTGTGAAAAGAAATTGATTTTGAAGAAGAAAGGATATTTTCTTCAAGAATTCATTTTAAGTGTTTTATCAAAATTATTTTCCATATAAGATAACATAGGGTTCTGTTTCTATCCCTATTATTACATTGATTTGGTTATGTTGTGATGTAACCATTTTTATGAATTCCTTTATCTTATATGAATTGTTTTATGATGTCACGATGTTTACGAATCCCATTTTTACTACATGGGTTATGAAATGATGTATGATTTATGATTTTGTGGCACACATAATAATGGTATCATTATGAGATGGGTGGGACCTATATCTCCCTCCAATGCATTGGGTAAAGATTTTATATCTCATGAGATAGACATGGCTGGAATGGTAGGTTATACCGGTTCAGTGAAACAGGACTGAAACGAGGGTTACTCGATTCAGAAAGGGACTTTGTCCACTAAGATAGTCTTGGCAATGAGTCTTGACTAACAAGAAATGATTCTCTATGATTATGTGTGAATGCCACAAAGTTTCATGTTTTAAGTTATGATTATTGTGATTACCTTTCACTGCCCTAATTTATCCCAAGTTATGAAATTATGATCTCTTTTGCAGGTTAAGATTTCCAAAAGATATGTTCTTATGAATATGATGTGATTGATATTTGTTTTATTTACCCTTACTGAGAATTTAAGCTCACCCTTTTATGTTTTCTTTTCCCCAGGATATAAATAAAGGTTTTAGGTAAGAAAAAAAAGGGAGATCTTTATGGGAGATGTTGAAGATCTTTCACCGCGATTAGAAGATTATATTCCGAGTTTCCAAAGACACTAAACTATTATAATCCTTGTGTGTGTATTTTTGTAATGTACTAAGTATTCCGCAAAAGTAATGTAAAGTCCATGTACGTCAAGCTTCGGGTCTCTACACTCACCCCCTCTTCCTCTCATACCACTCAATCTTCAAGGCTCACCTAAACTCTACTCAAATAGCTCCTTAACCTCATTCCCCATGACCAATAACTATTGGTCTCACCAAAAGGCCCAAATCAAAGGACTTAAAGAGTTTATCAAAGAGGAGTACTCAAGAGTTGCACCTCTCTCCCTTTTTATTTCAATTCCTTTTACAAGTTCCATTATTTTGTTCTCTCTTCTCACCTCCCCCCATCCAAATTCCATTATAATTAAATTACCACAAATGTACTAGATATTATTTATGCTAATTGAATATTTCATTAAAATTTCTATTTGTTCACTCCTTTTATACTATAAATGAAAAACAGTTCGAGATGTGTTAATTTTTCACACTCAAGGAAAACGGGTATCCAATTTGCATTACTATCTTTAAGGATGGTCAATAATCCTTTTCAATGGTTTAAACAAGTCATAATATATGTATTTTATCATCTTTAATATTCTGAAATCCATACTCAATTAAAAAATGAAATAATAATACAAAACCAGTTCATTGTGCACAAAACCGCCAAGATAAATTCAAGGGTTTATCATTAACTAATCGAATGATTCATCCTCATGGTATATAACCAGAATCATTATAATACCATTTATATATCTACAATTTCATTAATAATATATATTAATAATTCTTGATGTTTAACCATATTTCAAGTGAACATCCATTCATCAATAGAAGTAAACAAATCATGAAACCAAGTAAGAAAATTCTTCCAAAACAATAAAATTGAATCTCTTAACCCCATAAAAAATCAATTAATGAACATAATAAGGTTATACCATATCAATTAAATGATGATGAGGTTATGGAATAATTAATTAATGATGAAAAATTTGATTATTCAGGTCGTTAAGAACAAACATGAACACCTTCGAGCATAAGGAAAGGGATCCTCTCTCTCACTTTTGTTCAAGAATCTGCCCTATATTGTGCTCTTTAATTTTTAATACCTTATGATGTGTTATGTTTGTTCTCCTTAACCATATTGAAAATATGATATATAAATAATGGTATACACCTTTACCTCTCATTATTCCCTCTCAAGAACACTCATTACCATGACGAAATGTTTGTAAGGGGTTTTCTCATCTCACTTTCAATTCTGTGGGATTCCCATTGTTCACCTCTTTTTTCTTATATGTGGTATAGGTGTACTAACATTTCATATATATTATCATGATTCTATTTATATTCAAGGAATTCTATTTTTATTCTGTGGGTTATTAACTTTTGTTTATATGACTCAATTGATTACAATGTTGTAATGAGCTTTGTCTCAATTTTCACTTTGTTGTGACTTTCATAGTATTGGGCATTTACTCATTCAAAGGTGGTATACCTACTGACCATGTAAGATCACTTTGAAATTGAAATTTTATTCCATTTAAATTTTCATATTCTCATATCATGGATATTATAATTGTCTAAGTCGTATACCATTTTACATACGGTATTTATTTTGAAAGTTGTTTTGACTATGGAAATATTGATGAATCTGTAACCTCTATTCTAAATAGATAATGTAAGGGAATATTGATCATGTGTTGAATATATGTATAAATAATTATTCAGACATAAAGTGGTGGGTGGGGCATGTTATAGTGCCTCGATGCATCAGTTGGTCTCATGAGACAAATTAGTTGGCGACAAACCCTTCGAGTTTGTTTCCAAAAATAAGATAGGTCTCTACCCACAGATCTAAATCGTTTTTACGGTATTATGGTATCATGTTCTAGATAAATGATGTCCAATTAATATTATTTCTCTTTATTCATTATCAGTTATTACTATCCATGAGGTTTTCACTATGAAGAAATCTATGGATGCAGTTTCATTCTCAGTTTACTAATGGCGTGAGTTTTTCATTTATTTACCATGCCATATTGATTATGTCAAATTGATTACAATTATGTTATTATTAATTCATGATTACACCATTAGTAACCCTTAATAAGAATTTAAGCTCTCCCATTTCATTTTTTACCTTTAATATGTGATGAAGCGGAGATCATTTATTGAGTTCATGTGGTAGCAGTTTTTAGATTTTGTTATGTGTTTAATTTTGTAACTTTTCCAATTTAATTAGACTTACATCTATGTATCAAGTTTTTTCAGGACTACTAAACTGATCATTCCTTAAAGTTATTCCATTTTTTTCTAACCATGCCAAAGTACATTCTAATGAACCAAATCTGGTCTAGAGGGGTCGGGTTGTTACACACAATCCTCTTATCATATAAAATATATCTAAATATCATTAATAAACTCCACAAAAAAATCATCATGATATTCCTTGAACACTTTTATCATTAGATCCAAAAAAAGGGGCTTCATTAATTAGTTTAAATATAATTATAGCAAACTAATAATTTTTATACCTTCTCTGAAATGTTTTCTTTTGAATATCTTCCTTCCTCATAAGAAATTAATGATATCCAAATCGAAGGTCAATCTTCTAAAAATATTGAATTTTGTGAAGTTGATCAAATAAATAATAAATTTGAGGCATCTGATACTTGTTTTTTATTGTAATTGTTCTGATTTTTCTATAGTAGATGCACAAACCCATGGATCCATAATTCTTCATGAAAAATAGAAGGTGATCTCCCTGTGGAGAAACACACGAGAGAATAAATACCATATTACTAAATTCCACTATTTTTTCATTAGATTAACTAATTCCACAATATCCTTTCTATATATAGTATTTTATATTGTCCTTGAATCAGATATTAAATTTATAAAAAATGAACTTCCCACTCCAAATGATGTCTAGGTAAATCATCTATAAATACTAAAATACATTCATGTAAAATAGGTACATCCTCAATTTGGATATTTCGTTAATCTTACATAGATGATGTTTTATCTTAATCCATAAAAACATCACATAGAATAGCTACTAGAGGTAGTTATATATATGAATCTAATGGTGATGTTTCCCATCTAAAGAAGAGAAATTTTATACCTTCTTCATGAATCTTTCATTCCTTCTCTTTGAATTAATTTTTTTAATTATATATTCAAATAAATTCCAGTCCAGGGGTTATATAAAAATAAACCATATGTATGATGATAAAATCAAAAATTATTCCATGTATTAGTGTCATAATAAAAACTATATGAAACATATTTATTGAAATAATGTTTCCACTATGATTAATTATTGAAAACTCCATTGTAAAGATTAATTTGAAATACTGATTTTTTTAAGAAAAATTGGATGATATAAAGGAATGATATAGTCCAGAATCTAATAAATTTATAGCAACATTTTAATAGATGATTTTGGTACCTTCCAATACATAATTGTTTACTTTAACATCATTTTGTGTGATCGGATAATAATTTCCATTATCTTGTTGCATTTTCATATAAATGTTATCTTGATGCATCAAAAAATTATTCTAATAGTGTCCCATAATGCTAAAATTATTTCATAAAACATTAATTACTTCTTTTATTCCCTTGAAATTTTTTGCATGGCATTCTTTCTCACCACTCTTGAAGAAAACTCATTTTATGTTTAATAAGTAACCAGGGTGTTTCCATCCACAAGTATCACACGTTGGAAAATTCCCTTTTTTATTCTTCTCTTAATACATAATTTTCTTATCCACACTATTTTGTTCATGGTTTCCATTAAATTCATACTACTAAGAGTATTATTTATCTATCTTGATAGCTTATGAAAATATATATTCATTTGATGGGAATATTTTGGAGACCAATTCCCTTTACATGAAATGTTTTACCCCATTAAAGAATCGATCAATTTTTGTCCTCAGATTAAGTACGTATTTTTCCATATTACTTGATAAAATAGTGACATTTGATTCATACATGGAAATTTTGTTATCTTCTTTATATCTCAAATTCAATATTTTCTTCTCTAGATCCACTCTTTATTCATAAGTAAACTATTTCTCTAATTAAATTTCCTTAAAAAAATTCTTTCCATATTTTCATTTTCATCTTCCTTTTTCTTATTTTGAATTAATTATCACCATTGATCTTCATCTCCTGATAGATGATAAAGTACCATTATAACTATCTCCATTTCATTACTTCCCAATGTGGAAAATATCTTATCTACGCAACTTATATATTGCTAATCTAAAAATGTTTTTTTATTACCATTTAATGATGGATATTATTGTCTCATGAATTGGTGTAAATTTGTTCTTCCTCGTAGTGGATCAGGTTGTTCCATGCAGGTATGGTTATTTATTATAACCTAAGTCAACTTTCCAATTATAGTTATAAGTTTCTCAACTCCGATTGCAGCTCCTATTCCAACATCATGATATTTCATAGGAGGGAAATCCCTATACGAGATATGTGCATTGATGCAATTTCTATCCCATCCACTATGAACCATTTCAAAATAATGGTATATAATAAATTAGGTTATGATTAATAATGCATATTTTTTTAAATATAAAATCCCTTAATATAAATTGGAAATTTATGAATAGCTAAAATCATTATAATAAACAAGATATTTATGGGGCATGCTAATTATTATATCCTTCATAATTGTTTGTAATGAAAATTTGAATTCTCTTAAACATATACCCAATGTGTGTCAAAATATGTGTGCAGTAAGGCAAGTTGTTGTGTACCAGGTTATGCTGAGTCATACTTGATGCACCTTGTCATAGTTGTTACCCTAAGCACATCTGTGACAGAACCACATCCATATAAAGTATCTAGACAGGGATGTATATCTAGGAAGACCCACATAATATATACCTTACCAGAATTTTAGGATTTTATTCTATACATTTCATCAATGTCTATATTAGGGTTATGTTCCACAATTTATGTTTTATAAATATAGTTTATATGATTTATAACAAACTTTATCAGATACCAACTATAAATGGGACAACCCCAAAGGCCTATTAGCGGTTATTTACTTTACTTCATTGGTACTATGAATAATAATTCACATCCGAAATGATTGAGTAGTTTAGTAGATTTAGAAAAATTGATATAATCTTAAGTATAAAACTGGAACATGAAATGAAAAAAATACATATCAAATGCATTTGAAACACACATAAACTACTAGATAATCCCTACATGTCATTCATAATATATATTATTGTATTATGTAGGGAAATAAAACATAAGAAATGGGTGTGCTTAGATTCATAGAAAGGGTATAAAATACAGCATGAGATATCATAAATAATGATAAAAAATTAAGGTAAGGTGAATAACTAAAAACACATGCTAATAACACATAAACAAGGGAATAATATTGTTGGAATAAAAACTGCCTAAATAATTCCATATAAATAATCACTTTAGAATTAAACTTAACCATGGATATTATACTTGGTGAATAATCATAATTATTATCAGTTACTAATATCCTGACGATAGACTGCATAATGTTGTACATTTGATATATAACATTGAGTCTTCATCCAAGAAATATAAAACATAATTGTCAAGTACTCAGCCAAATCCATATATGAAAATAAATGTTCAAGGCCTCAGCTAATTCCATAATTGTTTTATCTCATGATCCCTATTGATGCATCAAGAGGATATAGAGGGCCCCTACCAATACTTATTAAGTATAACTAATTCCTAATTTGAATTGGTTGAAATATAAAAAACTTATATATATGATATGTAAGGAACATTCCTCAATCTGTTAACATAATCTCTAACAATTCTAAGAAATATGGTTAACGGTATTAAGATAAAACATCTATGGTAACAATTATAAAAATCAATTTTAAAAAATATGGTTGATGTCATCAGAAAATATCAATCCCAATTATTTATATGACTTAATAGTGGCAGTTGAAATATATAAAGATACTATAATAATATCATCATGGTATTCTTGTGATAAATTAGATTTTTTTACTTTTGAAAGAATGGTTCTTTTGGATAATCATTACTATTTTTCATAAAACAATATTATACACATTTATACACTAGAAAATAAAATTTATATACAATAAAATTATGTTCCAGGAATGAATAATTTCAAACATATGTGAAAATAAGTAAAAATAGTTTTTAAGAAACATAAATAATGGGCCACTTTAGTGAATTTTAAGAGAAAATATAATTATTTTCAAGTAATATGAAAGATTAATTGATTACAAAAAACAATAAATTTACTATAATAGTTTTTCTTGAAAAAAAAGGGTGAATTTAAATTTTCTGGCTTATAATATATTATAGAGTGTATAGTTGAACGAGTATGAAATAGGGATGTACCCTTTAAATAGTCTTTCTTATCATGAATAATTGATTAGGAATCCATATTAAACATGTATTCTACCATAAAATATAGGATAAATGATTTGGATAGATGATATTAGAACATATAGAAATAATTTAGAAGATTTATATAAAAATAATGAATAACTAAACTTGGGTAATGAGAGAGAAAGCATTACTCGAATGAAAAATAAAGGTTTCGGAAGAAGCCCTAACCTTAGGTCTGAAAGTGTTCCTCACTTGTACATAGCATTGTAGATAATGAAATTATATTAATTAATAATTTAATTCACAACCTATTATAGATTTATATGATTATGTAATATTTTATTACGTTAATTTTTAGTCTTATTGATGCGTTATAAAATTCAATTTTGACATCCAAAAGTGTTTGTTTTTTGGTTTTCATGATTGGTTCACTTGTATACATGTACAAAAGATCCTGAGAATGGGAATAGTCAACCATAATTGAAATTATATTTTTTATTGATGTTATAGGATATTTAATGGTCTTATATATAATATTATTACAATATGATTATGAATCATTGGAATAAACGTTAATTATTACCATTTGGATTATTTTGCTGTTTTTTCAATCATCGCATGCTACATTTGTTTTATGAATTAATATAATGAATATATACTAGTTATAGAACATTAAATAAGTTTTATTAAATATATTAAAGTACTATTTAATTTTAAAGATAATTGTTTGACTGTTATTGATGGCGTAATTTAAAAAAACACTCATCATCCACGAAGGAGGTAAATCGATATCTTTAGGACGATGTTGTCATTTTTAGAAAATAAATGATAAGAGAAAAAAAATTCATGGATGATATCCCATTATCATAATAACATTATAGTATATAAAATATACTGTATTTATCATTCATTTTTAGAAAAATGATGTAAGGAAAGGAAAATAAAAGAAAATTAATTGAAATAAAAATTAGACAGTTAAAGCTGATTTTTACAACCTGAATTCTTATCCTTGAGAACCACATTAATGAACATTGAAATGGTATTTTGGGTGAGACCATAATGATTATAATTTTAGTGAGAAGTGTTTGGTAGGTATTGATCATAAATTGAAAAGGATTCAAGGCTTCAGAGTTTTGAGGAGAAGAGTTGGTGAGAGGTAGTATTTATAGGGGAGATAGATGTTTTATTTATTATTCTATACATTAGATTATAATTTTGGCTTAGGGATATGAATATTTTTAAAATTATCAATAAATACATTAAAATAACTAATTATTTTTTTAGATTATGGGCTATCATCAGAAATACATCATCTAGGACTTAATAATTCTTGTATTTGTTAAATACAGTAAATTACCATATATCACTATTCAAAAAATTCAACTATTTATAAAAAATTCCAAAAAAAATAACCATAACCCCTTTTCAATGTGTAGAATAAAAAAATTGGTTCTATCTTATGAAAATAATTTTCTAAATATGTAAAATTCAATTTTAATATAAAATCATAATTTTTTTTTTAAACGAAGATTCAAATAATATAACAGATTTTATAACACATTTAAAAATTAAATATGGTCTCATAAAATTTATATGATTATCATAATAACCGCAAAATATTTATTTATGATTCTATTTTATGCAAATAATTTTTCTTTTAAATAATTTTTTTAATTATAAAATTTCAAAAAAAAATTATGTTTCAAAAACATACAAACAGTTCATTTATCATTTTAAAACGTTTATATAATTATTAATTTATATAAATTTAACATAGTTTAATTTATATGATAGATAAATTTTATTTATAATTTAATTCATGAAGATACTATTATATTGGTCAAACTACTACTTCTAATTGAAATATTACTATTACAATGATCATATTTAATAGTATATTACAGATTTAAATTCTATATTGCACGAAACATAATCTATCGAATAAGCTAAATTTTAAAAGAGACATACTATAAAATTGTGGGGTGTTACATATAACTCCAAGGTAAGTATGTTTTAACGTTAACTATTGTTATATATTTTTTTACTATTTTTAATATTAATTATGTAATAGAATTAATTTGAACATATTAACTAATTATAATTATTTAGAATTAAAAAATGGAACCCATTATTCCAAATTAAATACAAATTAATGTATCAATGTAATTTAAAATCAATCTAGCAAACAATATTAAAATGTTGTTTCCTAAGGAAAAAATTTCTTAAGTTCTATATGATTTTATATAAAAACTTAGTATTGAATTTATTCCAATAAATCACACTAAATTAATCTAAAAGAATTTAAATAATTTCAAATTGAACCCATATTGAAAATTATTCATTACTTTATTAATTCATTAAATTAAAATTTAGTTTTTAATAAAAAAGATTATTTTTCACTATTCATCGAAAAATTAATCGTCTTCATAATATTCCCAAATAAATTGTTTAAGATAATTTTTGAATATTGATTTAAAAATTTATGTCCATTATTTATAATAATATTTTTAAAATTTTAAAAAATTGATTTAACAATATGTGTATAAAATATGATGAAAATATTATTTAGGAAAATTTATTTTTCCTGGAAGAGATGAATTTGCATTACCTTTATGACTAGTAAGCATAACTATTTTAATTTTAATTAATATATATAAATATAATATATAAATTAATTTAATTAATTCATCAATATGGGTTATTTATAGCAATAAAATAGGCAAATAGAGTGCGCTTAAAAATAGTTTCAGAAAGAAAAAAGTTGTTTTAATCAAAAATAAGAACTCATTCATAAATCCTGGAAATAGATGTTTGAAATGAAATTAATGAAAATATTATTCATAAAAAATTAGTATTTAAAATCGATACTATATTAAAAATATAATAAAAATTTAAATTTCGTGATTTAATGAAAATAAATAAATGTGACAAAAATCAATATTTTTCACTATTCAGTGAAAAAACCAATGTTTTCAAAATAAAATAAAATAAAATCACCCTTAGATGATTTGGAAATTTTGATTTAAAATATATAATTTCTATAGAATACTATTATTGAATGTCTAATAAATTAATTATATTATATTTTCAAAAAAATAATAATAAATAATTTTTGAAGAAAAATCATTTTTGTAACCATAAAATTACTTTACTATAAATTATGTGCTAATTTCATAAGAATTAATCAATAAATATGTATTGGTAAATAATATATATATATTTCATAAATTTTTAAATCCTATTTATTCCCAAGACAAAAATGATTATATTATAACCATTATAGTTAAATAATTATATTTTAGTAGTATTATATAGCTCATTAAAACATGCTGTTGTGTTTAACACCAACTATTAAAAAATAAAATTTATTTAATATTTAAATATTTTCAATAATCATAGGGAGTTACATGTAATCATTTGGTAAATTATTTTTTGTATATAATAACATCATCATCATCAAACATAGCATTGAGATAATCTTTTTATGACGGAGAAGGATAATTTAAAAAAAATATGTTTAGTAACATAATAAGTAACTTAAATTATTGAGAAATTATATATCTTAAAAAAATGACTCCCTAAGTATCGATGTGTGGATGTAGTATAATAGGCTAGTATAGATGATTGTGACAAACATAAAATGATTGACGTTAGTTTTCAAAGGCATTAGATATAATTTTCCATTATGAATTTTAGTATCATATACTCTATAATATTGGGTATATAAAATGCATAAAAATATTAATATGTATTCTAATGAAATTGTGATGTTGGATATTTCTTTAATGGTTTTTATGGTTATCGAAATCATCCAATTGTAATCTATGGAATTTTTTTGATAAGATTAATGAATTCAAGAAACGTTTACCTCATACACTCAAAGTGTTGAGTATAAATGTTCTATAAAATTAATTTCTATATTATGATATTTTATAGATAGTACAAGGTGTGAAAGGTTCAAAAAATATAAGAAACAATATTTGTGGAATCCAATAATTTTTTTAAAATTATTCATTCATGGTCATTAAAACCTAAAGGTATAATTTGGAGTCGGAATAATTATTCCATGTGGGGAAAATGTTTAAGATACCTAGAAGGGTTTTTGAAACACCATGAAATTATTATGTTATGTATTAGTGTTTTAAATAATGGACTATTATATTTTTATGTGAATGGTATTATAAATGTATAATTTAAAAATATTTCAAATATTCAAGAGTATAAAATCATAGGAAAAGTAGATGTAGCTTATAATATAAGTTGACACTATGAAGCAAAGAGTCTTTAAATCAATGATTTATGAATAAAGGAATTTAAAATGATTATATGGGTCTATGAAAATATGTTTATTTTCATTTAATTTCTCTTATATGATAGGAGAGTACTTTCCTTAAAAAGTTGTTTTTAGAAAATAAAATTAGATAACTAAATATATAATCATGGTTTATGATTCATCAGGTTATATAATATGTTTTAAAATAGAAAAAATTCTGAAAATGGTTTATCCAGGACAAAATATTTACCCACATATTTTTTTAAATATATGGAAGGATTACCTCACACTACAAATATGTTATATTTTAAAAAATTAAGTCTCCATTCTAGAGGAAAATTCTCCAAACATATATAATTATATATATGATATATAAAGTATGTTTATTTTCACAAATATATAATAAAAATAAAAAAATTAATATAAATACAAAAAAAAATCTTTCCTAGAATGATATTTTAAAGAGAATATAGTTTCTAAGATTCTTGTGGGATAATTTTGGAACTTAGTGATGTTCATTGTTCACAAATAAATTATTACATGAGTCTAAATTTGTTTTTTTAGGATACTCTTTATGGGGGGAGGTTCAATAAGGTTATATACAAATTTTAAAATTTTCCTTGATATATATTTTTCACATATAGGTATGAATTGTGTTCAAATATTTTACCAATTTCATCACTCACTACCTCTCCAAATTCCATTATGTGAATTTAGTGAATGAAACATGAAAGGGGAATATATGATTTTTACATGGTTGAACCAAAAGACGTAATATTGGGATCATGTGATTGAAAATGACTTAATTCACTAATTAACTACTAACCTCACTAATCAATATAATGGTTTAGGCTATGTCTATTATTCCTAGGGTCACTCCCCTTTCAATGGTTTTGAGTCAGCTCAATTCTACCTATGGATCAACACCTCACACTCTCTCTATCGCCCAATTATATAATGAGAAAACAATAATGGATCATAGGATAAACGTAAAAAGTCTCATCATTGATATGAATTAACCAGAGTATGTGTTGGGGACATTGAAATCCTTGGATACTCCTGTACAACCCTTCTGTGTATATCACCATGAATAACATCATCTTATTTGAAATATTATTCATGAATTTATAATATACATTATTTCCAATATAAATATAGAATGAATTCACATTTCTTTTATGAAAACAAGAATGTACTTTCCTTTTCTACACTTCAACATTTTATTATTCCTTCAATAATAAAATATGGAAGTGAATACTTTCATTCTTATAATTATTAGATAAAAATGGTTCTATGTTTATACATCTTAATATAAAGATAATAATAATTATTGTTCTGTAGATTTGTCAATAGAATAATACTGTTGAACACTTATTTTAAATAAAAAATTCCAATATACCCATAAAAATATTCATGTGAGAACACTTTCAAAATTTTAAAAATATTGAAACCCACTTCTTATCCTAATCCATCTAGTTTTTAAACATTTCAATATATTTTAAAATATTTATATCTCCTCATATTTTCCAATTCTACCTTCATTCTCAACCAGTTGATGGTTTAATGCAGGCCATTGGCATGGATAATCCAAGTGAGAAAGTTCGTTCTCTAATCTTGACTGCAACTGTGGCTATTATAGACTTCATTTGGAAGTCTAGAAATAACCAATTGTCCAAATAAATTCAGCCAATTTTTCACAATGGTGTCCAATAAATGCATCGTTCCATTCACATGGCTACCAATATCCAAACTAGTTATATGATAAATAATGTTTCGGACCTAGTTTTGTTGAGATCTCATGGTATTAATGGCAGGACAATGAAGCCACTGATGGTGAAATACATCCAATGGATTTGGCCTCTTCAACAGTGGATAAAGGTTAATGTAGATGGGGATACCTTGGGAGCTCCAAGGCCCTCTGCATGTGGTGGTGTATTCCATACCTCTCAGGGGTTTGTCAAAGGCTACTTCATTCATTTTATTAGCAATGGGTATGCCATGAAAGTTGAGCTTTGGGCTATGATTAAGGCAATAAGGTATACTGTCCATTTTGTTTGGAACGATTTATGGCTATAATTGGATTTGTCAATTTCTATTCAAATTTTTATATATTGATCGAGGAATGTGCCATGGAAAATTCTACCATCCTGGATTGATTGTTTTTGACTTCATGACTCGCTCTCCCGTAAAGTCTCGCATATTTATCTTGAATGAAATCAAGTGGATGATGCTCTTGAGAAAAAGGAAATTAATGAAGTCACCTACTTTGGGTCCTTTCTTCACCTGATTACTTAAATAGTCTTGTTCATGAGAATTTTTGTGGTGAGCTATGAACTCATCTTTGTAGAGTGATTACCTAATGCCTTTTCATGTACTTTTATTTTTATTCAATTTCTTTAGGAGTAGGTTCACCTGACTCCTAGATTTCTTGGTATATCTCCTCATTATGTACATATTATCCTTATAAGGAATCAATACCTTAAAAGGTACGTGATATATAAATATTTTCTCAACTACATCGTCCATAATTTTTTATTTATAGTTGATTAAACACCTTTTTAATTACATAAAAATTTATTTTCTCCAAAATATTGGAAATAACCGTTTGATGTCGCATCCTTCATCTAAAAAAAATAAACCACAAAATTCTTCCATAACGTGCATTTTAGAAATACACTCAACATGTTATTATATAAGACTCTACATCATTATCATCCTTTTACATAATATAAAACAAATTCAGTTTTACTTAAAAACTCATCCTAAATTATGGTGTCCCACTTCTCATACCTGATTTTTAGTTATTTTCCTTAGAAAATTATTAAATTAATAACATGTAAGGATCTTTTGAGGTTTAGTGTCTTGAAAAATAGGTATATAATACATGAGTTACATAAAAAACATTTAAATATAAACATTATTTAATCCTATTGATGGAATTCATTATTAATCTCACTTATATCACCTCATTACAAGTTATTTCCTAGAGACATACATCAATAGAATCGGGTGAGCATAAAGCCTATGGAATATGAGTGATAATCAAGGATTAATCATGATTCGTAATAATAGAAATTTATCATATCTACATGAGGAATAATATAATATCAATATCATAAGTATGTGATATATAACATGGAAATGTCGCTGTAATATAAAAATGAGTCATTCATTAGAAAATCACTACGGATTTTTACCAAGGTGTCATAATACATTTTTACATAGTTTATTCACAATGTATCAAAAAAATTATCTCTAGAGGTTTATTTTTTTTTCATTTCATTGGAATTATGTCAATTAATACCCTTTACATGTCTTACATCTGGCTAACCATATACATTAATTATCATAAAAAATAATTTCACTAGTAACCCATGGGATGTAACAATCCAGTTTTATATTAAAGATTTTTAATTTTATTTTTCATAAAACCATGAAAATTGAATTTGAATTAACTATATATAAATAGATATTCAATTAAATATGATTAAATCTTTAAGTGTTCCTTGCATTGAATATAGTTTTGTGTATTTACAACAAGCATGTGGTAGCATAGAAAATAAAGGATTGGTTTTAGAAATATAATGAGTATACAAAGTGTTTTATGTAATAGTATTGATGAGATTTAATGAAATTATTTAATTATTAGATAATAATATGGATATTAAATTAATGATGATTATCCCATGAGAGAATAATTAGTGGAAAACCAAAAAAAAATATTATATCAAAACACTTGAAAAATAAAAAAAGTAAGGGGATCCCTTACTGGGGATATTGCTTATTAAATCTTGGGAGAAGATAAAATAATCCCTATGTACTCCGTAGAAAGGATATATATAGAGAAAATGAGAAGAAATTATTTCTAAAACCCATGGGTGTGGAGTGGAATAGGAAAATGAATTGGGGTGTTTTGTAGAAAAAGGGGAGGGTTTTATATTAATTTTTAAACTAAGTCATGGTGTACCTAATTAATAATAGAAAAAGAACCATTGGATTTAAAATTGATCTTCCTATGATATTTTACAATGATTTATTTTTAATATTTTATTATTTCAAGAATATGAAATCAAAAAATATTATCATTAATGGTGTGGAACTGAGTCATGTTCATAACGACGTTAAAATATCGTTTCAATTTTGGAAGGATCATTTTAGGTCTAGAAAAAAACTATTATAACATTAAATAAGTTATTTTATTTTACAAATTTTCCTTTTGGTTATTAAATCACATTATAAATTTTTTATCTCAATTTTAGGTTATTATGTTGTCATAATACTTGCCATATTTAATTTTAAGAAAAAAAATTTAAAATCGTCATAAAATTATGAAAAATTAACCATTGGATAATTTTTATATACTAATTTAAAATATGATATATATTTTTTAAGAATAATCACATAAATATGATACTTTCAACGTTCATGTAAAAAAATTCATGAAAAATAACAATGTTTATGACATAATCTGTGTTCTAGCCCCTATAGAAATTAACTATGAAATTATAAATTTATATTATAATTTATTTGGAAAAAATTGTGCTATATAAGAATATTTTAGGTTAGAAAATTTACTTATAATTATTTAGATTATCATAGAACTATATTCTAATTTAAATTTCATATGTTCAAAAAATATAATTATGATTTCTTTGTATCCAAAATTTTATTTATCAAATTCATATTTTTTCCATATGAATTTTGTTAACTATAATAATAATAATAACATTATTAATGAAACCAATTTTTGATTTCTAAATAAAAAAATTCACTTTTATAATACTATGTTCAAAAAAAATAACCCCTTATTACATTGACATAGTACATTATGGTAAGGTGTGTGATGGTGGTATATTCATGGGTTGGCTCAACTAACATTGATCTAGTTGTGATCTCACATGACTTGATCTTCTCCCATAGTTTATTCTTCTCTATAATTTTGTGTGGATTCATTACATGGGATAGGTTAAGGATGAACCCTAGGGATGATACATCACATACAATTTCTAATAAATGGTCTTAAAAATGTATGATCCAATAGGTTGAAGAGAGGATATCTCCCATTTCAATCTATTACATATCCCCATTACCCATTATATACACTAATTATGATGGTCAAATTTTTATCAATGGTTATTATTCTCAAATTAAATAAAGTTGAATGGTTATAATATCCAATAGTTTTATTGAAAATCATTTATAATGACCAATGGTTATACAATGGTCGGATGATATTAGTTACTTTTCTAATTAAACAATATATAAACTCCACTATTCTCATATTTCATTATTCACTACTTTACTTATAATGTTTCCACAATTCTATTTAAATTTTATATTATATTCATAAAAAATTAGTTTATTTTTAAAATTTTATAGAATGAGTGATACTCATAGTAGAATTAATGACTATGGATTTTAAATTATTGCATGCATTATTCTTTTTTTATCTCCTTGTATTATTACCGAATATTATAGTCAACCTTATTTCATGATGTATACATAAATAAAAAATCTATTATATTTTGTGATACTTAAAAAAATTATTCAATAGTGATTGTGATAAATGAGTTGGTTCTTATTAATAAAATGATAATTTTAAGACGTTACCTTATCCCCCCATCATAAATTTCCATATTGAATTTTGTATCATACATAAATATAATTGTGGATATTTATCTATTATATCTTCTTCAGGATCCCATTTTTTTTCTTATAGCATTTAATTTTTGCATAATAATTTCAAATGTAAGGTTTTCTTATTCCTTAACACTTGTTCCTTTTCATTATTAATCTAGATCAGTTCTTATTCATATAAAATTATAGGTTCGAATTCCACTCCATGTGTGTATAGTATACACATTAATTTAAAATATACATTAATAATTGGGACATGGGGAATATATAAGGAACCTTTAAATAATTTGGATGTTGTTTTATCCAAAATAATCCACTACAACAATTTTTTTAATATTAAAAGGTCAAATATACAATTGAATTAGTTTTCTTTATTTCAACATCTCATGAAAAATTTCCCTTGTGAAATTCTAAAGAATACATAATCTAAAACATAAAATTAAATTTCTTTCCTTCTATTTTATTAATAATACTTTTTTTAAGCATTGTGAATCCAAGATATGATTCCATATCAGTTCGATCTTATTCATACTGTATTTCATAGTGTACAGTTCCAAACCATTCCTTCTATAACCTTGTACAAATAAGTTAGAAGTATACATATATTCCTATGAAGTTATTCATAAGGATTCATTTGAATAATTCAATTAAAATTATTGATACTGTAGAATTATAAATGTAGAATATGTTTCTTCTAAGACCCCTAAAAATCAAGTGATCTATACCACGAATTTTTTTCCTATGGTTGAATTATCCTATTATATTTAATATTAATTTATATGTGATATGTTGTTAAAGGGTTTAATTCTATACTCATAACCTTTTGAAGGATCCTATAGAAAAAATAAGTAAATCATAGATCACAAACTAAAGTAATTAATAGTATTGTCCCATAAAGTCTCACCCTTTCTTGAATATATAGAAAATCTATGCTTTTAGGAGAGAAATAATCTTGAATAGAGATAAAATGATTATAATTTGTAATTATATTTTTGATTAACAATATGGTTTTCTTCTATTGGATGTAATATATTTTCTAGTAACAAATTCTATTGAGATGTTTTCCCAATTCCATAAAGTAATGGGTAGTGTTTGTTGTACTCTTTTAGTTTGTTATCACTCCGCCTTCACTTACTGACATACCAAACACCTTGTATTATAAAAATAAATTTCCTTTTTACTGTTTTTTAATAAATAATCATCACACAGATATATATATATATATATATATATATTATTCCTTCCTAAATAAATATATAATATAGTTCTATTATCATTGTCAATCATCTATTTCTATAACTCTATAATATATGGGATATATAGCCTTGTAACAAAACATATTAATACATATTGATCAATATCTAACTCCTGAAACATCTTATATTCACATCTCTCTCTTTTCCTTTAACAGAGGATCATCTCGATTTTCATTACTGGTCTTCTCGAGTAATGATGGTTTAGTAATCATTTAGGATATGAATTATGATGTTATTTCCCATGTGAATTACATGTCTATTTTAAATAATTCATTGATAAATAGATCACCATTATTTCACATAATTGTAATAAAGCTTGTTTATTTCCTACTCTATACATAAAAGAATTCATTATCTATTCAAGGGTGATAATAAACATAATAATAAAAGGAAATAAAAATATATAAACATTTCCATTGTATCATGTTTAATCCTTTTGTGAAAATATATATTTCAATCTTTAGTGGTATATGTATACATAAAACATCTTTCCATAAAGATAGTCTCTCCATATCTTCAATGAAAATATAACTGCATCTAAATCCAAAACATGGGTTGAGTAATTTTTTCATGATGCTATATGCTTATAGATTCATAAGAATTCGCCTTCTCATTATACCTGAGTACACACCCAATTTCTTTCAATAACACGTCACTATAAAATTAGAATCTTTCCCCATCAGAGGGAAAAGTTAGCACAGGTTCACTAACAAACCTACTGTTCACTTCATGAAAAATTTATTCACAGATTTTTTGTAGATAAACATAACTCCCTTTCATGTAAACATTTTAGTGGATTATAATATAACCCATTGTTTTTTATAAATAAAATATAACATCCAACTTGACTAATGAATCTATGTACATAATTTACTGTTATATTATTAGTCCACTCCAAATTAAAATTTGTTTTTTATGAATTAATATTTATTCCCTCACTAGTCACAATGTTTCCCAAGAATTATACTTGTTGTGAAAAAATTAAAATTTAGTAAAATTACCAAAAATAATTTATTTCCTCTATCTTTTTAATATAAAAATTAGATGATCACAATTCTCCCCAAAAAATTGTAATAACTCATTAAATGTTCAATAAGTACAACATAAAATTTATCAAAGTAGTCCTCAAATACTTTATAAATCATATACATTAATATAGAATGTGTATTAGTTAATCCAGAAGACAAAAAAATAAAATTTTAATGTCCAATCATGTTTTGAAGGAAGTCTTCAAAATATATTCTTTCATCACCCTTAGTTGATGATTCCCAAAATAAAAGGTTATTCATAGAAAATAGTTGTACCACATAACATTGGTCGAATAAATTGGTCAACCACAGAAGTGGTAATTTGTTTGTTCACTATGATTAAATTATGTTATCTATTAAGAAATTAGGGATTCATTGATCCATACTTTTTATTTTTATGTATAATAGGTCCCCTAAATGGAGACACACTTAAACAAATAAATTTCCTCTCCAAAAAATCATGAACATTAATGTCCCATTCCTATATCTCCATATATTCATTTTTATATAAATTCTCCAATATTGAACTTGTTCGAGGTTTTATTTCAATTGATAAAACTACTAATCTTTAAAATTCATGTTTGGGAAATTCAATAGGAAATATATTATTGTCTTCTTGAATAATGGGCACATATCATATCTTTATACATTTAATTTTGTACCCTTATTCACAAATCATTTCCCTAATTATGTTTTTTTGGAGTCGGTTCATGAAATAATCTAGTTTGGGATATATATAATTGAATATAATGAAATATATTTCCTTCAAGACAAATGATATATCCTTGTTTCTAATATTATTATTGGAATTATATTTGACTACTAATCAATAGCATGAATAATGTAAAATACCACCTTTGGAACAACCACTAGGTTTGTTGAGAGGATGAACATGCCAAAGATCATATGTTAATATCTATATATCCTTGATTCATGAATTATTTATTTATAAATATTTACTAAAAAATATACCACTCTATGATTTTTATTTAATGTGATTCACTTTTCGTGTTTAAATAAAATAGACGAATGAATATAATCAAACTTAATCAATGAACTTTCTAGAATTATGTTTATGGGTTTGGTACCTTACACTACATCATTCGAAGGCTCAACATTGGCAATATTTATTAAAAATGCATGAAATTTATCCCCTGTGCTTTGGGGGGATTATTGGTAGTTTCCCTCAATTATAGTATAATTTGGGAATTGGCTAGAAAAAATTTACATACTCCCCACACCCAAAATATATCACTATAGGTGATTCTTACAATAACATACCCTTGTTATTTTTATTTGGAAATTTAGGATCTAAATATACATGATGGTTTTGACCTATATGACCATTCATTCTACACTTTTATCACTTTCCACTTCCATATATACAATTCACTAAATTCTTCTTCCACACTTGTTACACAAGTGTTTTTATTTCATTATTTCACTTAAATGACCGTAATTGTTTCAAAAAATTATCTATATACTTTTTTTCATATCATTTATTCCTTCTGATAATTTCAAATTTCTAAAATCCATCCCCTCTTTTTTATCACACCATATCATTTCCTCGTTACTCCCAAATTATTGGATTTTCATATCCTTTCACAGATGAGGTCCTAGTACTCCAAATATTTGAATGATCTTCCAAAAACATTCAATGATAAATCATGAATTTATTTATGTAAGACTCTTAAATTTCATCTCATAACATCCCAATAATTTATTCCTCATTTTATTTAGTTCAATTAATTTTGTTTCCCTTTTTATGTGAAGTATATTATGAAATTAATTTCTGAAAAATACTTATTTGATGTATTCCAACATGATAGATTCACCCTTATCCATAGGATATTTTATTGATTAATTTCCAACATTGATCAGTTTCATCCCATAAGTGATATACAACTAAAGTAATTTTCAATTCCTTGAAATACTAGAGTAGAAATAATATCCTTTCTATATAATTGATTTATTGTTTTGTGATCAATGGATTTATGATTCCACTATGAACATGTCCAAATAAAATATGAAATATTTAAATAATATTTTTTATTTTATTAGTGGAGTTGGATCCTCCACATGGTTAATAATAAAAATAAATACATGATTTAGAATCCTCAAGAATTTTTAAACTCAAACTCCCACTATATTGTTATTGGCTTATTTCTTTTTCCATCACATCCATTATTTTCATGGGTCTATATATATCTCAAAATTATTATATAAGAAAAAATATAAGTGATAAAAATTTAGTATTGTAAATCTTATAATTATAGTTGGAAAGGGGGAGTTTAATCCCACAATAATATAATATCATTCTTCAACACTCTTATAATTAAATCCTATCTTCTAAAAAATAATCACATTAGTTTTTCATCATACATATTGGTTCATATAAATGATGTGATCAACCAATGTATATCATTAAGAAGTTTCTATCTATGTGGGAAATTGTTTTCCAATCATAATTCATAGAGTGAATATTGATTTGATACTCAACTATATTTTTTAGGCTGATTACCCCTAGGATCATCTGCACTACATACACATTCAAGTTCCATTATCCAAACTAGGATGTAATGTTACGAAACCAAAAAACCTATACATTAATAAAATTTATGAGGTTTTTCTATATTTAGACTTATACATAGGGTTCTTAAGAATGTTTTATAGTAATTATTATATAGATAACTAAATCTTCCTCTCATACCAACTATGGTTACCCACCTTTATCAAACTTTATTTTTTTAATAATTCCTTAACCAAATATAACATTATTAACTTCCATAGATCTTTTTAGGATTACTAAATTGAAATCAATGTACCAAATATAATATGTGCATAAAGGAAACATAAATTAGAAATTTATATAATCCTCTTGAACGAATCATTTATTATTCCCTCCATGGTTACATAAATTCAAGTTACTTCCTAGGGACACAAATCAATAGAATATGAGGATCATAAATCCCAAAAAGAAATAAAAATAAAAAATGGAATTTGACAAATCATCATTGATTAAAAATGAGGAATAAAAATAGAACATGATCATAAATACATGAGGATTCATATAAGATCGTGATTTTAAGTGTATGAGGATTAACATATAAATGTGGATATGATATAAAAATGGTATAATCATAAGAATACCATTGTGGTGTCGTAAAACGTATTAAAATGGATATTCACCAATGTATGATAAATGTGTTATATCTATATATTATTTCTTTAACCAATTAATTATACTGATATCAGGGAACACCAATCCTATTTATTACTTCATGTGTTCATCAGAGATAAATTATCCTAAGAAATAATTTCATTAGTAACCCTTGGTAAACAATTAGTGGGATTCATATTAATGACATAGAATATTGATTATTTTAAACCCACATGAATGGAATGTGGGTTTCATATTTGAAAAGAATTAAACAATTAGGTATATATACATCTATTATGATACCGTTCAATAAAAGTATGTTTCGGTTTTCACAATAAAGAGTGGGTTTCATGGAAAAACAAGGAATGCTTTTTTGTAACACAACGAGTACACAAAGTGTTAGTGGATTGAGATTTATGAAATAGTATATAAGTATCTAATTATTATATAATCAAATGTGATGAAATGGAATGAATATAAACCCATGGGAACATAAAAAATTTAAATTCCAAAAAAACTTATTACAACTAAATACATAAAATCCAAAATATGAATAGAATCCCAAACATCAATAGTTTTCAAATTAATCATAAGAGGATCTCTTTATAACATTAAGTACTCAATCAAATGTATATAGGGATATAATGTGAGGGTGAATTCAAGGTAAAAGTATTAATAGTGGAATGGAATGGGATAATGGGAGAGTTTTAATAGAAAAAGAGGGGGACTGTTTATTAATTTTCAAACATAGGAATTGAAATACTAATTAATAAAAAATCAATAGCTTCACATGGTTTTTCCCTTTATTAATCTGAAAGGAATTATTTTTAATACATTTTTATTTTATGAACCAAAATAATATCATATATGTTGTATAAGTGAGTCATTTTCATAAATAATTATTTTTAAAATCATAAAATATCTTTTATATCTAGGATGGTTTTTAGAGGTTTGGAAAAATAATATTATCACTATAAAATAAAATATTATAAATTAAAATATACTTTTTTAAATAAAAACCCCTCTAAAATTTATTAAATAAATTTTAGGTTATTATGGAATCGTAATACTAACTATATATTCATATGATAGTTAATTTTTACAAAAAAAATTTACTATCATTAATAATTAAAAAAAATTCCCCATTGGCTGATTTGAATGTGCAGATTTTAAAAAATCTATTAATTTTATCAAAAGAATCTTATAAATATTATTATTTTAAAATATAAAATAAATATATTTATTTATTGTAAAATTATATTATTAATGACATAATGTGCATTTTATCATTATAAAAATTATTTCAGAAATTATAAATTACATTACCGTTTATAATTAAATAAATATTGATTATAAGACTATTTCTTGAATATAATTTTTATCTAAAATTGTTGTATTTATCATTGAAATTTATTTTTGTAGAAATTATATAGTTTTTAAAAAAACTATTCTATTTTCTTTTTATCAAAAATCATATTTAACATATTCATATTTTATTCTTCTTCATTTTATTAAATAAAATAATTGCGGAAATGGACCTAAAGAGAAAATATTTCATTTATAAAAATAAAATTACACTTTTATAATTCAATACTCTTGACATATAACCCCATATTACACCATCGTTCATCTTTAATTCATCAATGTTATCCCTTCATTACCCATTATATACTCTACTTCCAATGGTAATGTTATTACTATTGGTCATAATTCCCAATGGTCAAAATTTCAATGGTTATATTGACAAATATTAATATTGAAAAGGATCTATATTGACTAACAGTCATATAATGGTAAGATCCTGACAGTCTGTTTTCCCCTTAAACATAATATATATATCTTCCACCAATTGCATACTTCATTTTTAACTACTTCACATATAAATGTTTTACACATCCTAGGATAATGTATAATTTATTCCAAAATAAATTATTTATTTATATTGTATTTATACCGTGATAGATATTATTTTAGGAATTAAAGCCTACAAATTTTATATTATTTTGTGTATTAATATATTTATTTAACGTCCCTATATTATTTCATGCACTTGTAGTCAAAATTATTTCTTGATGTATGAGGAAATATAAAATTAATTCTTTTATGTTATAAAAAAATTAAAATAGACTTTGTGAAACACGATAAATTTCATTAATAATGAAAGAAATATTTTGGTTTATTAATTTAGTATTACATGGAACATTTCAGAGAACCTGGCATGAAACTCCCTTGGGTTTTGGTTAGATTATATCCTCTCAATTATGGTCAATAAACCTTTTAATGTCACATACCATACTGACGAGAAACAGGAACCAACATTTTGATGATTCACATCAACCTTTTGAAACCCTAAAACCGACCATACAAAGTCCCACACTAACCTTACCCGAGTGTGTATCAACCTTACGAATTCATGTGATAACATTACATTGAATTGTATCTGCATAAAAATTCCATTTAAAAAATTTATTCTACATTGAAAAAAAAAATTTGAATTCTTTCCCAAACCATATAAAGGTATTGCATCTTAACCTTACACTTTTCAAACAAACTATGTTCCAAAATTATTACGAACATGTATCAATATTAAAAATAGATTTTCTATACCTTATGAATAGATTATACCAAGGTATTTCTAAACCTTAATGGGGTGGTATAAACCCTACATATATCCAGAATTCTTCCATTATTTTTCTATATTTTCATAATCATCATATAGTATTTAAGATATAAAAATCACAAACATAGTAAGAAATCATTTTATGATTTTATAGAGATTCCATCAACTTTCATTAAAAAAATTAATAATCAAGAATGACACCATGCTTTCCATCACATGATAATTCCTTCTAACATAACATTTATTATCAAAAATATAATCATAGAACCATTGTTATCAATATTACCTCTTTTTTTATTATGACCTTAAATACAACTAAATTAAATAAAATGAATCTTCAAGAGAAATTAGTGATTTATGCTTTATTATTTTATCCACATTATTGGTAATGAAATATAAAAATATATACTACAATCTACTATCATACTCTACCTTTAATACTTATCCCTATTTAGTTTTTTACTTAACGGAGATAATATCATCAACCTCAATTCCCCCTTTAAGAATGGGGAAACCACAATCTCACCTTCTCACCCCTTGAAATTTCATGAAAAATTATCCAAATTTTTTTCCTTTAGAAGAAATACTACTTTATTTTTACGTTCTTTGTTATTTATTGAATTTCATGGAGGAAAATCATAATATTTTTATCTTCTACCCCTTTGTCATGGGAAAATAACTCTGTCTAATTCTTTATCATCTACAATTTTTACTGAGAGTAATTTATTGTATCAATTTAATATGACATTTATATTGGACTTTTCAAATCATCAAAATTTATTATAGCCAATTATGATTTACCTTTTTAAATTTATATTCATTAATTCAAAGAGTCCATGTAAGTGAATGTATGACATAACATTTGAGTTGTAAACATATTAATTATTCCATCTCATATTCATCATTATATTGAAAAAATGTTTTTTATAAGGATGTGAAAAGTTATATATATATATCGCTGAATAATTTAATCCCTAACAGATTTACTATACTATTTTCTCAATAAATAACGATATCATCTCCCAATATCATAACAAACTATTATTAGAAATTGTAATCAAAAGAGTTATGACATTTCAATTGATGAATCATTTGATACCTCTTATTAAAACAAAATTGGTAATAAACCCTGAAATCTGTGATATCAAAATTTTCAAAGGTTCCTTCATTCAAAAATAACATTGAACAACCACTAAAAATTTATCTTCAACACCCCCCCTAAATTTAAATATCACATCTTTAATTATTCATAAATTTTAGGATAAGAACTTATTGATAAATAGCTCTTCATGATCAATAATATTTAATATCCTAATAATATAATCAACTAAAGCTGGGTTTTTAATATAGAATGATAAAAAAAATTCTATCATTGTGGATAATATAATTTTTATTTATTTTTAGTTCTATGATTCCTCTATACACCCACCCTGGCATATTCAGAATGAAATGCTAAATTCAATCATATTTTTCATTATGAAAAAAATTCCATATATATCAGAAATTTCTTAATCAATTTCATAAATAAAATTAATTATTGTATAAAAATTTAGTATTGAATCCATGATGGATCTAAAATGACTCAAACACTACTTGTTACATGATAGTTCCATGTATAATAAATATCCATTTTTACCTCTAAAATAGGTGATTTGTGAGCACATTTTCCCTATGAATTGTATCTCCCCATGAATTATTTTCCACATTAAACAATTTATAATCACATAAAAAATATAGGGATATGGTTATCTTCATTTTCCTAAATTTATTAATTCAGGTACACATGTTGGACAACCCCTTATTTCCCACATTCTTTGAAGACTTTTTAACTTTTTTAATACCACTTATATATATCACAAAGTGTGTATTAGAATTATTCGTACATTGAATTCATATTCTATTTAGTTGTGAGGTTCAACGCACATATGTGGGTTTCTTATGATAAGTACCACCTATGATCCCATTCTTCTTTCTCCATTTATAGATAAATCCACAAATATTCCTTCTGTTCTTTGTAATGTAATGAATAAAACCAATAAATCATGAACCATTATATTCCACTCCATGATCCATAAAATATAATTATTTTTTTATAATATTAGGTGATTCCATATTCATGTGTTTGGTAACTTCCCTCAAAAATTCATTTCAATTCTATTTATTTTCTTCAGGAGATGTTTTCTCTCTTTCTATGAAAGATGTTGTTAGTGAAACTTTTTTGGTTCTTAGTGAACCCTTATTTGAGTTCAAATTTTTTTTCTTTAATTTATTAAACCTATTTGATAGTATATTGATATTTTTTCTATGGAAAACAATTCCCTTCTATGCTAGAGGAAAGTATATATTCCCCATTACTACCTCTTATTTCTTCATAACATAATATTTTAAAATATTTCTAAGATAATAATATATGGGAATATCCTATTGAAATCATACCTCATGTGGTTTATTTTTGGTTGAAATTTATATGACAAATGTGTATTTTTATTGAACTCTTTATATTCTTGAAACAGACCAATAACATGTTCAATATATCATCAATAGTATAATTTTATTGAAAAAATATTTTAAGAGAAAATATATATGGATTTTTTAAAGAATTTATTCTTACATTTTAATTTAGAAAATGAATTCTTATGACTCATAGATTACTGTTTTAATCATTTTTTCAGTACACTTATTTATGCTTATTTGGTATAGTTATTATTATTTATATTATAGGTTTTTATCCTCTACTTATGTTCCTATTATACCTTGCTCTATTAGGTCATTTTAGTGGTCACTAAAACACAATTATGATCCTAACCATTTAATTCCATAAATTTAAAATTTTCCATTTTAGATATTTCTATAGGAAATTTTCAGAACCAATGGAATGCTAAAGGAGAGAGTAGTGTAGAGTACCTTTGAGAAGTCCCCCACTACTAGGTTATAATGACAACCTATTATACCACACATGATGGTCATTGGGACGTGGAATAACATCTTTTTTCCTAGATTACATTGCCTGGTGACTGGTTTCATTATTCTCATAAAATAATCATTGGAGTGGGTCCCACTTTCATTAATTTGGTCCCCAAAAACTCTTTATTCCCCTCAGAGCTTATAGAATATTCCTAAATCCATTATAAGATATAAATATACACCCGAATTATTCATTAAAGGATATAGTTTCCATGTATATTCATTCTACATCTAAATTTTGATATTTTTCTTTCATTCATGTGATCTCAAACATTTGTATCACTTCCTACAACTATATACTTGTTGTATTCTTGTTATGGGATACAAAAGGTTCTTTAGGGGTCTTTTATTTGGATAGATAATTGGGTATTCCTCCAAAACCAATAAAATTCTATCCATGTAACTTCTTCTCTTAGATAAAATAGTAAAAGCTAAGGTTATTATTCTTTTAAAACGTTTTGTTTCATAAAAATAAAAAATAATAATTAAAGATTTGGATTCTTGATAAAACAAGTAAAATCATGGTTTAAAAAACCTCTTATGGAAATTTTGGGGATGAAACATTGGGACTCCATAAGAGATTTTTACCAAACTCTGTTATCAAACTGTTGTGCCTTGTTCTTAGTTTTTTATTTCTACTATGATTAAATATCTTTATAGTAGATTATACATATTTAAATATTTTAATTATATCAATTTGAGATTAAATTTATAAAAACAATTACAAGAATTTTCACCCGCTCCTTCTATATCAACTTCGACCAAAAATTATTAATAGAGGAAACCATGATTTCAAAACCTTTTGATATGATAAGGAATGATCATTTCGAGATGGCCTCTAACTATAATATCTGAGGTTCCACAAAGGGTAAATCTATGGGTATAGATATATACATTGATGTGTCAA
Source organism: Viscum album (assembly GCA_963277665.1). Lineage (NCBI taxonomy): Eukaryota > Viridiplantae > Streptophyta > Magnoliopsida > Santalales > Viscaceae > Viscum > Viscum album. The sequence continues at coordinate 1,030,088,432 of OY728140.1, forward strand.
TATACAGTATTTGGGAAACTAGAATCTCTATTTTTCTTAAAATAATCGGATATCTAGTTTAGAAAATTGTATTGCATGAATATACCACCATCAAAGGAAACCATGTTGAAACGGACCCCAAATGATAAAGATTATTTTTATAAAGATGTTAAATCCATGAATAATATATATTATGGAATGGATTGGAATTCATTTAATATTGTATCCCTATGTGAAACTACTCTTGTACTTTTGAAATTATATAACTATTTACATTAGGGTACTAATAAAGTTAATGATATTATGCTTGGTTGAAAACTGTATGGTTTTGAAATACTTTTTATGAATCATAATGAGTAAAAAACTAAAATATTTACCGGCATTCCTGATATATTCAGTATAAGGTTGTCTTTAGGTGTTGTAGATAATATGGAGACACCTATGATGATGATACATTGGTTATTGAAAAGTTTTTTTTTTCATCTAATATGATGATAATACATGAAGAAAATCATGTAAAAAATATAATAATTTAAGAAAATATTTTGTATATCATGACCAAACAACAATATAATAAAGAAGAATTTGATAAAGTAGACCAAATATGTATATTAAAAGAAAAATATTTCCATTAACGCATTCGATGATGACACATCTAGCAGTGAGGTCGAAATCATGAACTTGGTCAAAAATCTATGACAATTAATGAAGATAATGAAATAATTCCATAATTAAAAGTAGGTAAAATAATAATATAACTATGATTATGGTGTTATGGTTGCAAAAAACGTCACATCAATAAAAATTTCCCCTTCAGTAAATTAAGGGAAGCTTGAAGGATTTCAAAATATTAACATAGAGTGTTGGTGTTAACTTCCTCTCCTTGTTGAACACATGTGGGAAAAGTTTTATGTTCGTAATGTCCCATTTTGATGTAATATCTATTTATTACGCATTTTATTCTATAAAATGTTCATTTTTTCTATAAATATAAATTATGAATATATTATATATGATAAATAATAATGACAACAAGGTTTTTCTTAATATTAAATTTAAAATTAAAGAATATTAAAAAAATACAATTATTAATGAAAATGATGAAAATTTATTATAAAAAGAGAAAATAATGGAGTAAAATGAAAATGATAAATATTTTCACTCCAAAAATAATAAAGATCAAGAAGGAATATTATTTTTTTAATTGGAGGAAAATGAAATATTAAAAAATGAATTTGATAAAGTTAAAAATAAGATTTTTTGTTCAAAATATCTACATCAATGTTAACAAATTAGAAAATACAATTGAATATATTAAATAATAACTTTCCATGATAATCAATTTTATGTATAATATTATTTTAATTTTATGTCCCTAGTTTATTGGTAAAGATACTTATGGTATTGGTTTCTCAAATATACTAAATACTTCAAGGAATCTAAATAATGTAGTAGTATTAGAATATGAAGCAGGCATAACATATTCTTCTAAAATTTCCATGTTATGCATAATTTTCTTATCTCTCTTTTTAAGCATCTACCATGAATCTTGTCAGACCACTCTTCATTTTGAATTCAAATCTACAGCTAATAGAATTCTAAAAGAAACTTTTAAGTTTTCAATTGGTGTATAAAAATTAATAGATTCCTAGAAATTGTATGTGCCTCCAATATACCCCCAATGAAGGGATATTCTAGTCTGACAATTCATAATACTCACAATAGATTGAAAGGAGACATTATGACATGGAAAAACAATTTTCCTAGATATAACATAAATATTTACAGCCTCTATGAAGAAATCAATCACCAATATAATTGTTGAAGGATAAATGTGGTGATGATTATTTCTATACATATTTTCTCAAATAAAGAAAATAATATGAGTAACTAATGAGGTACGAAAAGGAATCTTCATAGAAATATTTATATATTTTGTTGAGAGATGTAGAAATTAATATGAGATTATTCCATGCATGTATTAGAGGAAATTACTTGGAATCTAATTATGATACTTAAAGATGGTCTCAATCAAGAAATTTATCTATAATAGGACCTCATGTAGTGGATTGTATCCTTGATTTCATTTTTATTATTACTCATAGAATGCTATGTTGGACTCTATATATGATATATGTTGTTTTATTTTTAACAACACCATGAGGATAGTTAATAACCATGAAAAATCCATGGTAAAATATATTCTAAAGGATAATAAACTGAAGAAGATATTATAATACTAAATACAAATAATACTCTAGGTTCAGTTCTATGAATAGAGTAATTATATTATACTACCTATGAAATTATCAATAAGTAGGTCATTCATGTTGTTTAATATATTTCTAATAGAGGTCCTCATCCTAGAGTGACCACTGCCACAATCCTGGTCTTTATTCAAATGATGAGTCAACCAAATGGATTTGATGATTTTCAACCATAAAGAATGTGTAAATTCTCATAAATATTAATTTAAACGATTTTGAAATAAAGTCATTCTTTGCAATCGACCATAAAGTATCTGATTAACAACTTGGATTCCACAAAAATAGGACAAGACTAGGAGTAATTGTACATGCCCAGGAGATGATGTCATATATTGAAAAATGATGTGTTGGATTAAATTTCATGGTAAAAATTGAAATATAAAATGATTATTATATAATATAAGGGATATTATTTCTTATAGTTATAAGGCATTGTACCATCTATGAGTGGTTCTGTAGCCTTTTATTATATTATTTCTCCTCACCTCAGTTCAAAATCTATTTCATGGGAAATAGATTCAGATTCTTGAAATTAATAAGGGGTATTTGGTAATGAGATATTGTTTCATTGATTATTTATGTCATTTCATATGTTTTTATTGGAAAAAAATACCATTAAGGGAATTTCTAATTGTTTGATTCACCATTTTAGTGGTCATTTTGGTTTATCTAGCATATTTTAATTATATTTTAATGATAATATTATTTTCTTCTCAGATGGTATTTGTAATTATATTCAAAACATATATATTATTCTGAATGACTATAAAAATATATGTGGACAACATATTGATGAAAAAAATAAGTTTTTATATCTCTAAGAACTTCAAGACTATAAGTTCCAAATATATTAAGGATGGGCATGGAATTAATAGAAGGAATATTCTAGGGGACAACATGGGTTCCCCCTAATTGAATATAATAATATAATTACATATATTTGATGATTTTTTAGTATAATCATATGTATAATTCTTGAAATTGAATAGAAAATTGCATTCATTTGGTGTTAGGATCACTTTTGTGAATAGATTTTCTTCCTCTGTTCATATTCATATTATCCCAGTGTGTAGTGCTCCCCAAATGTTCTTAAGCACATTGATCTTACCCTTAAAATTTTATTATGGTACTCTCATCAATAAAATCATCATCTTTGGGATAGCTTTTATAAATATTACAATCCAATTAATAAAGAGTGTATCAGCCTTAGTGGAATTGATGATAACATGTTGTGGTTATAATAAAAGTTGGTTTATGAGGAAATCTTAGGAAACACTCTCATAGAAAAATTCATTTTAAAAAAATACCTCAAATATCAATTCAATAGGAATAAAAATACCCAAATTTCCAAACTATTGTACCAAATTAAATGTAAAATACAAGATACTACTGATAACTAGCATTGTATTATCGATAGAGGTGAAATAATTTTATAAAATGATAATTGAGTGGGATCACCAATCTTCATCCCAATGTATCACATCGCTGACATAATATTCAAGAAAGGTACTTCCCATCCATATTTTCTTCAATTAGTTATAAATAATTAATATAATATTTTTTATCACATAATTCAAATGGTGGATGAACTTTTGCATTTTTCCTTCATTATCTCTTTATCATGAAATTTTATATTCTCAAACTATTAAATGATACTTCATACACATCATATTTTAGATATTATGGGTAGGGAACTCTATTGTAAACCTATTGACATAAAATATAAATTCATTATTTGAAACATCAGATTTATGGCCATCCACATCAATATTACAATTTAAATAAAATATAATAAAATTTATTACATGTATGTATTTTATGAGAATGAAACATTGAATCATTTATGTAGTTGATTATTTAATGTTTCTAGTTGAGATACACATGGGATTTTATGAGGATCCTATTCAGATACAACAGTCATTTTTAATTGGATGAAATATTCCAATAAACTAGTTTTGAGGATCATGAATATATGAACATCATTTACTTAAATAATTCTATTCAATTTATCATTGGACACTTGTTGATTTGGGAGTCCCAGACCACTATTCATCATCAAGGATGGAATCCTAACATAGCCTACATCAAATATATAATTCTCTTTATCTCAATTAAACACTTGTATTTCTAGGAAAACAAGTTATTATTAGTTATCTTTTTTATTTCTATATTTTGTTTCATTCTTCAACTAGGGTGGAATATCATAGAGAGAGGTCTCGATCTTGGGTGTGCTAGATGGTTTAAGGTAGGTCCTTAATGATTTTATAGATGGAACCTGTGTTAATTGTATCATATGTAGGGGTGGTATTGTTTAAGACCCTCTTGGATTATTCATCTTGGACTTTTCAATTTTCTTTAGGGATTATAGATCAATTAAATATTAATTTTGAGAAAGGATCACTCGAATCTACATTTAAAAAATCTATTGTCATGCCCTCTACATAGTAGAATTTGACTATTCCATGGTGATAAAAAAAAAATTGGACTCTCAACATACAAATCATACGCTAACTATTATATCCAATAATGTAGAAATATGATTCACTATGATGTCGAAACTATGAACACCATGTGGAATGGTAATATGGTGGCTGAAATTCATAATTACAAAGGTAATTAAGTAATGGTATTGGTCATCTTTTTGAAAATTATATCTTATCCTTTGGACCATGCTAAAATTTTATGTTGTTATTTCTTTATAATTCTTCACTACCATAACTTGTGACTTTTATACTCTAATATTTACATTATAAAATATAAATTTTCAATTATCAGTTACGCACAAGGGATTTATTAATTGACTTGGTGAGTCTATACTCAAAAAATACATAATATATGAGTTTTCCATAGGGGATTGAAGTAATTCATTTCTCATGGTCACATGATGTCATGGAGAAAGGAAATGTTTGATTATGCATGCTATCATGTGATACTATTGGTGAAAAAATGTACAGATAAACTTTTATTTGATGGAGACCTTTCAAAATCAAATTATATCTTGAGTAGCATTTTTATTTTAGTTAATTTACCTCTTTTATTACATTAATGGATCTAGATATTCATATTAGTTTTCATAACTAAAAATTCTTTTGGGTTGACAATATTTTTTTTAATTAAATGTGAATTATTTTTTATGAAGTGGTATTCTCTAAAAGTTCCTTACAATTTATCAAAGAAATTTAATGGGTATTAACATGTTATTACAAATAATGTGATTCACATTTAATATGATGATATATTTCCAACATATTTTTGAAATTTATTCAAAAAAAATTTCTGTAATATTATATAAGTGATTATAAATGGTATATTATAATGTTTATTTGAAAAAATTCAACAATCCTTTACTACAAGTGGGATATTGAATGAGATATTCCCAAAACCCTTTCACATATAAATTTTTTTGGTTCATATCATAGGGTAAAATATAAACATGTCATCAGATATTTTATGTAAAAGTCAAGACTATGTGATATCATTTAGACTTTTTATAATATTTAATGTTATAGTATATCATATTTTAGTGAAATTATATTTCATAACTTTTCATGTTTAAATCATAAGTTGTGCATGGATTGATATCGTATGTCACTTAACAAGAAGTCCAAGTGCAAGAAGATACACTATATTTTTTCATATGGATGGAAAAATGATAATTTTTATCATTAATGTAAAACTTCCACATTACCTATCAGAAATGATGACATTTTATAATTTGTGGCATAATGGATTTCATTATTCTTATAAGAGTTATTGGATTTGGCCCATAGCATATACTCATGAATTATTATAAAAAATAAAGAAAACCACAAGTGGTTCATTATTGATATATCTACCATTATCTAAGTCCTATAGACAAACCATAGATGTTTAGAAATATTAAATCAATTAATAATATAGTATTTGTTTTAAAAACTCATATATGACAATTTTGGCACTATTTAGTATTTGGTTACTGTGGGAGTCATAAAAAATTTATCACTTCAAAAAAAATTATTTAATAAACCCACTACTGGAAAAATACCCTATACCAACAGTTTGTAACTGTTGGTATAGGTCCCCAAACCGTTGGTATAGGCTATACAAATGGTTTAGAGGACCGTTGGCAAGTAAGCCATGCCAATAGTTCTATACCAACGGTTTTGGGAAAACAGTTGGTATAGGGTCTATACCAACGGTTCGGAAAACCGTTGGTATAAGTAATTAGAAAATCTATACCAACGGTTCTCAAAACCGTTGGTATATGTATTTTAAAAAAGAAACATCCGGTGGGATTTGATCCCAGGACCTATAGTTTATAACAGAATGACTTAACCACTAACCTAACATGACTTTTGTTAACATAATTTCATAAATATATATATATATGTATTGTTCTAATTATTTTAAATTTTGATTTATATAATGTTTTCTGTAGGTAGATTCCAAAAAAAATCAAAGGACCTTTCCCAATGGTTTTGCAAAACCGTTGGGAAAGCTCTTGTTTTTTTGGGTATTCTGGCCAAAGGTTGATTTTTGGGCACCCTTTCCCAACGGTTTTCCCAAACCGTTGGGATAGGCTACCCTTTTCCAACGGTTTGGCCAAACCGTTGGGAAAGGTGGTCCAGAATTCATCTTATCCCAACGGTTTGGCCAAACCGTTGGGAAAGGTTAGCCTATCCCAACGGTTTGGCCAAACCGTTGGGAAAGGGTGTCCATAATTCATCCTTTCCCAATGGTTTGGCCAAACTGTTGGGAAAGGTGGCCAAAAAATGGGCTTTTCCAATGGTTTGGCCAAACCGTTGGGAAAGGGTACCTATACCAACGGTTTTTACAAACCATTGGTATAGAAGCGTTGGGAAAAATCATTTTTCCAGTTGTGACCATAACATGTCATATTAACCTAGAAAATTCATGAAATACATCAAAACTCTCAATTTATATTTATGTTAAAATTTATAACATCAATTATTTTTATCATTCAATAATAAGTTAATTACTTCAAAATCATTATGTCATAGGTAAATTAAATTAATTAATTTCTAAAAATTATAAATAAAATAGAATTATGTAGGAAATATTTTTACCTTTATAATGATTATTTATAGTAGAATTTATTATATGTATAACACTATATTAAAAATGATTTAGTTATTACACTTTGAATTTATCACTTTTAACACTTTTTTAAATAAAATAATAATAAATGTCCTAATCTAATACAAGTGGATCTAAAGGATCATATTTTATTCCAAAGGTTGATATTGGTCAAAATACAGTTATCAAATAGAATTAGTACATCTGTTAGGTTAATTATAATTTCATTGATACCTTTAATTACCCTATTTACTTTTAGCAGTGGTAACTAAAATTGAAAAGTTACTATTCACCAAAAAATATTTTCATCATGTTGAACCACATTTTACTTACTGATGTCAATCGATTTCTATAAGATTTTTGAAATTCAATTCACATAAGCGGTAAAATTAAATTTTATGCAAATTTCAAAATGTGCCAAAAAGGTGGGTAATAGACGTTAACAAGTTCAATAAAATTTTATACATATGATTATATTATAAAATGACTCCAATGAATTAAATTGAACATATATTATTATTATTTATCTATTTTGACTTAAAATAAATTTAAATAAAATAAAAAATTATTTAAAAAATTATTAGGTTTTAAACAATAACGCAGGGTTTTTCACTATCATCAAAAATTGAAAGCATTTAGAAAATTACCAAAAATTCACCGAATGGTAATTTTAATATTCCACATTGAAAAATGATGTATATTTTACAAATTTAAAGAAATAGAAGCTGTATTTATTTATTTTAAAAAATATTTCAATTTTCAAAACTAGAAATCTTGTTTTTTAGGAGTAAAAACTATCAAAATATTGGTATGTGTTTATGAACAATTGAAATGTAAATTTACATTAAGTGACCCACATTGGATTAAATGAACAAAATAATCTAATTATACTTCAAACCCATTCAATTATATAATATAACAGTCTATATAATTTTGACTAAATATGTTGTTTTCAATTAAAATTTAGTATTTTTCACTATTCCTAAGAATATGAATGTTATTAGAATAGCACTGAAATTTTATTGAAACTAAATTTTTATGTACCAGTTATAAAAAATAACATTAAATTTTCAAATAGAATATATTAAGGTGTAAAATATTGCACTTAAAAATGGTTCCCCATTAAAAGGAGGTAAATTTTTTATTTTTTAAAAAATACATCTTTTATCTGAAAAATGGAATTATTTCTTATATTATGCCTAAGAAACGCATTATATGGATATTAAAATTATAAGGAATATATAAAATTCAAAATTTAGTTAGTACTATTCATAATTGTTTTTTACGGCTAGTTTGGTAAGTCGTGGGGTGCTCAAAATTGGTGTTGCGTATAGTGCAAGTTATTTAATTACTTTAAAGAAAACAACATACTATGAAATCTTGGGATGTTACATTCTTCCCAATTTTTGAAATTACATTCTCAAAATTTTGAAATTGGGCATGGAAATGCTATTGAATTTCCCAAATCAGAAAAAGAGTCAACAAAACTATCGCTTTAAAAGAAAGAAATAGATATAAAAAGGTCACCTGAGATAACCCATAATAGGATTCCAATTAGGAAAACATTGATATGGAAGATAAAATAAGTGACAAGTTTTGATGGAGAGTGATATAAAACATGATCAGGGGAAAGATAACAATAAGAAAACCAAAAACTTTCTATAGGTCAAACGGTCATTAGTTTATCAGTATGAAAAGTAAACAGACAATGTTTTTTGTTTTCTGTTATATTTCATAAAGTTGAGTAATTTATTTATGAGATTTAATAAAATCATAAAGATATATAATTACTTATTATGTATAGTTTCATCCTTAAATATATTTATGCCACTAACTCATCTATTCTCCAAATGATGAGTATTCAAGATGACTTGGTCACATCTGAAGTACTAGAATCAACTCCATATAATCACATAATCATCAAAGGAGGAACTATATTATCCCTTTTCATTAGAGATTATCCAAAACAAAATTTTTAGTACAAGATCATATGATCCCTGAAATGGATAATTCATTATAGAAAGAAATACTAATCTTAATTTCCAAAATTAAACTATCAATAAACAAAGTTCAATAAAGACCATTATATAAACAATTGTCTTTAAGATCATTAAATATAATCCAAACTAAGAATAGAACCCAAAACTCAGAATAATTTAATCACATAAACATTCATAGTAAATCATAGCATTTATCTCCAAATAACATCAACTACTCTTAATGTCTCATACAGAAGTGTAATTAAGCAAATCACATATTCTACATGATAGGCAAATCATTTCCATTAATAACCAAAATCTCTATAAAAAACATAGATTCTTCCAAAATAAAAAATCCACAATTACTCCTCAAATGAAATAACATAGTATTCTATTTTCCTTAGGCATATAGTGATCCTAGTAGAGAAAATGTCTTCCAAAATAAAATTTATCACATAATCACTAAATCACTTTCCTATACTAAGGATATTTATTTGATAAAACATATGATCCAAAACCTAAATATTATTGATTAATAAAATCAATTAACTAAAAAAATTAGTCACACTAACTAGGGGCATCAAGTATTGCAGTGGTAGGTGATAATTATGAGTCACAGTTTGGTTATGGGATAGAATCCCACAACTTTGTCTAACGCAATGAGTTGTCACATGGTATTTGTATTGTCATTTTTAAAAAACTATATTTTATAAAATTCTGAAAATGAGATAAATTCCTAAAAATGACTATAACATTATTCAACCACAAACATTATCTCATACCCCACATTTTCATCCCAATAATTAATATCATGTAATTTACTCAAATTAAATTATCATATAAACCCAAATGGTTCTCTATAAATATATCCACAAACAAAAAGATAATTCTTCTTCAAAAATAATTTCCATATAACAAACAGTAAGGTTAAACATTCAAGAGAAAATTCGTCTATTGTAATCCCATCAATAAAAATAATTAATATTTTTAATAATTTCCTTATCCACTTATTTCTATATAGGTTCTTTCTTGACCTAGTGATTATCATATAGAATAGGTCATTGACTCGGTTAATGCCCAGGTCCTCTACATGTATGAAAAATAACTGTAAATGGATTCTTAGGATCATTTTAATTTTCTTCCATATTAATCTTCATTTTTCTTCAGAAATTATTTACTTTATGTCCTTTCCCACACATAAAGAATTTCCTCTTTCTGTTGAGACACTTTCTTGGGTGTATCTTTCCACATTTCTTGCATGATGGAAAATGAGATTTATTTTCTCCACGGTCTCCACTACAGAAGCTCTTATCATTCTCCACCATTCACTTCTTTGTGTAGTTTAGGATTTGGTTATTTTTAATGTTTTTGATCATATTTTTGGATACCTGCTTTGGCATAAACACAATATCTTTTACGCCTATCGACATTAAATTTAGTTTCTCAGATCCTCCATCATGCCCCCCTTGAACCTCATGTTTAATTACTATGACTTCCATGGAATCTATCCATTGACTAAAACCAAAAAGAATAGTGTGTGTAACAATTGTCATAAAATCATTTAGATAATGACATGACACTTTATTTTAAATATAATCACCTAAGTATTTACCAAGTTTATTTATTCTCATCATATATTAAAATCCTTTAAATAGGTTTGTAATGAAAATTTGAATTATCCTAAGCATGTCCCCTGGGTGTGTCGTAACCAAGAGTGCAGCAACACCCATTTTCGTGCACCAGTTCCAGTTCTAGTCTTGATCAAAGTTGTGTTTTTTGGTGTTACCCCTAGGTACATCTATGCCAGAACTGCCTCTACATGGTTATATCCATACAAGAATGTATTTCTTGGAAACCCAATATAATATTTACATTACCAAATTTTTGGTATTTTCTTCTATACTAATTTTCAATTTCAATCTTAGGGTTGTGATTTCTAATCTGAGTTTTTCTAAATCTAGCTTCCATGGTTTGTACTAAACTTCATCAGATACCAACTATAATTCTCCAACCCTAGTTACCAAGATTCATTTCATTTTTACATAAAAATGGAATGATCATAAGAGATCATGTCTCGAAAGGCCCATTAGTTTTGTAGCCTTGTAAGTTCTAGATACATACATAAGTTTTACATTACATCATGAAATGAAAAAAAACAAAAACATTGTGTCCCATTTGAACACTCTCATATCTCTTATAATATTCTTATAGTTTAATAGTAATTCAATTCTTCACATCCTGGGAAAAATAAAAAATATAAAGGGGAGAGCTCAGATGCTCAAAATGGATAACAATATTACATAAACTATCCTAAATAAGCATAAAAATTTATGTCAATGTATAAGACTAATACATAAGCCTTTTAAACATAAAATGCCCCATAATATAAAAAATATAAATATAAAAATTCCATTTAATTATTCCTATATATATTTTACTAGTTGAATAATCACATGTTATATCACAAACTAATTATCATAATGATGGAATGAAAAATGTCAGACATCACAACCACATAGTCAAGGCCTCTTGTGACGAATACTTATATGATTTTTTCAAGGCCTTGTGCCAAGACACTTGTTTGTCTAAGAAGACCTACCGATGCATCGAGGAGCTATAGAGGGCTCCACCCATTACTTACTAAGTCTAATGCATTCCACTTATGAAAATGTTAAAACATAATCTAAACATTTGTATTAAAACTACGATACATAATGTCAATATTTTAACCAAAAACTACGAATGGTATATAAATAGCACATCCAGAATCAAACAATAGTCAATCAATAAAATATGGAAGATTTTATAATAATAAATGAAACTCAATCAATAATAATGAAGGATACTGATAAAGATGAAAATAAGCATGAAAACTATTTTATAGAAATATCCTGTTTTTCATAAAAACATTTAAAAGACTCGGTATTTATCAAGAAGCTATTAAAAATTGATTTTTGAATCAAAGTGTACCATACCACTTTGAAACATTTTAAAGGAATTTTAATATTTAAAACATTCATGTCCATATAAATAAATCCTTAACACCACTTTCAAAACATGGACATTAACAAGAAAACATTAGTTGAATAAATCATTAAAACAATTGAAATGATATTTTAGATAGAATTCATAACCAAATGAAAGACCCTTGAACACAAATAATTGAGGTAATATAAAAATTATAATAACATGAGAATAATTTTATTCATGATATAATATGTCAAAGTACATTATGTATACCATATAAAAGTGAATTGGCACATAACAAAATATAAGATTCAATGGAATGTGAATTGATAGGAAATATCTTATAAAGACTTTATCCTTAGGATAAAGATAAATAAATGACATAAATATGTGTGAAAAATATAAATAAACTAAATATTATGGGATATTTAGTGTAAAAAAATCAGAGGACATTCACACATATTATTGTAAAAACATTTCCAATGGCTTGGATGTTAAACTTAGTTAATGGAAATTGAGTAAAGATAACACTTATCAAGTTCATATCAATGACTTAAGAATTTATTAAGGGAGTGATTATGTATATTAAATGTATAGACACAAAATGGGAGTTTAAATTACTATATAAATAAATATATATTGATTTCACAAATAATCTTGGAGTAAAATAATCATTGAAGTTTCCATAAAATCCAATGAGTGGAAATCAAAACTAAAAACTACCTTACCGATTTAGTAAAATAAGAAACATACATCCCATGAAAGAATTATCATACAATGAAGATTTAAATACACATAAATAAATTATATTACACAAATAATTCAATAATGGGAGGTACATACAGCACAAAAAAGAAAAAAGTGGCAATATAGCATGAATCTCATGGGAATAGGAAGTGAGGGGAAACCCTCATACCTTGTACTTTTCCTTAGTAAAGGGTAGTCTAACCCCCTATATAATTGTAAAATCATTTTTTTAAATTATTAAATAACCACATACATAAATACTATATCATATAAGATCTTCTAATATTTCTTTGTTAATGATATTTCAGTAGTATCATTGTATTCGGTGCTAACTGATTCGTTTTCCTTTATATGTTTTGTTATGTAAGTCATGTTTGTTATGGATAGGAAGTATTTGATTCATATAATGAATTATATTTAGTTCATAAAAATTATTCTTAATAATAAAATTAAAATTATTCTTGAATGGTTATGATGGGGAGTGAATCTCATCGCGTTCGTGGAGATGGTAATCCGTACATATGCACGAGCGACAATACAAATATATTGATGGTGAAATCGTATGTAATTGGATATTTATATTATATATAAAGAATAATTAACATGTTATATTTATTATTTACATAATTTATACTCATTATTATACCCTTCCAAATAATGAAGTGTAGAATAAAAAACTATACCACGACATGGAGATGGAAAGTCGTACGTACACACATATGGTGACTTGCTAATTAATTGGATGGATAGAATAATGAATATGGTTGTACAATATTTATAATAACATCACATTATGTAAAAGGTACAAGAGTTATTTTTTTAATGAAACAACAATGAAAGATGAAGTGGAATATTAAAATAACTTTGAAAAAGGTGTTGAAATTATTTCATCTTTTTCGGGTGCTTCCTTTCTATTTGATCAGAAGGGCTCTATTGGATGGATTTATGTTCAAATTAAGACCTCTTAGTTGATGTGAGGGTATTTTAGAGGATATTTAAGTAGATTTTGGCCGAGATAAATGGCTTTGTAGGTGTGATATTAATATAAGGGGAGGTACTCTTTTATAAAAGAGATGAGGGTCACTTTAGGAAAAGCGTGAAATATTATTTTATTATACAATCATATTAGGTTTATAATGCCACAAAAATGATTTATTTAGATGATATGGTGGTTATGGGTCTAAAACCATTCAACAAGTATGTTTTAGACAGGTGTATGTCACCATATTAACCTTATCATTTAGATTTAACTCTTAGTTAAATAGTTTAACTTTTACAATGTATTCTTGTATTATCATAATAAATAATTAATAAAAATACAATGAAAAGACAAGAGAACCCCAAGTGGGTCATTATTGATATATATAACCTTATATATGTTCTTTGGAAAAAATTTATATTATTAATAATATTATATCAATTAATAACATAGTATTTGTTTTAAAAACTCATTTATGTCAATTTTTACACTATTTTGTATTGGGTTTTTCTGAAAGACATAAAAACATTATAACTCTGAAGAAAAATAATTTAATCAATCTTAAAATTTCATATTAAACTAGAAAATTCTTAAAATACATCAAAAGTCTCAATTTACATTTATATTAAAATTTATAATATCAATTATTTTAATCATTCAATAACAATGTAATTACTGCATTATCATTGTGTCATAAATAAATTAAATTATTTAACGACTAAAAATTATAAATAAAATACTTTTATGTATAAATTTTTTAAATCTTTCTATTGAATATTTATAATCAAATTTTTCTTAGGTATAACCCTATTTTAAAAATGGTTTAGTTATTACACTTTAAATATAACTCTTTAAACTTTTCATTAAAAAATTATCATAAATTTATTAATCTATTACAAGTAGAAAAAATGATCAAATTTTATTACTAATGTTTATTTTTGTCAAAATAAACTTATCCAATAGAATTAGGACTATTTTATGGTAATTATAATATCATTTTTACCTTTCATTGCCCTATTTACTTATAACGTGGTGAATAAATTGAAAAGTTACTATTCACAAAAAATTATTTCTATCCTATTGAACCAAATTCTACCAACTGATTTCAACCATGTCTCTTAGATTTATGAAATTCAATTCTCATAATCAGTAAAATTACGTTTTATGCAAAATTACAAAATTTTCCTTTAATGATAGTAAAAGACGTTAAAAAGTTCAATACAATTTTATTCATCTTATTTTAATATAAAATGACTCCAATGAATTAAATATAACATATATTGGTATTATTTATCTATTTAAAATCAACATATATTTAATTGAAATAAATAATTATTTAAAAAAAGATGTTTTTAAACAATAACGTGGTGCTTTTCACTATTCATCAAAAATTGAAAGTTTTCAGAAAAATACAACATATTCACCCAAAGATAATTTCCAAATTAAAAATTCAAAAATGATTTCTATTTTACCAACTTAGAACATAGAAGTTTAATTAATTAATTTAAGAAAATATTCTTTTTTTTCAAAACCAGAATGTGGGTTTTTTAGGAGTAAAAACTATCAAAAGATTGATATGTGTTTATGTCCAATCTAAATGTAAAATTACTTCCAATGACCAGCACTGAATTATGATAAAAATATAATATAATTATATTTCAAAACCATTCAAATTTATAATTTAATAGTCTAAATTTATTTATTTTTAAATCATTTTCAATAAAAAGTTAGTGTTTTTCACTATTCATCAAAATGTGAAAGATATTAGAAAAGAACTAAAAATGTATCAAAACTAAATTTTTATGTCCCAATTATAAATAATAGGTTTATTTTTTAAAATTTAATATATAAAAAGTCAAATATTGGATTAAAAAAGTGTTCACCATTAAAAGATAGTAAAACTGTAATTGTTTGAAAGTACTTTTTTATTTGAAAAATTGAATTTGTTCTTTTTTTATGTATAAGAAAAACATAATATAGTTGCTAAAATTATATGTAGTATATAAAATTCAAAATTCAGTAAATAATATTCATAACCATTTTTGAATGGAAAGTTGGTATGTCGTGCCGCACTAGAACTCAGTGTTGTGTGTAGTATAAGATATTGAATTACTTTAAATAAAATAACATACTATGAAATATTAGGGTGCCACATTATTGTCAATTTTCTTATGTGACTAGTTCTTCTCTTTCTTCTATTCAATGATTTCAAATCCATTCCTCTATTTGTAGTCACATCACCTATGCACAATCACTTGTTTTATTCTCTTCCTAATCATCTTCCTTTTTTATATATTATTTAGAGAATATTAAATAATTATCTTTTTTGTTCACATAAATTATCACTATATTTTATTCTCTCTATTTTTAATTTGTATATTACAAAACAATAAAAAACCCAATTCATTCAAATTATAATATTAATCCAAAACATCCATCAACCAATATTCATTTACACCCACTTATAATCAATACATTAGATTAGGTTGAGACTCATTGAAAATATTGATGTCTATAATTGACATCAAATATCAATAATGAGATGATATTGAGTCATTAATTAAGACATGTCATCAGATCCACTCAAGGAACGAAAATTACTCAAACTATGAATGGAACCATGATATGTTGGATACCATTTTTTTCTAACTTCACTAATCCACTTGAAAACAAAATTCAAATTACCCAAACTATGTTTTGTTCCCTATTATTATTTTTTAAAAGGGATCATCTCTAAACACCATTAAATAAAACACTATTTTGATTTCTTGTGTTGAACGAGTATAAACTGCAGGAAAAACTCCCAAAATAAACTTCTATGAAACACTATGACATAAGTGAGCTACCCATTATATACTAGAAATAATAGATCATTCCATGATATTTTCTATTATGTGTAGTTATAACTTTTTAACACCTAAATTTTTTCATCTATTTTCCACTTTAAATAAAAAACACTTAAAAATGTCTTTTTAACAAAATAGTCACTAAGGATACACCATGGTGTAGTAATTTTCCACTTTCACATATAGAACACATAATCAAAATCAAACCACCATGGGGAATCTTATGTCTTTTCCTTGATGGTAATTTTATACAAGAGAATAATTCTACATAAAACACCTTATAAAAGAGACATTTTGATATTCATTATCTATTTTTATATAATGTCAAATAATTCAGGTCAACATGGTATGGACTCCATGGAATATAAAATCACAACTGTATTATACATGAGATGTTTTGATATGAAATACCCTTACAATACCTATATATGATCTAACTAATCCATTTTTACTTATCGGATAAACACTATTCTTATTTTGATGAACATATTGACCATGGTAATATCACCTATATCTTCTAGAACTACACTTTGACCTTAATGCTTCATCGATGATCCTCAAATCACTATAAAATATCAAAAAGAAAATCACTTTATGAGATTCATCATAAATAACCAGAGTTTGAACAATATTTATGTGTTAAAAAAAGAATATAATACTACAATAAAACGCACTCCAAGCATTTCTCCGCATCTCAAAAATAAAAAACACTCCAAATATAATATTAAAATCTCATGGTCTCAACTGTCTCTACCATTGGATTTTATTGTTGACTAAGGAACATAAATAAATATAAAACTCTACATTAATAGCTATATATCACTATTAAATAATTCTATATCTACTTAAGTGAACTCGATGTTGGAAATAAGAAGTTTTAATAAATAATACCCTAATTCCTATAAAATATAAAATTAAATTCATACCTCTTTGACATATTTAAAACTATCCTTATTGATTTTGATAGATGAGATAATAGAAATTCATGTTTATTTAATAATATACCACTTCTCATTCAATAAATACCTCATCATAACCACCATCACAATCTAATTGTCCCACGGAATTTTTAATACAAAAATTCCCACACGCACATAAAAACTATTCCTTTAATAAATACTTCATCATCACTATCCTCACAATCAATTCATCCCATAGAATCAATAATATATAAATTCTTACATTCAATTCAACAATCTATTTGAAAAATTCACACAAACACAAATTTTAAATTCCTAGCTTAACCATTTTAATAAATCTATCTAAAAATATGCCCCTGTAAAATATTACTTTCCTTAAAAGTAACACATATAATTGAATACTCCCCTTAAAATATATTATATAAAATTTAAAAACTTATTATTATTATCATAAATAAGTATTTATGTTTTATTTTATATTTATAACCCTTTAAAAATATCTAAAGACATGATAAGAGAAGGAACTGAAGAGCCATACCTTATCCTTGAGTTGTGTGAGTTTAGACACCCAACAATAACCTTTTGTTTTAAAATGTATCCTAGGACATTGGATTATTGAACACATCAATAATTTAATACTAAATAAAAAAATGATCAACTTTAATTCATTACTCTCTATAGTATTCCTGATGAAGTGATATTTTATATCATTGTTCTTAGAGGATTAATTTTCAAAAAAATTCATTGAAATATTTATATATTATTGATTTTAACATCCAAGATGATTTGGAAAGTTTACATCATCCTTGTGATATTCCAACTAAGTATTTATCCACATCAATTGGGTAATATATTTAGTAGTAGATGTATAATTTTCATTAATAATACTCAAGCAGAAATAATTTGTCATAATTTTATGTGAAAAAGTTCTCAAATCTCCATGACATAAAACTCCATCTAATTTTGACCTCCTATCATTAACAAAACCTACCCAATCAACATAATTACATCCAGTAAGATCAGGCTTCCCACTATTTTCATATTTCATACACAAACCTATTGAACACATGGTATGCATTAGAATTCGATTTCAAAAAGACAAAAGGTCTGTTTAGAAGAACTTTGATTCATAACCAAGAGTGTAACTTGCTAAACAATCTTTAATCATTATGTTATTATCTATATTAAACTACCAATCATTATCTAGGATTATCATTGTCAAATTCAATTCATGATTCATCTTTAGATATCTTAGTGGTAGATGGATTTATTTGATATATCCTTTGAATCCTCCATGATGAACTATTCAGAACTTTTCATAACAGTATTCTCCACTAAAATAAATATTTGAACCTATTTTGATAAATTTGCAGGTCATAAAAGTATATCATCTCTAACATAATGGAAATTAAAAAAATTCATCTTATTTGATAAATATTCAAAAATAATACATCATTTATAAAACAATATGTCACATAAAGAAATAATATGAAGCATAGATACCCATTTTTTATCCATATTATAGATATTTTTGTTCATCATAGAATTTCTAAATATTAACTTCTTTATGTAGGTGTTGATCTTAGAATAGAAACTTCTCATGACATATATTAGCCAGCATAAAACCGACTTTAACCTATAAGAACAATTAACATATTTTCCTATTAAGAACCCACATTTTTTCTCAATGTATACCTCATCTTCCAAACCATTGATTAATAAGGCATACAATAAAAACATTTGGGATATCAAGTATTACTTTTGTACTACAATATAATTAAATAATATAATGATTTAATTCCATGAATATAGTGTAAATGCCTCACCAAAGTCAACTCCATTAACAAGGTTATAATATTTACATAGTAATCTTGATTTATTTCTTACCAAAACAACTCTTTAATTATATTTTTTAAGTAACCACTTTTCCTAGTTAACATTCTTCTCTCTAGATTGGTTAGTAATTCCCAAGTGTCATTCTTCAAAATCTGTCCTAATTATTCCATGAAAGATTCATACCTCCCAAATTTCTAAATTTATATTTCAAAATTCTAGGTAAAACATTAAAAATAACTGATTTATGAGTTAATTCCCACAAATATATACAATTTTATACTAGATTTCCTTAACCTTAAATGATAATTTGAAATTTTTATTGTATTATATGTCTTAGATGAGATTACTATCATTTTTCATCAATAATAGAAATGAATGAGTCTGCTTATTAAACATGTACATCTTCATACCACTCTTCATTAACTAGAACTTATTTAGACTTTTTTGTCTAAAATAGCATCATAATAACTTAGGGGAATATCTTCTTCATAAGAAAAATATTTCATTAAATATTCTAGTACATTCACATCTGTTGAGTAAACATTATTTCCAGCCTATTTTTGTAGTAATGGTTTACTCTTCCACCTGATGTATTTTCATGTAAAATTCCATCCAAACATTTATTTTATAATTTATCCATATTTTCATCATTTACCTTAATGACACAAGGGATTCCAAACATAAAAAGATACCGAAAACATGACAATGTTTCAAAATAAATCGGAAATGGGGAAATGTCTAAATTTTACCTATATAAATTATATTTTTTAATATGAACCACTTCACTAATAGAATGAATCCAAAAAATAAAGAAGTATTATTATTGATTAGAATTTTACATTCCATATACACTAAGATCCGGTTATTCCATATATACACATCATTCTATTTTTGTGGGTGTAATGCACTATATTACTATTGAATTCCATATTATTCAAGTTAACCTTGAAATTTCACATTTATAAACTCAGTTCCATTGTTTGTGGGGTTATTATTTAGAGTAAAACCACACTACTTTTCATCACTAATTTAAAATTTTAAACATTATAAGTGACATAGACATGTGATTCATAAACATAAAATTTTTATGTGAGTAAAATCATCAATATATCTAAAGTATTTATCTTCACTATTTGATTGGTTCCTCATGGGCCTAGAAACATATGACTAAATGATCTCCAATAGATGAATTTATTGATTTTAAACCATCTTATATGGATAATTTTAAATCTTTATTTTTTAAATTATATGGAACGTCCACTCTTTCATATATTATCAATAATGGAATAACAACAACATTATATACTTGAGTGATATTATTTGGGATCTTTTGGACTATATGAACAATATTTTGATGCCACAATTAATTATTTTATTTCATTCATAGATAAAATGTGTTTACAACATCACTAACATGATATATATTCCCTCCAGTTGAGTATCCTTTTGTTAAAACTCTTCCATCTTCAGGATTCCTCACTAATAATCCATACTTCTGGAAAATCAGTTTTTTTACTTCATCAAAAAGGTATAAAACAAATGAAAAGTTATTTTTAAATCCATTAACATAAAAGGTTTTTAAAATCTAAATATTTAATAGTAGTTTTAAATATACTATCATATGAGAGGAAAATAACTCTTCAAAATCCAGGGATATTTCCCTTTTGAATTATAATGTGACACTTCTACAACTAAGGATTTCTCTAATTTTATTACCTTATTATTATGAGGTTTTTATTATTAAAATTAACATTTTAATGGGGTATTAAATGAAAGATACATTCTTTTCCATGGTGACTAGGCTATTCACGCCTTCATAGAATTCTTTAAGAGGTTCAAATTAAATCATTATTTTTGTTCAAGAGTGTATATAATATTTTTAAACTTCTTTAATTGTTTGTAGTTAAATCTGCATAAATCCATTCTATCCAAGTCTCATAAGAATATTAAGATGTTGGTATTTTTACCATAGAATCTTTTTTATGCCCAAAGCCAGCCTAGTAATAGAAAAAAATCAAATAAGTATTAATTACCTCTATAAATATTTCGTTGTATAGAATTTTTCACATGTATTCCTTCTATATTTGAGTGAACATTAGTGTTCAGTTTTATAAAAAAGTTTTTATTCATTCCGAAATCCTTCTTGAAAATATTATTATTTTAAACCATTCATGAATCAATAGTACTATTTTTTTTTTGACTTCTTTTTTTATTCTGAGAATTTCTAGACTTATGAGTGGTCATAGATTCTACTACAAACATGGTCATGTTTACCAAATTATTATTCTTATATTATAAAATAAAATATCAGGAACATTATCAACCTTATAGAAGGATAATTAATAGTAATCAGAATCTTAATTATACTTAGAATATTAACAATATTCTGATATATAATTCTGAAAATTGGATATGGAATTTTTAAAATCATCTCCAGTTTTAAAGAAATGTAATTTAATAGTAGCAATATAATTTTCCTTATCCATTTCTATGTATTCTATCTTAATTTTAAGTGTATTATTATCATAAATTTTCTACATTAATTCATTAATTATGCTTTAACAATTTTGATTTTTTTCTATAAAAACATATTCTGACTAATGGATGACTGATTATACTTCTTTCTCTTTCTAATTTCTTCCATAAATTTAGATATAATTAAGATTTAGTATTTTAGTTATCTATTTATAATGCACTATATATAAGTTTATTCGTTTAATTTTTTTAGAATTTGTTTCATCATATTTTTTAAATTTAACTTTTATCTTAGCATTGATCAATTATAACCAACATCATCATGGGAAGTATCGACTTCTTATTCATCTAAAATGATTCAGTCATTGACTTCATGTTGGGATAATTAATTTATCATTTTTGATATTTGAAAAATTATTTACCTTAATTTATGAATAAAATATTCTATTGGTATTATTTATAGATTTGACCTTCAATTTTTTCTTATTATTCCTTATTCATCATCATTGGCATCAACTTCATTCAATTTGGGAGAATTTATATTAAAATTTCAAATATATAAAAAAATGAAAAAATTAAATGGAATCCCCCCTTGAACATTAAATTTCCTCTTCTAACATTTATACATATAAGATACATAATTTTATCAAATATCAAAATCAAATATGAATTTAAATATATATATCTTTCTTAAAATTCATTAATATTATTCTTATAAATATCTTTCATCTGCATTTTATATATTATTTAATTTTAATATTTAACCTAGTTATTGAAAACATTATCTTTTCTTATATAATACGTAATTATAATCTTTTATATTTCATCAATAGGTATATTTTCTAGATCTCTATCCATCGATGTTTAAAATTTTACATCAAAAAATTAGATAGGATGTGTCAGAACATTTTTGTTAAAATATAATCTTATAGATTCTCACCAAATACTATGGAATTTCACACAATCATATTATCCCATTAAAATAATCCATCCATTATTTTATCAACATTCTTTCTGAGAAATTCATACATTAACTCTTAAATATATTTCTTTAATAGCTTCACTATTTTTTTCCTTCATAGATGTTCTCATTCATGTCCCAAATACCTTTTTCTATTTTGATTCCTTTTATTTTCATAATTTAATTATCTAAAACGTAAGTCGAAATATAATGACAATCACATATAACATTTTCTAGCTTCATCAAATATACTATTATAAAATCAACACCATCTGAAGAGGGAATGAACCCATAAATTGAATCTTTGAATACATCATAAATGTTAGATAAAAGGTAAGGAAACATCATGTCTTTCCATGTAAGATAACATTTCACATAAAAAGTAGGGATCCCATTATCATTCACTAAATTTATATTATAAATTGATGATAATTATAATTTGTGACTACTTATCCAATTATGGAGGGATTCAAACTTCTATCCTCAAACTAACCAATAAAAAATGAATTGAACACCACACTGCTACAACTTATAGAACCACATAAAGGATATATGAGAGATCACTAATAGTGGGGATGAATATGTGATATTAATTTTTGTAATGTTCCTTTTGAAAAAACCTTCTACATCTATTAAAATTAATGATTTTTGTTGTATTTATACATCCCACAGACACCAACACAGGGAATATATTGATCTATAAGGATCACCAATAAAATAGAGATGGATAATACTTAGTGAGAATAATAAAACCCATTATCACATAATCTATTCGAATCACCTGAGAGTATAAATGATAAGGGATTATCCTTACTCCATGTAACATGTCTCCTAACAATGTTTTAGTTTATCTTCCTCTAAAGTACATCCCTTGTTTTATAATGATTGATACTATTGATAAAAGTTAAATTGTATTACAAAAATAGATCATTATCACGTATATTTTGTGATGAGTTATTCATCTTCTAAATTTGAATGAAATAAAGTTACTTCATCACATTTTATATGAAACACATGTTCACAATCACTTTATATCTTCTCCTCCTATTGTTTTTCTTTTTTCCCTTCTAGAGATATTCTCTTTAATATTTAACCCTTAATAAATCACACACATATACACACACACAAATATATATATATATATATATATATATTCTATATATATTTTATTCTCTCAATTATGAATATTTAACTTAAAAATCAATAAATAAGCAAATAAGTTAAAATTCAACATCAAAATTTGAATTTGAATCATCATCTTTCTTCATAAAAATTTAAACTAATCAAACATATAATAGTTCCATTGAATCACCTTGAGTTTCTTAAACACTTTTTATGAGGTTATGATACATCAATGTTTAATAAAAAGGGGATCATAATTCATTAACATAGAAACATCATCATATCCACTTGAGGAAAAAAATGTATTTAGACCACAGCTAACACCATGGATTTTTGGAAACCATATTAGTAAAATTTCATTGAACCTATATAAAAAATCAATTAAAAGTGACCAAAATAACATAATTTCCCCTTCTAGAAATTATGAACATGGATTATGTTCAAGAACCATTACATACAATATAACATCATTCTCCCCATGTAAAACCACTCTTAACCACATCGAATGTTTCTCAAAAGGCTACTATGTAAGACCAAAACATAAAAATCTAGATGTTTCATATAGGGAATTATATTTCATACAACATAATTTTATATGAGGTGTACCTCCCCATTTTTATCCATGAATAATTTTCAATATTTTTTTGTATTTCATAGAGAAACAACTTGAAAGATCTACCTGAACACATAATGGCCACCAAGGGTATACTATGAAATAGTGATCCCTTTTTTACTTCCAAGACACATAAACAATTTTAAGGTAACATGGTGACTCTACTGGATTGTCCTTACTTTTTTTGTTGGATAATCACTAAACTCTTAACTCCTTGTAAACTGCATGTTTTTAAATTCACTCCATATTTTCATGTGACTCCAAACACATTTAGTCACCATGATATTCAGTCTATGATAAAGAAAAGATTGATTATTTTACATATAGAAAATTGGTAGATGAAAAACCTTACAAAACTCCCATTTTTATTCTCGTTATGTTATTTTTTCTTCCCAAAGAACCAATATGCCCATTTGGATGATCTTATATGACATTGTAATGTCACATCCATCTTCCAAAATTCTATTAAACATTCATGATTCATCCATGATCAATAAATCATGCCATACCATAAAAATTAACATCAACTAAAGTGATTACCCATGAAACAACTGAGTTTGACCAACATTTTTGTAACGAAAAAAAGACAACACATCAATAAAATCCACTCCATAACTTTACTCACATAACATGATTTAAAAAATCCCCCTAAAAATAATCTCAACACTTAATTTTATCAATAATTCAATATAAAACTCCATTTTTAGGATATAAAATTTAATTTATATATTTTTATGTTATTTACCAGTTATTTTTTTTTGTTTTGATATTTAGAGTGTTGTATCTCCATTTTTTTCATGGATCTTAATAATTAGATAATAATCACTTGTGTATGGGGAGGCACACATGAGGTATCATTGTATATCCATATTTGGAAAATGGCCAGTAAGAGGGTCACTGATGTCATACAACTATTAAAAATGAGAGTATAAAACATATTATATGGATCTTGGAATGGTTATATTTATATCAATGTCTAATAATTATAGTTTTAAGTTAAAAAAACCATTTATTTAAAATACTACCCCTCACCACTAAATTCTAGGATAAAATTTAATAAAATATATACTATGACTTTGATGGCCCTCCGAGAACACTGAAAGGTATGTGGGTGATATGTCATAGATAGCTTCAGCTGTGTTCTCAATCACTGATAAATCCCCTTAAAAATCATGATATAATCCATGTATCCGATTATGATACTATAATGATCAAAACACCTTATTTTATTGTTAAATATAACATACACTTATTACCCAGATCATCTGCAGTCTGTGTCTCCTATATAGGTAAGAATTGTGTTTCCCCCATCGGTATATCTATGATGACCTATACCATATTACTTCTGTATTTTGAGAAAATAATTCCTATAAAAAACTTCATCATTCCCTTTTCCAATTTCTTTATCAGAATGGGGAGTGGTTGTATAAATATGTGGGTTTATAGTGATCAACAATCACCTACTGACTAGTGAGGGACCATGGAATATATTTCACTATATCCTTCTTTATTCTCAACAAAAAAATATAGAACCATATATAATTTTTCATTATTTTAATCCCATTGTGATCAACCCATAATAATGTATGTGAATCATTAATGACCTCTTATTTAAATTTGATCCATACTCCTACTCTTATATGAATAGATATGGCAATGTTTCTACCTTAAGTCCAGCCATTATAGGTCTCCCCAATATATTTCCTCTATTACATAATGTAGTATCCAAAGTTAAACTCTTGATTATACCTCACTATGTATAGTTGTGAGGATATGACACTCATATATTCCCACATCACCATCCCATATTCCTTCCTTATATCCACATGATACCCAAAGAAAACAAAAATTAATTACTACTCTTCCTCTGACTTTGGAACCATGCCTATAATTTTCTTCTTAGTTCTCTAGATACTAAGTACAATTTATATAGAGTATATAATTTCCCAATGATAAAAAACTATTGAAACTGGAATTATCTCATTTTCCAAAAATTATTTCTTTTCAAGTAAAGTATATACTTTATAAATTATGGGGTATTATAGATCATAAAATATTTACTAAATAGATATTTATATAAAACATTTCAAGAAAAATTCACATCCTTCAACTCTAAGTCAGCTATTGGGTGGTTGTTCACATGTGTCATAAGATACTATATACAATATGTTATTATCAAATCAAGTGGTATCAAAACCTCTCCCAATCCAATCCCTAATGAATCAAAAAATATTATAAAAAAATTACAACTTCGATAAGATTGATATTCACATAGATGTACATATCCCTGTTATGTCTTGAAAATAAATATTTAACAGATCAAAATAGTAAATTTTCATCTATTTATTATTCAATTTCATTAGTGGTTTTAATTAAGAGAATATGAGGATGAATCAGTAATAATATTCAGCCAATCAAGAGAAACACATAATCTAAAAAAAAAGCCGTAACATTATCCATGACATAACCATATAGAATATTAATAGAAGCTTATATATCATGTTCCAAAAAAAATCCACATACCTAGAACTGAAATTAAACCAAGATCTTGGCTTATAGTCAATTCTCTCATAGTATGCTTAGTACCATCTCTAAATTTCATTAAAATTACCTTACATGTATATGAGTACATGAATATGAAATTAAAAAATAATATTAAAAAATATAGCATATATGGGTTGAAAATCATGTTCATTATGTTAATGAACACTTTTTAATGTTCATTAATCCCAAAAAATATTAAAAGTTATTCAATATATATAAAATCCAAAGATAAATTCATGTAACGTCCTTAGATTTTACACTATAGTAAATATAGTTCAGTCATTGATTGATCAAATAGAACCCTTGGGATACCTTACATAATGAAAACAGATCACTTATTCATGTAGTTAGATTCATATACATGATTTACACATTTTTTATCCGTTAAAAATACACACATAGTCTGAAATTCAATTATCCCTTCTTATTGAACAAAATTAAAGCACCCCAAATAGATATTCTCGACATAATAAATTAATTCCCCTAATTGTCCACAAGTTAATACATAATCTCTCTAAAATAATTCTATTTCATATGATATGATAGTATTGGTATAGGTTATTTACCCATCATAGTGTTGATATTAAATCCAACATCCCTTTAAATTTCTAATTCTAAAAATTAATTAGGGAATGGTCCCTTAAATAGATCAATCACAAGAGGATAGACCAACCACTATCCCCTCATTAAATTTTGTACTATAATTCATTATATGTACCATTATATTTCATAAATTTTGTATTTAAATTCCTATGTGACCTCAAAATATTCCTCATTATCCAATGAATATATAATTATCACCTTCTAGATAAGTAAATATCACTCACCACTTATAGAAATATATGAAAACCTATATGTGATTTAACCAGTCCATACCAATGTCTCTATAAAAACTACTTATATATAGCGTAAGGAAATATGAAATATTCCTATTGTCACTCACCATGATGACCCATCTTTTACACTTATTTATTCCCTTGGACCTTATTCTTAAAGGGGTATCAACAGTCAACATATTAATCAGAAACTCAAAAAGAAATACTAAATAATCCATTATACATTCTGAAATAAAATAATATAACATACCTTTTTAAATGAAATTTTATAAAATATAGATATTAATAGAATAATAACTCCTACTATGACTGACCCCATGTTGTCCCCAGTTGTTCCATTCCCTACTCTAAATAAGCATCCCAAACATATAACATAATCATACCAGTTGTATGTCTTAATAATCTATGGAGTCTTCCCTTATTATTGTTGTTTTCATAATTAAAATATCCCTCAATCATATATTAATTATCTAGATGATGAAATACTATCTTAATTTAAAGATACTCCTCACTATGCACATGATAGATCGTCCTTGTCAATTAATCACCCAATAAATAATTATATCATACTTCTATAGAACCTTCTTATAATTCCCATATCAACACACATAATATAACTACTATAAATTTCTAATTTCCATTGAGTCAGGATTTTAAAAAAAATCCATATAATTCAATCCTCTAGGATTGAGAGGTCCACTGTATTTGGGAAATTAAACACATAAACCATTATATAAATATAAAAATTACAATATTATTTTATATCCCCATAATGTCCTCATAGTTTCATTTAAACTCTTAATACTACATCAGATAACCTAGGTAGATACACAAAAAATGGGGTGACCTATAAAGCGCAGTAAGGGAATAAAATACCATAAAAGGATGAAATATAATTCACTCTAGTCAAGGGAATATCATGATCACATAAAAAGTAATTAATCTTAGAAATAATTATTGAATAATTACATTAGAGGATGATATGAGAATATAAAGGAATCATTGGAATATAGAAACTATATAAAACATGATATCATATGTTCAAGACAACCACCAAAACAGGATATCATAATGTCCTTAAGATGACCTCCCATGAACCAAACATTTTATATCAAGAGAAAAAAACATTACCTAATTCATTTTATATCTATCAGGTTGCACCCTCCATATTTTGAAAATTATGTGTGCCTCATTTGTCATATAAAATAATAATTTATTTCATCATTTGAATCCCACAGATAGAGAATCTGGGGTCCATACATGAAAGTATGAAATCAATGAAAGATATTTATATACAATTTCATTATCTTTAATAAAAATATATTTGGGTTTACTAATAATAAATATAGTGTGAACAATAAAGTGAAATATTTAATTGGATAATGGGTGTAAATAAAAATTCATAGAATGGATGAATGATAGTGGAAGGTAGTAACTAATTAGTTTTTGATGATTTGAAAAGTAATAGAATCTACTAAAAGAAAAAAATAATCAATTGATAATATAAGGCTTATTTTAAAGAAAGTTATTGTATGGAAAACATGAGGTAGATAACACCAAAACATGCACAGTTGATTATTAAAAATTTGGAGGAGCTCTTTAGAACCATAAAAACATCATGGGATGGCTATTAAGGGAGAAAATGGGTAAAAATTTAGGCTAAAGGAATTTTTAGTAAAATTTAATGGGAAAATGAGAGGTTATTCTCGGAATAACATGGGGAAATCATTATTTATTTTAAAACATAAGCCTTGGATAACTATTTAATAAAATTTGAAAAATAGTGGGCTTTCTATGTTTTTTCCTTATAATTATATAAGGGGATTGGGTATCATTATTTTAATATATTAACGAAAAAATTATTTGATAAGTATTTTTTTAGAGGTGAATGGGATTCATGTTAAAAAAAATTTAAACCATTAAAAAAAATTATGTTTTGGAAGATTCATTATAGCTATGAAAAATAAATCTTATCACATTATAATATATTATTTTAAATAATATACTTTTTTTGTTTCAAAAATTCTTTTATAGTATTTATTATATTACCTTTAAGTCACTGTAATGTTATAACATTTTTCCTATATTTATATAATATTTATTATTTAACCAAAAATTCAGATAACAATGAAAATTATAGAAAAAATTACTATTGGATAATTTAAACATGGTGATTTCAAAAATAAAATTTATTTTATCAAAAACAATTATAAGAAATATTACATTATCTTATAAATAAAAAGTATTATTTCTTAAAAAAATATTAATTCTAATAACATATTCACCTTTCTAGACATTATAAAAATTACATTGGACTTCATAAATTCATATTATCCTTTTCATTGAAATAAATTGTGTTTTATAAGGCCATTTAAAAAGAATCAAATTCCTAAAATTAACATAGAAATATATTTAATTTTAATAATATATTTTCTAAAAAATTCAATTTTTATCGCTCTATCAAAAAATATTTTTGTCATATTATTTTTATATTCATGTTCATTTAAAATAATAACAAAAATGGGATCAATGTAACTACTATTTCATTAATAAAAAAAATTACAGCATTATAGAAATAAAGATCAAGATAATTAAACCCTTATTACACCAGCATATTCCCTTTGGTTTTGGTGATCGATATTAATACTTTAATAGGGTGGTTCAATGAACCTTGACTCAGAGATGAATTTTATATGATTGAACCCCTCTCATTATCGATATCACCAAAGTCAAATTTATTGAAAAAAATTATATTCTTGGTCAAGGATGAACCACAGTGATGATATCTTCCTTGGAAACTAGGTTAAATGAAAGTTATAATGGATGATCCTACTGGGTATGGTCATCACATCTTCCTTTTGAACAAATGAGCTTTTATTCCATAGAATATATATTTTTTATTTTATTAAATAATATTTTTATAGATCAATGGGAACCCTTAAAATAAAAAAAATCAAAAAATAAAATAAATAATATAATGTAGAACTAATTTAAAAAATAAAATAACAATTAAAGAATCATCCCACCATAGAAATTATAATTCAAAATTCAACGAGAGATTCTAGAAAAAATCAAACTAAAAAATCTGAAAATTATACTATGGATTTCTAGTGATTTCGCCCACCAAACTACCCTTTTTTCTTCTCCCTCCACATCACTGATGTTGCAACGTCCTGCAACTCTGGATAGATGCATCATATATCAATAACTATGTCAACCCAATCACATCATTATTCTCCTCTCTGATGAAAATGTAACTACTAATTATTTTTATCCCCAAATTTCCATGAGAACTTATATAATCAAGAAATTATTAGAAAACAATCACCACATACAATATTTAAATGAGAATAATATGGATTATCAACCATAAAACTAAGAACCATCGTCATCAAGGGTGAATCACCTTGAATTAAATACCAATCTCTTTAAGAAAAAAAACACAGTGAATATAAATTGTAACTCTATATTATCTATCTAATTACTAGAGCACCTTGAGTTAAAATGATCTAAGAAGACGAAGTGAAGGGATGAGTATATTTAAAATTTTCCAATAAATTATACCAAAAATTAAGAGAAGGGAGACTGGATATTATTGGTGTTCATGGGACAACAAAGATTGATCAACCAAAATAATACAAAGAATCCTAAAAAGTCCAATTCATTGTGACAACATGGGTTCATAATATATTAATTAGATATTAAAAGAATAGGAAAAACAACTTAAAGATTCAAAAAAGGTAAATAATCACTAATTAAAATGAAGATATGTAGCTATAAAGGATGGCCCCCAAAAAAATTTACATTTCCAATCATCCCTATGAATAAATATTTTAGACCATTAAAGGGGTTTAAGAAATAGGGAATAGTAAAATGAGAAGAGTGTAAATCATGGTCAATTGCATAAATGAGTGATTACACAATTAAAGAACCCCAAACTATCGTGGAAAGAAAAAATAGGTGAATAAAGTGAATACCAGGGACCTGTGAGGAGTAATATTGTAATGGAGGAGAAAAGGGGGGAGGAGAATATTGGGAGATGACAATAATGAAGTAGTGATCATGTCTGGAAGACCCTGAAGTCAGTTATAAAGGGGAATATAAACAAGTCATGGAAGTAATTTAGGAGGGAATAGAGATGTGAAGGTGAAGGTAATGGGGATATGATAACAAAAGAGTGAAAATACGGCTTCCCACCTCTGATGTTTCATCGATGAAATTCCATGCCCCTGATAAGAAAAAAGAAAATACTTATTAGATGACTAATTGAATTTTATTACTACCCTTAATATATTAAAATCATAATGTCTACATTTTAATGGATATATTTGCAATCGTTTTAATGGTTGACGGTCACAATTCAATATGGTCAAATTTGGGATTTCTATATTATTATGAATAAGGTTTTGGTGATTTTTATTTCATGATTCATTTGTTCAATGTTGAGATATATTACTAAAAGGGACATATATATATATTAAAGTCAAATTTCATTTAAAAAATTATTTTTATTACATTATTACCACCAATATATTTTCTTCATTGATATTTTTTTATACACTAAAATAAATTAGTGTGGCACTATTTTATTACTTCATCAGGTACCCATTTTGGATCATTAAACTTATGGGGTCCTAATAGAACTTTTACTAGGTGTGTTTTACATTTTCATTGATTTTTTCCTCTCTGATCTAATATTTTCACCAATTATTCCATGTAAGACCAATAATTCTCTTATTGTACCACCTATGGATTTAGTACATGTGAGGAATCTAATTTGTAAATACTCATGTTGGGTGCATGGAACACATAAATTATTTGAGTTTGGTTATTTTGGAGTTCTAATCGAGAGACAAAATATCCAATTCCTATAATAATCTCAATAGTCCTATGAATCTGGGGAATAAATT
The DNA here is from genome assembly GCA_963277665.1 of Viscum album. Taxonomy (NCBI): domain Eukaryota; kingdom Viridiplantae; phylum Streptophyta; class Magnoliopsida; order Santalales; family Viscaceae; genus Viscum; species Viscum album. The sequence goes on from OY728140.1 coordinate 1,030,121,489, forward strand.
TTATATATTCCCAACCTAGCTGAATTATTATATGGTAATATGTGATGGAACACTTTTTCTGTAACCCAAAAATCTATGTCTTGTTGAGGATTTTTAGGAAAAATTTTATATCAACCTCTAACTTATATCATATGATATTTAATGGATTGATCCTTATCTATCATCACTTGGGCGAGATCAGGTCCCATAATCTTCCTTTCAGCAACTTCATCCTAGCATGTAAGAGTTCCACACCTCCATCCATACAATGCAATATAAAGGTTATATTTGAATTATAGAATGATTATTTATATTATATTATAACTCTATTCACTAATGGTGTTGGTCCAAATATCCTTGTGAATCAATTAAAAATAATCATAGAATATCCCCTAGAGTATAAATGGTTTTTTAGACTGGCCATATATTTGATGGTGATAATAAATACTAAAAAATTTCTCTGTATCTAATTATTTTTAGTGAATTATCCATAACCTAAACATAAAATTTAAATTTCAATCAGATTAAATAGATATTGGTACTCCACAAAACCTTAACAATCCACTTATATATACCCTAGTTGGTTGATTATGATATAAATATTCTTTGATGAAAATGAAAAGTTATTTCATTTTAAGCTGTATGACTACAACACAATTGGTATTTTAGAAATTAACTATTTTGGGGTATCCGATGATGAAATCCAAGATGATTTTTTCTAATTTTTATGTTGTCAAGGCTAAAATTTTCATCACATCCTTCTAATTTTGTTATTTTTCCTTAACTTGTTGGATTTCAAAGTATCAAGATACAAATTTTCAAATTTACCCCTTTATATTATTCAACTAGATATTTTTTTTTTATATTTATACACATTTATGTTCCCTATATCAATAGAGAATCATGAGATATGTGAATTATCAAAATTATACTTATTCAATCCATATTTGTAAAGGAACACATATCCATGTTCTAACATTATTACACCATCTTTATTAATGTTAAAGTGTAAAATATTTTATACCTTTATATCAAACTACATATATTCTACCTATGCCAACATAATCATTAAATGGATGGATGTTGGAGTATAAATTTGAGAAAAATATGATTAAAAACCATATGTTATGATCCGTATTTTTGTTCTTTTCATGTATTAGGAAATTGGATCTCCCAAATTCATTATCATTTATAATTTTGAATTATTATTTCTAATAAAATCATATGCTAAAATATTCTCCTTCACAAGATTGTAATAGAGAAAATTCTCTTAGTCTGATCATATCTAACCAACTTAGTTGGTTCATGTTGTCCTCTATATATGTAGATATATATGTGGGTTATTATTCCCATTAAATATGTCACACTTCTACCCATAGTGAACATACTTCCAAATATTCAAGGAAAGGATTATTGCAGACTATTTTATATCATATGTTAGATACTTATGCTCTTAGATATCCAACTATCAAGAGACACATGCAAACAACATATCATTTTTCTTGATGAAACAATATGATTCCTTCTTTAAATAATTATTATAGATCCCAAATCCTCCCATATAGGTTTCTAGTGTGAGTTCATATGATATTATTATCCTTATCTTCAACTCTTTGAAACAATAATTACATTCATCTATTTATAAAAACATTACCACCTTCTATGTGATATTAGTTAAAAATTTTAAAACCAAGAAGACATTCTAAAAAATCACTATTATTACCAGGATAATCCAATTAAAATATGGATCTCATATATATATTTTAATGTGGGCCATTACTCAACCCCTATTATCTACAAAGGATCCATATATATCCCCTTTATATTGATAATTTACACCAATAATTATAGTTAATATATAAAAAACTCTAAATTACAATAACATTGATAAAACACATCCATTTTATAGTGTTTACTGTAGTAATTAAATACCCCTCTTATTCCTCTTTGCTTTTGATGTATAATAGAATATTATCTATAAAGACTACCACAAATTTTCCCAGAAAATATCTAAAGACCATTTTAATTAAATCCATTAAAATTACTCAAGAATTTTTGATATTGAATGTCATCACTGTTATATGATAATATTTTTACCTTTTATGATATGTAATCCTGGGAATATCCTCCTTCCCTACCTTTAGTTGAAGATACTGTAATAGAAGGTGCACTTTAAAAAAATATAAATATCCATTTACTTGATCAAATAACTCATAAATCTATGGAACTGGGTACTTATTATTTATCATGGTATTGATTAGCTCACAACAATCGATAAATAGAAAAATTCACCCATAATTCATCTTGATATAGAGGATCAGTTCTCCCCTTGGTGGAGCATATGGGTTCAAGAAACCCTTTTACAAATTACCCTTAGTAGATTGCATAGTTATTCATATTAAATTGTGGATATTCTTCAGGGTGTCTTCTTTATTGGTAGTTCTCTAGGTATGATATCAATTGAAAACTCTACCTCTTGATTTTAAGTAATATCAATATCTATTTAGGGTGTACATAAGTAAATTATATTACAATTTTATATCAGTAAGAGTAATCATCTTCTTTGTTTTAATTATTTTTTAAAAATTTGATTACTTAAAAAGAAATAATATCCATATTTGAGAATAATTTTCCAATGGAGATTCATATTCCACAATAAATATTTATAATATCTGATGATTATTTTAGATGTGCTTGTTTATTTTATTCTAAAATAAAGATATTCTAGATCTATATAATGATAAACAATTCATGCCTAGTATAACATTGATTTCCACTAAAGAGAGTGTGAATATATTTCCTTGGTAGATTTAGCCCAAAAATATTAAACGGGGTAAAGTTATTTACTTGGGATACAATAATTTTCCCATTAATCATTTTGACTAATAATTTATCTTCAATGTTATTGAGGTGGTTCTCTAATAGTTATACTAAACTTGTTTGATATTAAAGAAATCATAGAACCAAAATCAAATAGTATGTTTTTCTATTATTTAATGAATAACCAACAAACATGTCACCACTTCATTGATATAATAAACCCCAGTTGTAGTGAGATAATATGATTATACTTACTCTCTTACCCTTGAAGGTTTTTTCAAGTGATTATCTTCTAAAACTCTAGTCTTTCAGTAATAGTTTTCATAGTGTCCAAGTTCTTTATAGTTGAAACAAATAAACATAATATGAGAATATATGGGATCCTTATTTTCCTCCATCACATTAGTGGTAGAATTCATATAATTATAACATTAATTATCTTGATTTCCTTCTCCTAGACACTTGAAACATGTTCTTTTTCCCCTTGACATTATTTCGAGGATGATTCTTCCAACAAATATGGAATGTATATAGATTTATTCCCTTACAAACATAATGATTATTTTATGATACATGAAATCTAAACTTTGTTAACATTATATAATCTCTAGTTCCATGGGATCACTAATAATAACCAATATCTATATTGATATTAAGGGATTAATGAAAAATTTCATTATAGCTTTAAAAGTATCAAATTTAAAATTATTTTCAGTGACATGGATTCCTTCCTCTAAAGAAGATGTCAACATTTATTTTTTTCGATGAAAAAGCTATAAGAATATTATGAATTACTTATAAACATTAATGACTACTTTCTAATATATTAATATTCATTTCTATTGATTTGATATAATTCCATAGGTATTTTAATATAATGATAGTGAGAAAAAAAATATTGAAAAAATATATTTTTGAATACATACCACTTCATGTATTCAATTTCTCCCTCAATCATATATTCAGGATCCTTTTCCATCACTGATCATCATACCCCTCTTCTAGATAAAAAATATTATGACATTCTCTTAAGTAGAGCATTTGAGGATATAAAATATCATCACAATGGAATTAATAAATTGTTCCATGACCATGATATCAATAGATCTACTAAAATTTGGATCCCTTTAACACATAAAGGTCTCAACCTTGACTTACCTTTATTTGGAGAAGAAGTGATTTCTATTTGATTATTTTATTACTCATAACTTTAGTCAGTTGTGATAATACTACCATGAAGATAACAAATGTTTGGCCCATCAAATTACGAATTTTATAGGTAAATAATCACTTATATTATTGATAATAGTTCCCCTATATCCATCCATTCTCTATAAAAAGTGATAATTTATGGATGAGACTCTTAGAAATATTATTAATATAATAGTTAAACTATGAAAATATAAGGAATTACTCATAAATGACATTATACCATATCTTATGAATTTATAGGGTTCAATATAGGGTATATTCAAGATATATTTCCTATTAAGTTCTATAATATAAACTATTTGTAAATCTTTAATAATGGTTTGTAATGTGTATAAGAATTTTCCAAAGCATATACCTCAGAAGTCTCTAGCTTGGTCTTCAGTCCTAGGGCCACTCATTTTGAACCGAGTGAAGATTAAGTTGATTATCCAAAAGATATTTCTAGGTCATTACCCCTTGTTAAAAATGTTCCATTGCTGTATCCATTTTTCATTATCTAGTTACAAATGTAATTTCTAGGAAACAATACACTCTATACTTTTGAATATTTATAATATTTCATATATATATATAATTATCTCTATAATTTTCATTAATCTTTTTCTAAATTTATACATTCATAAATTACTAAACACTTATTTGTTACAAACTATAACAATCCATATATCTAGTACATCTAATTTACTATTTTTAATATAAATATACATATAATGCAATCCCATAGTATTGAGATGCCTAATGATATTTAAAAATTATAAAAATCATTAACCTAAAATTAAAACAATTAAATTATTTTTGATCTCCATAATGTGGTCCTATTTTCCTTTGAATTCTTAATAAAACACAGGATACCTAGGGGACATACATAAGAATGGTATTCAGTTGTAATTCCTAGTAAGGAAATGATCAAACATAATACTGTTAAAAGTAAAATATAGGAGTCAAGATAAATGTCATGTTAACATAAAAAGGGAAGAGTCATATAAATGAAAATTAATCAAGGAATGATATGATGGTGTTATATGATCATAGAATTATAGAAATGTAGAACTAAAATAAATTGTGAAATCATAAGAATAATTCAAGGATATCTACAAAGACATCATAACAAAAGTTTCTTAGAATAACCTCTAATACCCTATAAATAGTATCTCATGAGATGAAAACATTACCATTTTCATTTGGTAACTATTGCGGTGCACACTTCATATATCAAGCTTTATGTGTTCTATATTTATTATTTAATATAAGAACATAATCCATCATTTAAATACCATTATTGAGGAATTATGGTTTCAAAAATGGAATTCCACTATCAATGAAGTATATTTATATCTTGGACAATACAATTGAAAAAAAATAGTGTTCATTATTCAAAAAAAAATATGTCACAGAATATCATTTAATAATTTTTTTAGAATAATTGGTATACAAAATTGTTCATATAAGGGTTTACTGTGAGATTAAGGTATATCTAATTATTTTGGAATTATTTGGATAGTATAAGATTTTTCATAAACAAAAGGAAAAAAATAAATTCAGAATATAAAGGCTAATTATAAAAGAATTTATGGATATAAAAGAGGATAGAGAGTACCCCATTACTTGAGTGGTTCCTTCATAAATCTTGGAAGGAGCTCCTTATGTTAATAGCCTACCTTGAATAGTATATATTATAGTGAAATAAAATTAAAATTTACTTTTTTTCATTCCAAAATATCTTTTAGGTTAAAATGTTTATAGTTTTAGGTCATATATATCACATGAAAAACCCATATATTACAAATTGAACACATTTACATAGTTGAAATTTTTTCAGAAAAAAACTCTTAAAAAGAATCATGTTTCCTTATCAGGAAAAGTCATTATGGATTTTATGTTTACCTCATCCTTATCCATCGTAATAAATAAAACCCAACATAAACATTAATAAAAAAATGAGAACACATAGTATCGTAATGTTATAAAAATAAATATATCTATCAATCTAGTGAGAACATAAAAACCCATAAATCATTTATCTTTATCACTTTAATATTTGAGTGGATGTTAGAAATAATTACCACATGAAAATAACTTTTATCTAAATGAAATCCATTAAAACCTATAGAATTAAAATATAATACATATGGGAATCTTGGGGCATCATTTTCTTATCAATATTATATATGGTGTAATCGTCATGACTATACAAGGAATATCTGTTACAGTTATACTTGAGGTAACCATCATAGTTCCACATGAAATAACCATCATGGTTATACATTGAGTGACCATCATTGATAGACATGAAATAAACATAATTATTATACTTGGAATAAACATCTCAATATACTCCCATAATCTCAAATGAGATACATTTTTGGTTAAATCCATCCAATTACCTAATGCATTAGAGAGAGATAATAGGGACCACCCTTCATATAAGCTATTTTGTCTCAACTATGATATATAATGGGGCACAAAAAATAGAATGAGACTTCCTAGTTAGTTTATATTTATCCTAGAGAGGGGTAGAGGTCAATCAATGATTAATTTAAATTTATGTTTCCTTTCAATTGAAACTACCTTGGCCTCCTGGGAAATATTCAATTCCCTATCGAAAACAAAACTATCATACATCCACCAAAACAAAGTTAGTTACAAGGTTCACAAATAAATATGTATGGATACATCCTTAATATGGTTTGACGACAATATAATATCATAAAAACAATAAAAACAATCCCTAGAATACAACAACTATGATATTCTATTTCAATCATGTAGCTATTTTAAGAAATCCAAAAGTTTGTGTGCACCATCTTAGAACAAATAGGGTAATAAAATTGTTATGTAACAACTCATGTTACATGTTCCTCTTTTAAATTAAAAAAATGTTTTAAATTCAAATACAATTCATTAATTCCTTACCCAGCAAAAATTTAATAACCTCTTGGACTTTATTGAAAAAAACACAGTCCGGTTTTTCAGTGTTCAATTTCTCCAGTCTTATTCCTCCAAGTATGATTATCCCAGTCTTATTTTGTTTAAGAATACAAAAGAAATTATTTGGAACCACTTCAATCCATGTGGATGATAAAATTATTTTGATACTTCCTCAGTCTAAGAAACCCAATACAAAAATCTTGAAGCTGATTAATCCAGCCCGATATAATAATTAGCTGAATAAAACATTCTTCCTATCAAAATGTCTTCAATACAAAAAAATGGAATTATATCCTCTCACTGAAAGCATGGAGATTATTTCTATATTTTTGTAAATATTATTCTTTTATCGATCATTTATAGCGTAATTTTCAGATTTTATAGGTGATCCAAAATAGGTTTATGTAGGAATCCCAAAAACATTCCCTCTAATCCAAATTCACCAAAATCTGAATTTCTGTTAAAATATTAGTGCAATTATGACTTCTTGAACACATCATGAATCTTCTCAAAGCTTATTAGATATTCACCTCTTCTTCTCTAGAATCGAAAATCAATTGTAACTATGATTAAAATTGATGATTAATACAAGGGTCCAATCATCTAAGTCCAATTGTCTTGATATGATTTAGAAAATCGATTTGAATCAAAATCATGTATTTGAATATTAAGCCACCCGTAAAAAATCATTCTACTGTATCCTTTATTCAAAAAAAATCATCCAAATAGATTAATTTAAACCTTTTTAAATGGTTTACTAAATTATTGATTATCTTTTTCACTTCTTCTCTTGACCCGCATGAAAAAAATCACTTTAATAGAAGAAAAAAGTAAATACACTCTTTACCCACATTAAGAAATTATTTGAAAAATCACATTGTATGATCCTTTATGGATACAATATCAATTGGTTTTATGTCGATCAGCCTACATACGATCACTTCAAACTATTATATGGATGGGTACGATTCTCCTACTACCGAGCATTTTGAGTATGAATTTTTTTATCATCTGATGGAAAACAACATGGTATAGTAAATCAGCACCAAATTTTTCATATCACAGAACCTATTCAATTAGAATCACCTTTCTAATCAGAACCATCACACATTTCACTCCCCCTTTATTCCTTCAAGCTTCTATCATAAGTTCTCAATTCAACTCAGGATTTATATGAAATACAAATCTGCAAAGCATATTCACAATTAAAACATCGTTGTCATGTAAACAATGATTCTATAATAAATCAAAACCTTATTTCTCATTGTGTTGATAGAGAATCTGATGTATATTCACTTCCATGAAGATTTTTCACTTTTAGACGAACCTATGGTGAGTTCAATAAGAAACACTCCTTTCAAAGCAGCTTCTTCTCATTATGATGGGATTTCATAGTGAGTCTGATGTTGTAGAAAACAAGTCTTATTATTTTGGAAACAAAACTCAATAAGATTTTATAAAATACAATGTTAGGTGATTTTTGTCCTTAATATCATACCTTAATAACACTTAGATACCATCACATTCATCATAATCTTGGCCCTAATAATCTCCCCCTTTGGATTTTTTTCATCCATCTTTTATAAATCACTAAACATTGTATCCTCAATAAATTGATTACATATCAATAATTATAACCCTGTATGAGGGAAATCATTATAGTAAACAATAATAATTCAAAATGAAACCAAAATTACCAAAATTATTGATTAGGACATCCTCTATCATCTTCCCCCTCACCCCTTCATCAAACTCTTCTTTTCTTCATCACTATTACAGTAGAAAAAAATTATATCCTAAAACCACACCAACAAATGGTTAGAATAGTTCACTAACAAAATAATATTGAACTTAAAACCTACCCATAACTCTCACTTTTATTCATTAAATTTATGAAACAATAATATTCTACCCCTTGAAAAAACAAGACAAATGTAAGATGGGATAATGGAAAAAATACATACCTCAACATTGATGAGAAAGAGGTTTGACACCCATTTAACAACCTCAATATTGAGAATGATTAATTCGGTGAGGGTTTTGTGAAAATGATATCCACTTGTTCTAATATTGGAATATAATCCAACTTTAGTACATTCTCCTCCACATGCTATTTGATAAAATGATATTTGATATCAATATGTTTCAAATGATAATGTTGAACTAGATTTCGGGCGAGATTGATTGGGCATTGATGATCACAACCCATGAGAAAGGGGAACTTCACTTAAACATGTAAATATTAAAATTGTGTTTTCGGCCACATATATTGAGTAGTGGCTTTAGTACAAGAAACATTATCAGCTTCAACCATTCAGAGTGTTACTTAATTCTGTTTTATTGTGTTCCAACTAACACGATTAATTCCCATAAAGAATACTCCACTAGATATGTATCTTATATCATCAACATTAACTTCCCAAAATGTATTTGAATAACCAAAATAAATAAATATTGTCTATGCTACAATACGTGATCCTAAATTCAGTAGTTTCATTGATGTATTTAATAATTATTTTCCCAAAAATAAGATGTGATTGTTTTAGATAACTCTAAAATATTATACAAAACATAACAACCTAAACCATTTCCGATCATGAGGTATTCATATATATCAGGCTTTCAATTAGTATCCAATACTCTTTCTAACAAACTTATTTTCCATAACAATCATTAATCGGCATTGTTATCACTAAAATTGCTGTGGAAACATGTTTTGTGATTTCCATACATAACCTCTTTAGAAATTCATTGGTATATAGAAATGTACTATTTATTTTTCAAGATTTTTAACCTTCGAAAGTATGTCATTTCCCCCAACATGTAAATTTCAAATACCTTATTTATCTCTTTATAAAATCATTCACATATTTTTTCATCATTACCCACAATGATAATATCATCAATATAGACTATAACAATGATGGAATACTCATTACATTATCTTATATTCAGATTGTTATGCACTCTTTCTTTTGTGAAATCCATCTTCCTTAACCAAGATTCCAATTTGGAATATCGTTCCCTTACAACTTGTTTTATCCCATAAAATTACTTCCTCAATATAAATAGATAGCTTTAATATTTTCTAATAATAAATCCACAATTTTGTTCAATATAAACTTATGATTCATGATTTACATTTTAGAATACAAATTTAACATTTATTTGAAAACTCTTGTAGCCTCATTGTGCAAAAATTGCATGAGAGATTCTAGTTGATTCCAATCTGGACACTGAATTAAAGGTTTCATCAAAATCAATTGCTTCATTATATGATACTATTTTCAAACCAATATTGATTTATTTCTTAAAACATCAACTTCTTATTTCATCTTGTTCCGGAAAACTCATTTATTGCCAATGATGACTTTTTTCAGGCTTAGGTATGAGTTCACATGAATTGTTCTTTTCAATATGATCAAATTCTTCTTTCTTGTCTTGAACCCATTCTGGATCCTCAAAATAATATTTCACATCATCTTGTTCCACTTTATTATGTAATTAAGTACATGTGATATCATTTGTTATGCTTCTGGATTAAATCATTTAATCTAGATCACCTTTTAATTTTTTATCTTCCACTAGTTTCCTCATCCTGGGATGAGTTTTTCATGATTCATCTTTATCACATGATATAGCTAAGTATGATGCTTCTTCTTGATTCAAAATAAAATTTAATGTATCCTTATCATAATTTTTTTCTTCAACTGGATCAACATCCTTTTCTTTTTCTGTAGGTTTTCATTTCCAAATTCTTTCAATCACCCTCACATCACAGAAATCAATAATAATTTTTGTTTATTTATAGAAACTTATATAGCATATTCCTTCTAGAGCATAACCAAGAATGATTACATCTTCACCATTCTTCTAAAATATTCCATATTTTACACATTTCGTCATTATAATGCACAGACTCCCAAAAACACTAATGTTCTACATACATGGAGTTCTTCCATAAAACGTTTTATATGGAGTCAAATATATTTAAGGCATATAAAAACAATGATTTTTAATATAATTTTAGTACTAAATGATTTCTTCCAGAAGTAATCAGAAAGACCATATTCAAGTAAGATAGTTCTTCCCATTTCTACCTAGCTTCTATTATTTATTTTTAAAACCCCATTTTGTGGAAAAGTTTTTGGAGATCTATACTCACACCAAATTTCATGCTTCTCAAGATAGACATAAATGTATTCACTTCTATATTTTACACTTTTTTTCATCTCAAATTTATCCCTGAATACCAATATTCTTTCATAGCTTATATTTTGAATCTTTTAAAAATATTCAACTCTTATTATTTTTGTTTCATATAAATAAAAAATGTAATGAGATTATAATCCTTAATGAAAGAGAAGACGTAATTACCTTATTTTGTTATTTTTATCTCATTGCCCCACATATATTGTAATGAATCAGCTCGAGGGGTTTGTCTTGAACAAATCTAAACCTTCCCATGAACCAAATTTGTAATCAATCCATTCTCACAGATAGTACAACACTAATCTCTTCTTCAAGAAAAATCTAGAATATCTCAAACACGTTTATTTTTATATTGTTTTCTCATTTTTCTCTGCCCCATGTGGCCAGGCCTTTTATGTACCAATTGATTCTCTTCTACCATACTCATGTAACATGAGTTTGGTATCTCACCAAACTCTAACTTGTTTACATTTCTATATTGGTATCTAGTAATTATCTTTCCATCCTCTTCACTTTCCACAAAAAAACATCAATATTTAAGATAACTTTTTTACCCTTATCACACAATTGTGAAACATTTTTCATGTAGTTTTTTATACCATCAACAAACAATGTTTTCTTGGATTTCATTTTTTTCCCAATGATGGAAAACTAAACACCTTTTATTTTCAAGGATTCATCGTATCCAAATGTTATTATTCATTCTCTAAATTACTTAACATTATTCAACAGTTTCAATTATACTTTCATGTGACAGGAACACCCATTGTCTATTAACCATATCTATTCTCTATTTGAAGCATTCAATATTGTTTCAACAATAATATTTTTTTCTCCTTTAATTTTCATTTTTACATTTGACTTCTGAGGATTGTTAAGGGACTTTTTTGTGATTGTAAGAAAGCAATAAATCATTTTTCAATGTGGAAAGGTTGTTTAAATATTTCGAAAATAGTTTTTAGGGGTGAAATCTATTTTCTATCTTCATTCCACACTATCTAGACTTCTTCACATTAACCTTATATTTCTATTTTCTTTTAAAAGATTTAATCCCCCTAAAAATCTACCTTTTATAACCTATTGAATAATAGTAATGTTTTTTGTTGAACCATCACATACTATTAGTATGTCCAAATCTACTATAATACTTGTAATGGATATAAAATGAGTATTTTCCTCTAAAATCTCTACATGGATCAGAATTGTGATTACGATTCTTAGCCACATTCATTTATTTATTTTGTAATCCTCTAAATTTCTATTATTAATTGAATTATTTTATTTTTTATCCATGTTACAATAATGATTATTGGAATCTTTTCGTATTGATATTGTTTCAAAACATTTTTGGAATCATGTTTCTTTGAGACTACTGAATCCAAAAAATTTCTGTTCTTGGCCTCGTACACCACTTTCCTATAATTCTTCTATTCAGAAACAATTGCATTCTTATGTTAACCCTTTTAAGGTATATTTTGTTTAAATTTATTAATTTTCTAATTTTCAGAACGTTCCCTAACATTTGTGATAGATTTTTGGAATCTTGTGTTTCTCAATTCAGCATTAGAATTTTTCTATTGAACATCTTCAAAAACATCTCCTTTTCCCATTATGTTTACCACTAGATGATAATTAAAATTCATTTTATCTCTAAAATACTCTTTTAAATCATCAATATCTTACACCAAATTTTATTTTCTCATTAGAAAATAATTATTGTTTGCATGACTATTCATCTTCCATCATTTTGTTTTTCTTTTCCAGTATTATGATCTTTTTCATACATTATTTCAACTCTTCTTTCAAATGGATTTAATGATTAGTTTCTTCTTCTTCCAAACTTTTTCGTCCATATTCTTCATCATTACCTATTTTAGTTACTGTATTTTAAATACCATACTCGCCTAATTTTTTCAGAATCTGCATCACTTCTTTTTTTTTCTACATATTTAGATAACAAATTATTTTTTTGAAATTTAAATAATTTATTTTCTTTTCCCATGGAATACATCATTACTTTTCTATCATGTTTCTTCCACGATCTTATTGGCTTTCATTCTTATTAATCACTATCCTTTTCATTCTCTCTCTGAGGATAGTTAGCTAAAAAGTGACCAACTCCTCCTCATTAAAAAAATTTCATGGGAAGTTTCCATTTTTATTTTTTTATACCTATTTTCAAATTTTTAGAAAATAAGGATAATTTATAATTTAGATTTTTATATACTTAATTTTCAGAGTCAAACTCACCATCTTATTCTACAATAATTATTTTATTTTATTTCTCATTATTAACAGAATTGAAATAAAGTTCTCCATCAAACAATATATTTATCTTCATATATTTATCACTTCTAACATTATAATTGATACGATTGATATATATATCATCAATAGATAATGTTTCAAGATATCTATATTATAATAAAGAAACTTTTGCATCAAATTTTTTGGGTGGGTTTCCCAAGATATTTTTAACATTTGTAGAGTCATCTAGATTTTCACGAAGAAATATGGTAGTAATAAAAATGTCATTCTCCCTAGTAATGAAGTCCCCAAAATATTCACGCTCACCCATCTTCATGTATTCATACACTAATATCCATATTTGATGTTTTTTCCTTCTTGGAATTTTATTGCCTTAATATAGGTTTTCTAATTTATCCCATACACATTTGGTTGTGAAAATACCTTCACTCGTAATAATTTAACATTAGAAGGTGATGAAAATATAGAATTATTTTGCCTTACATCATTCTACAGATTCATCTTATCGAAAGATGTATGAGGGTATTTATCATCAATGGGTAGAAAACAACTATAGAAGCTTCAGTAATAAGATAAATGATAGACATAAAATAAGTCATCATTATACCCTCCCATATATGATAATTATTTCCATGAAATACTAAAATACCGTAATTGTTCAAAGTGTTCATGTTCTCCATCATCAGAGGATAAGCATAGGGAACTGAAACTCTAATACAAATTTTGAGTTACTATTTATTTCATATGTATCACTATGAGGGGAAGGGGGTAAATCAATAGTAAAATTTCTTTTATGTTTCAATTAAATTGAAACAACATTTTCCTCATGTTAATGATTTAATTCCCCACTAAAAACAAAACATACACACATCCCCAAGAACATAGGTAGTTACAATATTCACTATTAAAAACAAATATCAACAACAATGGTATGGTCTGGATAGAATCCATTACCATACAATCCACTAGGAAAAATCCTTATTTTATAACAAGTTGGATATTCCAATTCAAACATGTATCAAGTTGAATATAATCCAAATGTGTGTGTACACCCTATTATCACAAATAAAGTAATACATTTTTTATATAATAACTCAAGATACCAGCACTTCTTTTCATATCAAAAATAGTATTCAATGGAAAAACAACTCATATATTTTACCCATAATAATTGTAGGAACCTCCTAGCCATTGTTGTACAAAACAGATTCTGATTTTTTGGGCCCAATTTCCCCAATCTGATTGCTCTAATTTCCATTCTCTTAGTCAATTTTTTTAGAATACACTATAAATGATTCAGCACCGCTTTAATCCATTAGTGCGATAAACTCAGTCTGATAATTCCATATTCCAAAAAACCCAATACAGAAATCCTGATGCGAGTTAGACTAGCATGATATGTTGATCATCCAAATACAACATTCTTCCCATCGAAATTTCATTAATACAAAAAAAAAATTGAATCACTTACTCTAATTGAAAACACGTAGCTTCTCTCTATATTTTTGTGAACAATACTCCATTTTTATTCAGGTCAATGTATTTTTAACCTTTTATAGTAGACCCAAAATAGGTTTAGGCTGGAATCCAAAAAAATTCCTTCTCACCTAAATTCACCCAAATCTGAATTTCTCTAGAAATATCTGTGCAACTATGACTTCATCAATACTTCTGAAATCTTTGAAACTTATACAATATTCACTTATTCTTTTTCGAACTCCTGTTTCAATTTTTAATATTATTTCAATTTATGAGTTATACCTGGGTCAAATCAACTGAGTTGGATTGCCTCAATTTTTTTGTAGAGTACGATTCACAGAACCAAATTGGATCAAAATCATGTCTTTGAATATTAATATCCCCCTCAAAAAATCATTCAAAAAAAGATTTTCCTCAATCAACTCATCCAAAAAGAGTAATTTAACCCATTTAAAATTATTGACTACCTTTTTAATAATAATTTTTACTTCTTATCTTGATCTACATGAACACATCACATAAAAGGTAGACAATATAAATCAAATATTTATCCACTCGAATAAATCATTTCAAAACAAACCAGAGTATGATCTATTCTAGATTAGAACATCTCAAGGTACAATATTTTCTAGAAACTGTTATCTTAATGTCCATCATCCTAGATTGGATCACTTCTGAAAACAATCAAGCAAAGTACAATTCTCCAAATTCCGATCATTATGTGTATGAAATTTTTTTATATCAACTGATGGAAAACAAGATGCAATAGTAAATTGGAAATACATTTTTCAATCAGTACTAGCTCTTCAATCAGTATCACCTTTCTAATCATCACCACCATACCTTTGACTCCAAATTATTCCATCAAGGCCACATCAGAAGTTATCATTTCAACTCATGATTTATATGAACTATAAGTCAACAAATCATCATCACAATTAAAACATTGTAGTCACAGATACTCTGATTCTCTAGAATAATACATATATCAAATTGTATTCAAAATGAATCTGATGTCCATTTACTAACATAATTAATTTTTCACAATCAATCAGAACTGAGGGGTGTCTAATCAGAAAAACTACTTTTAAATCAGCTTCATCCCATTATGAAGGACATTCACTGTGATTATGATGCTTTATAAAATATGAGTCTGATTCTTTTGAAAACAAACATCAATAAGAATTTTTCTATAACAAATTGATCTTATTTCCTTTCTTCAAGACATACATTGACAATAGAAGACAACACATAGAAACCATCAACGTCATCATCAGTTTGGTATAAACATATTATAAGTTGTATCGAACTCACCAGTTTTTCAATTATAACTTACATGTACCATATCATGTAAAATAAAAATTATTATTGTACTTTTAATCCTAATTCATTTTAAAAACACTTTGAAACCCATATGAAAAACTCTTTAGGATATCAAAATACAATTCAATTTTAAAACCCCATTTCAACAGTAAAATACATAGAAAAATGGAAATACGATTATTCAATGAATAAAAAATGATATATTATAAATGAATACAAACATAAAATAATGTTTGTGGTGACATGACATTTTTTTAACGTTGTATTCATTAAAATAGAAGAGTGTTTTTCTATTATTGTCAAAATGTTCTCTATAAAACATGTAAAAACTTCTAAAAGACATTGAATGAAAATAATGATTGGTATATAATTTCAATTATAATTATTTTATGTAAATATAAAAAATTAATGAAATAATTTTTTGAAATATGTACATAGAAAAAAAATAGTTGAAAAGGGAAACCTAAATAAATATTTTTCATAGAAATCCAATTTCCTTGAGTCTGACTCATAATGTGCATTCATTAGATTCCAAAATAATGAACTTATATTAATTATCTAATTGATTTAGAACATTTTTAAAGTTAATTATTCACTTTTTTCTCTTATAAATATCTCATATATAATTAATTAATCATTTAATTTCCTTTTAGATGATTGGATGATATTTGGATTATATATCCCAAATGTATTTAACAGGTTGAATATGGTCAATGTGTTCATTACTGTATATTATATATAATATTAATCCTAAAAATTTTAATAGATTATATGTACAATATAATATTAAAACCAATCCTAAAATAGGGCTATGAAAAATTAACTATCTTACATTAATAGAGATGGTGGGTCTTATGTATTCCTGAGTAACGTTTCTAACTTTCGATTATCATTATGAAAATAAGGTAATAATTATTTTAATATTACATACATATTTTAATATCATAAATATTTTATTAATTATTTAAATACCATTATATTTATCATCCATTTGATGTTATCATGAAAAATGAATCATATCACTTGTAGTGGGGGTGGTCCACACATATGCATGAACGATGTAATCATTTGTTAGTGAATGTAATTATAATAAATTTAATAATGTATTTTTTAATGAATGTTAAATATATCAGTTATATAATATATATACATTAAGTCTATGATTATAACTATTCTTGATATGTATAGATGGATAATGGATTGCATATTTCTATAAGGTGAATGTCCACCATACACATGAATGATGCTTACATTCCCATTTGATGGTGGTTGGAGATGGATATGGGTTATTACATTAATAAAATGACATATTAGTATACGGTAAATTCTTTTTTTATATCATCATGATTATGTCATATGTGAATGTTTTGTAGGAAGTAGTGAACACTTTCTTAAGAATTATATAACTTCATTAAAAACAACCATTCCTTACACCTTAAGAAATCTATGATTGGTATTATACCCTAAGTAAATCTTGTAAACTTGGATATGTATGTAAGTAAGGAAATTTTTCCAATATTTTAAAAAAAATGATTTTGATGTGTGAATAAATAGGAAATAATATGTGTTATTTTATATGAGAGTGGGAACTATTGAAATTTCATAAATTATTAATTCAATGTAAATTAAATTTAATGTCAAAATGGCTACAAATTGATAATATTGGAATTAATAAGAGTAGAAATTAAGTCAACCAATAATGTTTGGAAATGTTTTTATCAAATTTTAACCCTTATATTTTTTAACACTTGGTTAACAAATTTGAAATTTATGATGATATCAATTTTTTAATCATAAAAGGCTAATATAGTTATTATAAATAGAAAAACTTAACATAAATGAACAATTGATGATTTAATAAACATTATAAATTCTAATTTTTAGATGATAATATTTTTTTAGAATTTTATCATTTAATAATATATTATTTCTTACAAAATACAATTAATTTCAATTTTAAAACTATTCATTTACTTTAAATTTTAAAAATACAAGAAAAATATGGATTTCGAATAAAATATTTTAATACATCCAAAAAATGTTATTTTCATCTTTAAAAATTCTTTTCCACATTAATAATTTAAAATTATAAAACTTTTAATATTTTAAATATCATTTATTTTTTTTTAAATTAATTGAGTAATTATTGTGTCTGTATTGTTTAGGAATTTAAGGTAATTATATCTTCACTAAAAAAATTACCCAAATGAATATAAAAAATTTATATAAAAAATTTATATTTATTACTAAAAATATCCTCTTTTTATAACTATGTTAAAAATATTATATATATTTAAATCTAGTGTGTGACATTTTTTAATTTTCCTCACATAATATATTAAAAATACCATTATCACATAAAAAGGTAAAATAAACCTATGTCATTATTTGGGATGATTATATCAGATATTTACTCCTACAACAAAATTTAGTCATTTTTAGTGTCATTTTTTGTCATTGTCATTTTATTTTTACTTTAATTGCCTGATTTATCCTTTAATGTGGAAATAATTTTAGTCATGATTCTATTCATAATGTCCAAAAATAAAAGGTATCTATTATGAAAATATAGACCCCCTAAATAATAGTATTCAATTATATAAGTTTTAGAAATTAATTTTAATATAAATACGTAAAACAAAATGAAAAATAGTTTTTCAAAAAATGTATTTTCACCAAAAATCATGTATACTGATCATTCAAATATAGTTAATTATAGGATATCTAGTTAAATAATAAAAATATTACATAGATATAAAATTAAAATATTAATTTTATTTTTTAATAAAATAACAATGGAAGTGTTTAGAAATGTTAGTAGTTTTCACTATTCACTGAATAATTAATATTTTCATAAAACTACCAAAATTACACTAAATGATAATTTTCATATGATGATTTCAAAAATGATACCATTTTTTAAAAATAAAACCTTTAAAAGTTGAAAAAGAATTATATTTATTTTCTCACAAAAATATATAAAACCCATTCTTTAAAATAACATGTTTTTGAGGAATAAAATGGCCACAATAAAAAATTAAGTTACTATTTCCATGGAATTAATAAATAAATTTTCATTCAGTTGGATCTTTATATTTATTTTATAATATTTTTAATCCTATTAAAATCCACCAACTCAATAATGATGTTATAATGGTCATATTTGAATAATAATATTTTGCGTTTTGTTTATGTTTAGTGTTAAATATCATATATTCCATCAAACACAATCTTTTATTTAAAATATTTGTATATTACATTATCCCCCCATAGATTTTAATAAATTTTTTCTCATGATTTTAACTTTTGATTGATTAACAATCATTCAAAATTTGAAAATAACTTTTTTAATACCCCACATCATAAAAAGGGTTAATAACACTTCCTCATAAAAATTGGGATTGGAAAGGACAATGTACATATAGAATGACACATAAATAAGTTTTAAAATAGTTGAAAATTAGCGGGCAGTGAAGATAATGACATGGAAGAAGAAAATTTATATCCAAATAGTGATTTTGAGTGATAGAGATCATTGGTCATAAGAAAGTTAATTGTCACAAGAATGTGAGCAACTGTAGAACAATAAACCTAAGTGATAAGATAATATCTATAAATTAGATTGAAACTAATGTAATAGGATAACATATTTTATCCAAGATCTATTACATAGAGTTGAGTAATTTTTTACCATATAGACTATGAACATAAATAAATATACATATATTACATGTATAATTTCATCCATTAATTGATTTTCACCTCACTTTTTTTTTCCAAAATGATGAGTATGAAACATGCATTTTTTCATGAATAAGTAAAATTAACTTATATTAGATCATAAAATCAAAAAAAGGATAAAAATATTTTAATCCTATCTTTATAAAATAATAAAAATTAAAATGGAATGAAAAATATAAAAACATTCCAAAAATGGAAAAATCTTCATATGAAGAAATTCCTCATTAATCTACAAAATTTAACAACAGTACCCAATTTTCAAAATATATCACTCAATAAATAAGTATCAGTAAAATAAATCCAAATATTCTTAAATATCCATGAAAAAAATTTAGAAGGATTTTATCACACATTCTTATAAGATATATTTAACATTTATATTTGAATTGGGTAATCACTCATAATGTATCACACAAAATATGAATATGAAAAAATCATATAATTTACAACATGTGATAATATTTACATGAATTAATTGAATTATCATTACGACACCTCAAATCATATGTTCCTCGATGTGATATTTAACCATTAATTTTAAAATAAAACCCCATAATGTTATACATACCTCAATAAAATAATGTTCTAAAATACTCTGATAATTATAAAATACCATTAATCACCTAATAACCTAATCACCAAATCGCTTTTTGTCCCCATTAGTACCTATAAAATTAAACATGTGTTCCCAAAATCAAAAAAATAATCATCTATCAATCCATTTAATAGAAAATAATGATTTTATACTAATTAAAAAATTATACAGGCTCGTAATAGAAACTTCACATTTTTCACTATTTAGTTGTGGGTTTAATGATCATGTCCTTGTGAGATGTTATGGATCACTGGTCAGCTTGTGGGGTTTTCTTTTCAAAATTCAACATTAATTTAATTCCTAAAAACTTCAAAAAAAATATTATGAACATCCTAAAAATACCATAAATCATAAAAACACTTTTTTAAATCTATTTTTTCTATATAACTAATCATTCACAAAAAAATCCTAACATCAATCAAAAATTACACCAAAGGATTATTTCTAGATTTTTTATATGTCCTTAAATGGATTTCATAAAAATTATTACTTTTAACTACACAAAATTTATATGTTATTGATTCCATATATCATATATTTCCTAAATTTTAAAAAATATATTATTGAATAAAACATACTTGTCTCTTGATCATTATAATATTTATAATATATCATTATATAATTTATAATATAATTCCCCATTATAATTCAGAGTGATCGATGCAGGATCAAATCAATCATTTTACTTCTTTATCAAAACATTAATCGTTCATTGTTTTCCTATTACATAATACTTACTTTATAAAAATTAAAAAATTTGAATCACATCATATGATTAAAAAATATCAAAAAATGTAGAAGATATAATACATACCCGTCATTTTTTATTTCCTGTTTCCTCATCTATCATAATAATAGAATTTATAATTTCTAAAAATTTATTTTTAAGATATTGCTTATCGTATTCTTTAAAATTTCCCTTAGGAAATTCCATTTTATAATTCTAACACACCTCAAATTTAAATAATTCAGTATATTCCTTGGTAATAAATTTATTCCTCTTCATGGGGTTAACTAAATAATTTTTTTCGTGGAAGATTATTTATTTATTACCTCCTTTATCAAATAAGAAACACCATACTGTTCTTTTAATACATTTTCATGGGTAAATCTCCCCATATTCATAACACATAGTTCATTGAATATTTTTACCTCTATGACCTTTTTCACCTGAATATCCACAAATCATCATTTACCATTTATTTTTGATTTTGGATACTCATAAACGTTCATGTTTTTAAACATAAATTGTGATAGTTAATTAAGAGTTACTACAATATTTTATACCAGACCTTTTGATTCATTTGATTTATCATTCATAAAACCACCACATTTTTTCAAAATACATTCTTACTTTTGTTCCTATTAGATCTATCCATTTAATAGCCTAAAAATTTCTGTGTGGTCATATCGACAAAACATAAATAAAAAAACTAATAAGGATGATTAATTCTAAGATATCCTTAAACACGATATCTTAAAATTCATTCTTTTGATCCAAAATAACCATTTTATCCCTGGAATACTATCCTTCATGGTTATATATGACTTTTTACTTATTTTAATATTATATCATATCCTCTAATTTTATCTAAATCATACTCTGATGAAAACACTAAGGACTTGAACTTGACAATTATATATTATATTGAATTTAAACAATAATTCAATTTTTTAAATTCCCAAATGTTTTTTAGTTTTATTTTTGTAAAGAGTTAGGTCAAAATTCTTACATAAAAACCCTATATATTAAATTGTGTACAATTATTCATATTACCCATTTTTTTAAAAGACTGAACTTTTATATAGAAACACATTTCCTTTTCATGACACATATTCACCATTTTCATCATGAAATCATCCTTTTCCCTAATATTTTTAAAACTATATGAAATTTTTTTAAAATTTTAAATGATCAATTTTTTTTGGAAATGATATAAAAAGATATGTTAGTCTAATGAAAATCATGAAAACCCATAAAACATTTACCTTTATCTCTATATTATTAGATTTTATGTAAGAAGTCATTTCCACATGAAAAGAAGACACACATTAACTCAAATAAAACCATTAAAACCTATATCATGTATGGATAATAGATGTAGGAAACATGGGGAAAAATTTCATATGTCTCTTATATATGGAATAACTCTGTGGTTACACATGAAATTACTATCATGGATATACTCGGGTTAACCATCAGAGTTACAATTTAAATAACCATGATGGTTATACATGGAGTAACTATAACCATTAAACATGAAATAACCATCCTAATTATACATGTAATAAACATCAAAGTATATACCCATAATCTATTAATAAAAGAATAATATGATAATTTTGTCCCATTACCCAACAAATTGGAGGGCAAAATGAACCTCACCCTTCAAATATGCTATATCAGTATCACTCGTGAGCTATATTGGGGATCAAATAATTATATTAGTTATATCAGGAACACCATTTGCTTCTATAAGATCCTAAAGTAAAATATCACCAATAAAACATTTTATTATTTAATATTTCAACATAAAATATTTTGAAAACTATTTTAAACCAATATGTAAAACACTTTCGGATATAAAAAATAAAAATTTATTTAAAAATCATTTTCAGTACCATAATTCCAGAAAAAATGAAAATATGTTCTTTATTTTTATAAAACAATAAATATTTTACAGGAATCTAGAACTAAAATAAATGTTGTATGGGAGGTAAATCGCATTGATGCCATAAAAGTTAAAATAAAACATTCTTTTTGTATTTTATTTAAAATTTTCTTAATAAACACATAAAAATATTTCTTATGAAGACCTTTTCAATAAAGTCAAAATAGATGCAAAATTTGATATAAAATTATTTTATTTTCAAGTAAATACATCTATAAAATAATTTTATGAAATATCTACATGGAAAAAAGAGTTAAAAACATTAAAAGAAAAATTTTAAAGTACAGTTCCTTACCATGAGTCTAACATTCAACGTATATTCCTTTTTATCAAAAATAATACCATTATATTAATTATTTACTCCTTGTTAAACCTTTTCAATTTTATTATGGCCTTTATTTCACTTTTTTCCATGTCACATACAATTAATTAGTAATTTAATTTTATGTTATACTTTTTGAATATATTCGACTCATATGACTAAAATAGATTTGATAGGTTTAAAATGTAAAACATTGTACATAATCCATAACCTAAAAAATAATTATCAATAAATAATTATAATTTTGACTCATAAATTATACTTTGAAAAATAGAAATGAAATATGGTTCTAAATAAAGATCTTTTTTACATTCATAGAGATAGTAGGTTGTACGTACACATGTGTATCAATTTCATTTTTCCATTATCTTTTTTGAAGGAATGTGAGTATGATTTTATCGTTATATAATTAACATACTATAATAATTTTTCACTAAATATACTTTTACATATCATTAATATGATGTGCTGAATAAAAATAAATCACATCTTTTTGTGGACGTAGTAGAGGACATGCACGAAAAATGTTATCATTTTTCAGTGAACGGAAAACGAAAAACATTTAATGATATATTTTCATATAAAAATGATAATTATGTATTAAATGTCCTGTATTAATATTAATTACATCAAGACGATTAGTTTTGATAGGAGGTGATGTAAAATGAATTATATAGGTTCGTGAGGTGGTAGTTTGTCATACACATGAATGATGAGTCTCTTTTCAATGTTTTGGAGGATGTAGATGTATATAGGTTATTGAATTAACATAATTTCATATTATTATATGAGATATATTACTGTTAATATATCCTCATGTTTATGGACTTTTTAAATAAGGTATAAGAATAAGAAAAACTAAAATTCTCGGTTAAGAACTATACCTCTTCTTTAAATAATCTCATTTTGTTTGTACATTAGGACCTATAATATTAGTTTTATACCATAAATAATTTTTTATATATTTTATTAAGTTATTTTTTTAAGGTAATTGAATAAACAAATGTTTATTGGAGTTTAAATAAATAATAAATGAAAATCCTATTTATAAGAGATGGGAGGGGAACTCATCGAATTTCCTAAAAATCTAATTCAATATAAATTAATTTTGATGCCCAACTAGATAAAAATTGAAAAAACCGAATATAAGTGGATTATGAGTTAAATTATCTCATTAATTAAAATTTTTATTTGATTGGATCACATTTGTACCCTTATATTTTCTTTAACCCTCTATAAACTGTTTTGACAATTACGACGATATCATTGTTTTTAACACTTATGGGGTTAATATATCTATTATAAATAAATTAAAAGACAATAAATGTTCCATGGTTTTTTTAATGAATAATATAATAATAAATTAAATAAAGATAATATTTTTAATAATATTTAATAGTTTAATAAAATATCATTTCTTGTAAAATATCCTTAATATGAATTTTCAAACAATTCATTTACTTTGATTTTTAAAACTATAAGAAAATAGTGAAAACATAATAAAATATTTTAATAAATACCTCAAATCTTAATTTTATCTATAAATTCCCTTTATTGAATTAATTATTACAAATTATACAAATGTATTATTTTTAATATCATTTATTTTATTTTTAAATATTATGTCACTGTTGTGTAAGAATTTAGAGTAATTATTTCATCACTAAAAATCAAAAAAAAATTATCCAGATGAATATAAATATTTTTTATTTAAAATTAATATTTTTAACCTAAAATATCCTTTACTTATCTCTATTTTTAAAATTTTATAGTTATTAAAAATAATATTATGATATTTTTTACTATTCTTTATGTAAAATATTATAAAGGTCATAATCCAATCCAAATGGAAAAAGGGCCATATAATCGATAAATGGATGATTATTGATAATATATATACTCTTACAATAAAATTTACTAAAAATTTTATGTCACTTGTTTTATTTGTCATTTTATTATAAACATTAATGACATGATTTACCATTTACCGTGGTCCAAAAATTACAAAAGTTAATATTCATAATGTAGAAAAATAAATATGAAATATTTAACAAATATAGACACCATTATTCAAAATATGAAATCCTATTTTCTGTACTAACAGTATATGTATGTTATAATGTAATTTTAATATAACTGTGTAAAACTCAACAAACAATAGTTTTTAGAAAAATTCATTTTTAAACCACAAAAATACTTATTAATAATAAGGTATAATGATTATTCAAGTGAAGTTAATTATATTATATATAATTAAATAATACATATTTTACGTTGAGATTAAATTTAATGTATAATGATATTTTTAATGAAATTGACTTGAATATTATTTTATAAATCCATATTTTTCATTATACACTGGTAAATCAATCTCTATAGAAAATACCAAACAATCACTAAAAGATTATTTTTTTATAATTATTTGAATATTTATATCCTTTCATCAAATAAAATATAAAATTGATCTAGATATTATTTATAAATATTTTCTCAAAAAAAATAAATAAAAAAATTTCTAAATAATACATGTTTTTTAAGATTAAAATTGATCTCATAAAAAATTGATTGATTATTTCTGACAAATTATTAAATAAACTAATATTCAGTATAAATATTATTTGTATTTCATAATTTGGTTATTAATATCATTAAATTCTAATTTAATGGATATATTATATTGGTTATTTTTGAAATATAATATTTCGGGGTTCATTGATGATTGGTGTTGTTTATCTTATACGATATCAAACAATGTCTTTCTCTTAAAATGTCAGTATATTACACCTTATAACCTAAAAAAATCTTAATATGACTCTTGAGATATAAAATTGAGTGACATCAACCTCTATGTATTTAGAGGGAAGCGAAATGGGAGAATGAGTGAGTACTTACAACAAAATAATTAGAATTCATTATTAATTTAAAAAATTAGGCCTTGGAAATATAATTAATCAAAAATAAAAACTATTTTCATAACATGGTTATTTTCAATGGTATTTTTTAATAAAATTTATTTTTCAAAATACTAATACCTTAATATAAAATTTTAATTAATTATTAATATTATGGAGGTGGAGGGTATCCCTTTTCTAAAAGAATCATTTATAAAACATTTTAAATATACTTTTGGTTTTGGAAGTCTTTTTATAGATTTGGAAAATTTATTTTATGCCATTAAATTATATTATATTAAATAATAAAAATAATTTGGGTTAGTAAATCACTTTATTGTATTTATTACCAAAATTTAATTCATTTTGATAACATACTACTCTCCATATATTTATACCATATTTGTTATTTACCAAAAATACAGTTATCATAGAATATTAAAAAACAATCACCCTTAGAAAATTTTGACATGATGATTTCAAAAAAATTGTTAATATGTTTCTAGATTTTAGGAATTTAACATTAGATAATAAATATTAATTAATTAGATATACATGTTTTAGTGAAATTTTCAACTTTCTGACCATTTAATAAATTACTTCAAACATTATAAAATAATGAAATTATTTTAATAAAAATAAATATTATTTTTATAAGACTTTTTCAATGAAATATATTTTATATTAAATTATAGAATTTGTCATAATTTTTTTTATTTTATAATTTCTCATTAAAAATTTTGTTTTCTTTGAATCCTAAAATATATTTCTCATATTCATCATAAATTCATGTAAAATTTAAATTATAACAAAAATGGTCACTAAATAACTTCTATTTTATTTAAAACATGAATATTTACACTATTATACCACAATGTTCTAGGTATATAACCCGTAATTACACCATCATATGTCCAAAGGGTAACCTATGTGATGAAAATACATTCATGGTGTAGTTCGGTGAACATTGATTGGGAGGTGACTTTTATAAGAATGAAATTTTCCAAAAATACATTCTTCTCAAGTATCAGTTATTTAATATCATCATAGAATAAGTTGAGGGTGAACCCTATTTATGCCATCTCCTTGGAAGCTAAGATAAATGATCTTCATAAGGGATGATACTACGGGTTAAAGACATCATCTCTAGATTTTATGATCTTTTGTTACCCATAGTATGTAATAACAATAAAAGTATCTTTATAATTTCTATATTACCAATGGTTGTAATGTTAAATGGTCATAGTTTTTAACCTTCATATTATGGATTTGTTTTATAATAATAATATGTTTTTTTCATTACATGGTTCATGTGTTCTATATAATAATACATTCATAGATGTGACATATATTCATTCATAAGGAAAATTTAATTTATAAATGTTTGGGTTGTTACACACAAGACAATCCTTAGTGCAGTAGAATTCAAAAATCAAAACATTCATGCAGTAGTACACTATAGTGATTTCTAGAAGCTCTACCCTGAGGAAGAAAATATAAACCTATTATCTAATTTCCAAAACTCTCTTTTCAATTTTCACGTAATAAAATATTCTCTTATTACTACTATATTCCCACTTAATGAGTATCCAAATGGAGATAATTTCATGGGTCCCATAATATCTATAAGTCCCTCATCAATAATGATAGCCATGTACACTGCATCATAATATGTCCTTAGGATGAATTGTATCACCTGAATTCAAATATTTGGTGATAATAAAATATCAAAATGAATGGGTTATTTAATTCCCTGTAATAATAAAATCTAAAAATATTTAAGGAATATATCACATAATCCATCACAAAAATATTATTGAAGTGGAGCATTATATATTCTAAATATTTTTCTTTCTCTTTGGTTTATAGAAACAACTACTTAAACAATAATGTTTAATCTCCCTTCCAATACAGTCCATTAATTTTCATGTATGGAACTGTGATATTCCTAAAATACCTCTCTATTATCTATACTGTAATGTTATTCAGTTTCACATTCTTCACTTATAGAGTAGTGATCAACTATAATATATATATAACAAAATCTTGACCTAATCATATTCACTCAATGATCCACTGACTCTTTCAAATATGAAGGGATGTTTTATATAAATTTCAATTGTAATATCCTCTATTATGACCTCACCATAATAGAATATTCTCTCCAACATTTGAACAACATTAAAAATGTACATTGGGGAATTCTCATCAACTTGGGCCCCAATTTCCACAATAGATCATGATTTTCCATTCCCTCTGGTAGATTTACTATTTTTTCATAATGATATATCGCTAATATTTCAAACACAAGATTTAAATATACATAATAAAAATTATCAACAATAATCCAAATCAGATAGAGGTGGAAGTACACTCTTGCACAACCCTATTAAAATAGTTTGGTAAAACTTCCATGTGTCCTATATAATTATCTCAAAGAACACAAACACAACCCAATATACTATAAAACATTACATATATATCATATATGCATAATTAAACTTCTTATAAATATATTCTAATACACACCCAAGTCATTAACAATTCTACACTGCTAACATTAGGGTTTATAACCCAAATACATGTATATTTCCTTACCAATATCATAATCAATTCATTAAATTTCTAGTCAATTTTCACCATTGGTTATAGTTAAATAGTACTACACTAATAATTTATTTATGAAAAGATAAATAAGTTAATCCTTAAAATTTTAGATAATGATTCAAGCCAATCTGGGGACAAAATATAATGATAATTAGTAACATCTAGTGAAGTTGAATGGCTGACTAAGGTTTTCTTTAAGGAAGCTAGATTAACATTAATTTATATATTCCCTATTATATTATAAATATTTTTATTATCTATTAGAACTCTATAAATTAGTATTGGGTTTAGTTTTTAATTTTTTCATTAAAAAGAGAATAAAGGATAGAAAAACATAGGTAAACACCTGCACAAATACTTAACACAACGTTCAAATTGATCATAACTGATTTAGAATGTTTTCTATCATATTTTTCACATTTTTTAAAAAATAATACAATTTGTGGAATAAATATCATTCAAACACTTTCTTCACACTATTAGTAATTTATGAGAAGAAAATTTTACTCATGGATACTTTGGCACACTAATCACACAATTACCCTCCCCAGGGAGTGGAACGAACACTCTATTGTGGAGAAATTGAATCTTCTCAAATCCAATGGATGCAATTATTATAAAAAAACCTATCTATTTACTTACCTTCATAAGTATAAAAATTGAATAATTTTTGGAGGGCCTTAATTTAAAAAACTGTGAATGATTGATACCTTGTTAATGGAATTTCGAGTATTGGTCACATCCACTGAAAATTACCTTCACTACCTCACATTAATTAGATAAGATGAGTTGAACTTAAATGATGAAATTCATGATCACAATAAGGAATCCCGTTTTGACCACCTATAATGGGTCATAAATTATCCATTTTCAATTATAATATCGCCAGAGTTTCATAGGGATGGGGAAATACTGAGGAATTAGAATAGATGAGAAAAAATAGTATAGATTAAGAAACAACAAGTATGATTTACATTATAAAATAGAGATAAAAATATAATAGATAAGAATAATAATATCATTCAAAAAATATTCCCATGAAATGTGAATAGATATTCCAAAATAGGTTTTTAATAATTTATATATAGAATAAATATTTGGAACCATAACCTTATCGAGAATCGAATAAGATCTATGTATGGGATCATCTTATATAGTTTGGGTGTGAGGATAAATTTGATGAAAATTTTATATGAAAAGAAAATCATTGGTCATAGTGGGTTTGACTATATGGATCAACACATGTATCACTCACTCAATAATTTTATTAATCATACAGTGTGTTGGATATTTCACATCTTAGATATCCTATTAGGTTATGAATTTGGTGGTTGGGTTCTAGGACACCACTGGAATGTGGAGTATGGTTTTTTTATTGGGTTGGGAGGAAAATCCTCTTGTGTGGTCTAGAATAAGGATATGTTTTTTTGGCTAAGATGTGTAATGTGTTATAACATTCGAGGGCCTCAGTGTATAGTGTTTCGATTGAAATTCATAAAGATGGGTGCTTAAGAGATATGTGATCATGGTTATTAGATATAAAGGTTTTATGGATCATATCCAAATGAGTAAATTTTGGAACAACATTTTTGGATGTATTTTCATGATAATGGTTTGATGGAGGGAGTGTGGATGGTAATATATAGGGGGAGGTGACAGTAGCTTATTGAGAGTAGTTATGTTTTCAATTGTAGTGTCTCATATTCCAAAATCAGTGTTACTATAGGGATGAAACATTATTGATATGTCTAAGAATGAATATCACCCTTATGAGATATAAAACGTATTTAAATATATGCTACCTTTTAGGCACACCACTTCCATTGCATAGAGGGTGTCATATTAACATTCATGAAAACTGCATGTGGTTTGTCATATACTATATAGGAGAAATTTGTTTTTTCAAACTACAAAATAATGATTTTATATTAATATTAAATTTCATTTCAACATCTAATATTAAAAAATATATACAGTTTTCTAAAAATAAACATCACAAAACACCTAAATTACTAGTATTTAAAAATACACATGTTCTATGAAATAAATATGGATATAATCAACGAGTTTTCAAATAAAAATTAGGAATTTTAGTGATTATTCAGTCCCCCAATGTTGAACATTGAACTCCTAGGAAATCAATCATCAATGAATTTCTAGATTCTGTAATAAAGACTACTCAAATTATATTTCTAGTTTTACTCAGTTTTAAAAACATATAACATTCACCCTTTCCAATTTTAAGAAAATGAATGAAAAAAATTATTTTCACAAAATCCCATAATAAATTATAAAAATTCAATAAAAAGTTTCAATATTTAGACCTAAAATCATGATTTATGAAAGCTCAATATACATAGTTGTAATTCTATTGTATTTAATATTGATGAAATTATCATAGCTTGTATCAAAAAATTAATTTATCAAATTTAATAAGTTGAATGATCAATACATATAAAAGAATATTCAACAAATATATTCTCAATTTAAATAAATATTGTTAGTATATTTAGTCTTAAAAAATATAAATTTTACAATATTATCGTTACGTGATCCATCAACTATAAATTGAATATTCTCAACTTGAAATTTTCTTCTTTTATGCAACACATATGATGATTTTATAGAAAACTACCAACTCATCATCTAATTTTTACAAACTAAACCCAACTTCAAGATTCATCTTTATAAGATTAAAAATTTTGTAAGATATGTACTTGTAAATCCCTCCAAAATAGTAAAATCTAAATTCAGTATCAAATTCTTTAAAATTTATATCATTTCTATGCACACAAAAATGTAATTCAAATTTCCCAAAAAGTAGAGGAATTTTAATCATTTCACATTTTATTATAAAACAAATTTTGAAAATAAAATATCCAATTTCATACACTAATTTTATTATCTATAAAAATAAATTATTATTGAATTATTTATATAGTTTCACTGCATATGTAAACCAGATAGGTCAAAAATGGAAAATAAATACAAATTCATAAATTTTTTCAAACTAATGGGATTCTTATATCAATTAACATTCAAGATTAAATATTAATCAAATCTAGTAAAATATTTATAATTCAAGGCTTATAATATTTAGTGTATATTTTAAGAGAAACATTTCTTCAATATTATAATGAAATTCAATACAAAGTCTGAAATTTTATATTTCCCTAAAGAAATACATAAAATGTAGTTTTCATAATTTCAAATAAAAATCAATGTGATGGTGTAATTAGCCAATAAAGATCCAAAATATCAAAGCTCACAGTAAAAAAACATATCATTCCAATACTAGTATTAAATTTAGATCCATATAGTTTTGAAATAACAATAAAAATTTGATGAAAATAGTTTTGTGTCACATGCACTATTATGTGAAAATAGTTAATACATATTAACCATACCAAGTCATAGAATGTCCAATAATAGATTCAATCACAATTACTCATTAATTTAAAATATTATATCCAAGAATAAATTTATCTAATTCAAAAAGCCCAAAATTGATCTAAAATTTAGGTCAGCCAGATTTATTATAAAAATTATATCAATGAACTCAAAAAGATATACTCATAGAAAATTCTAATTAAAAAGAAAAATGTTTGGTAAATTTTTTTATCACTGAAAATTTAAACATTCATCTATTAAGAATCTTTTTTAAAATATTTCACTTATTATATCCACAAAAAAATCATCTTTCCAAATCCATCCAAAACTATTTTTTGACCTAAATTATAGAAAACATATGCTTCTTTTTAATCAAGATAGTTAATATATATGGAATTATGAACATTCATAAAAACTACAAGAGTCAAAAAAAGAATATGAACAATTATAATTAATATAAAATGTTATAAAATGAGGGTGAAATCAATCATGATTCATTTATAGATGTTTTTCAATGGGTTGTTGTTGGTGGATAATGAATTTTAAAATTAATGACATCAAATAAGATGGTTCACTCTTCAAATACAATTAATATCGTATATACAATGGGTACTCAAAAATCACCTTTATTAAATAATTATTCCTTGAGTCTTGAATATAAATAACTGTGAATGGATTAATCTTCAATTTCCTTTCAATATATCTTCCTCTATTAATTTTTTTATAATTTTCGAGGAGGGTGAGATTTAATATGAATGATAATTTTTGATCAACTAAGGAATAAGGTCATAAATAATTCAATTAAATATAATTATTTATTAAATCACATCAATATTTAAAAAAAATTTAATATATATATATATGATAATGTGATGAGAACAGTTAATTACAATCAATGATAAATACTAAAAACCATTTCACTATTTCAAAATCCCAAAAATAATAACCAAACCTTCCCACATTCCCCGTTATGTAAAAAAATTCAAAATTAACATATATGAAATCCTCTTCTCCCAATATAAATATTGAAAGATTGATGAAAATATAGTTTACAGTAGAAGTATTCATGGGAAAAATTGTTCTGTAATTTGGCTTGATCCTACAATGTGACTCATTTTTTTAGGGCTAAAAATGAATTGATGTAAAAGGTGAGTTTTAGTAATAAATGTGTAATAGATAATTGAGTTACATAATCATTTTAAAAACATATAAAAAAACAAAAAACTTTGATGTAAATATTCCCGTATTTTAGTTCATATAAAATTTCATATTTTTATCATGAATGTTCCTGAATTAGAAGAAGATTCAAAATTTAGCTACAAATACCTCCAAAAATTGATTTTTTAATATTTGTGGGTCATTAATTGGTTAGTATTTAGATTTATAGTAAAATATCATGAAAATTATTAATTATCTAATCCCGGGAAGCAAATAAATTCCAAAATTCGTATGAGTTTATGAACATAAATACTAAGAAGAAATTCATTAAACTGACTTAGACATAAAAATTGATTTTGTTTTTTTTAAATTTTGTAAAAATACTGCTTGAAGAACAAAAAAATAAATATTAAAATAGATTTGTTGATTATTTAAATTAAGGAATATTTTCATTTTTGAAATACTGAAGCACTAAAAAATTATATACCAAACCAAGAAAAATAAAATTAATACAGTATATATTTTTCCCACTTTTCAGCATTCTCAAATTAAACATTATAATAAATATAATATAGTACGAATATATTTATTTTTACTTCTAAGAATACTTTGATATAATGTATGATTATAGAATAAATAGAAAACATGTTTGTTGTTATTTAATATTTTCTGAAATCCTTAGGAGAGTGTAATTTAATATATTTTTAAAATACATTTACACCCATGAAGTTATCTAATATTGTTTCTATTGTGTATTATATTAAGAAAAACTAAGACCATCAATATTTTATTAAAAAGTCAAAAAAATTAAAAAAAAATTAATGGTAATAGAGGAATAATATTGGGTGAACCCCATTGGGGTTTTATTTTTATACTATGAATAGTAGTAAATCCTTTGGATTAACCAAAATATATCCGTGGATGAGTCTTGTTTGATTGAATCCAACACATATTTTGGTTTCTAAAGTGATTCAAACAATACTATTCTCTTTGAGGCACTCTTTGTTCATGTCTTGTGTTGATTCGTCCTCATCTATAATAAATTTACATTCAATAGGATTTTTTAGTGTTAATGTTTCTTCATCCACGTTATCTTTATGGTATTCTAGTTTTACACAGTTTTTTCATTTTTTTACTATGAGGTGACCCTTTATCCTGGTGAGAAGTAGGTTATTCATGAGTGTCCATTTCTTTACAATTTTTCATTTTTATACCAATGGGAGGAACATTAGATTCCTCCAATCTCTCTTCAAATTTTGAAACCATTTCATGGATAATATCAAATTTTTTGTCTCTTAATGAAAGCATAGAATGCGTTTAATAAAAAATATTAAAACATAAAATATTATATTTCATTTTAGATTCTATAAATTTTTAATAAAATCAATACAAATATTTTTTACCCCCTCATAATTTTCTATTGAACACCCTTATTCTTATTTTGAAATCTATGAAAGAAAATATATAAATTGGGGAAGTGAATGGTTATTTGTTAGATCTTCTTTAAACTCTATAATTTTATTTTATATATACATATAACATGTAGAAAACAATTTGTTATTATAGTGGGTCAGGGTTTAATTTTTTATCCTTAAATTGAACTACCTCAATAGTAGTTTCGTTTTATTTATCAACCGGATATTCTAGACACTCGGGAGAATATTATGTATTAAAATAACAAAGTTCTGTATAAATTTCATCTTGAGAAAACTTTGAACAATATATATATATAATTATATCATCACACATAGATTATTTATTTGGGTATATAATTATTAGATGATTCTATATATAAAATACAATTTATTTAAGATATGTAGTGGGTTTTAGACTCCTATATTATTGATGTAAAAGACCAAAGGTTCTATTTACACATTATTTCCTTTTGTTTTTTCTATTCAGACCTTCAAAAATTTATAAAACGTGATTTACCTACTTTTTTTACTCTCTTATTTTATTATTTAAAAAACTCAAATCAAAATTCCCTAAAATTGGTTGTAATAAATTAATAGTTTTGGAGTGAATTATTATGGTTGTGGATAGTATTTCTATTCTTATTTATCATATCCATAATTTTAGATTGAACATCCATAACCCTATGAATTTTATACTAGATATTTTGGATCCCAATGGTATTTTCTATCACATGTATAACCATTATATAACATTAGAAATTCATTATGAGAATTATGATGTGTTTAAAATTATTCTTCCACATATATAGGATTATCACAAGTTAGTTTTTGTTCTTAATAAAGTTCATCAAGGAACACATTGAACTATGTGGGACATTATCATTGAAACAAAATCAAAAATGATAATCATGAAATGGGAAAATATATACTATTAACTAATGAAAAGATGAATAATGAATGATCGATAGGGCCTCCGCGATAATGGAATGTAATTTTATTTAGGAATTATTTGGGGCCTAATGAAATACCAATTTATAACTCTTATTAAAACCTAATGGATAACAATGTTCTTTACTAAGGAAGATAGTCGAACAATCATTTTCATATATCTTATTTACTTTTTATTATTTTTTATTATTAAAAACTATTTATATCATGAGTGGTTTTTTTAATTTATTTAGATAAATACTCAATAAATGTAAAATTTATTTAAACTCTCACATAATGTGTCGGTAAAAAATTGAATTATACATAGGTGAATTACAATAAGTTTCAACATCATTATCACTTGTTCTCAATCACGAAACTCAATAAGTAGAATCAATATAACACACAGCCTTACCTCTCAATAGTTTTAATGTATGATAATATGGGTTTACTCAGGTAACATATATCATACAATTCAATCATTTATATTCATTAGTGAGTCGAAATAACAATCATAAATTGAGAATATGAACCAACTCAAAGCACTTGGTGGTGATCAGTTGGGTTACGTTCTCTCAATTCACCCACCTCTATTAGCATGGAGAGTAAATCAATTATTAGGAGTTTTGTGAGTTCTAATTTTTATATACTAATGCATTGTTGATGGAATGTAGAGATACATTCACCTCCTCAAATCCCTACCTTCACCAGTTCATAACAATTAGGCAAGAAGAAATGAAATGAAAAGTAAAAATTCAAGAACGCCATAGTGATTTCCATATAGAGTCCACATAATGGGTTTCAAAATCATGAAAGTATTACATTATAACAATTTCATAGTGATGTTGAAATAATATTAAATAATAATTGTGGAAAACATTATATTATATATGATTAATAAATAAGAAAAATTTCCTTCAAAAAATAAAAAATGAATGGTAATACATAAATTTAATGATAAAAAAATTAATAACACTCACCGATTCAGATTTTTGATTCTCAAAATTCCTATATGAAATTTTTATATAGAATAAAAATTTTTAATATATTTACCATGAATATACTAAAATCATTACATGAAAGTATCTTATATAAATGATTTTTTGCGTTAATTTTTACCCACCATGTTACATGAGATTGGACTAGTAGTTAAACTAGGGTTTTTAACACCACAATATTTTACAATATGTATTTTTTAAAATAGATTTAATATGTTTGATAGCCTAATTTACATAAAACATTGAGCTTAAATGAACTCCAAATTAAAATTATATTTATACAACTACCACCTCCTATCCATTGGAATAGTTTGAATGAATGATATAAACTATATCATAAAAATATAGTTATCTCATTTTAATAATATTAATTCAATGTTTCGAAATTAATTTGAATTTAATATAAAAACCCATTGATCATTACAGAATT
This sequence comes from Viscum album, assembly GCA_963277665.1. Classification (NCBI taxonomy): domain Eukaryota; kingdom Viridiplantae; phylum Streptophyta; class Magnoliopsida; order Santalales; family Viscaceae; genus Viscum; species Viscum album. The sequence continues at coordinate 1,030,158,856 of OY728140.1, forward strand.
ATTTTTCTAAAAAATATTTCTATGACCATAATAGAATTTTATATTAACAGATTATGTTAATAACTATTACTGAAATATATTAATTTAATTTTTATGGTATATATTTAATATTTTATTTAAACACATACAATGTGTCTAATGGGCTCAAGATAGGATAAAATTCAATTTTGAGCATAAAAATCAATACATTTCAAAAAGACAATTTTCAATCATTTTGATTGGGTACTTGTTTTAAATTTAAATTTTTTAAATTTCATCAATTTTTGTAAAATAAAATTCTTTTTTAATGTGTAATGTCAAAATTAACTTAAAGTGAATTTTTTTATTTTTCAAAAAACATTCATTTTTTTGGTGAATAGTGAAACATGATGCACTTTATTTGAAAACTACATTTTCAACTAATTTATTAATATTAATGAATTATATTGTAAATTGTTTTTCAAGGATAATTAGTTTAATTATAAATAACTTAATACAAATTATATAAATCCCAGACCCCATAATCCCCATGCTAATGAATTATTTTATTACTTTAGCATGATTACCTGGAATCAAATCTCGAAGGAAGGATCAGTTGATCAGTGTTGGAAATCAATATTATATACATGATACCCATTATACATTGGGAGAAAATAAAACCTCATATATAATAAAATGAAATAAACTGCATCACTGAAATCTTATTCAAATATTTATTCTTCATGACTGGGGGATAGAAAACATAATAAGGGTGAGTTGAAATGCTTAGTAATGGTATGTAAAGAGGAAGAAATAACAAATCAATTATAATGAATCAACCTGTAAAGGTAAATTAATAATATCACATTACATTAAAATAACTATATAAGGTAATATCTATATGGAAATGTTAGAAACTGAAAACACCTGACATTTAATCATTGAATTGAAAATGAACTACATCCATAAAAATTTCGATGAAAAATCTCATAGATATATAATAGATATAGTTAAATGAAGGGATTTATTAATTATTTTACTTCATGCTTCTTAAGTACATGGAATTTTTACATTCAGGACCTTTCACATGATAGTATATCATATCAGGTAAAAACCCATCAAATTTGGCCAACTATTTCATCTCATGAGACTACTGAGGCATTGAGGGGCTATTTATAAGTGTGCCCCACCCATGTCATTCTTAAAAAACTAACTCATAATATATAATAATAAATTTAATAAATAAAAATATATCTCACCAAATATTCATATGGAATAAAAATTTCAGATTTATCATTAATTCCCTATTTAATCAAATAATTGTCAAAATGAACATCGTATGTAAAAATGATATATGGTTTAGGAAATAAAAATATAAATTTTATTAGAATATGTAAATTCAAGTAAATTTATAAGAAAAATATGATTACTATAGATTTATTATTTCAGAATAATGTTATGAATCACTATATATGTGATATTTCAAAAACAAATTACTAAGATCATTCTTAAGGAGAATAAACATTAAACATTCCATAGTTTCCCACACTACAGTGAAAATTTTAAATAATATTTCCCATGAAGGAATAAAACAATTAAAACCCTATAATATCATGGGAGTAAATATATTTAGGATATAACATGTAAAAGGATTGTATATACAAAATATTAATGAAAATTGGTTCAAAACTACAAATAAGTCTCAATGGAATGTAAATTTAGACGAAATACCTTTTATTAAACTTCATTTTTTTGGTGGCCTTTATCTTTATATATAGTGGTTTATAAAATGTGTTTAACATATAAAATCTCAAATATAACTTTAATAATATCATATATTAACTTATTACAACATTTTATTACATGTTTGGTAACACTAATTCATTATTTTAAATATTTTGGGTGTTAATCACCTAGTATTATCAAGTATGTTTTTGACGAGTGGTTTGTTGTTTATACTAATTAGATCATGATTTTTTCATATAAATAATGTAAAACATTACTTAATTATCATTTACTTTCATTAAATATATATTTATAATAATATATAGTGTTTGGAGATAAAAAATGAAATGCATCGTTCATAGATACAATATGTTGTATGTACATATGAATGTTACTTTGATTTATTTGTCATATTAAAAAATGAAAAATAAATTATTTATATTTTTATTATAATTATAGAATTATATATATATATATTATAGGTTTATTAAAATCATCCATAATACTTTCCAAGTATAGCATGAACGAATCACAACACTTTAAGGAGAAGGTGGTCCATACATCCACAAACGATGTTATCATTTTTACAAAAAATGGAATATATGGAGGTATTTCATATAAAATAATTACAGAAGAATAATGAAATTATAAATATCATATATATCATATATAAATATTGTTTCCATCATAATTACCACTATGAGAGGTGGTAATGGAATAATGAACAATCATCATTCCGTGAGGTGGTAGTTCTCCGTTAACATAAACAATATCTTCATTACCCATTAGATGGGGGTGTTTATAAGTATAGGTAAAAAATATAACATAGAAACATCACAGTATTTTACAGATTTTATTTTTTTATATAATCAATGAATAAAATTAGTTTTGGGAGTCGATAATAGAAAAAAACCAAAAACCCTCAAGAAGTTTGTTACCTCTTATTCAAGTAACTCTTTTTGGTTTGTTTGAAAAGGATTCCATAGATATATTCATGTCCAAGTTTAATCTTATAATATGAGGGTATTTATTTTTAGGATCTATTTGGGTAGAGGTTCTTTGATCTAAAGTTACTTGAGAGGTTTGTGTATGTGGGAGTTAATGAGGCCCTTTATATTGTAGGAGGAGTGGAACTCTTGTAAATTTTGCGAAAGGGATTTACAATCATGTTTTTCTATTTAATGTGGATCAAATAATGAACTAGAGTAAATAAAAGTGAGGATATGGTACAAATATGTCCATCCAATTGATCATGGAAAAGTTTCTAGGTCATTTCATCCCTTAAGATAAATATACAGTCCATTATTGAGCTTAATTTTACATTAATAATTGTAATTAATTTTAATTGCATTCTCTAACCATTTTGGTCAAAAAATATGTTGAACTAATTATAAATTATAAATTTTTATGTTTCAAAATTTTGAAACCATTTTTCCCAATTCTGATCATATTTGTGTCAATAATTAATTTCAATTTAAACTCGTAGACGGGACGACAATGTGGGTTTTTAAAGTAAAAATGTTCTAGATTATTGTTATATTCTTATAATCAATTTCAACATGAAAATTATTACAATGTCCTAAAATGGATTAATTGATAGAAATATTATCTAATTAATATTTGAAAAAAATTTAAAAAATTATTTATCCTTAAAAATAATTTAGATGACAAAATATTTCTGATTTAAATTTCAGTAATTTCTGCTATTCATTAAAAATATAACATTATAGGAAAAAAACCACAGAAACAACCTATACTTTTTTAATGATATTATTTCAAAGATACAGTATATTTTGAAATATTTAATTTATATAAGGGACAAATTTTAATTTAAAATAGGCTCTCCATTAAAAGATTAGGAGACTAGCTTTATAAAAATCTTGTGTTTTATGTATTCAATTTGGTTTGTTTCTATCTTAATCTTATCAAATATATAGGATGAATATCAGAAATATTTGAATAAATATAATATAATATATATCACATTAATATTACTCACTAATTGTATTTAATTTTAGTTATTATGGTAGAACAACTTTGTGAGCATAAAAATAATAATATTTTTCATTATATTTAATCGCTTTCCATATTCATTTCTAATTAATTTGAAAACAATGAATTAATTTTATATTCTTGTAAACCATATATTCTAATATGTTTTTTATCCCTTAAATAAATAATTACTTAATGGGTAGGTTATATTATATATTATTATAATAATATTTTTCCATTTGGTAAAACTCAGTATTACGTGTAGCCCAAGCTATTTAAAGAAACTTGTTGTTGCATGTGACATACACTAACTCGGTATCATGTTCATTCCAATACATATCATAGATTTACATTTATTTTAATAATAAAAATCTTTTAAATTCTTCAGTTATTAAACTTACTTACAGTCGTGGGGATGTGTATGATACACACTATCAAATACAATGTTCTTAATTTAGAATTTCAGGGTTATACATTCTCCCAACCGTAATTAAATTGCATCCTCACAATTTAATATTGATCTTATTATTCGAGGTATTCATATTTGAAAATAAATTAATATTAAAAAAACTCCCATTATAAATATGGTAAATAATATGACTTCATAATAAGATAGAAATTAAAGTACAATGGTCACATAACTATATTCCCTAGTGGGAGAACGTAGGTGGGAAATGAAAACAGGGATGCAAATGACAATTCTAATAATCAAGTTATATTAGAAATTTCTAGACAATATGTTTATCTAAATGTTGTAGATCACAAAACCATAATCCAAATGTGTGAATAAGTGCCATTGATATCATAAAAATAGTTGACAATATGACAACATTTTTTATTCAATACCATTTTCCCTACATCAGATAAATTCTTTTACTCTATATTAAAAAAATTAATTTCTTATAGTAAAAAAATAAAATCTTATCCTTTGGTTGGGCATTGAAATTTTTCTACTTATTTTCTTATAATGGGATACAGAATATGGAGATGTAATAAATTAAACTATAAAACCTCATCCAAATATCATCTTAGACCATTTTATAGATGGTTAATATTTCAAAAATATTATAATCCAACACCTTAGAATGAAGTTCACTGAATTTCAAAAATGAAGTTATCATTATCATTTAATCAATATGAGTCTTCTTTAAAATTTTAAATTCTAAATAGTTGAATAAATTTAACATATGTCCTCTGGAAATATGGTAATAACTCTAATCACCATAAATATTTATTGGAAACATGAATTCTTCCATATTTATTTTGTAAGACATATTTTATTGGATATATACGTTGATTCCAGAAGTTTTTCAAACTCCATCAATGATAGTATACTCTTAATGTCAAAAATTCATTACTAAATTATAACGTAGTTATTAATTGTCCAAATCATATATTTATTTATCATTATCTCAACATTAAGAATATATTAAGGCTTGTATTCCCCTCTATCATGTGTTTTCAAAAAAATATCATTCCACTGAATAAATATTCTTGTTACCATTTAATACATGATCTCATATCCATAAAGAAAAACTACTACACTTTTACCATTATATATTTCATAATCCAATGATGTGTACATCATAAATAAATACTTTTAAAATATATTTCTTAGATCTAAATAAAAAATTACATTAATCATTCCACTTTAGTAATTTCAATAACATATGCTTGAACTTTATCCCTTATCTTATTTGGAGGTATATTCTCTTGTTGTTTGATGAATTCAGTTTTGTAGTGACCCATATCCTTATAGTTTTTACACATAATATTTGTTTTCTTTCTTCTTCCTATTTCATTATTTATCATGTTGAACCGTTTCTTTGAAAATAAAACAAACTCCCAATCCTTTGAATAACTTACCTGGGTGATTATTTCCATTATTATCAAATGCGTTAAAATTATTATTTCCATTATTCTTCTCATTTGACTCATTCCCTTTTTCAGGGTGCTTATATGGCCTCTTCTTCTCTTTTTTCCTTTTGATATATTTATTCTTGAAAATTCATTCTCCAATATTCTGAAACCTAAAACTATGTTATCATATCACAAAAAATTTGGCAATCCAGTGCCCTTCAGATACATGGCTTATTACATTCAAATAAATGATCAATATTGCACTATATATTGTGTATATAATATATAGCATGCCTGGATAACCTTTTAAATATATCTTTATGATATGAAACACTCTCTTCTTGCATTATGTTTAAGCTAAGAATATTTCTCTTTATCTCAAATTCTTGATCACAAGGGAAGTATTTATCAAATAATGTGTCCTAAAATGTTCTACAATCCACGAGTTCAATTTTTTATTCCTCCCTAGTATTATAGATAAAGGAACATCATTGATCAACATCAATTTGAAGGATATACACCGCATGTGTAACCTTTCCCATTTCACTACATCCCAAGACTGTAAATATCTTCTCTAGAGACTTAATCCATTTCTCAGTTAAAATTTGATTAGTAGTCCCACTATATGATGGGGGATTCATTCACAAAAAGAGATCCATTATATGATATTATTTTTATGGAATAGGATTATCTATTCAAGAAATGTTGTATGTCAAAACCTGACTATGATTACCTCATAAATCAATAAAAATATCAGTTCTAATACTAGCTACATCGACATTTAAAGCATGGAAACCTCTATATTGGCCGCGTGTATGGATACCATTCATCGTTCCAAGAACCATTTATAAACAATGTAATATACAGGATTAGATCAAAAAATTATGAAATTTGCATAACTCTAAATATCTGATAGCACATAACATGAATTTATGCATCATAGATCCTAGAATCATAAACATTTATTACTTTGGGAAACTTTATACTTTCATATCAATCATAATGGTTAGTAATGAAAATTTAAACAAACAAAAGAATAACCATGGGGAGTGTTATGGAAGTTGCACATTTAGCACCATTGTGTGTACCATGTTACACTGAGTTTGGCTCAATGCATCTTTTCAGAGTTCTTTCACCTAGTTACTCATATTCTAGAACCATGTCCACTTGTAGTATCCATATATGAATATATTTCTAATAATAACCACATAACCATCACATTACCAAAATTCTAGGATGTTATTTTAGACTTATCGTAAATTTTATATTAGGTTTATGTTCCTTAATTAATTTTTTCTAAATCTAGTTTCCATGGTTGCTGGTAAACTTCCTCTGATATCAAATGTATTTCACTAACCCCAAAAGTTTAGAGCTGATACATTATTGTATTATATTAGCATGATTTCAATGAGTCAATCCTGAAGGACCGATCAGTTTAGAAGCCTTGGAAATCCATATTATATACATGAAACCCATAATAAATTGGTTAATGAAAATAAAATTTGATATATAATAAAAAGAAATAAACTACATTCTTGAATGCTTATACAAATATTTCTTCTTCATAACATGTGGAATGAAAACATAATAATGGTGACCTCAAATGCATAGTATGGGTATGTAATGTATAAGAACAATGAATTAATAATAATAAATCAATATTTAAAGGTCAATAAAATATTTCACATTAAATTCAAATAAAAATATAAGGCAATATCAATATATCATGATAAGAAACTGAAAGCACATTCCATTTTTTTATGAATTGAAAATGAAATGCATCCATATATATGTTAATGCCAAATATCATGGATAAATAATAAATGAATCCAAAAAAGTGAATTTTCTAATTATTGTATTTTATTTTTCCTAGTTACATGGACCATTACCATCAATACCATTCATGTCATAGTTTAGCATATCAGGTAAAAACCTATCTATTTTTTCTAACTATTTCATCTCATGAGACTATCAATACATAAAGGGGATATCTATAACCAGGCCTCACACATGTCTTACCATTAAAAATAATTACTCACATTTAATAATCAATTTAACCAAAAAAATATTCCTTAACAAATATCCATATTGAATAAAATATGTTGATTTATTAATAATTCCCCAGTTAATCAAATAACTATCAAGGTGAACACTATATATATAAATGATATACGGTTTAGGAAATAATAATATCCATTGTATAATATTATGGATATTCAAGTAAATTTAAAAAATCAATATTATAATAAAGTCATTGATTCGAAATAAAGATAAAAATCACTAAGGAATTGAGATTGCAAAGATAATCATTAAGAATATTCTTGAGGAGAATAAACTCTAAACTTTCCAAAGTGTCTTATACAACATTGAAACATTAAATTCAAAATCCCCAAAAAAATTAAAAAATATATTATAAATTTATGATAATTTAAATATGCAAGATATATCATTTCAATGGGTAGATAATGCATCATATAAAAGAAACAAGGTGCACAACTACACATAATTGTCAATGGAATGTGAATTGAGATGAAATCCATGACCTAAACATTAGTTTTTGTTGTATCGTATTTATCCTCATGTATAGTAGTTTAAAATATCTTTCTAACTTATAATAATTCCAGAATCATATTTATAATATCCAAAAATAACTTTATACAATATTTTATTACTAGTTTGTTAACAACCTTTCTGTCACGACCCGTCCCAGTGGGGCCCGAGCCGCACGTCCCCAATCCCACTTCCAATAGGCCAGGGACTGGTGACTAGCACCGAGTAGGCATTCTACTAACATGGGAGGCATTACCTATAAACCTGTACACACACAGAGACATCTCCAAGCCCACAAAGCTAAAATGTAAAAACTACTAAAAGGAAAAAGATGCATGCATACAATAAAACCCAACCAACAGAGTACGACAGGAAGGTAAAGTACAGAAATGTATAACCATGGGCCAAAAGTACAAGCCCACAAAAATCGAGTCCGTAACAAAGTCCAACCTGTAAATAAAGGCGCTAGGACTGCAATCTAAAGCCGTAGGAACACACCTCAGCCTGTATGATCTCACTGAGTACCATCCGGTCCTGGTCCGCCTAGAATCCTATCAAAGGCTCGCTCGTCTACACAAGACATGACACGTGCAGGAAAAGACCGTGCAGGGGTGAGTATAAAAATACCCAGTAGGAAACCTCGAAACCACAAAGGAATACAACAAGGGTAAATACAAAAAAGGAAAGATACATTCAGCTCTATACAGTATATGTCTATAGAACATATAGCAAGAATATCCAGATATACTCATACACGATCGACTATCATGAAACCACCACTAAGATCCAGCTCAAAGATTCCACTAAGCCCGTAACAATAAGAACACACACCTAGGTCTGAATAGAAAGATACTAAGTACAAGTTCCGGGAGAACACACTCCACATGTAATTGAGAACATGATGCTCAGATGAGGATCAAAACCAATCCCCATGCTATGATTCCAACAACTCAGTCTGAACTAATCTGCTAAGTAGAGGATCGGTGCCCAGGTATAATTGGTCACATCGATACCATGTACTCTACCCAGGGTTCCATGAATGAATAGAGGATCTAGCTCTAAGTCTCAAAGAAGGGATTCCAACAACTCTATTCAGGAAGTCATGCTGAAGGGATCATACTCCCATATGTAGGAAATGATAATGGAAAACATCAGCAGAAAGACCAAGGGGAAAAACCCTAAGGATACTAGCCCATGTCATAGAAGGAAACTTGCTCAAGACATGTAAAATTTGGTTACACGGAGTGTAGTATGGTTACACGATGTGTTCCTTGACCCTGGGTACTACTAGTGTAAACGACCAGTGTCATCCGTTCAACCTGTGTAAAACTCAACTACCCAATGTGTAGAAGAATCACATGTCGTGTACCTTGACTCCGAGTACTGCTCATGTAAACGGCCCGTGTCATTCGTCTTGTCAGAAAGAAAGTAACAACAAGGCGTGTAGAAGAATCACACGCTGTGTCTGAGCACCTGGGCTTACTCCGTGTACGCTATCCATGTGCACGTACATGGTCTTCGTCTGTGTCCCCAGCCCGTGTACCAACACACAGGCTATCCTGTGTATCTGGATGGGTCTAGCCGGGGAGGGGTATACACACCGTGTCCTTGGCCGTGAACCCAACCCATGTCCATGTACTCCCAGAGTACATGCCAGGTAAATCTGCCAACGAACACACTCCGTGTAGCCCATACCACACGCAGTGTAGTCGGGATTTTTCCAGAAATGTCATCTTCCCCCTCGCGCCATGGCTAATCCTTCAGATCCACGGTTTCAAGTCTGTTCATCCTGATACTCCAGGGGTTGGTTCGTTTCGTCATACAAACACCAAAACAGGTATTTTCAGTGCTTAAATCAGATCACAAACCTAGAACGATCCATCCGAAAAAATAGCTGAAAACTCATATCTCTCGATCTGCTCCGAATTGTCTGCTGAAACCGTCGTTGCACCTCCCTGACATCGCTCTGGGGTTCGATCTACAATCTCAGATCGTTGTGCCAACAATTGAATGTGCAACTATTGATTTTCTCCAAGAATGTGTAGAACGCAATGAAGAACGTGAGGGAGAAAAATACAAAGAATAAAACAAGAGGGACGAGCCTCGATCGTTTTCTGTGACGATCTGGGTTCGTCGCAGTTAGATCAAAACCACGAAAATCTACAGATTATAAATCTCGAGTCTTTGGTTTCCCGATAAAACCCCAAATCACACCCGCCCACAAAATGATCAAACCACGGGCTAATAGGTTCGTAGATTAGTCTGTGTTAATCATAGGAATCATGAATGGGGAAAGAAAAATCAAATACAAACATCCTACCTGGATTATACGGCATTCGTTGGTGAAGATATGGTCGTTGTGTCGTCGTCGACGGCGAAAATCATCAGGTATGTCGTCGCCACATTGGGAGGTTTTCCCCAGAGCCTCCAGAGCTGCCAAGGGTTTCAAGGTTATGAGATTTGTAACCTTGGACCCTTGCGCTATCCTTTATTTAAAAAGGATAAATATATCTGCTACAACAGATTTAATAAAATATTTTAAATTAAATATTACATAACGGTTACGTCCAAATCCCATATTTTACCACTAGCATGCGCCAGTCGATGATTGGTCTCTTATTGGGTAAACCCGCTACTCTGAATGTAATGGTTCAATCCTATTTTTGATCTGAGCACTCATTCAGGAGTTATTCAACCTTTTCCAGAAAACCGCACACGCGCGTAATTTATTTATTAAATTAAATTCAAATATTTGTTCTGGGCTCACTGGGCCTCGGAACTACACGCTTTCTTAGAGCCTGGCCTCGAAATAATTCCCTTTATTTTTGTTGACTAATGTATGGAAAATCAAAGACATTACATCACACCCACCTTAGTGGTTTTATGTCCTGGAAAAGCAAAAACAAAGCTACTCAAAAAGATGTGGGTACTGCACATGAATCTGAGCCTCCCACTCCCACGTGCTCTCCTAGAGATTCTCATGCTGTCACCGGACACACACCAAAGGAATAGCTCACCCACGAAGGAAAATCTCATGCCGATCCTCGATCTCCACCGGGTAATCATCAAAGTTCGCTCCATCATCGATGTCCAGCTCGCCCCAGTCGATGACATGTGATAGATCATGCACGTACCTCCGTAGCTGCGACACATGGAAGACATTGTGTACCCGGTCCATCTGAGGAGGTAGAACCAAGCAATACTCCACCTCGCCAACTCTACTCAGAATCTAGAAAGGTCTAATGAACCTTGGAGATAGCTTGCCACCTCGTCCAAACCCCCGAAATCCCCGTCAAGGTGATACCAGAAGGAACACATGGTCTCCCTCCTCGAATTCCAAAGTCCTCCACCTCCTATCGGCATAAGACTTTTTCCATATCTGTACAGTCTTCATCCACTCCTAGATGACCTGCACCTTCTCTGTAGTAGCTCACACCATCTCTGGGCCCATGAGTGCTGACTCTCCTGGGTCAGTCCAGCAAAGTGGTGACCTGCATGGTCGCCCGTACATAGCCTCGAATGGTGCCACACCAATAGTGGAATGATAACTTTTTTTATAAGAAAATTCCACCAATGGTTGGTGATCCTCCTAGCTATGACCGAAGTCAATTATGAAAGATTGAAGCATATCCTCTAGAACATGGATGGTCCACTCTGTCTGACCATCAGTCTGGCGATGAAATATTATGCTCAAGCGTAACTGAGTCCCAAATGCAACCTGCAATCCCTTCCACAACCGGGATGTGAAACAAGAATCATGATCTGGGATGATCGTGGATGGAACTCGATGAATTCAACCTATCTCCTACATGTAGAGGCATCCCAAGCTCTCTATGGAACTCTGCTCACATATGGAAAGGAAGTGGGCTGACTTGGTGAGTCAATAAATGATCACCCAAAAGGAATCTTGTCCCCTTGACATATATGGTAGCCCCGTCACGAAGTCCATGGATATCCCGTCCCACATCCACTCTGGCACCTCAAAGGGTTGAGTCAAACCTTCTGGCACCTGGAGCTTAGCCTTTACTTGATGACAAGTAAGGCACCGAGAAACAAACTCTTCCACACTCTTCTTCATTCCTGGACACCAGAACTGACATCGAAGGTCCTTGTACATATTTGCCACGGCTGGATGCACTGCCCAAGGAGATGTACGGAACTCCCTCATAACCTCCTCCCGCAACGTCACTGGTACTACTATACGCCCTCTGAAAATAACAATGTGCTCCCCACCTTCTGAATATCCATCAGCAGCATCACCTGTGGATATCTGAGCAGGTAGAGTCTCATAGCTAGCATCCTCATGTTGTGTTTCCCTGACTCGCTGTAAGATTGGAGGGGTAACAACCATCGATTGATGGTAAGCTCTCTCATCTCCATCCACGAAGGATAACTATAAGGAGGCCAACTTCCTCATCGCCTCATCCAGCAACTGTGAACTGGACTTCTTGCTGAGAGAATCGGCCACAACGTTCCCCTTCCCAGGTGTGTAAACGATCTCAAAGTCGTAATCCTGGAGGAACTCAAGCCATTGTCTTTGTCTCAAATTCAGATCCTTTTGAGAAAATATATATCTGAGACACTTGTGATCAGAGTAGATAGTAAACCGCTCTCCCATCAGGTAGTTCTACCACATCTTTAACGCGAAGACTACCACTGCCAAGTCAAGATCTTGGGTCATGTAGTTATACTCATAGTGCAACAGCCCAAGATTTTATGAAAAATATTCTTTTTAATTTCATTAATGTCTTGTGTTGTATGCTACACCAAAAGGAGCATGCACAACACGCATCCTTGACTTGCCTTGTATTACACGCAATCACGACCTTCCTCGATAGCGTGTGTAGTACGCAATACCGAGTTTCACTAAACAACGATATGCTATTAAGATATTATTAAAACTAGCCGTTAGGAATAGTAATAACCACCTTTTAAAATTTTAGAAATTTTAGCTCTCAAAATGGACTTCATTTTTGGATTCGGAGTATCGAATTTAGCCTAAGGTGAAATTTTGGTACTTTTCGGATAACTTTCATATTCTAATGAATAGTGAAAATTACTAAATTATAATTAAAAACAACTTTTTTAATCGAAATAATTAATAGTGATAAATTATTAATTTGAGTGGTTTTAAAGTATATTTAGAATATATTTTTACAATTCAATACAATGTTGGTCATTGGATGTAATTTCACATTTACACCAGACATAAACAAGTGTTAATCTTTTGATAGTTATTATCTCTTAAAAACACGCTATTTGTTGTGATAAGGGAAATTAATTATAAAATTAATTAATGCGACTTATATTTTGGGAATTTTGTAAAATAGAAATCATTTTTTAATTCGGAATATCAATTATTGTTTAGGGTGAAATTTTGGCATTTTTCTGAAAAACATCAATTTTTAATGAATAGTGAAACTACTAAGTGGTAGTTAAAAAAATTAATTTTTTCATAAATCTTAATTTTACCGCTTCTGTGAATGGAATTTCAAAAATCTAAGAGACACGGTTGATGTCAGTAAGTAAAATGTGGTTCAATGAGATGAAAATAATTTTTGGTGAATAGTAACTTTTTACTTTTATTTACCACGGTTAAAAGTAAATAGGGTAATTAAGGGTAAAAATGATATTAATATTACCCTAACACATGTCCTAATCCTATTGGACAAGTGTATCTCGAACAAAAACAACCTTAAGTGTAAAATATTATCATTTAGGCCCACTTGGATTAGATTATGACATTTATTATTATTTAATTCAAAGAAGAGTTAAAAGAGTTAAAATCAAAGTTTATTTACTAAAACATTTTTAATATAGGTTTATAAATAATATAATTTAGACTATAAATATTCATTGGAAAGATAAAAAGATTTCCTACATAATTGTATTTTATTTGTAATTTTTATACTTTAAATAATTTAATTTATTTATGACACAACGATGATGCAGTAATTACCTTTTTAAGAAAATATTAACATAATTGATGTTATAAATGCCCAAATAAATGTAATTTGAGACTTTTTATGACTTAAACTAATTTTCTAGGTTAATATGACATGTTATTGTTGATTTAAGTAACTTGTTTAGAACTTATCATTCTGTTAAAAATTTCATACAAATAATGTACCAAATAGTGTCAAAATTGACGTAAATTAGTTTTTAAAACAAATATTATATTATTAATTGTTATTTAATTTCTAAAAATCAAAGGTTCGGCCAAATGACTTAGATAAGGATATATATATTAATAATAAACAACTTGGGGTTCGTTTGGCATGTTATCGTAAGTGTATTAACCATATATTGTAAGAAAACAAAAAATCACGGTAAAAGTTAAATTAGTTAACTTAGAGTTAAATCTAATTGATAAGGTTAAAATAATAACCTAAACTTATCTAAATCCTATTGGTTGATAGGATTTCGACCCATCCCCACTTTACCTTCGAAATAAGACCCTTTGGAACCATTATAAACCGATTTTGACTTTAATATAAAATAATATTTTGAGATATTCCTAAGGTGTCCCTCTCCTCCCTTATAAAAGGGCACCTCCTCCCCCTCCTCCTCACACCAATTTGAGCACTCAAGCTCGGCCAACCCCTGCCAAAATCCCTTCTCCACTTCCCTATAATAATCCTAGAGGTCCTGGTCTTCTTCAAAGTCCAATATTAGTTCCCTAAGTGGAGGATTCAAAGAGGCATTTCAAAGAAGAGGTAATATCCATTACCAATCTTTTCAATTTCTTTCTTCTTCAACTTCTTCTTCTTTAGTTGTTTCATGATAAAGTAATAACATCAGTATTACTTACATACTGATATGTTATTATAAATATTAAACAACCCTAATTCACCTTCTATCCATCCTACGGAAAAATGAAATCATCGCGCGTGCGTACGTACGGAATACCGTCTCCACGCCGTGGTGTAATCTATTTTCCACCATCACCTTACAAGGATGGGTATAATGGTGTAATGAGTAACTATATATGATTATTATAAAGTGATATTGATACTTAAATAGTATAAATACACTTAAATACAATTCCACGATCATGGGAACAATATCATTGCTCGTGCGTACGTACGGAATACCGTCTCCACGATGTGATGCGACTCGTTCTACATGATCATCATTACATAGTAATTATATAAATGAATTGGATGAATAAATATGATATATGTTACACTAATACCATTCTGGATATAAGGTATCTATAACCTTAAAAGAAGAATAAGAATTTATTCGGCAAAACACGCATAAGAACAAAAGGCAATAAAGACCCGAGTAACAAGTAACAATGAAATATTACTAATAAGAAGCTAAGAATATCACAATATATGATATCATATAAGTATGTATGATTCTGGAATAAGTCAATAACATTATTTAAACCATTATACAGGAGCTTCGGACACGTACAAAGCAAATCGGACCTATGGTAAGGGAAATATCACAATCTCATTTTTATCCGAGATTGTTTATACTTTGGTATTTACTGGGGTGTATTTTATCATCCACATCCATGTTTACTCAATATGTAATATTATTTCCATCCACCTACAATTGTTTAAATCCAATTTTACCCTTAGGTGAGTTTTTAGTAAAGGATATGAAAGGAATCTTTTATCATTTTTCGTACGAGGTACTTTTTGACTTTTCCGACAAAAGTATGAAGAATGTTTTTTTTAACTTATACGGCATGAATGAATTTTTAAAATATTATTTCAAAGAAGCTTCCTTTACAAGTTTTCAAGTTTATTTTTAATCAACTTCTTTTAGTTTATAATTGTACGACATGTTAAGAAATGAAAAGTGTTTTTGAAGTAGAAAGGATATTTTCCTCAAGAATGGAGTTCAAATGTTTTATCAAAATTATTTTCCATCTAAGATAATAAAGGGTTCTGTTTTTATCCCTATTATTACATTGATTTGATTATGTTGTGAGGGAATTATTTTTATGAAGTCATTTACCTTATATTATTTGTTTTATGATGTCATGATGTTTCAAGAATCCCATTTTTTTATATGTGTTATGCGATGATGTATGATTTATGATTATGTGGCACACATAAGAAAGGATTCATTATAAGATTGGTGGGACCTATATCTCCCTCCAATGCATTGGGTAAATATTTTTTATCTCATGAGATAGACATGGCTGGAACGGTAGGTTATACCGGTTCAGTGAAACAGTACTGAAACGAGGGTGACTCAGTTCAGAAAGGGACTTTGTCCACTAAGATAGTCTTGGCAATGAGTCTTGACTAACAAGAAAGGATTCTATATGATTATGTGTGAATTCCACAATGTTTCATGTTTTATGTTATGATTATTGGGATTTCATTTCACTACTATGATTTATCCCATGTTATGAAATTATGGTCTCTTTTGCAGGTTAAGATTTTTAAAAGTTATGTTCTTATGAATATGATGTGATTGATTTTTCTATTGTTTACCCTTACTGAGCATTTGAGCTCACCATTTTATGTTTTCTTTTCCCCAGGATATAAATAAAGGTTTTAGGTAAAAAAAAAGGGGAAGATCTTTATGGGAGATATTGATGATCTTTCACCACTATTAGAAGATTACGATCCGAGTTTCCAAAGACACTAAACTATTACGATCCTTGTGTGTGTGTTTTTTTGTTATGTACTAAGTATTCCGAAAAATTAATGTAATGTTCATGTACGTTAAGCTTCGGGTCTCTATAGTTGGTGTCAGAGGAATGGTGTAGTCAACCTTTGGAAACTAGGATGCGAAAACGTTAGTGAGATCCCTAGAGATATTTCTAAGGTATGTCTAGGGATGTCTCTAAGGTTAAGTATACGTATAGGTTATGGTACTAGAATTACGCTAACAATCATAAAATTAAACCTAAGATGTTAGATATTGAAGGTACTCCCCCTTTATTATGTTGTTTTCCCTATCATGATTTTTGCCTCTCACACTATTCTTTTTGGGTTTTATACGATGGCTGGAACCCGAAGGAACCGTGTTGATCAATGCAATGGACAATGCAATGATTGCCTTCGTGAACAAACAAATGTTATGGGAGATGGAGTGAAAAATCTTATTGTTATACTTACACAATCTATGAATCATTCTGGACTTCCAAATGAGCATAGAAGGGAACAATATTCTATTGAGTCCTTCATGAGGCAACGTCCACCTTCTTTTAGTGGGTCTTCCTATCCACTTGTTTCTGAACAATGGATCAGTACCACTGAAAATATATTTTCAGTTCATCAATGTTCTGAACATGATAAAGACATCTTAGCAGTATATCGTTTGGAAGGTGAAGCTGATCAATGGTGGAATCTTATCAAGAATACGAGGCAAAGAGATGAAATTGATTCCATGAAATGGGATGAGTTCAAGAACTTGTTTTTCAGTAAGTACTCCCCTCGTATTCTTCGAACGAAGAATGAAAAGGAGTTTCTTGAGCTGAAACAGAAGGATGATGAATCTGTTGTTATATACGAAGCGAATTTTACAAGACTTGCAAGGTATGCATCTGGCATTATCATCCAACCTGAAAGTAAAGTTGATCGATTTTTCAGTGGCTTAAAACCAAGTCTTCGAAGCGCATTAGCTATAAGAGACTTCAGTAGCTATGAAGAAATTGTGCGTTGTGCTATCATGGTAGAAATGGAAGTTGGTGTTACATATCCATCTCATGGTTTTGACAAGAAACGAAAGATGGAGTTCAAGGAGAAATCTCAGAATAATGGTGAAAAGAAAATGAATGTTTCCTTATGCTCAAAGTGTGGAAAGAAGCATGGTGGAGATTGTCTTAAAGGGACTAGAAAATGTTTTAAGTGTGGAAAAGAAGGTCATCGAGCAGGTGAGTGTCGAAGTAATGGAAAAAGGGTTTCTAATGATGTGAACAAACCAAACACTGCATAGAACGCACCACCAACACTTCAATGTTTCAAGTGCAAGGAAATGGGTCATTATGCTAATAAATGCCCTAATCCAAGGGTTAGTGATGGTCAACATGAGCAACCGCTTAAGGAAAAGGACAAAGGGAAGTCACATGTGATCACTATTGGCGATGTTGAATATGAAAATGATGTGGTGGAATGATTAAGTGTTTATGTAATGGGATTCCAAAATAATGTTGTATCATAAAGTATTGGAATATTTATGTATTGGTCTAATGTGGTATTCAAAGTGATTGAGATATTTTTGGAAATAAGATGATATGCACATAATGAAGGGAAAACGAGAAAACGAAATGTTTAACAGTATTCATGAGCTCATGATTGATATAAGGACTAAGTGATATCATGGTTTGAGTATATAGAATTTTGAGGATTTTGGTATGTGGAAAGTGTTAACTTTTAACTGCATTCATGATTTCACCAAGGGTATTCAAGAGAATACATGATTAAGGACTTTGAATGTTTGGAATGTGACCAAAGAAACATATCTTATGATATATGGGGATCAACGATGGTATTAAATCTCTGGTAATCGTTTTCACTGTGAGAGTGGACTGCAGTATTATGGATAAGCCTAAAGATTGGAATGGATTATGTTGGACATAAGTTAGTATTGTTTAAGGATAGAAGTTTTTTCGATATTATTGATGGGATGTTATAGTAATATAGTTTTCGAAAAAGGACAACCTGCAGGACGGGCGACAGCCCATCGCGTCGGACAAGGCTGTGGGAATCGAACCCACACCCGAAGTGCGACTGGCCTTTATCGCCTACCACTGGCCTACAGGAAGTCCCTGTTTAGTAGAAACTAGTTTTATTATATTAAGCAGTATGATATATGAAGTATAAGTCCATTTTAGGAACCATATATGATTAATATCACTATAGATCGACTTATGTATATAATTTTTGCTAACCTTTTGTTTGAGACAGATGGAATGACCCGTCATTCTATCACATGATCTTATAACACTTCACGAATAAAAAATTCAACTTCATTTATTTAAGAGATGAAGTGGAAATTGTTCAAGGCACGAACAACAGTGAGATTGTACCAAAATAAAGTAAGTATTTATTCTAATTCAAAATTTTCAACTTTAGGGAAATGATCTTGAAAACCAAAAATGTTGTCCTAGTGCCCCTATATCCGATGAATTAGATGGTACCCTAGATCGTCACAAATTTATGGCTTTGTGATTTCTCGCTTTTCCATAGCCATGTTCTCTACCACACTCCATCAGAACATGATGGTCAGATTTCTCTTCCATATCAATATTTTCACCTATGTGGAAACCCAGTGATTAGCTTATTTGGGTAACCGTTATGTTTCATACTTTCGTTTTTAAAGATTGGTTTTGGTATTCCTTTTTACGATGTGGGTTTATATTAAAGAAACATTCGAATAGTAAACCATTTATAACCCCGACAATTTTCGAGGGCGAAATTCATTTTAAGGGGAGTAGAATGTAACAGCCCAATATTTTATGAAAAATATTCTTTTTAATTTCATTAGTGTCTTGTGTTGTATGCTACACCAAAAAGAGCTTGCACAACACGCATCCTTGACTTGCCTTGTATTACACGCAATCACGACCTTCCTCGATAGCATGTGTAGTACGCAATACCGAGTTTCACTAAACAACGATATGCTATTAAAATATTATTAAAACTAGCCATTATGAATAGTAATAACCACCTTTTAAAATTTTAGAAATTTTAGCTCTCAAAATGGACTTCATTTTTGGATTCGGAGTATCGAATTTAGCCTAAGGTGAAATTTTGGTACTTTTCGGATAACTTTCATATTCTGATGAATAGTGAAAATTACTCAATTTTAATTAAAAACAACTTTTTTAATCGAAATAATTAATAGTGATAAATTATTAATTTGAGTGGTTTTAAAGTATATTTAGAATATATTTTTACAATTCAATACAATGTTGGTCCTTGGACGTAATTTCACATTTACACCAGACATAAACAATTGTTAATCTTTTGATAGTTATTATCTCTTAAAAACACGCTATTTGTTCTGACAGCTCGGATGAAGATGTAGAATCATTGCTACAGCAAGCCAAGGAGCTTGAAAGCCACTATACGAGAGGAAGAGGTCGAAGGCACATCAGTGCCAAAACATGGAACGAATGGAGAGAGAAAGAAAGATTAATTGCTGACAAGGTTAGGAAAAAGATTGGTTCACCGGGACAGGGAACTTGATGTATTATCCTACATGTTGACTTTCGGTGTTCTCCTTTGATCTTCTTTTAATATAATATTTTGGGGCCTAGACCCACCTTTGAAAAAAAAAACTAAGTGGTAGTTAAAAAAATTAATTTTTTCATAAATCATAATTTTACCGCTTCTGTGAATGGAATTTCAAAAATCCGAGAGACACAGTTGATGTCAGTAAGTAAAATGTGGTTCAATGAGATGAAAATAATTTTTGGTGAATAGTAACTTTTTACTTTTATTTACCACGGTTAAACGTAAATAGGGTAATTAAGGGTAAAAATGATATTAACATTACCCTAAAACATGTCCTAATCCTATTTTACATGTTTATCTCGACCAAAAACAACCTTAAGTGTAAAATATTATCATTTAGGCCCACTTGGATTAGATTAGGACATTTATTATTATTTAATTCAAAGAAGAGTTAAAAGAGTTAAAATCAAAGTTTATTTACTAAACCATTTTTAATATAGGGTTATACATAATATAATTTCGACTATAAATATTCATTAGAAAGATAAAAAGATTTCCTGCATAATGGTATTTTATTTGTAATTTTTATACTTTAAATAATTTAATTTATTTATGACACAACAATGATGCAGTAATTACCTTTTTACAAAAATATTAACATAATTGATGTTATAAATGCCCAAATAAATGTAATTTTAGACTTTTTATGACATAAAATAATTTTCTAGGTTAATATGACATGTTATTGTTGATTTAATTAACTTTTTTGTAACTTATCATTCTGTTTAAAATTTCCTAAAAATCATGTACCAAATAGTGTCAAAATTGACATAAATTAGTTTTTAAAACAAATATTATATTATTAATTGTTATTTAATTTCTAAAAATCTAAGGTTCGGCCAAATGACTTAGATAAGGATATATATATTAATAATAAACAACTTGGGGTTCGTGTTTCATGTTATAGTAAGTGTATTAACCATATAGTGTAAGAAAACAAAAAGTCACGGTAAAAGTTAAATTAGTTAACTTAGAGTTAAATCTAATTGATAAGGTTAAAATAATAACCTAAACTTATCTAAATCCTATTGGTTGATAGGATTACGACCGATCCACACTTTACCTTCGAAATAAGACCCTTTGGAACCATTATAAACCGATTTTTACTTTAATATAAATTAATATTTTGAGATATTCCTAAGGTGCCCCTCTCCTCCCTTATAAAAGGGCACCTCCTCCCCCTCATCCTCACACCAATTTGAGCACTCAAGCTCGGCCAAACCCTGAAAAAATCTCTTCTCCACTTCCCTAGAATAATCCTAGAGGTCCTGGTCTTCTTCAAAGACCAATCTTAGTTCCCTGAGTGCAGTATTCAAAGAGGAGTTTCAAAGAAGAGGTAATATGCATTACCAATCTTTTCAATTTCTTTCTTCTTCAACTTCTTCTTCTTTATTTGTTTCATGATAAAGTAATAACATAAGTATTACTTACATACTGATATGTCATTATAAATATGAAACAACCCTAATTCACCTTCTATCCATCCTACGGAATAATGAAATCACCGCGCGTGCGTACGTACGGAATACCGTCTCCACGCCGTGGTGTAATCTATTTTCCACCATCACCTTACTAGGATGGGTATAATGGTGTAATGAGTAACTATATATGATTATTATAAAGTGATATTGATATTGAAATATTATAAATACACTTAAATAAAATTCCACGATCATGGGAACAATATCATCGCTTGTGCGTACGTACGGAATACCGTCTCCACGATGTGATGCGACTCGTTCTACATGATCATCATTACATAGTAATTATATAAATGAATTGAATGAATAAATATTATATATGTTACACTAATACCATTATGGATATAAGGTATCTATAACCTTAAAAGAAGAATAAGAATTTATTCGGCAAAACACGCATAAGAACAAAAGGCAATAAAGACCCGAGTAACAAGTAACAATGAAATATTACTAATACGAAGCTAAGAATATGACCATATATTATATCATATCAGTATTTATGATTCTTGAATAAGTCAATAACATTATTTAAACCATTATACAGGAGCTTTGGACACGTAAAAAGCAAATCGGACCTAAGGTAAGGGAAATATCACAATCTCATTTTTATCCGAGATTGTTTATACTTTGGTATTCACTGGGGTGTATTTTATCATCCACATCCATGTTTACTCAACATGTAATATTATTTCCCTCCACCTACAATTTTTTAAATCCAATTTTACCCTTCGGTGAGTTTTTAGTAAAGGATATGAAAGAAATCTTCTGTCGTTTTTCGTACGAGGTATTTTTTGACTTTTCCGACAAAAGTACGAAGAATGTTTTTTTTAACTTATATGGCATGAATGAATTTTTAAAACATTATTTCAAAGAATCGTACTTTACATGTTTTCAAGTTTATTTTTAATCAACTTCTTTTAGTTTATAATTGTACGACATGTTAAGAATGGAAAAGTGTCTTTGAAGTAGAAATGATATTTTCCTAAAGAATGGAGTGCAAATGTTTTATCAAAATTATTTTCCATCTAAGATAATAAAGGGTTCTGTTTTTATCCCTATTATTACATTGATTTGATTATGTTGTAAGGGAATTATTTTTATGAAGTCATTGACCTTATATTATTTGTTTTATGATGTCATGGTGTTTCAAGAATCCCATGTTGTTACATGTGTTATGCGATGATGTATGATTTATGATTATGTGGCACACATAAAAAAGGATTCATTATAAGATTGGTGGGACCTATATCTCCCTCCAATGCATTGGGTAAATATTTTAAATCTCATGAGATAGACATGGCTGGAACGGTAGGTTATACCGGTTCAGTGAAACAGGACTGAAACGAGGGTGACTCGGTTCAGAAAGGGACTTTGTCCACTAAGATAATCTTGGCAATGAGTCTTGACTAACAAGAAATGATTCTCTATGATTGTGTGTGAATGCCACAAATTTTCATGGTTTATGTTATGATTATTGGGATTTCATTTCACTACTATGATTTATCCCATGTTATTAAATTATTCTCTCTTTTGCAGGTTAAGATTTCCAAAAGTTATGTTCTTATGAATATGATGCGATTGATTTTTCTTTTGTTTACCCTTACTGAGAATTTGAGCTCACCCTTTTATGTTTTCTTTTCCCCAGGATATAAAGAATGGTTTTAGGTAAAAAAAGGGAAGATCTTTATGGGAGATATTGAAGATCTTTCACCACGATTAGAAGATTACGTTCCGAGTTTCCAAAGAAACTAAACTATTATGATCCTTGTGTGTATGTTTTTTTGTTATGTACTAAGTATTCTGCAAAAGTAATGTAATGTTATTGTATGTTAAGCTTTGGGTCTCTACACATAGGGTCTCTACTAGCATGAGCCATAGGCAATCACCGCTTGCCTCTACATCAGGACACAACCAAGCTCGGTTCCTGATGCGTCACATAACACAACGTAATCGACACCCTCCTCCAGTAATATCAAGATCGGGGCGCTCTTCATACTCTATCTCAACTACTGGAAAGCCTGATGGCGTCTCTCGGTCCAGATGAAAGGCTGCCCCATTTGGGTCAAATCTATCATGGGTGCTGAAATCTAGGAAAAATCAAGAATGAGTCTCCAATAGTAGCCTGCCAACCCAAGGAAACTCTGCACCTCTACCACGCTCCGGGGTGGCTTCCAGGTTAACATTTCCTCTACCTTGGATGGGTCCACTGATACACCATATGATGAGAAAACATGTCCCAGAAAGTGGACCTCCTGTATCCAGAACTATCACTTTTAAAGTTTCACCTACAATTGGTGCTCTCAGTGGGTGTCTGGAACCCTCCTTAGGTGTTTCTCTTGATCCTCCTCAGACGTAGTGTACATAAGGATATCATAGATGAAGGCCACTACAAACCGATCAAGGTAGGTATGAAAGATCAGGTTCATGAGTCCCATGAACACTACTGTGGTGTTCGTCATGCCGAAGGGAATCTCCAAGTACTCAGAGTGACCGTAGCGACATCTGAAAGCCATCTTCGGTATATCCTCATCCCATACTCGCAACTGATGATAGCCTGATTGTAGATCAACCTTCGAGAACTATTGTGCCCCTATCAATTGGTTGAATAGGTCATCAACCCTCACTAGTGGATATCGATTCTTTACAGTCACCTGATTCAGGCACCGGTAATCCACACATAGCCTCAACCTCCCGTCTGTCTTCTTAGAAAACGGCACTGGGGCTGCCTAGGGTGAAACGTTGGGTCTCACAAAGCCCTTCTTCTGAAAGTCTTCAAGTTGCACCCTCATTTCACGAAGCTCTGCAAAAGCCATCCGATATGATGATGCTGATATCGGTGACGTCCCGAGTTGCAACTCAATGCAGAAATAAATCTCCCGATGGGGAGGTAGTCTGGGGACATCCTCTAGAAAGACATCCTCGTACTAAGCCACTACTGCTGGAAAATACAAACTCATAACATCTGTTGTGCCAAGGGCTAGTCTATCCAACTAATAGGATATCGGTTGCACCCTCCAACGCATGAGTCTATCCTACACTGCCAGGGTCTCTCTTTTACCAACAAAAGAGAACCCCATTCCGTCACTGCGGGCACACCGCACCCTTCACCTAAAACAGTCGATATGGGCATGAACTGTGGATAGACAGTCCATAACGACAATGACTTCGTAAGGCCTCAACGCTACCACCAAGAGATTCCAAATGAAACTCTTTCCTCCAAGGGTCAGGTCACACTGTCTGCAAAGGTTTGTGTTCTCTGAATCTTCTCCAGTCGGTGTTTCTAAGCGTATGGGTCGAGTCAATAGCTCAACTGGAATCTCAAGATCTCGAACAATATAAGCATCCAGAAAGGAATAACTACTACCTATGTCTATCAGTATGCCAGCCAAAGTAGAAAAGACACAGATTGTACCTCTAATCATTCCCAGAGTACTTGGGCCATACGCCTCTGCCGCCTACAGCTGTCCCTGCCTCTGTCCACCAGCTCCATGAGCCTGGGGTGGACCTAGTGGGGGTGGTGGTGGTAAAAGGTCAAAATGTCAACCACCTCCAACTGCGCTCCCAGTTCCTCTACCACATCCTCTGCCCCGCGAATCTGTCTTCTCCACATGTTGCCTCTACCTCGGTGGTCCATCCACTGCTCCCGTGTCAGTAGTACAGCGGGTCGGACAATCTCGAGCGACGTGTCCCATTCCATCACATGAGTAGCATCGCCTCTCTTGAGGCTAGTAGGATGGGCCATGGTAACCTTGTACGATATATCCCCTATCCTGGGATCTGCTCTTAAAATGTCTCACACGCCAGGGTCCCTGACGTTGGCTCCCTGCTGATGAGTTCTCTGCTTCAGCTCGCTCGCTACTGACAACTTTTGGCTGTCTCTGCTCTACCAAGAATCTATCGACCAGTAAAGCCCACTCGAGCACCCCAGAATAAGTAGGAATGATCATAGGGGTGATGCTAGCTCGGATATCTCTGAGCAATCCCTGTTCTAATGTCTAATCTCTGATGTTCTGATCTCTGACCATTTCAATCGAGTACTGCGAGAGGTCGGTAAATATCGATAAATAGTCAGCCACTGTCATGGTTCCCTGTTGGATCTGAAGAAGCTCTTGTATACGTACTCCTCTCAGGGTAACTGGAGAAAACTCATCTCTGAAGAGATGCTCAAAATCCGACCATGCAAGAGTCTCCTCATCGTGAGTCTGAATAACCAAACTCCACAATTGTCCTGTCGAGCCCTGCAGAAGGATCGATACCAGGATCACCATATTGTCTGCTAGTGTCCTGACCAAACGAAAGACTCTGGTCACCACCTCAATCCAGTCCTCTACTACATGTGGGTTAAGCTCGCCTCGAAACCTAAGGGGTCTCAATCTCTGAAACTCGTGGAGTGTGCTCAGCCTGCGCTCCTCCTCCACTGGTACAACAAGAACTAAACACTTCTCTACAGGTGGCGGGATAACTGGAACACCACCTGATGGTAAAACTGGGGGATCCGGTCCCTATATCGAGTCTTCATCACTAAGAGGGTCATCCCTATGATTGAGCTTCTGGATCCTAGTGGGTTCGCATCGCGGATGAATCCTATAATAAAACAATATGTATCTCAGTCAGTGAGTATATCTGGAGAGCTGACTGAAGAACGACATGGAAACCACAACCTATTCCTATATGATGCATGTACCATTATTTTTTCCTGAAACTTGTGTTCTAATGTTCCGAGTCGAAAAACAAGTTATCAGAGTCTTGGTGTATGGATTCATCGGCTACCTGCACTAACACTAGGGTCCCTGGCCTGAAATCGGAACTCGAAACACTTAACACTGTTTCCCAAAACAACCTCACAGACTCTTTGTCCTAATGTATAACCGACCACCTTTGATACCACTTTGTCATGACCCATCCCAGTGGGGCCTGAGAAGCAACTCCCCAATCCTGCCTCCAATAAACCAGGGGCTGGTGACTAGCACCGAGTAGGTATGCTACTAACAAGTGAGGCATTGCCTATAAACTTGTACACATGCACACACATCTCCAACCCCACAAAGCTGAAATGTAAAAACTACAAAAATAAAAAAGATAAATTCATACGTTAAAACCCAACCAACAGAGTACGAAAGGAAGGTAAAGTAAACAAATGTAAAACCCTGGTCAAAATGTACAATCCCACCAAAAGAGAGTCTGTAACAAAGTCCAACCTGTAATGAAAGGTGTTGGGACTGCAATCTAAAGTCGTAGGAACACACCTCGGCCTGTCTAATATCACTGAGTACTGTCCGGTCCTGGTCCACCTAGAATCCTATCAAATTATCACTCATCTGCACAGGATACGACACGTGCGGGCAAAGCCCGTGCAGGGGCTGCAGTAACCCATGCCATACTCCCAGGAAAAGCTCGAACGACCTTCAACCAAAGGGTACCTGTACTCGAAACCGACACAGGTGGGTAGGTATAGAATACCTAGGGGTGCGAGAAAACTCTCTCTAAGGAACTCGGCAAAATAGCCCCGTAACTTCGGGATAAGGGGTGCTCCTCACAAAGGAGGTCGCAGTGACAAGGCCCGGGCGATTGTTTACCAAAAACACAGGTCTCCGCAATGTCTTAAGACCATGTATGGGGGCTCACGCCTGCCCAGTGCCAAAAGGTCTATAACAATACCCAGTTGGACACCTCAAAACCACAAAGGAATAAAACAAGGGTAAATACCACAAAGGAAATATATATTCATCTCTACACAAAATATGTCTACAGAACATATAACAAAAATATCCAGATATACTCATACATGATCGACTATCACGAAACCACCACTATGATCCAGCTCGAAGATTCCACTAAGCACGTAACAAGGAGAACACACTCCTAGGTCTGAAGAGAGAGATATGAAGTACTCGTTCTGGGAGAACACACTCCACAAGTACTTGAGAACATGATTCTCAAATGAGGATCACAAAAAATTACAAAGGGGTGATTCTAACAAATCAGTCTAAACTAATCCGCTAAGAAGAGGATCGACGCTCGGGTAATGTTGTTCATGTCGATACCAATAACTCTAACAAGGGTTCTAGGAATAAATAGAGGATCCATCATTAAGTCTCACCGAGGGGATTCCAACAACACTATTCAAGAAGTCCTGCTGAAGGGATCATACTCCAATAAATAGGAAATGATACCGAAAACCTTCAGACGAAAGACCAAGGGGATGAAGCCTAAGGAAACTAGACCAAGTAATAGAAGGAAACTGGCTCAAGCCCTATAAAAATTGGTTACACGGCATGTAGTATGGTTAGGCACTGTGTTCCTTGACCTTGGGTACTGCCCATTTAAATGGCCCGTGTCATCTGTTCAAGCTGTGTAAAACTCAACTACACGACGTGTAGAAGAATCACACACCGTGTTCCTTGACTCTGGGTACTGCCCGTGTAAACAGACCATGTCATTCATCTTGTCAGATAGAATGTAACTACACAGTGTGTAGAAGAATCACACGCCGTGTCTGAGAACCTGGGCTCCCTCCGTGTACACTGTCCATGTGCCCGTACACGGTCTCTGTCCATGTCTCCTGCCTGTGTACCAGCACACAGGGTATCCCGTGTATCTGGATGGGTCTGGCCGGGGATGGGTATACACCGTGTCCTTGGACGTGTACCCAAACCATGTCTGTGTACTCCCGGAGTACACGCTAGGTAAATCTGCCATATAACACATGCTGTGTAGCCCATACTACACGCCGTGTAGTCAGGATTTTTCCAGAAACACCGTCTTTCTCCTCGTGTCGTGGCTGATTCTCTTGATCCACGGTTTCTCATCTGTTTGTCCCAATACACCAGGGGTTGGTTCGTTTCATCATAGGAACACCGAAATGGGTGTTTTTGGTGGGTAAATAGGATCATAAACCTAGAAAGATCCATCTGAAGAAAAATGACCGAAAACTCATATCTTTCGATTCACTCTGAATCATCCACTGAAACCATCGTCACACCTCATTGACATCGCTCCGAGGATAGATCTATAATCTCAGATCGTTGCTTCATCAAAGGAATTTGCAACGATCGATTTCCTCCAAGATGCGTAGAACTCAACAAAGAACGTGAGGGAGAAAAATACAAAGAATAAAACAAGGGGGACGAGCCTCGATCGTTGTTTGTGACGATCCAGGTTCGTCGACGTTAGATCAAAACCACGACAATCAACAGATTATAAATCTTGAGTATTTGATTTCCCGATAAAACCCCAAATCACACCCACCCACAAAACGATCGAACCGCGGGATAATAATTTCGTAAATTAGTCCGGGTTATTTTTAGGAATCAAGAACGGGGAAAGTAAAATCAAAGACAAACATCATACCTAGATTCCGCATCATTGGTTGGTGAAGATCCGGTTGTCGCGTCGTCGTCACCGGTGAAAATCTTCAGGTACGTCGTCGCCGCGTTGGGAGGTTTTCTCCAGAGCCTCCAGAGCCGCCAAGGGTTGTAGGGTTATGAGGTTTGTAACCCTGGACCCATGTGCTTGACTTTATTTAAAAAGGATAACGATATCCACTGCAACAGATTTAATAATATATTTTAAATTAAATATTTTTTTACGGTTACATCCAAAACCCAAATTTCACCACTAGCCTGTGCTAGTCAATGTTAGGTATATTCTAGGGTAAAACCACTGCTCTGAATGAAACAGTGCCATCAGATTTCTGATCCGAGGTCATGTATGGGATTTATTCCACTTTTTCAGGAAAACCACATGCATACATAATTTAATTGTTAAATTAAATTCAAACATTTGTTCCGAGCTCACCGGGCCATGGAACTGCACGCCATTTCAGAGCCTTGTCTTGAAATAATTCTTCTTATTTGTAATAATAATGTATGGAAAATCCGAGACATTAAAAATTCATTGTTTTTTCTATTCCAGGTGTCCATTGCCTAGTTCTATGAAGTATGTTTTTACTTGTGACTTATTGTTCCTGTTAATTTTTTCACGATTTCATTATCTCCAGAATGGAAATCGTGAACTAATTATCAAATACATTCTATAAATATGTATTCTGAGTAAACTATAATGTTTGGAGATAAGAAATGAAATTCATCGTTCATGGATTTTGTAGGTTCTACATACGCTTGAACGCTACATTCATTTCTTTTTTCATATTTAAAGAATAAAAATAAAATCATAAATATTTATATAATAATCCTAGTATCATATATACGTTATATATGTTAAATAGTTTTATTAAAGTCATCCTTTATATGTTCTATTTATAACGTGAATTAATCAAAACACTTGAAGGAGGCGGTCATCTACACTTCCCTAAGCAAGGTTTTCATATTTACACAAAAATAAATGTATATGGTTATGTGTAATAAAGTAATTAAAGGATAATAAATACAGTTTAAAAATAATATATATTGTATATAAATATATTTTCGATCATAATGACCTCCATGGGAGGAGCTAAAGTAAAAACGAACAATCTTTTTTTCATGAGGTGGTAGTTCATCGTTCACATAAACACTTTGTTTGTTATACATTAGATGGGTGTGTGTGTGTGTAAGTGTGGGTTGAAACGATAACATAAAAACACACTAGTATAATATTTATACATATGTTATTATATAAATTTGGAATAATAATAGTTGAGTGAGTTGATAATAGAAATAAAACAAAAAAATTTGAGGTAGTTTGTTAGGTCTTATTCAGGTAACTCCTTTTGGTTTGTACCAAAAGGCTCACTTGGGTTAATTCATGTCAAATTTATGTCTTATAGGATAATGGGAAGTATTATCGGGATTTATTTTACTAGATATCATTATATCCAATGTGCCTTGAGAGGTATAAAAATGTTGTATTTTATGATGCCTTTTTATGGTAGAGGAGTGACACTCTTGTAAATTTTGGGAAAAGGAATTAAACCCATGTATTTTCCATTGAAAGTGGGTCCAATAATGAATAAAAAAATAAAATTTTTTATAGGGTATAAATATTTCAATTTAATGGATCTTGGAAATCTAGATATTTCATTTCAGCCCCTAAGTTAACGGTATTGTTCTTTATTAAGATTAATTTCTCGTTAATAGTTATAATTAATTTTAATTAATTTCACTAATAATTTTGGTGAAAGACTATATTCAAATTTCTAGACATTATAAATTTTTTTGATTCAAAATTTGGAAATATTTTTTCAAAATTATTATCAATGAAGTGGAATCAATTAATATAAATTTAATCACACAGATGGGACATCAATACAGGCTTCTAAAGTAAAAACGTCAAAATGTTTTGCTATGGTTTTATAGTTAATTTCAATCATATATTGATTCTAATGACCTCAATAGAATTAATTGAAAAAATAAGACCTAATTAAACATTTAAAAAAATTAAAATAAGATTTATCCTTAAAAATAATTTAGATGAATATGTAGTCTTGAATTAAATTTATGTATTTTAAATATTCATTAAAATTGAAACATCAAATAAAAATACCAAAAATTTACCCAAACCTTATTTTAATGTTATTATTTAAAATTTGAATTTTATTTTGATGTATTTTATTTATAAAAGGGTGAAATTTTTTATTTAAAATATATTGACTATTAAAATGCAGAAAAACAACCTTTATAAAAATTTATTATTTTTAGTGTAATATTGGGATTAATTTTAGCCAAAGATAATAAAATATATTTTATGAATGTAAAATATATTTTCTTTAATATTATATATATATATATATCACATTAATATCACTATGTAATTATTATTAATATAATTTATTCTGGAAAAATATCTATTTGTGAATAAAAATAATAATATTTTTTGTTATATTCAATTGGTTTCCATATTCAGTTAAAATTAATTTATAAAAAAGAAATTAATATTATATTTGTTTAATAAATATATTAACAAAAGTTAGCTAAATGTTTTCATAACTACTATGTTAATGGTTATGCTATATTATAAAATATTTTAATAATATATCATCAATTGGTAAAACAATGTCTTCTATGTAATGCAACCCAAGTGAAGAAACTGGTTGTTGTAGGTGACATATGCTAACTCAGTATCATGTTAATTTCATGATATATCACGGACTTAATTTATCTAAGATAGTAAATATATTGTATAGTATGGGGGTTTATATTCCCTTACGTTCTTGGTGATGCATGTGATATATTATATCAATTATAATATTCACACTTTAGAATTTAGGGGTGATATAATTTAGGTTCTTGGAATAAATTTCAAATTGAAATTTAATATAAAACATTTCAACATTTTTAACTTTTCACATTAAAAATACATTTTTTCATTGTGTGTGTGCAATTAATTTTAAATCTAACTTTTCCAATTTTATGAATTGAATTTAATAAAATGGTTTTCATATTTTAAATCATAAGTTTCAAATTATGTTGTATGGTCAATTTCATTTTTAGGTAAATTTTTTTACCATTTTCAAGAAATTATTTACCATATTATAGAAAAAATAGTGATAAGGGTTAAAGTTATAATGTAAAATAATGACTTACATAAAACATACAAAATTTAATGGTTATTTTATTGATTTGTCGACCATAAATAAAATCTATGATATTAATTTCGATAATAATTCATGAAAATTAATTCCACCTCAATGTGGTTGCCTTTAAATATAAAATAATCATTATTTTAATCACTTAAACCCACCTCTCCTCATGAATAAATACCACCCATTTAGACTCACAATCATTGAGACTTCTGAAAATATATACCCAAAACTCTCTTAATCATTATTCCAATTTACAAGTTCTTATATTATCACTAAAAGACCAAATGAAATGTCCTCAAGGGTCTCTTAAGGAGGTCATATTTATCTGGTATGTTTCTCTATGTTCCTATCGTAATTACTTTTCTACTTCTATTTTCATATCAACTCATTTTTTCAATCCTTAAATAATAATTCTAGAATCATTTATATACATTAATATAGTATTTATAATGTATTAACATATATAAATCATATTTACTGCCTACTCTTATTCAATAAAATGAATCTACTATCTAAATTTTATCAGTTAATCACCTCCATGAATAATGTTTTTGATCAATTTCCATTTCTACTTTAATTTCATAAAATAAAACTATTATTTTGGTTAAATAAAATTTAAATCCATATACTATAACATATTTAATGTTATATAACATATATATATTTAATATGTAATATTTAATAAAACAAAACTATATTTTTTTGGTTGTAGAAATCTTCAAATTAAACTAAACATTTATCATTAGAATTTTATCAAATGAATCCTCCTAACATATGAAATAAAAATGATAAATTCGAATATTTAAAGTCCTATAATTTCTTTAATAGCATTTAATTTCACTTCTATAATTTTAATTCAATTCGATATGGAGATCCATAATTTTAAAAAAATAAACTAATCATGAAAATCCTGAAATAAACTCACAAAAAATAGAAATCCTGAAATATTATTAATGAATGGGTGGTAATATGTTATAAAAATACCATATGAGGTATTATAAATATAAATATGGTAATTTAAAATATTAATAATAGTATGTAAACAATGATATAAGAGTTTTAAGTATGTAAAACTCATGGAAAGTGTGAGGTAAGGGTTTCTCATCTCACTTTTTACTTTATGATATATACACCTTATTCCCCACATTCTCCATGTATGTGGGGTATATACTGACCTATGATATTTAATAACATAAATATTATTATCTAACTATTATTAAATTTTTCCTTTGATACTTTTTACTTTTATATTGAATATTATTCGACCAACTATAATGTAGTAAGGGAATTCTTAACTCAAATTTCCTTCATTGGGTTAAACTATTATTTTCTTGATTATATCATTCAATTAGTATGTATGAAATTAATTTATAGTATTTTATATGATAATAAAAATTATTTTATTTTGAATAATATTAAATAAATATAATTTATTCATTCAATTAATCCTCATATCAATGATAAGATATTTTTAAGGGGATATCTAGTCTCACTTATATTTCTATAAAATTGTTGCCATATTCAACACTTGTTTATTTTATATGGTGTATATACATAACAAAAATGTAATATATAATCTATATCTTCAAATTTATGGGTATTTATTTATCAATTTTATTTTCTCTCTTTCTTGGTATATATAGTTCAAAATATACCAAATTAGTAAGTTAAATATGACTGAATTTTCCTTTTTTGAGACACATGTTGTGTTATGAACCTATATTATTTTATGAGGTGAATATAATAACATTATTAAGTTTTTATCATGAATATAATTCTTTTATTATTAATATATTTTCATGTAATTTGATTCTCTCTTTGATCGGATGTTTTTTTTTGAAAAACTGTGTTTTCGAAATCTATTTTCACATATGTTTTAAAATGATCTTATAAGAATATTAAAGGAAAATGATTTAAAATAAGATTAAAATATTTTTTCAAACATTCCTGTATATTTTATGAAGTTTATTTTTAATAAAACATATCTTCTAAATGTTTTATTATTTAAAAATAGTTTTTCCAAAATACAAAGGATATTTTTCTCAAGAATGCTTTCAAGTGATCTCTTAAAAATTCTTCCCATCAACGATGAAATTATTTTCTGTTACTTATTCATTATTGGGAATATTATTCAAGGGAATCATCATTAATATTTAATGGTAATTTAATTTCAATATTTATGAAAACTATTTCTTTCCCATGGTTTATGTTATGATGAAATATTTTTGGAACCTATTTGTTATAGGTTATGATATGATTTAGGTTCTTATGGATCATGTATATATGGTTTTCATTATATGATAGGTGGGATCAATATCACCTTATAATTCAATTGGAAATGATAAAATTTCTATTATATCAAATGGTACATGATAGGTCATCCTAATCCCACAACAAGAGTGTATATGGGTGCTCATCCTAAGCTCGCCACAATAGGGTACACAAGAAGTCATCTTAAGTCTACAGCAAGATGGAACATGGAAGGTCTTCACATTCCCAAAACTAGAAGTTACACGGGAGGTTATCCAAATACCAAATTAAGTATATGGGTGAGTATAACAAGCCTAATATAATATTAATGTTTTCATTGGTTTAAATAACATAAGGTACTCTAATCTTATGTGTATGCCACAAATTAAAAGTCTTATACCATTGCTATACTCTCATGGATCATTTGATTTGATTATGTTGTGATTATTTCCTAATGTATTACCTATATTTTTATTTAGGATTGTGGTATTTATATTCATTTTATTACTTTCAAATGTAATTCTCTTATTTTCATACCCTTATTCTCTTGGTACGCTTATATATTTCTCATTATTACCTGTATTGAGCATTTGAGCTCACCCATCATATGTTTTATTTTTCCCAGGTCATGGGGAAATAGATTTAATGAACTATGTCTCAATTTATTTCACATGGGTGATGTTGATGACCTATTGTGAATTATGGGATGAGTGGGAAATAATGTTCATATTTATGAGCCAATTGTTTATAAGCCCATGTTGTTAAGTGTTTTTACTAAATATTCTATAACATTAAACCTAGATGACCTATGGGTATGTTTGTGATCAAATATTTCTTGCTATATAATATGTGTTGTTGGAAAATAATTGAGTCACAATTATAAGTTTCATATATAGAAACATAATATTTATGTTTTTATCACCACAACAGAAAGTGGGAATTATGGGTTGTTATAGTTTGTAGTAGAGAATTATTTAGACATGTTTAGTGATTAGGATGTTTTGTTTTGTGATATTCTTAAGAGTTATGTATATCATCAGGGGTTAATTATTTTATGGTTTATTATAAGTTTAGTTTCTTTGAAAACCCTTCTGTGGAATTTTTTTATGAAATTTTAGGGTGACTAATGGAATTTTTGGCAACATTAATTTTTTGGGTAATTATGGGTTATTACATTTTGGGATAAAAATAGAAAGGTATGAGATAAACCTTGAGGTTATAGTATATTATTGTTTTTTTATAATACTTATGACATTTATTGACTTTTATAAGGATTATAATAATATTTCTTTGGGAATAGGAAACCCCAATGGATGTTTAAAAACTGGTCGCATCTAGAAAGGTTGTAGGAGTTAAACCCACATCTAAAAAGTGACAAGGGGGTATCTCTTACAATTGGCCTATATTATTTCCTGGTTTGCATAAAATTATTTTCTTCCATTTAAAATATATGAATTATAAATTGTTATGTTCATTTTTGGAAAATATTTTCTATAGATAACCATGTTATTGTAAATAATTTGGTGGGTAAAAGATTAATGTTATTTGAGAAGATGTTCACAATTTATGGAACCCTATATAATTAATGTAAAAAGAATATTATGGTATTTTATT
Organism: Viscum album; assembly: GCA_963277665.1. Lineage (NCBI taxonomy): Eukaryota > Viridiplantae > Streptophyta > Magnoliopsida > Santalales > Viscaceae > Viscum > Viscum album. The sequence continues at coordinate 1,030,195,020 of OY728140.1, forward strand.
TTGATAAATAGTGGTATATTTATATTTTAGAAGAATATATAAATTTATTATGACCTTATGGTGAGTAATGTAATTTACAAAAATGGTTAGAAAGTCTTAGAGATTATACTATTTAGGAATTTTCATTTTTGTATGAGACATTAAGAGTGATTTTTGTTATTTGGTGATAAATAATAAAATTTATCATGGAAACCAAAGTGATCATATCCATCTAATTTTTCCATTTCAATCTTACTCTAGAATACATTTTATAAATTTTAACAATAGTTATTTATAAAATGAAATATGGATATATTTTTGTATTACTATAGAGATTTATATTGTCACGAACCGAATCGGATCGCCATCCAAACCGACGCCCGACCCGGCCCGCAGCAAGGCCCGAAGGCCGTTCCCGATCCCCACGGGCTGGCACAAGTGCCCGGGTATCAAAATAAACTTTGGGAACGATTTACCCGAGTGAACAAATATAATGCAGCTAACCAAAGTAAACCAAACAGAAGTAAAGGTTACAGTCAAACATGTAGTTGACCAAACATTTTTTTGGTTCACAAGTATTCAAAACCCAAATAATACTAAAACAAGATGACCAAAAAACCAACCTAAGGACTATCGCCCGGTGTGAGGACACCGCCTCTAAGCCACCACCAAAACGCCACGTAGGGAGTCCTGCTAACAACCTGAACCACTACTCCCAAAAGCTAGACCCCTACCTGTATCTGAAGTAAACAAGTCTACTTACACCCAAGGGTGTATGTAGGGTGTGAGCAATCGCCCAGCAGGATATCACCAATAAAAGATTCCACGCCCAACTATCAAAAGACAAACCATTTGCAATGCTAAAATATATAGAGAAAGAAGTGCAAAATAAAATGGTTTTCATAAAACGACTTAAATGAAAGGCAGTTCAAGATAAACAGACTAGGATATCAGTTGAAGTGACATATCACGTATCATTATGCACGCAAAGTAACTGGTGGCACCAAAGGATGGGAAAGGCCCTTTGGGTACTAGAACTAGTGGGGTCCTAGAACGTCGTGTCTCGGTGAAACGTGGCTTAGGCGGCCACGACCCTCAGATAACGTGGAATAGAAGGCCACGACCCTCAGAACACGTGGCTTAGAAGGCCACGACCCTCAGATATCATATGTTTAGTTAGTGTTGCAGTCGTCGAACCTGCCAGTGAAACCGGGTCGGGTCATCTCCGGAACACTGGCTCACTAGTCCCAGTCTCCCCACCTAATACCCCGGCTTCCCTCCTTGTGCTCACCTAAAGATCAAAGTTCATATAATATGTCACATTATCACTTAGAGCCAAACGTGTCACCTGCACACTGATATCCTTTTTGAAAACCACACACACACACCCAAAACCTCCTCTTTTTTATCCTCTTTAAAAAAACATAAACCACACTACTCAGTTTACAATTAATAATAAACAGCCAAAGTGAGTTTCCGAAATAAAAGAAAAGGACTTGCACCACATAAATAGACCTCTGGCAAATTAGATGCACAAAAATAATAATAATCAAAACTAACTAATTAGCAGTGTGCTGAAAGATTAAACCAACACGCAAAAGATCGCCAGATGATAATTGAGTGCGAAATCACCTACCTCAAACAGTAACGGGAAAGGACGGCGCAAGACTCCAGTTGCGCCGCGGTCGCACCATCTTGAGCCGTCAACCAGGTCCTAAAAACAGAAGAACGCTCGATGGGTTTAGCAAATTGTTAACATCATAATAATGATGATAATAATAATAGTGATAACATAATAATAATAATAATAATAATAATAGTATAATAATAATAGTATTATTAACATAATAATAATAATAATAATATGATAATAATAATAATAATAATAATATAATAATAATAACAATAATAATAATATCAATAATAATATAATAATAATAATATTATTATTATTATTTACATAATTATAATAATATCATATTAAAATTTATATTAATGATATAATAAATAACATATTAATAATAATAACAAAAGAAAACATAATATCTTATTAGATAAGTTAAAATAATAAAATAAAATAAAATAAAAAAAGGAAAACAAACCTGCGCGATGGAGGAGGTGCCGAACAGGGGCGCCGGAACGGGGAAGAAGAGGAAGAAAAATAAAGGGAAGAAGAAGGAGAGAAGAGGAAGAGGAGAAGAAGAAGAAGAGAAGGAGGAGAAGAGAAGAAGAAGAAAAAGAGCGGCAGGGGGGGTTGCACCGGCTGGGGGTGCAAGGGGAGTAGCAGGTCAGCCCGAGGTGGCGTGGCCGATGCAGGACCGGCGGGAGGTGCAGGAGCGGCGCAATGCGGTCTGGGATTAGGAGTGCGGCGGTGATGAGGGAGGCCCAGCGGGGCGTTGCACAGGATGGAGAAGGGAGTACTCCGGCCGGCGGAGGAGGCTCGGGCAGCAGGAGCGGTGCAGTAGGGGCGGAACGCTGCCCAGCGGGGTAGAGGAGGTGGAAAAAATAGAAGAAGAAGAAGAAGAGAAGAAGAAGAGGCAAGGGGCGTGGTCCGGCGGGAGGGTGCAGGAATGGCGCAACAGAAGAGAGGGAGAGAGCGGCTGAGCGGAGAGGTGGCGCGCCGGTGAGCAGGAGGGTGGCCGAGCGGGAGTAGCAGTAGGGGTCCGGTGCAGCTTCGAAGATCCGCCGAGAGGAGGGTGCGTCGGTGTGGGTGCAGGCGGCTGGTCCGACGCAGGAGGCAGTGGGTGTGGCTGCTGGTGTTGCTGAGCAGGGAGGCGCAACAGAGGAGAAGTATGGCGGGAGGACCGGCGGAACGCGGCTGCGCGGAGGAGAAGAAGAGTGGAGAGAGGGGAGGGAGTGCGGATGCAGGAGATGCGGCGTGAGGGTGAGGCCGAGTGGAAGAAGGAGATGAAGGAGAGAAGAAGAAATGAAAAAGAGAGAGAAGGGGTGGCGGCGGCTAGGGTTAATCATAGGGGAAGAAAAAAAAAATTCAACAAATTAATATAAAATAATAACATTAAATATCATAATAATATTAGAAATAATAATATTAATAGTAATAATAATAATCATAATCTTAATAATAATAAATTCATAACAATAAAATAACAATAATAATAATAATAATAATAATAATAATATATTAGCAATAATAATAATAATATCATAATAATTATAAAGATAATAATAACGATAATAATAATATAGTAATAACAATAATAAAAACATAAAATTAATACTAATAATAATAATAGTAGTATCAATAATAATAATAATAATATAAATAATAATAATAAAACTGAAGTTAACATCTGTCGTTTGGTTCGTCCGTGCAACGGGCACCAAGCGTTGAAATGGAAAAGCTGCATGGCTTTGCCCATCCCCTACCTGTGCGCCGAGCGGCGCAAGGCCCGCGCGCGCGCACCGTTACCCCAACGGGCAACCCAAACCAGGTTCGGCTCATGATACAACCAAATAATTTAAATAAACTGGCAATTAATTTATGAAATAAAAATTTAAAATTAAACGTATACCTCAATAAAGTCCGGGTGTGACAATTCTCCCCACCATGAAAACTTTCCACCCTCGGAAAGTCAGCTCAAAGCCTGATCAGAGAAGAGAAATGGGTACTACTGCTCAACCCATGACTTCCGCTCCCAAGTCTCGTGTTCATCATTCCCGTGCTGCCAAAGAACACGCACCAGAGGAATGGACTTTCCATGCAACACCTTTTTCCGAAAATCCACTAGACGCACTGGTCGCTCGACCACAGACAAGTCAGACTCTATCTCCAGCTCCTCCCAATTCAGCACATGCGACGGGTCGGGGTTGTACTTCTTTAGTTGGGAGACATGAAATACGTCCTGAATCGACGTCAACTGCGAGGGCAAAGCTAACCTGTATGCCACTTTGCCAATCCGATCAAGAATCTCGAAAGGTCCGACAAATCTCGTTGTAAGCTTCCCCTGTTTCCCCAAACGACGGTGACCCAAGCGAGGGGCCACTTTCAGGAACACTCTGTCCCCCACTGAAAACTCGAGGTCCCGCCGCCTCTGATCTGCATAAGACTTGTGGCGACTCTGAGCTGTCAACAACCGCTACTTAATCAGCTTGACCTTCTCAGATGTCTCCTGAACAAGACTCGGTCCTAAGAGCGAGGCCTCTCTTACCTCAGCCCAACACAGAGGAGACCAACAAGGCCGGCCACAGAGCGCCTCAAAGGGTGCCATTCTGATGGAAGACTGGTAACTCTTATTGTAAGCAAACTCGACCATCCCCAAATGGCTATCCCATGAGCCTCCAAAATCTAACACACAGGCTCGGAGCATGTCTTCAAGAATCTGATTCGCCCGCTCTGTCTGGCCATCGGTCTGAGGATGGTATGTCGTGCTCATCTTAATCTGCGACCCCAAGGCCTTCTGGAGGCCTCCCCAAAACCGTGATGTAATGCGGGGGTCCCTTTCAGAAACAACTGTCGACGACACACCATGAAGTCTGACCACCTCCTGAACATACAAGCGGCCCAATTCCTCTACCTTCGTTGTATCTCTGATCGGAATAAAGTGAGCTGACTTGTTCAAGCGGTCAATCACCACCCAGATGGCATTCCTCCCTCGAGGTGTATGAGGAAAGACAATGATGAAGTCCATGGCGACCTCATCCCACTTCCTGGTAGGAATGGGTAATGGCTGGAGTAGGCCAGATGGTCTCTGATGCTCTGCTTTCACTTGTTGGCAGGTGTAACATCGGGATACGAAGTCGGCTATGTCCCGTCTCATACCTGGCCACCAGAACTGACGGCGAACATCATAGTACATCTTGGTGGTACCAGGATGGACGGCCCACTGAGATTGGTGGCTATCCTGCATCACCACCTTTCACAGAGACAACGGCACTACAGCACGGCCCTTGAAGCATAGGACCCTCTGGGAAGACAAAGACCAATCAGAAGGAGTCTCCCCACCATGAAGAAACTGCATAGATCGCTGACAAAACTCATCACCAGGCTTCTCCTGCTGAATCAACTCTAGAATGGAAGGAGTCAACTGGATGCTAGCCAAGAAAGTACCTCCACTGTGCTCCCTGCTCTCCAAATGCAACTGGGCGAAGAGCCCCATCAAAGTCCACTCATCGCTGGACTTCCTCAACGCCTGCACTGGTACTTTTCTACTCAAAGCATCAGCTACCACATTACCCTTTCCAGGGATATAGACAATATCAAAATCGAAACCCTGCAGGTACTCAACCCAGCAGCGCTGCCTCAAATTGAGATAGTTCTGAGAGAAAATGTAGGCCAGGATCTTATGGTCAGAGTAGACCACAAACTTTTCCCCAAAAAGATAGCGGCGCCACGTCTTCAAAGCATGCATCACTACCGCCAACTCTAAGTTGTGAGTCGGATAGTTCTTCTCATGCGGCCGGAGTTGGCGAGAACCATAAGCCACAACATGATCATCCTGCATGAGTACACATCCAAGGCATGTACCTGAAGCATCACAGTACACCACATAGCCCTTTACTGACTCCGATAAGGTCAACACAGGTGCGGTGGTCAACCGCTGCTTCAGCTCCTCAAAAGATGTCTAGCACTGTGGGCTCCATTCAAACTTCACCCCTTTCCGGGTGAGTGCGGTCATGGGGGAGGCAAGCCGCGAGAAGTCCCGGACAAAGCGCCTGTAATAACCAGCCAAGCCCAGAAAACTCCTGATCTCAAACACATTTCTCGGCTGCTCCTAGGACATAACTGCTCTGATCTTTTCGGGATCCACTAAAACCCCTTGTTCTGAGATGACATGCCCCAGAAACTTCATTTCCCTGATCCAGAAAGTGCACTTCGAGAGTTTGGCGTACAGGCAGTGATCCCACAAAGTGCCCAAAACAACGTGCAGGTGATGCTCATGCTCCTCCTCAGATCCAGAGTAGACCAGGATGTCATCCACGAATACCACGACAAATGAGTCGAGATATGGGTGGAACACCCTATTCATGAGTTCCATAAAAACTGCAGGAGCATTCGTCAGTCCGAAAGGTATGACCAAGTACTCGAAATGACCGTACCTGCTTCGGAAAGCCGCCTTCGGGATATCTGCTTCTCTCACTCTGAGCTGGTGGTATCCCGAACGCAAATCAATCTTGGAGAACCACTTTTCCGCCTTCATCTGGTCAAACAAATCGTCAATCCGAGGCAAAGGGTATTTATTCTTGATGGTTACCTTGTTCAACTTCTGGTAATCAATGCACAACCGAATGGTTCCATCGGCCTTCTTCTCAAAAAAAACCGGTGCGGCCCAAGGAGAGACGCTCGGGCGAATGAATCCTTTGGATTCCAAATCGTACAGCTGTATCTTTAATTCCCTCAATTTGGTGGGGTCCATGCGATATGAGGGAAGAGATATAGGCTATGTTCCCGGCGCTAACTCAATCGAGAACTCCACGTCTCGCTCTGGGGGTAAGCCAGAAAAATCATCTAGGAAGGCCTCTGGGAACTCATCCACTACACGAGGTAACCCGCCCTGTGAAATACCACCATCGTCCTCCAGTGCGAGTGACGACAACTGATAAGCAAGATTTCCAAGCTCAGGGAGTGGAGGTCCCGCACGTCCCAACCAAGGATCCCATTCTCCATGAAATAGCTGAGGAGTCCCATCTGGTGTTGTAAAGCTGACTCGGCATTGATAGAAATCAATGTGCGCCTGGAAGCGCACCAGCCAGTCCATACCGAGGACCACATCAAATAGGTCCATGTCAAGGACCAAGAAATCCCATTCCATCTCGAATCCCGACACAGAGAGTGCGCACGATCGGCACTTAAGGCCTTGCTCCCTCTTTTTCCCCATCGGCGTTACCAACTCCATAGCAAACGATAACAGCTAGGTTGGTAGGTTCAGCAGATTCACAAAATGAGCAGATATGAAAGACACTGAAGCACCAGTATCAAATAAAACTGCAGCTATAGAAGATGCAACCAAATAGTACCTCAAACCGTCGAAGGCCCTGCATCAGATCCCGCTGGTGCCTGATCCACAGCATGCAGTTGCCTGTTCCCTGCCTGAGAACGACCGCTCGCCTGAGGCTCTACCCTGATATGGCTCTGCCCTGAAGACGATCCGGTCCTACCACCACGCCCACCAAACCGAGATCCTGTCGTCCTGGTCGGCTCTGACTGAACTGATACCTCTCTGGAAGCCACTGATCCAGCCCCACTCTGATAAGGGCGTGCAGTCCTGCAGAAGCGTTGTAGATGTCCCACAACTCCACATCCATGGCATGGTCTGGGAGGGTATGGACAAACAGGTCGGATGTGCCATGCCCTTCCGCACTGATGGCACACAATGGACCCTGCACCAGAAGCCCCAGATGAAAACTGCCTGGGAGGATGACCTGAGCTGCCATCACCCTTCTTCCATTGCTCATCACGCTTCCTTTTCTTCTCAGATGAACTGCCACTGCCAAAAATATATATTGGATTAATCTCAAAAATATTTTATTAAGTATATAAAATATATATTTCATTAATTTAATTTATAAGTAGTAATTCACTAAATTTATTAATACAAAAATACAAATATAAAATTTATTTATATTTTTCCTAAATAATTTGTAGCCAATGAATTCACCATACATTTTCATAAGTAGTTATATTTGTTCACACTAACCTAACAGCTATGTTGTAATGGTCACTATATATTAAGGGAATCTCAAGATTTTTTTAAACTCACACATGCAAGGAATGAAAGCTAGTAAAGAATTAATATATTTATAAGAAATGTTTCATAAAAATATCCAGGTGTTACACTCCTAATATATGTAATTTTACATAGGGAAACAATATAAACTAAATTCATTAGAAATTTATAAAAAATAATATATTCCTATGATTACTCCACATCCTCAACAATTTCAGTTATGGACACTATTTAGCTTTATTGTTTTGACCCTTTCTATCCACCCAAATGAATGTAAAATCAAGTAATCCCCACAAATAACATATAAAATGGTGAGATAAGGGATCCCCAAAATCAAAAAGATATTTTTGACTCGATATTCACTATAGGGAAAAAAGGAAGAACCCCCAACTCACAGACACATAAGAAACACCTAGATCAACTTGAAATGCACTACATGGTTTTCAAAAATGCATCCCAACACATCTCAAACAAAACAAACAAAATCATAGTAAATCCTCGATATAATATTATAGAGAAAAAGGGATAGTGAAGGATAACTCACCAATAATCATAAACAATAAACTACTAGAACCCATAGATCAATGTAAGGGAAATGGGTTGAAATATAACTAAAACCCATATGGGTTTCACCAAAAAAGAGAGAGAATGAGGGATGAATGATAAAATAATTGGATGAATAAGACATATAAATAGGATATAAGCCACCAGACATATGTTGTAAACTACACTTCAAACCATAAATTCCATGAGATTGAAAAAAAATACACTATAAAACCATCTTTTATACTATAAGACCCTCAAAACCTTAGCATACACTGAAAAACATGATACCTTGGGCCAAAATTATATTACATCATATATTCCTCTATAATAGTGTAAAACAATTTCTCAACCACCCCCAACCATGTACAACCCATTAAAAAGTTGAAAACACAGTCCATGAATGACTATCATATGTTGTAATTCCCTCTTGAAATGTTTAAAATAGATAGAAAAAATTATTTTGCAACTCCAACTCCACCATACCTCCTCTAGCCTACTCACAACACCATTGACTACCTTAAACTAGAAAAGTAATGTCCTAAGAATGATTTTAATCGTGACTTAAATAACTCCCAAATTATTCTCACCCTCCGGAAACAATTCCAAATCGGAAGAGAAGAATAGGGCCAGAACAACCCTTGTGTGATATAACTCTCTGTGATCTGGTTACATATCAAACACTACCACCTGCTAAACATGCCTCAACTATGCATCCATAAAACATCTCACCCAAACACATCACCTCACATCCACATCACAACCACCCAATAGGCACAAAAAACCACTACGGGAAAAACCTATTATTGCGACGGGATTTATTCCTGTCGCAAAAACACCGACGAAAAGCATATTTGTGACACGAATATATTCCAGTCACAAATGGTCAGTTATTTGTGACAGTAATAAAGGACCTGTCACAATAGATATGGTGTGGTTTGCGTGCCAAAACGCGGGAAGCATATTTGCGATGGTGGCCTTCTACCCATCACAACTACCCAGCGGTGGTAAATACTATTTGGGATGGGACAATTGTCCCGTCGAAAAAAATATTCAGATGGTCTTATTTGCAATGGGTCCCATCGCCAATACTGGTGGCGGTAAATAGGATTTTGCGATGGGAATATCCGATTGTTGCTAATGGTATGTCGGCAGGCACCTATTTGGGTCTAGCCCGTCGCAAAAACCCTTTTAACTGCCGCCCGTAATGAATGCGGGTGACAATATTTGCGATGGGGAACGTCGCAAATAGCGGCGGTGGTAACTAGGAATTTGCGACCGGGATATCCACTCGTCACTAATCGTATGTCGGCAGGTAGCTATTTGTGACGGGCCCGTCGCAAAAACCCTTCTAACTGCCGCCCCTAATTAATGCGGGCGAAGGTATTTGTGATGGGATCCCGTCGCAAATAAGACCGCCGCAAATTATCTAACCTATATATACCCCCCACCTGTTTTTTTCAAATCATTCAAATCTCTCTTCCTCTCTCTGTTTAACTTCCATTTCTAAGTAGAAAATTACTTTCGTTTTAATTTTTTTACAAGAATAGGAGAGAAGGAGTTAGGAGGTGAAAATTGCTTCAAAATATCGAAGGTATTTAATTTTTTTAATTATTTTTAATTTTTAAATTATTTTCAATTGTTTATTATATTTTTAATTGTTAATTTAAATTTTTTTAATAGAATTTTTAGTAGCTATATAGTATAATTAGATTAAGTGGTTGTACCAAATAATCCTTGTCTGGATACGAACAAGTAAAGGCAGCTCTGACACAGATGTACCTAGGAGTGAAAACTCTAACAAGGTGTTTCAAGCTTGACTCGGAATAACCTGGTACATGACAACGGGCCTTGGTGCTCTCTTGGTTCAACACTCCCGGAGGATGTTTTGGTAATAATTAGAAATAAATATATTTAATTAGAAATAATTAGAAATAGTTATATTTAATTAGAAATAATTATATAATTATCAGATAATTAAGAAATAATCAGATTTAATTGGATTTAATTAAAATAATTATCAAATAATTAGGAAATAATTAGATTTAATTGATTAGAAATAAATAGAATAATTAAAATAATTAAGAAACAATTAAAAGTAATTAGGAAACAATTAAAAATAATTAGGAAACAATTAAAATTATTAGGAAACAATTAAAAATAATTAGGAAACAATTAAAAATATCTAGGAAACAATTAAAAATAATTAGGAAACAATTAAAAATAATTAGGAAACAATTTAAAATAATTTGGAAACAATTTAAAATAATTAAGAAACAATTAAAAATAATTATGAAATAATTAAAAATAATTAATAAATAATTAAAAATAATTACGAAAAAATTAAAAACAATTAGGAAACAATTAAAAATAATTAAAAAACAATTAAATATAAGTAGGAAACACTTAAAAATAATTAAGAAACAATTAAAAATAATTAGGAAACAATTAAAAATAATTAGGAAACAATTAAAAATAATTAGTAAACATTTAAAAATAATTAGGAAACAATTAAAAATAATTAGGAAACAATTAAAAATAATTTTGAAACAATTAAAATTAATTAGAAAACAATTAAATATAATTATGAAACAATTAAAAATAATTAGGAAAAAATTAAAAATAATTATGAAACAATTAAAAATAATTAAGAAACAATTAAAAATAATTTGGAAACAATTAAAAATAATTAAGAAACAATTAAACATAATTTGGAAAAAATTAAACATAATTAACAAACAACTAAACATAATTAGGAAACAATTAAACATAATTAGGTAACATAATTAAGAAATAAGTAAAAATAACATAATTAGGAAACAAGTAAAACCAATTAAGAAAATTAGCAAGCGTGACTGACCGCTCATCTACCTCAATTTTTTTTCATTTCTGTGTTGCGGCTTGATAGGAAACTTCTGCCTCAACATGTAATATTTGCTTTTACTGTCAAAATTATCAACCTCCTCGCCAGCATAGAGGGGAGGAGGTTTATAATTTTGATAGTAAAAGCAAATATTACATGTGGAGGTAGAAGTTTCCTGTCAACCTCAACACACAAATGAAAAGAAAATTGAGGTAGATGAGCGGTCAATCACTTTTGTTTTTCTATTCAATGATTGATTAACCACCCGACCTATATGCATATCTTCGCATTACTAATTAGTAACATAATTAGTAATATAATTAGTAACAGAAATAGTAATATAATATAAAATATTATATTACTCTAATATTATTACTTAAATAATACTAATAATATAATTATTTTATTATTAAATGTTTAATATTTATAAAAAAATATTAAAAATGTTAAAATTACAAAAAAAAATTATAAAATATTACAATTATCAATATTTTCAACAAGTTTTTCTCTATTCTTAACATGTTCAAATCAAGGGTCTCCAATTTTCAGGTCATGCCCAATAAAATGTTTGTGTCAGCCATGTCAAATGTAAACTCTATAATTTGCCTTGCTTGGTTGATCACCTCGCAAGTAGCATTGCAATAGGACAACACAAGTCAAGTCTTTCACATTTATAAAAATCATATCACATGAATTTTTATATAGACCATTATTTCTTGAAAAATTAAGGGAAATATACTGAAGTTCGTTTAATTTTTCAAGGGAGAATGATCTATGTTAAGGGTCATGCAAAATGATTCTTAAAGATGAGAACGACATTACATGTGTCATACTATTTAAACATTACTTGCAAGGTGATCAACCATGTAAGGGAAATTATTGAGTTTACATTGGACATGGATGACACAAACCTTTTATTGGGCATGACCTGAAAATTGACTACCCTTTAAGATTTGAACATGTTAAGAATAGAGAAAAATCTGTTCGAAATATTGACATTTGTAATAATTATTACTAATTAGTTCTAATTAATCAAATATCAATTAAATTCGAGTATATGGTTATAAATTTGAACAATTTCTAGAGGATTTTTGGCTACCATTTGTTCAACGTCTCATATCTTTGCTACTTTCTCCCACTGAAATCAGTATGAAAAATGTGCTCTAACTTATATCAGAGAAAGTTTTTCATACTGATTTTAGTCGGGAGAAAGTTAAAAATAGATGAGTCGTTGGACAAAAGAGGCTCTTTTCCCTGATGACTCATCTCCTTGCAAAGAGATGAGTCATCAGGCAAAAGAGCTGTTGCCAATCCGCTTGAAATAAATAAGAATAATTCGTAATACAATCTACACAATGATGATTGCAAAATTTTATTTTAGTATTCAAGCATATTTTATTTTTCCATGTATTTATAATTATTTCTAAATTAATAATAATTAGTGGCGATGATTACAAACTAACTGTGTCGCCTATAATTATTGGTAATTACTAAGAAATAACTATAATTATGTATCTTCTCTTTTTAGGATATTTTTTTTCTTATATCAAATTATTTAACAACAGTAATGGTTTTAAATTTTGTAGAAACATACATATGAATACGGAATAAGTAAATTGACATCAGTCATTATTATATGATCGATCTTGGATAAATTAGTGCAGAAATCCAAATTGTTCTTGTTTAAATTCTGTATATGTTGATGGTGTTGAAGCTTTCTTATCATTTGCATCATCAAACCCAGAATTTATTTCAGAAGGGACAATTAAGTTTCCTTGTAAAAAATGTGCTCTGAGAATGTTAGAGACATTTGACATCATTGGTAAACATCTCTTACGTTATGGTTTTCAATCAGATTATATTTTTTGGTATCAACACGTTGAATGCAGTTCCAGAGAACATACTAATAATTTAATTTTGGATCCATCACACTTTCATAACTTAGTATATGATGTTGCAGGGTCATCCGTTCAACAAACTGAAATCGAGGATGATGTTGATTTACCTCCAGAGTTGGCACCATCGGAATTTGATGATTTGTTCAGGTCCGCTGAGGATGCATTATATCCTGGTTGGAAGATAAGAAAATTAGAAGCAGTTGCAAAATTTATGTCTATTAAATCAGATAATGGAATGTCAAATAACTATTTTGATTAGATATTTTCTTTGTTTGAAGCATTGTTACCTAAAGGAAATGTGATTCCTGCTAATTATTTTGAGAGCAAGAGACTAGTTCGTAATATGGGCCTTAGTTATTAGAATATCCATGCATGTTCAAAATATTTCATCTTATATTCTAGTGAAAATGAGTCGTTGGATAGTTGTCCCACATGTGGACAATCGAGGTATAAAGAAGCTCAATCAAGGAAGTCTGGATTGATTCTTGTAAAATAGTTGAGATATTTCTCGCTTACACCCAGGTTGCAGCGTTTATTTATGTCTCAGAACACAGCGGCAATGATGTCATGGAACAAAACCAATATTTCAAATGGTAAAAGCTTGATTCATCCATCTGATGGTGATTCATGGAAACATTTTGATCAAGTTCATCCATCTTTTACTTTAGAATCCTGGAATGTATGATTGGGTATTTCTACTAATGGTTTTTGTCCATTTGGATCTTTTGGTAGTCAGTATTCCTGTTGGTCTGTCTTTATAACTCCGTATAATTTACCTCCATGGATGTTGATGATAGAGACTTATATCTTTTTGACATTATTAATCCCAGGACATCCAAAAATGAATATTGATGTTTATTTTAAACCATTGATTGATTAGTTAAATTTATTGTGGAATCATGGTGTTGGTACATATGATGCTTCTACGAAATAGAATTTTGTAATTAATGCTGCTTTGATGTGGAAAATTAGTGACTTCCCGGCATATGGAATGTTATTTGGCTGGAGTACACATAGTCCAAAGTCATGTCCTTACTGTATGGGAGACAACAAATCATTTATGCTCGTGAATGGAAAAAAACCTTGCTATTTTGACTGTCATCACAGATTTCTTCCAATCGATCATCCTTTTCGGAGGAATAAATCTCATTTCATAAAAGGTTGAATTGAAAGAGATGAACCTCCAAAAATTATCTCAGGTACAGAGTAACAATCAGTTGTATTTTCATTACCTTACATCACATTTGGACTGACAATAAAGCAACAGAAAATTCATGGATTTGGGAAAGAACACAATTGGACAAAACGGATAATTTTTTGGAATCATCCATATTGGTATGATTTGTTGGTCCAACAAATGTTGGATGTCATGCATATTGAGAAAAACTGTTTTGATAATTTATTTCACACAGTTTTGGATACACCGGGTAAAACCAAAGATAATGTTAAGGCATGATTAGATCTTGCCCAAATTTGCAGGTGACCAGAACTTGAATTGTTTGAAAATGCCAGATCACTGAGATTAATGATGCCAAAAGTAGCTTATACACATTCCAAGGAGATTCGCTTATTATTTTTACAGTGGATTGAAGATTTGAGACTTCTATATGGTTATGATTCTAACTTGGGAAGATGTGTTAAAAATGGTAATATTACTTGATTAAAAAGTCATGACTGTCATGTTATAATGGAAAGACTTATTCCTTTTTGGTTAAGAGGTTTGTTGAATTTCATGATTTGGGATTCGATAACAAATATATCATATTTTTCCTGAGACATGTGTGTGGCGACAAAAGACTATGATACACTATGCAAAATGTAAGAAGCTGTTGTTGAAATTATTTGCAAACTGAAAAAAATCATTCCTCCAGCTTTCTTTGACTCAATGAAACATTTGATATTACATTTTCCACATGAAGAAAAATGTGGAGGTCTAGTTCAGTTTCGATTGATGTACCCATTTGAGAGGTGCACGTAGAAATTAAAGAAAAATGTACGTAACAAAGCATCAGTTGAAGGCTCAATTGCTGAAGCTTATTTTCAAGAGGAAATATCATTATTCTACTCTCATTATTTTGAATCTGAATATCCCTCAAAATTTAACCGCATGGGCCGGAACGAGGGGAATGTTGATGATGATATGAACAATAAATTATCAGTTTTCAATCTTCCCAAACTTGGATTTGGTGGAGATCATGATAGATGGCTTTCAGATGATGAACATCATAGAGCTCGTACATATGTTCTACTAAACTGTGAAGAAATGTCACCAACTGTACAGTGAGTGCTCCTATCCCTTATTCTATAGATTCTGTTATAGTAAATTCATCATATTGTATTTGTAGGTTATATGATGATCATATCAAGAAACAATTTCCACAAATTACAGCCGCTGACATATAAGAACGTCGACAAAAAAATTCTGCCTACTGGTTTCAAAAACTACTAACGTACATTCTTTCTTGGTTTTACAAATAAAATAAATTTATTACTTGTAATAATGATAAATGTTTTACAAATTTTCATGTATCTGTACATGCTGATAAGATTGATAGTCGATTGAGTATATTGAGTAGCCCACCATCCAAAATAGTTAAATCTTATAATGCATATGAGGTGAATGGTTATCGCTTTCATACACGTGCATATGGGGAATCAAAGAAAACAATGAATAGTGGTGTTTGTTTGAAGGGATCAGATCATAGAGATATTGAAGTTGACTTTTACGGCATGCTTGAAGAAATTATTGAACTGTGTTATTTGGGACAGAATTATGTAACAATGTTTAAATGATGATGGCTGGATACTGAGAGAGGCTTGCGTATTCATCCGACTCAGGGAATTATTGAAAATAAACATAAAATTACTATTGTAGTAAATGAACCTTTTTTATTGGCTCATTAGGCACATCAAATTTATTATGCAAAATACTGTGCTACTGCAAAAGAGTTGGATGATTGGTGGAGTATAATAAAAGTTAAATCTCAAGAAAATTAGTTTAATCAAATTTAATGTGGTTCCAGTGAAGTTCAAGGAAATAAAATTTTTCCGGACACTCCTCAAAACATGTCTCTTTCACAAAGAGACGTGAATATCGAGGATGACACCCCACAGTTAAGGGTCGATGGTGATGATGTTGTTAATGATGTTACAACTGAATTTCAAATGACAAGAGATGATGAAAGTGAAACTAATATGGAAATTGATGATGTTGATGAGGAAGATGAAGACATTTACATTGACAACAATGAAGATGATGATGATGATGAAAATTTACACAGTAAAATGCTGGTTAGAATCATAACAAATATATATCTATACATAATAGTTATTTTCAACTGTTTTCTAATAACAATAATTTCATGTTTTAAATGGACTCAAAAATGTATCGCGAGTTGCTGGAGGCTGATCTACCTACGGATGATGAAGTTCTTGAGTCATCTGACACTCAGGAGATTGGAACTACAGTGAGCACTCGGAGGGGGCGTGGTCTTGCCTGACTGATGATTCCAGATCCTATCCCAGAGTGACGTCCACCTCTTGGATTCGATGCACACACACAGTGGTATTGTAACCTGTGTATTTTAGTTATCTTTCATTATAATTTATTTATATTTTAATTGTTTGATTATTTGTTTTTTACACAGTTTTACGCATATAGCTATTGGACAGGGGAGTGCTATCTTGCACAATTATTTTTCTCAGTCCTGGCTCACATGGGATCAGATTCCTACTGATGTGCAGGCCACCATGTTCGATCCTTGGCTGGTACGTAATTAAATATTATTTATTTTTAAATTTAATTCATTAATAACTTTATATTAGGGTTTATGGTATCCCATCGATGAGAGAATGCGTGCCACTATCCACACGGCATGGGTGGTGTCTATGTGTGACCGTTTCCGTCAGTTTTTGCATAATTTGAGAAAGACGGCTGTGAGGAAAGCTAGTGTGACAGAATTTGATGAGTCTTATAGAGCCCACCTACCAAAGTACATTTCATCTCATGTTTGGGATTGATTATATACACACTGGTTGGGTGGTGGGTTCCAGTGGAGATCTACATTGGGTTGACAGAATCGGGGGGAGACAAGAGGTGACGCATCGAGCCGGTAGTCGTACATTCAGTGCACATAGAGAGCATCTGGTAAGTAATTTTTTTATATTTTATAAAACTTTAAATATAAACAGTTTATTTTATATTCATATAGAAAGACGAGCAGCCCGGTATTACGACGTACATCGTTTATCGGAGGATGTACACTGATCCGGCTACTGGAGAGATTAGAGGTGACCGCCAACGTTAGATTGTGGTCAGTATTATTTTCTTTTCAGTTTGAAAATTAAATACATATAATCTTTTAATTATTTTAACTTCTAGTTGAAACATAAGGAGTCATATGAGGCTGTGACCTCTCAGACACCGGCTGAGAGTCAAGACGAGATGGGTGGTCAGACTAGTGCCCACCATTTTGATGAGACGACATGGATGCAGGCGACCCAGTATGGCTTCGAAAAGGGCCGAGTAGTTAGTATCAGCACTCATTTGACTCCTGCAGCTTATAATGGTTCTTCTGCGATGTCGGCGTCCAGCTCGAGAAGAGCTCGTGGAGAGACATCATCTTCTGCCTCATAGTATCAGGAGCAGTTGCGTGCTCAAAGTCAACTTATAGAGGATTTGCGTCAAGGGAAGGAGCAGATGCATCATCAGCACAATGAGGAGATGCGTCGATGGCAGGAGTAGATGCGTCAGCAGCAGGATGAGGACAGGCATCGATATGAGGAGAAACATCATGAGAAGATGGATTATATGCGTCGTCCGACTCATAGTTTAGGGATGCAGTTTCATCCACTACCTCCTCCAAGTACTCCAGATTATCCACCCCCCAGTGATTTTTTTACATGTAATAAACATTTGAGTTTGTAGTTTATTGTTATATTATCTATTTACATTTCCTCTTTCATATTGGTAGGAATATTTCATGATTTAATTTGTTTTTATTTTTTGTAATATTTTATTACTTATTAGTATTTTTTCAATGTCTGTTTATTTTAGTAATATTACTTTTAAAATTTTATATTTATTTTTAATATTGATAAGTTTATAATTTTATAATTTTATTAATATTAATATTATTAATATTATTTTTTCATAAATATGTATGTTTATTTTAATAATAATATTATTATATTAATTTTTTATATTATTAATATTAGTATTATTATTATATAATATTATATTATTGATATTCATATTATTATTATTTTTTGATATTAATATTTCATAATTATATTACATATATTTTTTATTATTAATATTATAATAATATAATTTCATTATATTATTATTATTATTATATACATAATTTAATAATATAATTATATTAATTTTTTATATTATTAATATTAGTATTATTATATAATATAATATTATTTATATTCATATTATTATTATTTTATATTAATATTTCATAATTATATTTTATATTTTTTTTATTTATATTATAATAATAGAATTTTTTTATATTATTAATATTTTTATTATGTTAATATAATATTATACGATTTGTATTAATTATTTTTTTTTTTTAGTATTTGTGACGGGAGTATCTGCGATGGGGTGTCCCATCGTAAATTTTTGTTTTACTGTCCCATTTGCGACGGGAAGAATACCCGTCTTAAAAACTATTTCTGCGACGGTCCATCACAAATACCTACATCACAAATATATTTTAAATATCCCATTTGTGACGGGTCAGAAACCCGTCGCAACTAATATATCTGCGACAGCCCATCGCAAATACCTTTTTTATTTATAAAGGAAAAACAATTTTCAACAGGGGAAAAATACCATCGCAAATAACTTTTTTGTGATGGGACCACTGCAAAAATACCTATTTGCGATGCAGTTTTCGGCTACGGGCGATTTGCGACGGAGCCCCATCACAAAATGTCTTTTGCGACGGGATCCCGTCGCAAATATCTCATTTTCCTGTAGTGAACATTCATCTGGACCTAGACACAAGCCACTATATCCTGTACATCCATCCACATTAACATCTCAACATCCACACAGTCGAAACCAACCACTAACACAACAAAAAAACATCACTTCCCCAAGATTACAAAAAATTGAATTTTTTCTTCCATGTAAAGATATTTTCCACTTTGGTATGAAATGAAATATTTTCATGGTTTTAATACTATCAATGTACAACACACATTGATTCAGGATCAAGTCTTCCCCTTTTCATATATTGGACACATAACACATCAACCAAAATCAACACATCACATAAAAACAATATCAAACATCATGTCATTGAAAAATAACAATTAAATGAAAACATCAAAATAACTCTAGTTACTGGGAACACATATGCATCTCCCACTCCCATGTATACTCATCCTAGACACCATTCCTCCACAACACACAAACCAAGGAAATGAAACTTCCTTGTAGTACCTTCTTTCAAAAATCTTGTATATATACTAGTCGATCCTTGAAATTTTCATCATTTTATTTCCAACTCTTCCATGTCAATGACATGTGATTCATAGTGATGATACCGATGATATTGAGACACCTGGAATATGTCATCAGTCCTCTCTATATTTGATGTAAATTCAACATGATATTCCACCACACCAACATGTCCCAACAACTCAAAGGGGTCAAAAAAATAAAGGAGAATGTTTAATCCCTCTACTAAATCTCCACTACACATGCTAATGGGAGACTCTACAAAACACATGGTCTCTAACATTCCACTCTATGGGACTCCACCTATTATTATGATAGGCCTTATGATTTTCGTTTTTCCCTTTTCCTCTCTTAAACCAAAAATATCTTCTCAGTTATTCTCTGCACCACATCAGGACCAAGAATCATTGATTCTCTGACCATCATCCACTACAATGAAAAATTACATGGTCATGCATATAAAACCTCAAACAAATAAATGCCAATGGAAAATTGATATATTATTATAAGAAAACACATCCAATGGAAATTTCTTTTCCCATGATCCATTAAAGTATAATATAAAATCTTGCAACATACCCTCTAGGGTCTGAATGGTATGGTATGTTTTCCCATCTGTTTGAGGGTAGAATGTAGTACCAACGAGAAAATGTCAACCAAAATCATGTTTCAATCCCCTAAATCTCTCAATGTGAAATGATGATCCTAGTAAGAGACAATGGTCCATAGTACCTTATGGATCCTAAACACATCATCTGTATACAGCCTCACTAAAACATCAACAATACTCAACTCGCAGATTGATACAAAATGAGTCAACATTGTCAATCAGTCCACTATGACCGAAAATGCACCACATCCACCCTAATATCATGGTTACCTCATGATGAATTCCATCAATACGTCTTTTCATTTCCACTCATGAACATCTATGAATTGAAACACACCTCCACGAACACATTTTTGTGATTTTACCTATTAAAATGATATAATGTAGTCATTAAATCTACCAAAAACTGTTACATCCTCAACCAAAAATATGTATCATCAAGCCATTGTAAATATTAGTCACACAATAGAAAACATAAGAAGATGATTTCTGAATCCCATGGATGAATCCCTCATGCATCACTAGTGGAATAAAAAACTCCCCTATAATAACACATGGTTCAAACCATTCTCTGGCCATCCCTTAAGATCATCATTTTGGAAAACATGATCAAAAATAACCTTCACCTCTAAGTCTCCCCCACGAGACTCTTATACCTCTTATATCAAGAATGAATCCACATTCATCAGATAAATACATCCACAAATACTAATCTTCACCATATCAATATGCATTATTGGAAGCTTATCCATCCCTTTCCTAATATCCATAGACTCCCAAGACACATCCCCTTATGACCTCTAACTCAGTTCATCGATAACCACGTTCATCTTTCCCTATGTGTGAGGGATATTATAATTTTAATACTTTAGAAACACCATCCACCTCTACTATCATAGTTTCAAATATTAATGATAGAAAATATATTTAAGGCTTGTATACTCTATGAAAACCATAAAGATCTCTCTAATAAGGTACTACCACCAAAAAATTAGTGTAAACACAACTATAAACAACTCCATATCATTGGCAGTGTATTTAAATTCATGGGATCCTAACTTCTTGTACCTATAAAATATCACCACTCTATATTACATAAATATGCATCCCAAACTGAGAAGGTAAATATCACAAAAAGATTCAAAAAAATCATCCACCTTGGGGAACTAAAGAACATGCACACTAACTAACTTCTCCTTTAGGTAATTGAACACAGCATGTGACTGATCACTCTACACAAAAAACCTGGTCCTTTTTAGTCAATTTTGTTAGTAGGGATTCAACACAAGATAAACCAGGAAAAAAATCAATAATAGCCTACAAGACTAAGGATATAGTGAACAACATTCATTTCTTAGGGTATTCCCAAGAAAAACCTACCTTGATCTTCAATAGGTCTAATGATACACCCTTTTTGACACAACATGTGAAAGGAAACATAGATCTCTCGTCCAAAACTCACACATGGAAAATTTTCCATAGACATGGTGTTATCGAATGAACTACAAAAAATCTTAGAGGTGATTTGTATGATCCTCCTTTGACATCGGGTTGATCGAGATATCATCAATTAATATGATAATGAATTTGACCATAAATTTATCAAACACGGAGTTTAAGAGTACTACAATCTTGGATGGTGTGTTTGTAATACTGAACAACATGACTACAAACACAAAAATTTTATACCTGCACCTAAAGACCATCTTTGTGATATCCTCATCCTTCACCCTCAACTGGTGATATCCATACCATATATTAGTCATTAAAAAACAACCATATCCTCTCAAATGGTCAAAAATATCTTATATCCTTAAGAAAAGGGTAGCGGTTCTTGAATATCACCTGATTAAAAATTTAGTACTCTATATACAGACCTAGACTACAATTAGCATTATTTATAAAGTACACTATAGAACCCCTTGGTGAATTACTATGTTAGAGGAAACCCCTCTACATTATATCATCTACATAGAACCTTTACTAATGTATCTACATCGGTGTCATCTGATAGAGATCAATATGATATTTGTCTAAGAGTAACATTATCCTAATCTCGACACCATTTCAAAGGGGTATGGTCATAAACACATCTGGGAAAACATCCAAGAACTCATCCAAAACCCTAGGAGAATCATCAACCTGAGATTCCACTAACATCTTTGCTAACTGAGAAAAAATGGCATCACCAATCCTTCCTCCCAATAAATAACCTCTATCTCTAATGATTTTCACTCCCTGTCCTTACATATTAGAATATTAAACAATCCAATAGATGTAGATGATGATTGTACACATGATATACAACCAATACATTCAAAGGATAACATCATATAATTGTAATTACATAAAGAATAATATCCCCACTAACTGGTGTTTCTCCATAACCAAATTACATCACGGACACACATCAAGCATTATAGCTTGAACTCAAACCGTCATTAATATTACCATCGAACTAAAATAATCTCCATGTACAGTCCTAAAGTATGCACCAATGAGGGATAAAAAAATTTGTGTGTTGAACTTGAATAGAAAACACACAAAAGGGTAAAATTTAAACAAATCTTACCTTTTACAACCCCTGGATCTTACTGCTACCTCTACCACGTGCATCTGACCACACCCACATCCTTTGCCTCTATTATACTCACCTACATCACAATTATATAACCTATGTTCCTATATATGGGGACCACTATGTGGCTTAAATATTCCATCACCATATTCCCACATCTACTGAAGAAGCACCAGTAGTCCCTATCCCTGAAACTTCCTTAGAAGAAACTCCTACTATTGCCAAAAATGGGAAATAACACTAACCTGAACATGGCCTCCCTGTATGCTCAGACTCTATGAATGGAAGTTCCCAATACCTCTATAGATTTATCATGAAAATTTGAATCCTTCATTGCATGTTTAAATGCCACCATACCCAGAATAATGAAAATAGAATGGTTATGGTCGGTTCCCCACTGGTTGAAACCCTGACTTCCAAAACACACACGACCCACTTCCCCAATCAATGATCCATGAAAAACTATTATCGAAACTCTCTTAGGGTCAACTCCTAAATAAAAAAATAACCACTACCATGTTCTAGAACTCTGGATATATTGGGAGTGTAAACAGAGTGACCACATACCTAATCACTGGTCCTAGAGCCTCCTCTATATGCCACTATTTAGACTATTCATATAAAAACACATATAATGAGAGAGAAAAAGGTCTTAGAACCTTTTCTGTATATCCCATACACACATTCTCCCAAAAAAAAAAGAGTGATATGATCCAAACAATTTTTTCCATGATCATTGATGAATGGAAAAATAAATAGAACTCCATTTTAAAATATGGACACAATATGTCTACATCTATACAGAGACAAAAAAATATGCACAATTAACATTCTGTTCATTGAAAAAATCAATTTTCAATTGAGGATGAACCTTAGCATGTGCCAATATTAGACCAAATGTTATCTCAAACTCCTCCAACCAATGCTCTGTCTCCACATTTGAGACACTTATCTTATATATTCCCAAACTCTTCCACTAAAAGAAACCCAAAACTCTTTTACAATCTTTATCATCCTATATCTGGTCAACCCTACAATGATCAATAATATTATCCTGCTCAACCTAAAATTCATAATTTAATTGAGGATGATGAAAAGAATCTATTCTTGAAAAGTAAGGAGTAATTCTTAACATTTTTGCATAGAATTTAAAAATAATCATTTATTTAATTCATTTTATTTTGCCACAATTAGAAAATTAAAATATGAACATAATCAATCGTGATACATGTACCTCTACTATATCTCTAACCTACAAAAAGTTTCACCTTGCTTGGATATTCAATAATCTTAGAGTATGTGAACTGGATCACAGGGGGCCTAATTTCCCATGTTCTATTTGGTCTACCTATATTATGCAATGTACTAAGATAAACTACTATCGTTTCCCTTCCGGCCAATAAAAACATCATAGTTCACAACTCCAAACACCATATTATATCTCAACCAAAACCTTTCATTCTGTTGTGTTATGACTCCCTCCCTCCAAATATTCCATAATAATGAAATAGAGATAATGACCACACAATCCCTACATCTAGTAGGTCTCAGGTTCATGAATAGTACTGAGGGTATAAAAGTACCACTGTATTGGAGGAATTTCTATAAATAAATGCAGCATTATTGGGATATAGGATAAAACAACACTAATAAACTCTATAAAATAATATAATGTAAACCCAAAAAACATCCAAAAATGAGTGAATAAGGTAAACTGATATATATAGATAAATCTGATATAAATTCCAAAAAAAATGACTATGGATGTGACACAAATTTGAATCCAACCTGGAAAATAATTTCCAAATCAATACCTAAAGTACTGATGGAAACCATAAAAATAGTATATATACCTAGGGTGAGAATACAAGTATGCTTGACAGGTATATAACCAATGTCTCAATTTCACATGTGAAAAGAAAATGTAAATACACCAATAAAAAAATATTAAAACAAATAACCACCTATACAAGTCATCTTTCCAAACCTATCCACAGGATGGATCACTCAACAAATCACACATACAATATAATAATATATCATTGAGATCATAACGAATAAAGGAACCCTGATACATCTTCCTAAATTATTTTCATCTCTCACCCCCCAAAAATCAGATATCATGTGATCTCATCCCTTCCTACAATATCATATCCAATACAATCTATCTTTAATGTGGTTAGAGATGAATCCCTACCAACCCCATCCATGTATGGTTTATC
This sequence comes from Viscum album, assembly GCA_963277665.1. NCBI lineage: Eukaryota > Viridiplantae > Streptophyta > Magnoliopsida > Santalales > Viscaceae > Viscum > Viscum album. The sequence goes on from OY728140.1 coordinate 1,030,219,882, forward strand.
ATTTGGTTCTAGCATCAAGTAACATCACATCAAGTCCTTAATGAAGACACTTAGGACATCACATCTCATAACCAAAGTAGTATGGTGTCATCAAAATGAATGATAATAAGATCATTCCCTCCTACAACCATAAATTAACCCCACCACATATCACATATCATCACATCACACCTCACCTAAAAAACTTATTACATCAAGGTGCATCTCTCCCAAATACACTTGGACCATCACTACTGAAGGGAGAGGGGGAGGGGTTATCCGTCCCTTCATATCACCTCCATCCTAGATATTTTTGTGAACAACCATGTCCTAGAACTATGATCACTAGTAATATTTTCCAATTTAGGTTGGGATCATATAGAAATAACATTAACATATATGATATTCGTATTGAACACAGAACCCAACTTATGAGTTTATTACAACTGCAGAAGCACATACCACATTACCACCATTTCACTATGTGTAAACCATCACAACTTATTTAACCATTCTATGCAACACCATACATCATCCACACAATACACACAAAATATCCCACAATAAGTTATATTTTCCACCACTCTTTTTATTTTAACCATTTAATTTCACATTACAAATTTCATTATTTCATTCAATTAATTTATTCAATTTAAGACACATACATTTCCATCCAATCTTACTTATTTACCAAAAAAACTTGTATTATTTTATCTGCCCAATTTATTCCATGGATGACTGGTAAACTATCATAGCCATGACACACATTAACTAACCTAAATCACACAACCACTAACAGAAAACAATCCATACACCATCATCATTTCACTAAATATTCTAATCCATCTCACCCCATCAACCAAAAAATCACACATCCCAACCACATCTCACAACACAATCTCTACACGCAACAACCACACATCATCACCTTTTCCCACCACATTTCACAACTTCCCAAATTTAATCCATGATATCCAAACATCGTATCATTTCCAAAAAAAACCACACATCCCCACCACATATCATAAAATAATCCCCAAATACAACAATCACACATCACTACCACACATCATCACCATTTCACTTCAAATTCAATAACATTCTAAACTGCATCCATGCCAACCAACAACCATATCACAGCCACACACATCACACAACCCAACCAGTCACCTCTATCCCCACATAACATCCCATGGCACACATGAAAAAACAATAAGAATAAGAAAATAAAAAAACACAAATCTATGCATCAAAAATTTATTCAATGATTTATATTTTATTACTTCTTTAATTAGTTTGGGTATTATCACACAAACCATATGCTATGGGAAACCATTTTATCAGCCACATATAGGTTTATTATCCATTTATTCAGGGTTTTATCACATAAAAACACAACAAATATTATCAAATCATATCATATATAGTGAAAAAAATGATCCCAATAGTCATTAATGTCCAATAGGAAACAACATGTCATAAATTAATCAGTAATATATAACAAAGTATTAATGAATATAATTACTCCACATCCTCATAATTTTTAGTTATTCTAATTAGTTATATTTAATATAGTGACCCTTTCTATCAATATAATATAATTAAAAATCTTGTTATCCCCACACATATTAGGTAAAAGAGTGATAAAACATGTCCCCTACCTAAACCAAAACTTTTTGACTCGTTGTACACTATAAAGAAAAGAAAAAATAACCCATAAATAAAAACCACATAATAAATCCAAGGATAAACATGAACAACACCAAAGGGTTATCATAAACACATACCATCATATATAAAACAAAACCAAAAACACCATAAAAATCCTCAAGAGAATAATGAGGTAAAAAAATTGTATGATAGAGGATAACTCCTCGTTATTCCTAAATGACCAACCCCTTGAACCCATGTGTTAAAGTAGAAGGAGATGAGTTCGAAGATCTCTAAAGACAGTCTAGGGTTCACCCAAAATTATATTGTGATTGGGGGATAGGGGTAAATGAATGATAGAAGAATATTATGAATAATAAACCTTAAAAGGCTTTAATTCACATGATTTATGGGGTAGAGAACAATTTCATGTCTTAAATTCATAGGGTATAGAAAACATACATTTTCAAACAATCCTTTTGTTCATAAGACCCTAAAAACCACATTTTTTTAAAAAAAACATGGAAAATAAGGCCAAAATTATATTATACTATAAATTCCGACTTTACAGCAGAAACCCATTTCACAACCACCACTATAACATGTACAAATAATAAACCAGATGCCCACAAAATATGTAAACCACCATATTACACTATAATTTATTCTTGTACAATGTAAAAATCATTTTTTAGGTTTTTTGTAACTCCAACTCTGTAGAACCTCCTCTACCTTCCCCTGAACACCTACAACTTCATAAAATTGGAAAATTCATGAGCTTGAAAGGAACATACCATTACAGATTTCATATTTAGAATCAACATTTTTAAATTTGGTAATATGTTTAATTATATGTTCTTCATAAAAATAACTAACCAATTTAATATTTAGTCTCCCAAATAAATTTTCAAATTAGGTAAAAGTTTCAAATCAAGTGGTAAATTATTAAGATATCTCAAAACTATTGGGGTGGGTTCCTTAAAACCACCTTCTATTTACTTTATTACTACATGTATTAATGTTTTAAAATAATAATAAATATCTTATTGTAACATGATTGTAGTTCTATGTGTAATTGAATATGATAATGTTCAAAGTGTTCCAATCACAGTGAAAGGCCATAGTAGTTCCCGACTATAATGAGAACCTACACATGCAATAATTGCATCCATAAATATATAATATATGTCTGGATGATATCATTTGAGAGAACTGAATGATATATTCTATTAGGTTTAGGGGATTATAAGATATTAATACATATATTATTGAATTTCATCCTTATTAATATCCAAGTGATGGACGATAATAGAAATTGACCCCTGAATAAGAAATAAACATTTATATGTGTCATTAGATGTTCATTTTTGGGTACATGTTTAATGGTCTATAGAATTTAAGATTATTATTATTTCATATCATGAGTCACATGCATTGATTAATTGTAATAAACCATGATAAAAAATGTTTGTGGTTAATTTTTGTGTGTCTTGGTGTGTCGTGATTGATATGTAATTATTGAATAATACGATAACAGATTTTTCCTTTCTTATTTTTAATGGAAGATTTTATCTCATGCCCTTGGATGAGAATAGAATATCATAATTACAACCTTGTTCATGAAAGTAATATAATAAAATTTATTTATGTAAAGTTAAATAATGAGACACTGAGCACATAGTATGATGACACCAACATCAAACCTTCTTGGTTGAAGATATTGAGAGAATGGGATAATATTGCCTAGTATTTCTTTCATACATGCTATTTTGATGTAGAATTTAACACATTTCTCTCTGGGATCCTTAGAATGACCATAGATAGTGACCTTGTACATTAATAAGTATAGACCAATTCAACTAAGAAAGAGGCCCATATGTTAAGACATTAAATGAATTCAAAACATCAATTGTGTTATATAATAATTTTAAATGTTGAATAAATATTATTACAATAATCTATTTAATGATTTTTCAGGTTTGATTGATCACATTTTTTAAGTCACTAGATTTTCGATATATTATTTATGAGTTGAATATCTAATAAATAATTATTCACTAATTTAAAGAATATAATATTGATTAATTTATAGGAAAATAATCTACTGGTGTTTATTTATTTAAATAAATAGAAATTATTCAAGGGTAGATAAATATTAAAATGGATTGAAGGAGTGAGTTTAGTGGTTAGATCAGAAATGAGATACTGAATATTATTTAAATAAACAATAATCATTTAATTCATGAAAATGATATTTATTTATTTATTAATTTATGTTCTAATCAAGTCATTGTTATCATTATTATTATTATTATTATTCATACATGTAGTTCGTTGGGGATAAATAGATTAATAAGTTCACGAGAATATTCTTTATTATTTATCCGTATGTCCATAATACCTAATTATTTCATTTCTAACCCTTTCCTAGCCATTATAATCATCGAGCATAATGAATTTTAGACACAATACTATGAATACCTAAATCACACATCTATTAGATCAATATGAATAATAGAGACTGATCATCCTCCTTCACCATATCCAATCTATATAAAAAATGAATTTGTTTCCTTGAAGATATTCATGTCATGATCAACAATGAATGACCTAAGATTTGTATTCTTCCATGATAGAAATATAGGATTTCATTTCTGATATTTGAAAGTTTACAAAGCCTGTGAAGATCTATGATATAGGGAAATGACCCTTTATTACTCTATTTCATTGATGGTACGACTAGTGATGTCAAAAAAATAATCAACAAATAAAGAATTAAAATGAGGGGTAATATTTATCATAACAAAAATAAATTAATAAATATATGTGATGATTCATTCCCTTGAATTATGGGGTTATTATTTCACCAATTTCAAGGGAGAGATAAAATAGAGTTGATGGAAACCATTAATGGGCATTGGAACAGCTACTTCCACTATTCCCCTAAATCTATAACTAGTATCAGAGCGGTCACATAAGCATTTATAACTATTTTTTGTTTTTTTCTTAATTATACATTAATTTCCAATTTTATAGTTCTTTAAATTTGAATGTCAATATCTTCTATTATTATTCAACATTCTAACTCATTTAATCTAAAGTAAATTATTTAAATAATAATAACATATATTGAGCCTATATAGAGGTTATGAGGATTCTATCCAGATAACATAATATTACATGATGGGAAACCGGTACATACACACCATTTACCCAAGTATAATTTACCAGGATGGACCATATGAAATCTAGGTCATTATTTAGATAGATATTCAAGGAATGTATTCATATATTCTATATGTTGATTGGGTTAGTATGGAACATGATTTTTTGACTAATACACAATGTAATACACTTACATAATATGTAGTCCACACAATTTCTTGGTGGAAAATACAATGTCAAAGACACGCGAGATATATATTACAAGATGAATTTGACTGAAAATTATTCAAAATGAAGGTCACATAGAATTTAACTCTCAAAATCATTTTGTACCTCAATGTTATTTGAAAATAACATTCTTTCCTAGTCCATGAGCATTTTTCACAAATATATAGTAAAAGAACAAGAATGGTTTATAAATAGATTGTTAACATCATGTTACCAACATATTTATATTGGAAGTAAAATTATTTAATTATTCAATTTAAAAATATTAAACTTTTGTTTTTGATTAATTTATTCATAGTAAATATCGTGTGATGGATTTTATATATATTAAAAGATAATTTATTTTATAAATAATATTCTGAAATACATATTGTGAATATATAGAAACATCAACTACTCTTCCCAAATTAAAACCATTACATGATATACAATTATCTTGTATCATTGTTTCATTTATTGGATGTAAATTTCATGTAGTTATATGAAAAAACATCTTTGATATATTTCATATGACTAAATAGTATACGAGAACAATATATGAAATTTTTTTAGGATGGGTATTCATCATGTTTCCTCTATATACATGATTAATACTTCATTTATTTTTAATAAAAATTTATTATTTAATTTTTTTCAAATTATAATGGATGGGAATCTCATGAACAGTTTTAATGGATATTAAGATAAATGAGTTAATTAGTAAATAATAAGAATTAACAAATTTTACAATGTTTTATCTTAATTAATTACTATATAAATGAATATTAGTGTATTAAATTCTTATTCATTTCATGTTTATGTATGCTCATGAGAATAGGCCAATCTATTTATGTGATTGGTTTCTTATAATTTATTTAATTAAATTGGAATTATAGCATATGAGAAATCTCATCCTCTATATTATCTAATAGCCTATGTTCCTGCATTTTCTTTTATATATACCGTATAATCTATCATTGGATACCCTCAATTTTATGTGTGTAAAATATTATATAATATATGGATCTCTGAGTCAAGTAACGGTGGTTTATGACTAGGGTTGAGGTGAAACCAGATTTAGAGTTGTATCAGAGTACATGTGAAATTTTGTATCTCAAAATGAGATACATTTCAAGAAGTATTACACCAAGATCAAGGGTATGTTTATAATAATTGGGATAAACAAAACATTAGATAATCTCATGAACATTTCACATTTATTTTTCTATTTTTATCAATTCAAGGGTTTATTATTTGTGGATTCTTTATCATAGTCTCTTTATAAATAAACTAACAAGCATTAAAGATTGAATTTTTAAAAAACTAATATGTTTAAATTATATCTAGACATGGTTAATCACTTATATAAAATAAAAATTACATTATCCATAATATAATAATATAAAATTGGAAATTTATGTATAAAATTTTACATAAATTAAATATTATGTTAGAAAAGCTTTGCATTACATGAATAAGAATGAAACAATAGAACTAAGTGTTTTCAAGGACAATGTTTGGACACACACATTTATTAGGGTGTATGGGTCAAATGAAACCAATTGGTATTTATTGTAATGGATAACGATTTTTAAATATGTATTTGGATTTGACTATTAAGGAACACTGGATCTAGTATTTGGGGATTATGGATTCTATTAAATGGATTTTGGTTTGTAAATTTAATGTTACTAGAATATTAAGCCTTCCTAACTTCCATAAAGTAATTTTTATGTCCAATGTATAGGTTTTGAAAAGAAGTGGATGGATCCTTTCCACTAGAATATTCTTGTGATGTGATATTTTAAAATCAACGGTGAGGGATGTTGGGCTATGATAAAATAGTAGGAGAATAATATATTAAAAAATATTTATTATCTAATTTTTAAATCCATATAATTTACCAAAAATAAACTCTTTTTAATTTTATAATTGAAACTACATGAGTATTTAATTATATATATTCAGTATATATTAGATAAGGAAAACCTTCTCCAAATCCCTAAGTTTATCAATTTTTAGAATTTTTCACATTGTACTATTCCTTGAGAGGAAATTATTTATACTGGAAAACCTTATTACTAAATATCCATGTAAAGGGGATAGTGTAGAAGAAAAATATCTCTATAAGAAACATTAATATGATTACTAAAAAAATTAATAATTCATTCGATCATCCATGTTGAGTGAGATCCTAATGAAATATGAGGAATTGGATTTGTATAGTGTGATGTATCAACTTCATGATTATTATTAAGAGATGGTGAGATAAGAGAGATATGAGATCTAAAATTAATTATTCATGTGAAATATTTTATATTAAATTATATTTAGGCAACATGTATTCAAGAAGATTGGATATATAGAGTGCATAGACATGTTGGACTTCAGCATCCCTGATAAGCTGCATACAAACCTATTTTTACCTCACTACCATAGATTTTATCTAGTTAAATTGATAATTAAAATATATTAAATAGAGATAATTGTCTCATAAAACATGTTGGATTGACTATCTATGTTGATAAGTACATTCATAGGGAATAACATACAGTCTATATTTTGAATAAAAGGAATAAAAATGAAAAATTCCCCAAGACAACTTCCTAGTCTATGAATCCTAAGAACCATCATTCTATGAAAAGGAAGATATGAAGATAGGTTAAGGAAATAAGATGAAAATTATCATTTGGAATTCTTGACCAATAGAAGGAGAATTTGACCCCATTAAAGATGTATAATGATGCTTTAGGTTTATTACTTATTGAGTGAAATATTTCCATATCTACTAATTAGATATCAAATATAGCTTGTGGCACTCACATATATATATATATTCAAATGTAGGAACGAAGCAGATTTTGGAATATTTCCAAAGGATAGGTGGATCTTCAAGCACCCAATGTATTATGACTTTTTTTGTTGTCTATAGGATACCATAAAAATCTATTTCCAATAAAGATGATATTAAGTCAAAAATATTTTTTATATACCTTTAGTTACCAAAAATAGAATGTTTGTATCCTTCCAACCTGTAAATAGATTTTTAAAATTTGGAAATAAAATATGTTTATTTTAAAAATAAAAAATATGGTATGGAATGGAACATTTAAATAATGGTATTTATATATTATATTACAAAAAAAGTACAAAAAATTGATAATAAATTAGGTTCACATGACTTATATAACAGCCTATTTTGGAATCACTTCATTGGACATGTCAATGAGAAGTTATCAACATGTATCTATGAATATGGATATTTAAATTCTTTTTAACTACGGAAAATAGACATATTTATCACTTTTTTACATGAAAAAAAGACCAATCCACCTTTTGGTTAAAATTATAAATGGGATACAGAGCTTCTTCAATTAGGGAATAATGATGTCTGGAGACCTATTCTTGTAAAAAAAATATAATGTTTTTTATTCTTAAACTGTTACATTCATGGATGACGTCAATATATAGGTATATTTATACTTACTCGGTAAGAATTTAGAGTCCTTTAATAAGTTCAATGAATCCAGGACTTAAGTGGAGAATAAAATTGTAATAAGATAAATATTCATCAATCAGTTCTAGGTAGAGAGTATCATATCTAATATTTTATCAACATTATATTGAATCTTGGGATAGTTTCCCAAATCACTCCTCCTTATACAATATATTGGAATTGTTTTATGTAAATAATTAATTGTATATTTCTTAACATGGTATGTTTTGTGATGTTTCATGAAAATAATACATTATAAATTTGTAGATATTCATTATATACTACTACTTTGAAACTAAATTGTGTTCCAACTAAAGAATAAAATGGTTTCCCATTCCTATATTTGATTGGGAAGGAACTCATATTCCTAGAAATTCTTGTATAGGGATGTGACAAACTTGTTATTACTTTAAAAGGAATTAAACTAACACCCTAAAGCATGAAGTGTTTCTTGGTAGGATATCCTATAAAAACTAAATGATATTACCTATAAATATATTCAGTTAAAATAGTTATGGTTGATCGATGTCCTAATGTTCCAGATAGTGAGAACATACTCAAAAAGAATAGTGGTATAAAGATTGAATTCAATGAATGTAGTTCTCAAGATACACACAATTTATCATAGGATAACATTCCATAGGACCCTATGAAAGATGTTGTTTTTAAAAACCAATTATGTTATGTGAGAAAATGTGGTTAGAGAACAAAAAATCTATATTTTCCAAGTCAACGAGGATGTCAAGTAATTATTTATTTATAATAACTATCCTTTTTCCTGTATGGATACAATATATATCTCAATTGATATAAAATAGAAATATCGTATGAATTATGAGATGTATTTCATGTACTAGAACCATGTATGGTTACTTGTCGATCTACTAGTTGAGGTAAATATTGTTAGATGAAAATTGATATTCATAAGAAAACCAAACAGATAACGAAAATCGGGTACCAATGAAACAAAAAATAGTGGCTAAAGTTTATACATGGAATCAACTTATTAACTATGACTAAACCATTTTTCTGGAATCCAAGTTTAAATCCATCAAATTTACATATTCTAAAGAATAATTCAAAGAAAATTAGATTTATAATATTTATTATAAAATATATCTCTTTAATTTAAATTATCAATAAGATGAATATATGATACAATTTAAAAGGTTTGGGACATCATTTGATTCCAAAAGGTTTTTGAAGTTATAGAGTTCCATTTATGCATTGAAGAAATATTCCATTCCCTGGAAAAATTTGTTTAATGGATCTATGAAAGAATTTGGTTTAATAAAGAATTATTATGAGATATGTTTTAGTACGGTATGTAGTTGGAGTGAGGTCATTTTCTATTTAGTATATGTCTATTACATATTAATTATTGGAAACAATATACCATTCCTACAGCCAATTAAAAGTTTTTTGAACAAGTTTCTGTCCATGAAAGACTTGGGTAAATCAGTAGACATCCTTAGGATAGACACCATTCATTATATATCCAAGAGGTTAATTGGACTGTTGGCGCCAAAAATATGGCCCGAAAGGAAGGAACGAAAAAGACAGCCGGCGTGCTGCATCGCGAAGCACAGCCGCGAAGCACAGCCGCGAAGCCCTTCCGCGAAGCGCCCCAGCCCTGGCGGCGCCGCGAAGCACCAGAGGCGGTGATCCTCCGCGAGCGCGTTGGACGTTCGCGAGCCGCCGCGAAGCACCAGAGGCGGTGATCCTCCGCGAGCGCGTTGGACGTTCGCGAGCCGCCGCGAAGCCCCAGAGGCGGAGATCCTCCACGAGCGCGTTTGACGTTCGCGAGCCGCCGCGAAGCCCCAGAGGCGGAGATCCTCCGCGAGCGCGTTTGACGTTCGCGAGCGCGCCGCGAAGCTCAAGAGGCGGCGCGCGAGCCCTGCTTCGCGGCGCCCCTTCCCTATAAATACTCGACTCCCCCTGAGTCCCCGAGACGGACAATCCGACCTTTCGGCTTCTCCTCTCCCGAATCGCGAAGCAAGCTTTGCCCCGGGAATCATGAGCTCCGCGAGGTATTTCTACTTCGCGAGACGACTCTGATTTGTTTCGTCCTGAGCCCCTCTTCCGAGAGGGATGCCCTTCGCGAAGCCCAAGGGCGTTCGCAAAGGAAGGGGATTCCCAAGGGAACCCGGGCAGCCGCGGAGCACTCGTGCTTCGCGAAACACCCAACCCATGCTAGTAATCCCTATGCCAAGGCAGGATAACTATGCATCGCGAAGCACTTTGCTTGGCAGGACCCTGCTTCGCGAACCACTCCTTCGCGAGGCAGTGCTCCGCGAACACTGTTCCACTTCGCGAAGCACCTCCCATTTCCACCTATGCCCCATGCTAAGGCCAAGGCACCCCACTTCGCAAAGCACACTCCTCTGCTTAGCGATTCCTCTTTCCGTGCGACCCTCCAGGTTCGCACGATGTGATTTCAAAGTCCCATGGACAACACCTCCCGTAGCGTTGCTTCGCCCAATGCTCCTTCGCATAGGCACGCTAACGGCTATTGCTTCTTCGCATAGCCACGCTAACGTGGACCCCTCGATGGTTCCTCCCGCGACCCCCCTTTACTATGGCCTTACCGACACCTTCCCTTCCTCAAGGACCAGAGGGTACCGGTTATGTAAGCCCTAGGGGTGTGGAGTGAACCCACCTCGTCCGAGCTGCAGGACGTTAAACTGCCAAGCACCACGTCCTTAACACATGACGTTAAACTGTGACCCAACCTCGTCTCCCTCACGAAGGGTCCCCCCAACTCATGCATTCATTACACCACTCGTCTCCACGGGAATGGAACTCTTCCGCACATGGAATGAGATCCTCCTTGTCGGAGCGGTGTATGTTCGCAGGGGAAGGGTCGCCTCAGAGCGTAAATCCCTAACCTTTGGTACGGATGATTGCACCCGTGCATCTCGGTACATCCCCACTACCAAGGTCAGTGGAGGACGTGATAGGGAACGAGGCACCTCTCATGGTCGGACCAAGGTCCGCCTTCCCCGCGCTTTGTCGCGCCATCGGCCTCCATCCCGGAGTAAGTCCCAACACCATGGGCCGCTCGACGCGTAAGCCCCATTTCGCTTCTCACGGACGCACCCTTCGCGACGTGATCGTCAGGTCTTTGCAACCTCTTGTTTCTCACACCGAGCATGACTCACGTGGGCTTAGAGTGAGCACCGACCCTGACAAAGCAACCTGAACTACGAGGACTTTGATCCATGTCAAGGCATGGTACGTAGGACGCCTCCATGAGGTTCAAGCCCACCATCAGTGGACTAAGGTCTACTCCCAACCTGAACTACGAGGACTTTGATCCATGTCAAGGCATGGTACGTAGGACGCCTCCATGAGGTTCAAGCCCACCATCAGTGGACTAAGGTCTACTCCCAACCTGAACTACGAGGACTTTGATCCATGTCAAGGCATGGTACGTAGGACGCCTCCATGAGGTTCAAGCCCACCATCAGTGGACTAAGGTCTACTCCCAACCTGAACTACGAGGACTTTGATCCATGTCAAGGCATGGTACGTAGGACGCCTCCATGAGGTTCAAGCCCACCATCAGTGGACTAAGGTCTACTCCCAACCTGAACTACGAGGACTTTGATCCATGTCAAGGCATGGTACGTAGGACGCCTCCATGAGGTTCAAGCCCACCATCAGTGGACTAAGGTCTACTCCCAACCTGAACTACGAGGACTTTGATCCATGTCAAGGCATGGTACGTAGGACGCCTCCATGAGGTTCAAGCCCACCATACCTGAACTACGAGGACTTTGATCCATGTCAAGGCATGGTACGTAGGACGCCTCCATGAGGTTCAAGCCCACCATCAGTGGACTAAGGTCTACTCCCAACCTGAACTACGAGGACTTTGATCCATGTCAAGGCATGGTACGTAGGACGCCTCCATGAGGTTCAAGCCCACCATCAGTGGACTAAGGTCTACTCCCAACCTGAACTACGTGGTCTTTGATCCATGTCAAGGCATGGTACGTAGGAAGCCTCCACGAGGTTCAAGCCCAACAATAGTGGATCAAGGTCCCTCACTTATGTCGGCTCACCGACACCCACCACCCGTCGTTTATTCACGACAGGGTTCATTACCGTCCCGCATGACGCTAAACTGTATCATTTGAACTACGAGGACTTTGATCCATGTCAAGGCATGGTACGTAGGAAACCTCCACGAGGTTCAAGCCCAACCCCCATCGGACCAAGGTCCACCCTCATGTAGGTACGCTGACGATGCCCATCGGACCAAGGTCCACCATCACGTCGGTTTACCGGCACCATCCGAACTACGCGGACTTTGATTCCCTGCCACGGGGATACGTAGGAAGCCCCTTTAAGGCTCAAGCCCAACTTCGTCGTCACCACCCCTGCAATGGTCCCATTCCATCCTCAACCGTCTCCGCGAGACGTTAAACTCGTGACCTACCTCGTGGTAAACATGAGATGCCTGAGGAAAACCTCGGATGGAACGCCTTTGGCGTAACCGTCTTTGCTAGACGTTAATCTTGCAAACATACCCTGTGTTGAACACGGGAAGCTGAGGAAAACCTCAGATACGTGTCTATGACATGTAACCCCCCGCGCTCGATGTGGGATGCCTCGGGTTTCCACGCCCTCGAGAAGCCTTGTGATCAAGGACAACAGACAGACATGCCAGGCACCCCAGCATCCAGACACGCTACTGATGCCTCAAACGTGATTACTCCCCTGACCGAAGGTTGCTGCCCTGACTGGACCCTTTGGAATGTCCCGACGGAAGCAGCGTAATTAACCGGCGTCCATGGAAACATGGCACTGGGAAGAGTTTCACGAACTACGTATTAAATCTATAAGGGAGACCCGGACTAGGTGACGAGTTCTGAGGAGGAATCCACAGGAGGAAGAACCGACATCCCATCATCCCGTTTCGATCAAGGAGCAGCCGTCCCTGAATAAGGAGCGAATGCCGCCCGCCTTTGGAAAGCGGGAATGCGGGGCAACACAGCCGCGCGTCCTCACGGACGGATGCGCGCGCCCCGGCGAAAGCGTCGGAAACAGAAATGGTGAACCCGACGTGAAATTCTTCTCCTCAGCATGGAGATTAGTAGCGTTCGAGACACCGGTAGATTGACGTGTCACCGGATCCAGGTATCCGGTGCCTGGCCCCGCCAAGCAAATGGCGGGCCTGTCGTGGAACTCACCGGAAGTCGGGGTAGTAGAACGTGGGGCGCTCCGCTCTGCAGCGTGTTGGCGTGGATCCTTCTCACAGACATGGGGATGGAAGAATGCTGGGGCACTGGCTGTCAATCCTTTTCCTCTCAGTACTGATGAGTTGATCCCTTCGTTTGTCAGGAATCAGGTTGCTATGCGGTCACCATCCGCTCCTCGCCCGCGCAGGGGCAGGGGCAACACCACCACGGCCACCCCACACGGCGCCACTACCGCCACGACGGTTGGCACGTCGCGGGAGGCGGGACGTCCACGTCCCCTTTCCCCATCAGAGGTCATCCAACGAAGGGTGATCAACAGCCTCGTGCGCAGGTATGAGGAACAAGGGGTCATCCCGACCAGGGATATGGCCCGTTTGGACCTGGAGGCTTCCAGGCCCCGCCGTCAACGCCGCCCTAACAGGCCGCGCAGGGAGCCCCCGCTTCCCACCCAGACATTCAATCGTTTCGGGAGCCTATCCCCGGAACGCCTTGACGACTCTTCGCCTTATGCTGAAGAGGCAGGTGTTGTCCGGCTCAGTCCGCTCAGGGCCCCGACCCGGGACTCCCAGGCCAGAGCTCCCGTCCGGCCACGTCAGCGCCGCCATCCGGCCCCGCAGGAAGAACAGGCAGACTACGTCCCTGCACCACCTGCACCGGCCCGCCTGACCCGACGTCAGCGCCGGGCCCGGGCTGAGGACGCTCGCCTAGCCGCGTCCACGTCGACAGCTACAGTGGCCCGAGCCACCGCCGACGTACATTATGAGGCCCCCGCCTACATTAAGCAGGGGCACCCCTTCGCCCAACCAGGATCGAGACCCCAATCGCCCCATGGGTAGGCCGGGTTGACGCTCCGGGTTGCAGGCCACAGTGATGATCGTCGCGAGCTAACCCGCGGTGATGCCACCCCGTACGGAGGTCCTCCCCGTACCACTACTCCACAGAGCGTGGGCCTTCCCCGCTCCGAGGTTCGTCATGGAGGCATGCCTCATGCTGCCCCCATCCTGCAGGAAGACCTGCCCCGGGGCAGTGATGCTCAGCGCGGAAACACTTCCCGCGCTCGCTGTACAGGGTATGAAGCCCATCCGTCTGAAGGCACCGTCCATCCGGTCCTTCGACGTGGGGGTCCCCCCTACGTCCTCTCTGCGACTGACGAAGGTCCTCCTCGCCCCAGCAATTCGAGGAGTGAAGGTCAGCCTCGCTCCACTCGCATCGACCGTGGAGGCCTTCCCCATGCACCTGCCGGTTCCAACAGAGGCCCCGCCCACGTGGGTACTGTTCATGGAGGTCCTCCCCATGTACCCTTTGATATTTGCCCTGGTGCCCTTCGCACCCCGGCTGTCTCAAGTGGGGGCCCTCTCCGCCACGGCGCTAGCGCCGCCCCAGGGCTACCTGATAGGGGTCAACCCTGTCCCGAAGAGCCACCCAGGGGCAGAAGAGCGGGTCGTCGCCGCCACAAGAAGAATCCTGGGAAGGCCCAGGGGGGGATCAAACCTGCCCGCTTCTCCGATTCGGAAGCGGAATGCGATTCAGCGATGGAACCTTCTCCCAGCTCCTCCTTATCAAGGACTGGGGCAGGAACCAGACGCGTCAGCCTCATTCTCCCGGAGTTTGAGGTCCACCGGATTCCCGTCTCTCTCCGCAGGTACATCCAGGAGGAAGAAATCCTGGGAATTCCGCAGGTTTCGACCGCGCAGTCACCGCCGCCGTCGCCCGAAGCGCCCTCTTCCTCTACCCGGGATCCCGAGGAGCTGTTTTGGGGGTCAACGGTGGTAGAGCCACGACATGACCGGACACCGGTAACGGCGATTCCCGTACCCGAAGTAGCGGCTATTAGCCCGTCCTATCGTGACATCGTGGTCAGGTCACCTCGCTCTTCAGAGGAAGGCCCAGAGTACGGTGGCCAGTCTGCCCGCTTGCCGTATTCTCCACCGCCGAGTTTGCTATCCCAGAGGTCCGCCTCGGTGCCGCTACCGGTCCCTCAGCCACCCCCGGTTGATGAGTGGGGAAATGTAGGGCCGAACTCCGAGGATGAACCCAGGAGCTTCTGGAGTATTCTTGCAGCGGACTATTTCCCAGAGAAGTTCTGGCCCACGGCAGCGTTGAATTTCCGCATACCCGAGTCGCTTACCCCTGAAGAAGTGGGATGCCTTTGTCGGACCCTGTGGGCGACGCACTTCCGCCTCCGTTGGGAACGGGTAGTGTACCCCAGGAGTCGGGAGCATTTCGAGGAGATTGGCAAACAGTGCCGCCTGATTGATGCAGCGGTGCTCCTTGTGGCCCAGCACCCCGAGTCGCCCGGTCATCAGGGTGCCCTCCAACGAAGATGCGTTCAGAGTTTCAAGGCACTCCGCAAGATTGTCAGGGAAGCTACCCCCCATGTGCAAGTCCGTGGTTGGGGACACTATGCCGCTCTCCTCTTCGACCCTATTCTACGACAGCCTGATTCGCTATGCGACATTGAGGATATGCCCTCAAGAGGGGTCACAGTCCACATGGCCGACGTTGTGGATAAGGAAGATGAGCTTGAGTTCCTTGATGGGGACTTACCACTCGAGTGCGTACCGCCACTACTCGACCCATCAGGGAGAGTCACCCGTCATCAAAGGAACCTGCTAGGCCTCCCTGTACCCACCGAGTCACTGGCGCTCGGTCGAAGCACTGGCAAGGGTAAAGAGCACGTCGGAATAGCCAAACACTCCGACCCGTCTGCCTCTGTGCAGAAAACGGATGAAGATCCTGAGAAGGCCACGTTGCGCCAGCAGCTTGCTGAACAGAAGAGGCTGGTCAACGAACTTTTGGCTGAACGCGCCACAGAGCGACGACCCGACTATGGTAATCCAATGCCGGGACAGCAGGGGCAGGAACAATTTCCCCCCGGTGAGATGCCTCCGGGCAACCCTGATCATGCTACTGCCGCGGACAGGGCGGAAGCCGGAACGTACGGCAAGAGGGCGCGATACGTCTCGCCAAACCCCCCTGAGCGACGGGGCAATCTGAAGAACCCAATCCGGGTTCCCCCAGCCGCCCAACAGGTCGTCCAACCAGTCAACCCGCGGGCAGCAGAAGCCGTCTACCGCGTTGAAGAACCTGGCAATGCGCTTGTGGTTAGGGATCCCCGTCAAGACAGGGACCCCCATCCGGAGGACCTTATTGCGGCACTCACAGCCCGCCTCGAGGCGTTGGAGACACGGCAGGTGGCGGTCCCACCCGATGGCAAGCCTTATCCCGCGTGGGTGGATGATATGCCCGCGCCTCCGGGTTTTGGGAACCCCACTTTCTCGCCTTTTAACGGGACAGGGGACCCACCCCAGCACTTGGCTCATTTCTCTTCCAGGTGTGGCCCCATGTTGGGGACCCCGGCTCAGCAAGAAGCCGCTAAGCTCCGATGTTTTGTACAGACGTTGGAAGGTCCGGCATTCGTCTGGTACAGCCAGCTCCCCATCGGATCAGTGACCGGTTGGGAAGATCTTCGCCGGCAGTTCTTGTACCAGTTCAGCTCCACCACGCGGAAGACCAGCATCGCGGACCTCTTTAAGTGCAAACAGAGGCCTGATGAGCGGGTTGCAGACTTCATCGCCCGGTGGAAAGGACTTACGTATTCTCTCGATATGCCACTGACTCAGGAGCAATTACTGAAGATGTGTGTGGGGAACGTAAAGACAGAGCTGGTACCCTCCTTGATTACCCAGAATTACCCTGGGGGGTTCAGAGATTTCTCGGATAAGGCCCAGCGCCTCGAAGAGGCCCTGCAACAGGCTAGTCAGGCACGTTTGCTGCCCCCAATGATCCCAGCCAGGAGGGCCGCCAGGGCTGAACCCGCCGCAGTGGCTCAAATAGAAGCCCCGAGGCAGCTGGAATTGCTACCGGCGGTACCACCCCCGCAACCCCGCAGAGGTCCTCCACCTCAAGCACAGGCTCCTGCCCAGCAGCGACCGCCTCAGAACCGACAGGTTCCCCCGCGCAACGCGCCACCGCCACCTAGGCGAGACAACCAGGCGCCGCCCCCTCGGCAGGCCCCTCCGGTCCCTCGACAGGATCAGGCCCCCAGGGCTCCTTACCCGGAAAGAAAATACTATACCTATTCGTTCAACGAAAATCAGGTCCCTGGTTACTTCCGAAGTGCTCTGGAGCAAGGGATTGTGCGTCTGCCTGAGTGCAGGAGACCGGCAGAGGCGCCTCTCACTGATCACCCCAACTACTGCCCTTATCATCGGATCCTGGGGCACACCATCAAGCGATGCTATGTGTTTAAAGACTGGCTTCAGGACCAGGTCAACAACAACATAGTCAAGCTGGGCCCAGCGCCAGCTCAGGTGGCAGGCGTCTTTGCGGGATCAGAAATCGGCAGTGACAGCGAGGGTGAGTGGCAACAGGTCCCTAGCCGCGGGTCCCAGAAATACGACAACTGGATGGCTCGAAAAACTGTCGTCCGTGCCCAGGGTATCATCCGGGCACGCCTGAAGCAGCCGGAACCTTCAGAAGAAACAGCCGGTGCCTCAGCATCGTCCTCACAGTCGACCTCTACCCAAAAGGGCAAGCAGCGGCGACGTAAGAAGAAGCAACGTGCACCGCCGGTGCCGTCGTCATCCCGCACTCTTGGCGACTTTATGCCTCCTGAAATGGGCATTCCCCCCAGAATCCGCCCAGCGGTGGATGACTCTTCGAGTGATAGTCAAGGGTACGCTTCGGTTAACACCGTGGAGCTGGTAAAGCCCTATATGACCCCCGACGAAGGGGAACCCCAGGCAGACCGCCCCAATGTTTCCAGCCGACGTCAACGTCGGCGGAACCGCGATCGCGCCGGTCACCGAGGTATGTCAGCAGGCACTTGTGACCAAGCCGTGCACGCTACCGAGACGAGGCAGCAGGCTCAGCGCAGATCTCAGCACGCGCAGACCCATTCAGCACCCTCGGCTCTACCTCCACCGCCATTCGTGTTGCTGGATCAGGGAGAGCCGCCTCGTCCATATCACAGCCAGTCTCGCCCGGCGACGGGCCAGCTCCCGCTGTTCGACCTTAGCCCGGCGACTACTCCCCAGGCTTCTACTAGCAGGCAGCAGGACGTACCCAGTGCTAGCCGACCGCCAGTTCAACCAGCAGGACCCGCTATGCCTCCAAATGCCGAAAAACCCCCTGTAAGCAGAGGTTCGCGTTTGGCACGCAAGTATGATGTCCTAAAGCACTTAGCCGGCATTCCGGCGAGGCTTTCCATCCTTGAGGCCCTGCGCTTGTCATCCGAGATGCGCGAGGCACTTGCCGAGGCCCTAAGGAGCCCCCTCCAGTTCGAGACGGAAGTGGCAGCCGCGGAGGCCTTCCATACCGAGACGATTGAAAACGCCGAATGTCAGGCGGTTATCTCGTTCTCTGATGAAGACGAAGACCCTCCTATACAGGGGCACATTCGCCCACTGTACGTCACTGGCCACTTTAACAGTGTGGAAGTCCGCCGCTGCCTCGTTGACACGGGTTCTGGAATCAATCTAATTCCGACCCGGACGTTGCGAAAACTGGGTTTGTCTGAAGGTGATTTGACTCCCTCTGACCTCAAGATTCAGGGGTACGACAGGACAGAGCAAACCCCGGTCGGCAAGATCCGCCTGAAGACCCAGTTCGGTGGCTTAATTGCCAGCACCGAGTTCATGGTTGTTTCTCAGGACACCGCCTACAACACACTGATGGGTAGGCCATGGCTCCACCTGCATGCTGCGGTCCCCTCATCGTATCACCAGTGCCTTAAGTACTCGCTCAACGGTCGAGTAGGCGTGATCCAAGGAGACGCGTCCCCCTTTGCTTTTTGTGAGGCCCGCTATCTGGATGCGGGTTATTACAAAAGCAAAGACAAGCAGATCCTGGTCAGCGAGGATGAGCCCGCTCCAATCTCAAGTAATCCCTGGGCGAGCATGGACGACGCCTACATCCTCCCAATCCACCGGTTGGAAGCCACGACCCCCGACATGGGACAATGTTTTGTTGTTTCGGGTACGCAAGGAAGGCATGTTCCCGCGTCCAAGAGACGGCGGAGAATCACCTCGTACTCCTACACCAACCAGGCTCGGGTCATCCCGGAATCTCCTACCCCTGTGCGGTACCGGGATGTCAGGCTCATGACAACAGCGGTGCGCCATACGTGTCTATTTCGCCGGGATGGAATCAACCGACTCTGGCCGACACGTCACCACTGCTTTGATGTCGTCAAGCGTGGCCCCTTAGGCCGGAGGCCGGATGGGATAGGGTCAAATGCATTCATTGCTATGGTCTCCACGACGAGTGAGTCTCCTGATGTGATGACTGCTGCTGCCCAAGCCGGCACCAGCTGCCCCTCGGGTTTTGAGAGCCCAGAAGCACCTTCCGTCACGGGAAGTCCCCCCCCGGCTGGGGAGGAAGACTTGGAGTATGCTCCCCCAGCCTTTGAAGAAGGCGTCTCCACCACGGTTGATGAGCTGGTGCAGGTGAACCTTGGCAGCGAGGCAGATCCAAGACCCACATTGATCAGTGCGGCCATGTCCCTCGAGGAGCGGCGGCAGTATGTGGACTTCCTCAAACAGCACTGCGATGTGTTTGCCTGGAGTTACGATGAGATGCCAGGACTGGATCCCCAAGTGGCCGTCCACCGTCTGGGCCTCCCGGTAAAACATCGTGGGTTTAAGCAGCCTCCCAGGAAAATGCACCCTTCCCATGGCGCTATGTTTGAGGCTGAAGTTGATAAGCTAATCAAGGCCAACTTCGTCAAAGAGGTCCAGTACCCCAAATGGCTCGCCAACATTGTGCCAGTCAGGAAGAAGAATGGGCAGATTAGGGTCTGCATCGACTTCCGCGATCTCAATCGCCACTGCCCAAAGGATGACTTCCCACTTCCAGTGACAGAGCTGTTGATTGACGCCACGGCCGGGTTCCAAGCCCTCTCTTTTATGGACGGATATTCCGGGTATAACCAGATCCGGATGGCCCCCGAAGATGAGGAGTCCACTGCCTTCAGGGCTCCCCAGGGTACCTTTTGCTACCGGGTAATGCCATTCGGTTTAAAAAATGCAGGTGCCACTTATCAGAGGGCTATGCATCGCATATTCAAACCGATCCTCGGGACATTGGTGGAATGCTACGTGGATGACCTTGTAGTCAAATCGTATCAGCGCCAGGACCATCTCAAAGACCTTGAGAAAGTGTTCGGTTTCCTCCGTTCCCGTCACCTGAAGATGAACCCGCTGAAGTGTGCCTTCGGGGTCACCTCTGGGAAGTTTCTGGGCTTTGTTGTCAGATACCGAGGTATCGAGATCGACCCGGAGAAGATCAAGGCCATCAGCCAAATGCCTCCCCCGAGCAACATTCGGGAGCTTCGAGGCCTGCAAGGCCACTTAGCCTATATACGCCGATTCATTGCGAACCTGGCCGGCAAGTGTAAGCCCTTTTCTCGGCTCATGAAGAAAGGCGCTGCCTACGAATGGGATGAGGAGTGTCGGATCGCCTTCGAGGAAATCAAGCAGTACCTGCTCCAACCTCCGGTCTTGATGCCACCCGTCTCTGGGAAGCCGCTGGTCCTTTACGTGACCGCCCTGGAAAGATCCCTCGGCGCGCTGCTCGCCCAGAAGAATAACGAGGGCACTGAGAACAGTCTCTACTATCTCAGTCGCATGCTTCTCGATACGGAGGTCAGATATTCCCTTATCGAAAAGAGCTGCCTTGCGCTCGTCTTCGCCGTGCAGAAGTTGCGACACTACCTGCAACACCACGAGGTGCAATTGATCTCTCGGGTGGATCCGCTGAAGTACATCCTGAACCGCCCCATGCTGACTGGCCGACTAGCGCGGTGGGCAGTAATTCTCCAGCAGTTTGACATCAGGTTTGTGCCTCAGAAGGCCGTTAAGGGACAGGCGTTGGCAGACTTTTTAGCTGCCCATCCAACCTCCGCGGATCAATCCCTGGACCTGGATTTCCCCGATGAGACGATTCTCTCGGTCGATCACGCTGTCCCGTGTTGGCAAATGCATTTCGACGGCGCCTCCCGGAGCCCCACCGGTAGAAGGCTCAACGACCCCAAGCTCAACAGAGTGGGTCTGGGTATTGTTTTCATTACCCCGACGCAAGCCGTCCTGCCGTACTCCTTCCTGCTGTCAGAAGGTTGTACGAACAACGAGGCAGAGTACCAAGCTCTCATCACCGGCCTCGAGTTGGCCCTCGAGATCCATGTACCCCATCTACATGTGAAAGGAGATTCTGAGCTGGTAATCAAACAGGTTAATGGCGACTACGTCGTCAGGAAGCCAGAGCTTGCACCGTTGCTGGAGTACACCCTCCTCCTGATGGCCCAGTTCTCTTCTCGGCCAGAGGTTACCCATGTCCCGCGGTCGCAGAACGGCCAAGCGGACGCCCTAGCTGGTTTAGCCGCATCGCTCGCAGAACCCGAGCAAGATGATTTGGTCATACACGTGGCCCACCGGAGAGTCATTGCTCCCGTCACCCAAGAGGACCGTGATAGCCTGCGGGTAAGTCATCTCACCGCCGGACCCTCCGTATCGGAAGTCCCGGGTTCGTCGGATGCAGTGGTTGAAACGACCCCCGATTGGAGAGCACCTTTTGTCGAGTATCTCCAAAATGGTCAGCTCCCGGACAACCGGGCCGAGCGCGAGCGAATCCGACGCCGCGCGCTTCAATTTACCCTCCAGAGTGGCCCCAGTCTTGAGCAGACCCTCTATAAACGGAGTTTTGATGGTGTCCTCCTTCGTTGCATCCAAGGAGTAGAGATACCTCAAGTTATGCAAGAGGTTCACGCCGGTTCCTGTGGCGCCCATCAAGCTGGGCCGAAGCTATCCCATCAAATCCGGAGGCTAGGGTACTTCTGGCCCTCCATGATCCACGATTGTATTGGATACGCCAAGAGATGCCACGCGTGCCAAGTGCACGCCAACTTCTTGCATCGGCCGCCAGAACCCCTTCACCCCACCAAGTACTCTTGGCCATTTGCGGTATGGGGACTCGATGTAGTGGGACCGTACCCGCCGGCAACAGCCCGCCAGTGTAGGTTCATCCTGACTACTACAGATTTCTTCTCCAAGTGGGCAGAAGCAGTTCCGCTCAAAGAGGTCAAGGCCCGTTCCGTCGTTGACTTTGTGAGCTCCAACATCATCCACCGGTTTGGGGTCCCTCACGCCGTCCTCACTGACAACGGCACCAACTTCCGAGCAGCTGAATTGAAGAAATTGTACGCTAAGTACGACATCCGGTCAAACCATACCTCCCGCTACCACGCACAGGCAAATGGACAGATCGAGGCGTTCAACAAGACCCTCTCTAACATTCTGCAGAAGATGGTTGGTCAGAACAAGAAGAGTTGGCCGGACAAGCTCCCCAACGCCCTCTGGGCTTACCGGACGACGACTCGCAACTCTACCCAGGTGACCCCATATTCCCTGGTGTATGGAGCTGAGGCCGTCCTACCCATTGAGATCCAGCTGCCGTCGCTACGCACGGCCGTTTATGATCACCAGACATCAGATGAGGTAGCCGAGATCCGTCTAGCTGAGCTAGAGGCACTGGACGAGAACCGGCTTCGTGCCCTGCACAATCTGGAAAGGCATCAGGACAAGATGGCAAGGGCTTTTGACAAGAAGGTTCGTCTCCGCTCTTTTCTACAGGGTGACCTGGTGCTGGCCCTGCGAGCGCCAATGATTCCCGGAAGGAAGCCGCCCAAGTTAGAACCCAAATGGGAAGGGCCTTATATCATCCATAAGGTTTACCCCAATGGAGCTTACTCCTTGGTGACCACAGATGGAGAGCGTGTAACCCCTCCCACCAATGCCAGATTCCTCAAGCGATACTTCGCCTAGGGCAAAAGGTGGTCCCGCATGACCCTAAACTGCGAGAGGGTCCTGCATGACATTAAACTGCATTGGTCTCGCATGACCCTAAACTGCGAGAGGGTCCTGCATGACATTAAACTGCATTGGTCCCGCATGACCCTAAACTGCGAGAGGGTCCTGCATGACATTAAACTGCATTGGTCCCGCATGACCCTAAACTGCGAGAGGGTCCTGCATGACATTAAACTGCATTGGTCCCGCATGACCCTAAACTGCGAGAGGGTCCTGCATGACATTAAACTGCATTGGTCCCGCATGACCCTAAACTGCGAGAGGGTCCTGCATGACATTAAACTGCATTGGTCCCGCATGACCCTAAACTGCGAGAGGGTCCTGCATGACATTAAACTGCATTGGTCCCGCATGACCCTAAACTGCGAGAGGGTCCTGCACGACATTAAACTGCATTGGTCCTTCATGACCCTAAACTGCGAGAGGGTCCTGCACGACATTAAACTGCATGGGTCCTGCATGTCATTAAACTGCATTGGTCCTGCACGACCCTAAACTGCGACTTGGTCCCGCATGACATTAAACTGCATCTCCGTCCTCACTGCAAGACGCTAAACTGCAAGTCAGTCAGGTCTTCCTGACCGAGGCTCAGCCTCAGGCCCCTCGGCCTCTTTGGGCCCCTGACCCCGTTTCCACCGAGGTCTGGCCCCAGCCCCCTCGTTTCTCTCCGACTTACCCTCTTACGGGATTGTACGGTACAGTGTAGGACTACGTTCTCACGTTGATATCATGACCATGCCGCACACATCCCCGAACGAGATACCCCTCGTCTCGCATGACGTTAAACTGCATGTCAAGAACTACGTATGGCTTGATTCTCATCCTTATGAGATACGTAGGAACGCCCAGACATTTCGTCTGTTGGCCCAGCCCAAAAGCCGAAATCTTCCCCTCGGGTTAAGACACGGCAGGGTGCACATTTTTGCCCCGACCCACATCGAGCAAGCCTCGACCCGGCTGCACATTCCCCCCTGGAGGTGTTTGCCCCTTTCGTGGATGGATTCACACCCGGAGGGGCCCCCAAGAACGGCCTGGATACAAAGCCCAAGGGCTCTCCTACCGATACGGGCCAACGCCCCTGAGGGTTTCTCAAGCAACAAATTGAAACAAGTCCCGCGTTGCCAATTTGGTCAGCGGTCGACCCTCAATTGCTGCCCCCATGCGGGTCACCATAGAAACGCTGTGTTTCGACTATGGTCAACAGTGATTCATTCTGCCCCATCCTGAGGTGATAAACTTCCCCCAGGTGGTGCTAGCGATCGGGCCCACGGCCCCGATTCCTCATAGGAGTGTACGGTGTGGTGTAGGACTACGTCCTCATTCACGTCGGGATCATGTACCACGCCGTACAACTCCCCTTCCGAGGCTCAGCCTCAGGCCCCTTGGCCTCCTTGGGCCCCTGGCCCCCCGTCCTCATGTAAGACGTTAAACTACAAACCAGTCAGGCCCTCCTAACTGATGCCTGATCTTGGGCCCCCTGGGCCTTCTCCCCTATTTCTCACCTGGAGTGTACGGTGTGGTGTAGGACTACGTCCTCATTCACGTCGGTTTTTCGCCATACTATACACCTTGCTCAGGAGTATATTACTCCCCACCCAAGTCCCGCATGACGTTAAAATGCACTTCAAGAACTACGTGTGGCTTGATTCCCATCATAATGGGATACGTAGGACCACCTGGATGTCCAAAATCCGGGTCCAGCCCCATCTCTCGGGAATCCTCATCCCATCTTGGCCCCCTGGCCTATCCTTCCTCCATGAGGGGATCATATGGTGCGGTGTGGGATTATATCCTCATTCACGGCGGTCTCGTAGTGACCACGCCATGTTTCCCGCACCACCGAGTTGTTCCGTCGATCCCCCTTTCGGCTGTTCACCAATGTGCTTAAGAGTACTCTGGTTCATTACCTGGAATGCCAAGCTTTACTCGGACACGTCCGCGCTCGCTTTCCAGGCTTTGCGTATCCCCGCATCAGGGCTTTCACCATTCTTCACACCCGGAGGGACCCCCAAGTACGGCCTGGATACAAAAGCCCAAGGGCTCTCCTACCGATACGGGCCAACGCCCCCCAGGGTTTCGGACGACAAATCGATAAAATCCCGCGTTGCGAATATGGTCAGCGGTCGATGCTCGTTTGTTGCTCCCACCTCAGGCTAACGCGATACAGACGCTGTGTTTCCTCCATGGATAACAGTTTTCCTCTGTCGCCACGCCTACCCATTAAGCCCAAATGTCGGGTACACAATTCACACCCTTCATCACTTCATCGTGTCCAAGTAGAGTCTCGGGATTCTTGGTACCTTTTCCCCCGTGCACGTCTGCGCGTTTGAGGAACAAGCTACATCAAAGGTGTCCTTCGGAACTCTCTGCTGACTCCCCTTTAATGGATGCCCCAAGTGTTGCAATGAGGGTCCCCCCCTTGTTTCCCACACCGAGTTTATCTCACGTGGGCTTAGGGATTGGGTTGACCTCTGTGCTTACTTGGGAGTTGTCACCATCCACGGTCCGAGCTCTAAGACCATAAACTAAGACCCTCATCTGGAACTACTTTCAAGACCCCTTGTCTCCGAACCCAGCTTGAGTTCAGCAAATTTACCCCTCTAATCCTGCCTTCAGGACCCTGATCACAGGACTGCGTGGCGCAGTGTGGGACTATATCCTCATTCACGTCGGGTACGCAATAGTTGCACCACGCACGCCCCATTCTGAGGTTCAGTCCTCCTATCCCCTGTCCTGCATGACATTAAAAGGCACCCTTTCAGAACTACGTGTGGCTTGATTCCCATCATAATGGGATACGTAGGACCACCTGGATGTTTAAGATTCGGGTCCAGCCCCACCTCTGGGAGATATCCTGATTTCCCGGTCACCTAGACCACTTGGTCCATCCCTCTCCAGCGGGGGGTGCGTAGGTATGATACAAGGTTGTGGGAATCATGCCCCCCCTTCCCCTGGGAATCTGCCATCTCTCGATCACCCTCAAGGTTGAGTCCCTTGGCTCCCTGTAGTGGTTCACCCGTGTGTTGAGAGTACTCTGGTCTAGGACCAAGAGTGTCAGATTCAACTTGGTCAAGTTCCTTCCACTTGTCAAGCTTCGTGTTCCCCTCTATTCGGACTTTCATCATCTTTCACACCCGGAGGGACCCCCAAGTACGGCCTGGATACAAAAGCCCAAGGGCTCTCCTACCGATACGGGCCAACGCCCTCCAGGGTTTCGGACAACAAATCGATAGAATCCCGCGTTGCGAATATGGTCAGCGGTCGATGCTCGTTTTGTTAGTCCTCATTTCAGGCTAACGCGACAGGATGCTGTGTTGCGAACATGGTCAGCAGTAATCCTCTGTCGTCACGCCAGCCCCTTCAGTCCTTGAATGTTGGTTGCATGATTCACATCATTTTCCACCCCATCATGTCCAGGTGGAATCTCGACACTTTTGGCGCTATCCCTCAGTGCACCTTTGCATGTTAGGGGGACAAAGCTGCAATCTGGCGTCCTTCGGGACTCCCTGGTCCGAGCTCTAAGACCATAAACTAAGACCCATTCGGGACTACGTTCACATTCCCATCCTCATGGGACACGTAGGACCGTCCAGACGCCCTGTCTCCGGGTACAACCCATTCAGGAAGCCAGTCTCTTCCCTTGTTTTACCTCCGGATGGCGTACAATTTGATGTGGGATCATGTCTCTGTCAAATGTGTTTTATAAACACTGCGCACATTTCCCGCCTAGCATCGTCTCTGCTACGTCTGCGCTGCATGACGATAAAATGCATGCTTGGTCCTATCATACGACCCTAAACTGTGACATTATCGTCCTGGCCGCACGACGAAAAACGGCACCGCATTGTGGTGACCTCGCTGTAGAGGACATCACGTTGGGTACTGGCCACGCGCCATGCCACTTGTCAACGCCCGTCACGGCTTGATTCTTGTGGCGACATCACGACCTACAGTTCTAGGCCTGTCGCTTCACAAAAAAAAAACCATTCACCTCAAAGAACAAACAAGATACATCAAATTCCGCTTCTTTTAGTGCAAGGGCCATGTCCGCACTTCCCCTTTCCCCTGGCACTGGTACCTTACCCTGCCACCTTCCAGAACTACGTATGGCTTGATTCTCATCCTTATGAGATACGTAGGAGCGCCCGGGTACTTCCCCGCGGGTCCAGCCTAACCCTTGAGTTCGGTCCCTCGACTCGAGCTCATTCACGTCAGGTTGTGATGTCATGCGTCCCCTGATCCCTTTTTCCAATCCATGGTCCGAAGTCTATGACCATAAACTAAGATCTCCCCAAGGGAAAGGAATCTGCTCCCTCTCTAATACGTTTCGTTGACGTATTCAGATGTGTTTTGACAAAAAGCCCGAAGCATGGGATTTTCACAGGGACATTCCCCTCATCCCATGACCAAGCTTCGTGAGCTCACTATTTGGATCCTCATCCTCTTCCACATCCAAAAGGACCCTCGGACGACGTGGATACTAAGCTTAAGGGCTCTCCATGAATGCTGGACCTAAGGGCCCTACAATCGTTTCGAGCCAACGTCCCTGCGGATATTCGACAACATTTGTGACACGGTCCCGTGTTTCGAACATGGTCAACGGTCGACCCTCATTTGTTTGTCCCCATTTCAGGCTAACGCGATAGGATGCTGTGTTGCGAATATGGTCAGCAGTAGTCCTTTATCGCCACGCCGTCACCATCGTGATCCGAATCTCGAGCGTCATGATTCACGCATTTCCACTCCTTCATGTCCAAGTGGAACTCCACCATACTCGGCTCTTTCTCTTCGCGCATCTAGATGCGCTGAATGATCGTGTTAGTGTCATTGGGCCGGTAGTCACCGAGCATCCCTTTGCCCTCACCTGCCCCTCTCTGCGTCGGGAAATTCCCACCACTACTGCTTGTTTCCCACACCGAGCACGACTCACGTGGGCTTAGTAGTTTTGGTTGGATGTATTCCAACACGGTTAGGCTGCTCCTCGTCCTGCATGACGTTAAACTGCACTTCCAGAACTACGTATGGCTTGATTCCCATCGTCATGGGATACGTAGAGACACCCAGGCATTTCACCTAGGGTCCAGCCCCAGGAATCGCAAAATCCTATTCCTCCTCATTCCCAGCCCTCGCCAGAGAGGCCCTATCTGGAAGAAAGAATGATCCGTGATCAGGCCGATGCGCCCATCTGGCGTAATCCCACCACGGTGGTGTAACTACCTAAGTGCTGGATTCTGTTCGGACAGACCATCACTCCATGTTCCACGCTTTGCGTGCCCCTTATTCGGACCCTCGTCCTCTTTCATGTCTGAAGGAACCCCCTAACGGCCTGGTCTCATGCCGCATCGGCTCACCTACCGTCTTGGGCCAACGTTCCGGAAGACGGGTCATGTCTGAAAGGACCCCCTAACAGTATGGATGTCTGACCTATGGTCCGCCAACTGTCCTGGGCCAACGTCCTAAAAGATTGATCGACAACAAATTGATAAAATCCCGCGTTGCGAATATGGTCAGCGGTCGATGCTCATTTGTTGTCCCCATTTCAGGCTAACGCAGTAAGGATACCGTTTCTCCGCCACGGCTAATGGTTGTCCTTTATTGTCACGCCGCCTCCATAGTATTTCGAATTTGGGCATCGTGATTCACACCCCCCATTTTCATCTGTTTGAACTGATTTCAGCGCCCCTGGTGTTGCCCCAATCGTGCATACGAGCACATTGGATAAACGGTAATTCGGCTATCCCGGAAGTTCCTCCTCCGATCAAGCCTTCCCTATCTTTCGGGAATCTGGGCTGGTTTGAGGGAATTGTCGTCAAACGTCCCGCAAACATTGTAGGGATGCAACAAGACAATTCAACAGTGGAAATCCTGCGGAGAAAGGAAGAATTGAAGCACAAAAGTGTTAATAAAAGTTTCTTCGGGTTCGCTACAATACTCGGGGGTTGACTTCCCCCATGGACGGGTTGACTCCGTCGAAAGAGCGTTGCAGCTCCGCCACCCGTTGACTTGCGGCGTCCAGAGCCTGTTGCCGCTGATTTAACTCCCGCTCCTCTTCAGCAGCGGCGGGGCGTAATCCGTCAACCCTGGCCCGGGCCCTTTCCACTTCGGCCTGGACGACAGCCATCCTTCCAGAGGTTTGCCCCATATATTCCTCAGCCTCCGCTAGCTGAGCCTTCAAGTGTAAGACCAGCTCAGACTGTGCATCGAGAGTGGCTGAAAGCTCGTTGGCCCGGATCTGCATCTGTTGGACCTCGCCTTCAGCCTCCTGGAGCTTCCTGATGCTGGTCGCCTTCCTCCGCTGCCATCCCACGCTCAGCCCACGATCATGCTCCCGGATCTTCTCAGCCATGAGGTCTCGGATGAGCGCGTGAGGGCGTTGGGCATCCACTCCCCCGGCACACAGCTCGCGCAGCCGCGAGCGGAGCCTATCCATTTCGGCCAGCCATTGCACCTGGGGGGTGTCCCTGATAAAGCGCGTGATCAGCTTCCACGACCGGCGACGGACTATGCTGCTGTCTTCCTCATCAGAGGCCGTTTCGTCCCAATCCGCGTGGTCGGCAGGCTCATACGCGGGATATGCCTGCAGGAATTCCTCAGCGGGATCCGCATCTGGTGTTGAGTCTGAGTCCACCTCGATGACTTCAGGTATGGCCCTACTGGTGGTCCCACCAGTGATGGTGTGCACCGCAGCTGGAGGAGGTGAAGGGATTATCGTCACCATCACCGGCATGCCCCTGGGAGGGACACCGCCAGACATCCCAACCAGCCTCGCTGCAGCAGCCCACGCCAGTCGGAGAACTGTATGACAGAAAGAGAGAAAGAGACATAAACGTTAGTTGGCATGGCCCACGTGTGGCAACGAAGAGACTGGTGAAGGAGACTTACGAAGATCAACCTCCGAACGCTGCTCCCGGGCCGGTACCGACGGGACTCCAAGACGAGGCCCCCCGTATACTGTTGGAAGGCCCGGAGAGTCCGGAGGAGCCACCTCAAACCCCCCGGTTCCACCAGGTGCAGAACTGGACGCAGCCATAGGCGCGGGTTCTGAAGGCCCCGCATCGTCACCCGCCGAGGAGCGAGAACGAGGCCTACGAACAAGTTCCTCCTGCATGACCCAAACATTGGTGAGAAGTCAGTATGGATTCAATAACAGATCGTAAGAAGAGAGGTTCGGAATGCTACCTCGAGAGCCTCCGCGGAGTCATCGGATTCTGAGCTTTGGTCTCCGACCTCGCCCTCCTCCAAAGGGCTCCCTCCTCCCGCCTCATCCTCCCGAGAAGAGCCCCCTGATTCCTCCGGCAAGGGGAAGCGCTCCCTCAGGTCGGCAGCCGATAGCTGTGGAGGGACCGTCTGATTCAACAGTACCCTCACCCGGTCTGTCATCGGGCAAGGGGCACCACTGGAGTGGATGTAATCCTCCAGTTCGTTCAAGTATTGCTCCGCCTCCGCCGGAGACACCATGAATCCGGCCCGGACTGGGCCTATGCCCGGCAGTCTCATCCCGAGGCGATTCAGGTGGGCCCACACCTCAGATGGGCTGAGGAATTGCCGGTTGACGTCCCAGATGTCCCAAGCCTCCGGAAAGACAGCATCTTCTGCCATGTCAATGTGACGCAGCCGCTTCCCCGGAGCCTGAGCAGATATCCGACGGAATCCCCTCGGTGGCCGCCCCTCTGGATGACCCTGCTCTCCCGGAACCACCGGATCCGCCGCTGCTGCCATGCCCTCAGCCGGTGCGGGTCCCTCTGCCACGGCGGCCCCGCTGCCGCGGGCGGCCCTAGCTGCCCTCCGACCCCGACCTCGAGATAAAGGAGGCCCACCGTCACCAACCCGGATCGTTGGCTGCTTCAGCATCTCCCCGGGATAAGCAGCCTCCCAGCTGATGGCGTACTCCTTCACTAAGCCGAAGGCGGCGGTGGGTGGAGGCAATGTGATCTGCATCCTTCCATCCTCACGTGTGAACATGAGCCACAGCTGCCTCATCACACACGGGTGCTCCTCGTGACGCACCTCCCAGTATACCTGCGGGGTCAGCCGCTGGAGGCACCGGAACTGCCTCGCAAAACGGTGCGGGGTGTATGGTTCACAGATTGGCTCACGATCTATCCGAGCCACCAAAACGCCGCCTCGGAAGGCCAGGAGGTAAGCCCGATGCTCCTCCGTTCCCCGTCCATCATCGGTAAGCCTTCCCGTCGGCAGTGGAAAGGGATGAAAGTTGAACTCGTCCGCCCTCCACACCCTATTCAGCACCATCGGAACGGCCAGTTTGAATGGGAAGCTCCCGACTGCGTTCAGGATGGAAGGGCGAAAGTCTGATCCCGGCGGCGAAATGGGGTTTGGATACTCATAAATCCCCCTGATGTGCGCCGCGATCCACCCATACAGGAGGTGGAAGGGCCCGCATATTCTTGGCGGCTTCTTGCCCTCGCTGATACGTCGCAGCAATCTGTATAGCTTGGCGAGCATCGGGATCCCCAGGTTGATCCGCTGCCCCATGGCCAGCATCGATGCCATGATGAACGAGCTGGGCCGTACCCCCATGCTTGTATCTCTCACCGGTAGGATCCACCCACATATGAGGGCCGCGATGAACGCCGCCAGCCTAACTATTGGCTGTTGTTCGGTGCTGACGCTGAAGCCCCAAGTCTTCCATTGGCTGTCCTCCAAAACCCGCCAATACGAGTGCCCCTTACCCCGCTGGGCTGCCCTCGGACAAGTCCGAGGCCTTGGAGGGAACTCTCGATTCTCTGGAAAGTTCAGGAAACACTTGAACCATCTTCTGAAGTGGACGTCCCTCACTGCTTCCTTGTCATCCGCGGGGACAAATGCCATCAGCGCTGACGCCAGTCGCGGCATTTGCTCAGCATCCCCCCACGCACTGATGACGGGGAGGAACTCGTCGTACATGGCCCCCAAGATCGGGACCCCAGAAACCTGGTGGACATCCCACAGGCTGATGCCCACCTCCTCGTGATGCAGATGAAAAGTGTTGGTCCTGGACGACCATCTACTCAGCAGTTCCGGCATCAGCTGCTTTGGCTGGTAAATGTGGAACTGGGAGGCCCATGCCGCCTCGTACAATCCCACTCTCCTCAGCTCAGCCTCGAACTCCTCACATGAGGCGCCTACCCAGTAGGCCCAGGCCCAGTCGTCGGTAAAATTGCCGCCCTGGCGCAGGTCCCACTCATCGGACCATCCCTTCTTCGGATCCTGCAGAGCCGCCTTCAGCATGGTGCGGTAGAGAGGAGGGGACGTCTCCGGTTGCAGTGGCCTCCCGTCAATGTCGTTCACATGATTGTAGAGACAATCGGCGGTGACGGGTGTGAAATCCTCCCCCGCGTGACCATCGGCCGCCCTGAACCATTGGTGTTGGCACGGTGTGCTCCTGAACCAACAAACTGGTTCATCCCTTCCCGCCTCAGGGATGAAGACGTCATCCCTCAGCCCAAAGCTGTACAACGGCAGCTTTTTGCACTGTGGATAGTCCTTCTGACCTTCCGACAGCAGATCTGTCAGAGAAGTGTGGTCTGAATGGCTGCGAACCATTTCCCCCAAGCCCGGGCGGTTAGCCATCTCATCCCGGCGAGCAGCATCTGCAAGCACTTCCCGCACAGCTTCTTGATGAGCCATGTTAACTCTGGCCCTCGGAAAAGGGTTCTTCCGGATGAATCGCGAAGCTCGGTCGCGAAGCTCGGTCGCGAAGATGGATTGCGAAGATCGGTCGCGAGATCAAACCGTGAAGTCCGGCCAAGGCAGGAACGCAAAGATTCGCTTGGCGCGGACGCAGAGTCAGAGACTCGCGGTTCGCCGCGAAGCTCGATTCGCGGAGAACTGTCGCGGAGTACGCGGAGCTTCGCGAAACCGAGAGCGCAAGAAGACAAGGAAGGCGCGTAAAAGACAAAAGAGGGCGGACCCCCTATTTATAGACGCCGACCCCGGAGCATCGCGGCGCGCCTCACCCGCGCGGAGCATCGCGGCGCGTCCGGATCTGCGGCCCCGACGAGCATCGCGGGCCTCCTTCGCGATGCCGCATCGCGAACCACCGACAGTTTTGGCGATCTTCCCTCAGACTTCGACCCTTCACCCTCCGCGGCTCCAAGTCTGAGGGGGGGCATTTGTTGGCGCCAAAAATATGGCCCGAAAGGAAGGAACGAAAAAGACAGCCGGCGTGCTGCATCGCGAAGCACAGCCGCGAAGCACAGCCGCGAAGCCCTTCCGCGAAGCGCCCCAGCCCTGGCGGCGCCGCGAAGCACCAGAGGCGGTGATCCTCCGCGAGCGCGTTGGACGTTCGCGAGCCGCTGCGAAGCACCAGAGGCGGTGATCCTCCGCGAGCGCGTTGGACGTTCGCGAGCCGCCGCGAAGCCCCAGAGGCGGAGATCCTCCGTGAGCGCGTTTGACGTTCGCGAGCCGCCGCGAAGCCCCAGAGGCGGAGATCCTCCGCGAGCGCGTTTGACGTTCGCGAGCGCGCCGCGAAGCTCAAGAGGCGGCGCGCGAGCCCTGCTTCGCGGCGCCCCTTCCCTATAAATACTCGACTCCCCCTGAGTCCCCGAGACGGACAATCCGACCTTTCGGCTTCTCCTCTCCCGAATCGCGAAGCAAGCTTTGCCCCGGGAATCATGAGCTCCGCGAGGTATTTCTACTTCGCGAGACGACTCTGATTTGTTTCGTCCTGAGCCCCTCTTCCGAGAGGGATGCCCTTCGCGAAGCCCAAGGGCGTTCGCAAAGGAAGGGGATTCCCAAGGGAACCCGGGCAGCCGCGGAGCACTCGTGCTTCGCGAAACACCCAACCCATGCTAGTAATCCATATGCCAAGGCAGGATAACTATGCATCGCGAAGCACTTTGCTTGGCAGGACCCTGCTTCGCGAACCACTCCTTCGCGAGGCAGTGCTCTGCGAACACTGTTCCACTTCGCGAAGCACCTCCCATTTCCACCTATGCCCCATGCTAAGGCCAAGGCACCCCACTTCGCAAAGCACACTCCTCTGCTTAGCGATTCCTCTTTCCGTGCGACCCTCCAGGTTCGCACGATGTGATTTCAAAGTCCCATGGACAACACCTCCCGTAGCGTTGCTTCGCCCAATGCTCCTTCGCATAGGCACGCTAACGGCTATTGCTTCTTCGCATAGCCACGCTAACGTGGACCCCTCGATGGTTCCTCCCGCGACCCCCCTTTACTATGGCCTTACCGACACCTTCCCTTCCTCAAGGACCAGAGGGTACCGGTTATGTAAGCCCTAGGGGTGTGGAGTGAACCCACCTCGTCCGAGCTGCAGGACGTTAAACTGCCAAGCACCACGTCCTTAACACATGACGTTAAACTGTGACCCAACCTCGTCTACCTCACGAAGGGTCCCCCCAACTCATGCATTCATTACACCACTCGTCTCCACGGGAATGGAACTCTTCCGCACATGGAATGAGATCCTCCTTGTCGGAGCGGTGTATGTTCGCAGGGGAAGGGTCGCCTCAGAGCGTAAATCCCTAACCTTTGGTACGGATGATTGCACCCGTGCATCTCGGTACTTCCCCACTACCAAGGTCAGTGGAGGACGTGATAGGGAACGAGGCACCTCTCATGGTCGGACCAAGGTCCGCCTTCCCCGCGCTTTGTCGCGCCATGGGCCTCCATCCCGGAGTAAGTCCCAACACCATGGGCCGCTCGACGCGTAAGCCCCATTTCGCTTCTCACGGACGCACCCTTCGCGACGTGATCGTCAGGTCTTTGCAACCTCTTGTTTCTCACACCGAGCATGACTCACGTGGGCTTAGAGTGAGCACCGACCCTGACAAAGCAACCTGAACTACGAGGACTTTGATCCATGTCAAGGCATGGTACGTAGGACGCCTCCATGAGGTTCAAGCCCACCATCAGTGGACTAAGGTCTACTCCCAACCTGAACTACGAGGACTTTGATCCATGTCAAGGCATGGTACGTAGGACGCCTCCATGAGGTTCAAGCCCACCATCAGTGGACTAAGGTCTACTCCCAACCTGAACTACGAGGACTTTGATCCATGTCAAGGCATGGTACGTAGGACGCCTCCATGAGGTTCAAGCCCACCATCAGTGGACTAAGGTCTACTCCCAACCTGAACTACGAGGACTTTGATCCATGTCAAGGCATGGTACGTAGGACGCCTCCATGAGGTTCAAGCCCACCATCAGTGGACTAAGGTCTACTCCCAACCTGAACTACGAGGACTTTGATCCATGTCAAGGCATGGTACGTAGGACGCCTCCATGAGGTTCAAGCCCACCATCAGTGGACTAAGGTCTACTCCCAACCTGAACTACGAGGACTTTGATCCATGTCAAGGCATGGTACGTAGGACGCCTCCATGAGGTTCAAGCCCACCATACCTGAACTACGAGGACTTTGATCCATGTCAAGGCATGGTACGTAGGACGCCTCCATGAGGTTCAAGCCCACCATCAGTGGACTAAGGTCTACTCCCAACCTGAACTACGAGGACTTTGATCCATGTCAAGGCATGGTACGTAGGACGCCTCCATGAGGTTCAAGCCCACCATCAGTGGACTAAGGTCTACTCCCAACCTGAACTACGTGGTCTTTGATCCATGTCAAGGCATGGTACGTAGGAAGCCTCCACGAGGTTCAAGCCCAACAATAGTGGATCAAGGTCCCTCACTTATGTCGGCTCACCGACACCCACCACCCGTCGTTTATTCACGACAGGGTTCATTACCGTCCCGCATGACGCTAAACTGTATCATTTGAACTACGAGGACTTTGATCCATGTCAAGGCATGGTACGTAGGAAACCTCCACGAGGTTCAAGCCCAACCCCCATCGGACCAAGGTCCACCCTCATGTAGGTACGCTGACGATGCCCATCGGACCAAGGTCCACCATCACGTCGGTTTACCGGCACCATCCGAACTACGCGGACTTTGATTCCCTGCCACGGGGATACGTAGGAAGCCCCTTTAAGGCTCAAGCCCAACTTCGTCGTCACCACCCCTGCAATGGTCCCATTCCATCCTCAACCGTCTCCGCGAGACGTTAAACTCGTGACCTACCTCGTGGTAAACATGAGATGCCTGAGGAAAACCTCGGATGGAACGCCTTTGGCGTAACCGTCTTTGCTAGACGTTAATCTTGCAAACATACCCTGTGTTGAACACGGGAAGCTGAGGAAAACCTCAGATACGTGTCTATGACATGTAACCCCCCGCGCTCGATGTGGGATGCCTCGGGTTTCCACGCCCTCGAGAAGCCTTGTGATCAAGGACAACAGACAGACATGCCAGGCACCCCAGCATCCAGACACGCTACTGATGCCTCAAACGTGATTACTCCCCTGACCGAAGGTTGCTGCCCTGACTGGACCCTTTGGAATGTCCCGACGGAAGCAGCGTAATTAACCGGCGTCCATGGAAACATGGCACTGGGAAGAGTTTCACGAACTACGTATTAAATCTATAAGGGAGACCCGGACTAGGTGACGAGTTCTGAGGAGGAATCCACAGGAGGAAGAACCGACATCCCATCATCCCGTTTCGATCAAGGAGCAGCCGTCCCTGAATAAGGAGCGAATGCCGCCCGCCTTTGGAAAGCGGGAATGCGGGGCAACACAGCCGCGCGTCCTCACGGACGGATGCGCGCGCCCCGGCGAAAGCGTCGGAAACATGGACTAATTCAAAGAACATTCATTGATCATATTGTAAATATAGACATTATGGAATAATATAACAAGGGCTTGGTTCTAGTTTTATGTTTTATAGTTATTTCATATAAAATGATTCCTCTGATGCAATAAGACACATTGAGGATGAGTAGGATCTCATGCACATTTTTAGTAGGATCAATCATGTATTTCATGTTATGTACTAGGATTTATGTCTCCTATTACTAGAGAATTATTGGAAGATATCCAGCTGATCAATGAGAAAAAATTAGTTAATTATTAAGTATATCCTTAGAGATGTAAGAAATATTAAAGTTATATTCTTGGTATATGCTAAAGATGATAAAATAGTCATCAAGGAAACATATATTCTATTTTATATAGAGATAATAGTAACTTAATGTTATATTAAAGAAATATATTTGGCAATAATGGAAGAGAAGTTAGATGTAATAGTTTAAATCATCAAGTTGTTGTTGATTCGAAAGAGGAATCCAAGTATATTATAGATTTAGATACAGCTAAAGAAGTTTTTTGGGCATGAGTATTCATCCAAGAACATCATGTGGCTCACATTAGTAAATTTTTTATCATATTATAATGTCAAAATAATACAACGATGGCTCTCATAATGGATCCAATATAAAATCAACAGACAATTAATATATATTGTAAATACTATCTATTATTTTATTTTTCTCAAATTTTTGAAGTTGTGAAGAGAAGTGTTTCCACATAGGATAATGAAGATAACACATGGAATAAATACTGATCTCATCAAAAGCACAAACAGAATGTGAATGCTAGCATAGTTAGACAAGATAGAATTTGGATCCTGTAAATGTGGGATTCTATTGGAGTTAGTTCCCTAGAACAAACTTCTATATACATTAGGATTACATTTATTAATTAATTTGAATTATATTAAAGTTAAAATCACAAAATGATTGTTCTTTTGTATAACACTAAATGTTATAATGTTATAGATCTAGGTGTATCACATAATGGTCAAATTAGTTCCCCACTATTATAAGAACCTAAAATTGATATGATAGTTTACTGAAATTTATGTTTTATAATTGAATTGTTTCAAATCATGGAAAAAATTATATAGAATATCAAAAGTAGGGATTTCATAAAACATTGAATCATATTCTCATGAATATCATCCTTGGTAATTTCAAAGAGAAGATGGCTATATAAAATTTAATTACAAGTATGAAACCGAACATTATATGTGTCATTAGATGTTCCAATCTATATATGTGTAACATTGTTCATATATATTATGAATATTATTATTGTATAACATGATTCATGTTTTTTACATATTTTTGTAAAAAATAACCATATATGTTAATGAATAAGTTTATTGTGTCCATATTTATATGTAATTATTGAATAATGTGAGAACATTTTTTTATTCTTTTCTTTAGTAAAAGTTTATATCTAATTTCTTTTTATGTGAATACAACTTCCTGATTAATTCTATGGCCATATATGTTTTTTTAGAAAAACCATTTATATTAATAAAAAATAAAGAGACATTGAGCACAAAGGTTGATGAAATCATCATGAAACCTACTTAATTAGAGATATAAAGGTAAGGGGTTATATTACATAATGTGAATATGTGTTTTTTATATTGAATTTAACTTATTTCTCTAGGGACTGCTTGGAATAATTCCAGATTATAATCATTGTCTTCTGGTTGTATAACCTAATTCTACTATAAAAGTGGCCTAGAGATTCGCACATTAAGTTTATTTGAAACCTCAATTAAATTATACAAAAATTTAACATATTGAAAAAATATTATCCTCATTTTTTTAATGATTATTCATGCTTGGTAGATCACATATATTTAGTAACCAATTATTTGAGAGAATAGTTTTGATTTATGTATTAAATAAATATTTATTCACAATTTTAGATAACATAATCTTAATTTATATATTAGAGAATAATGTAGTGATATTTATTTATTTATTTAATATAATTTACTAAATATCTGATTATTATTTAGGAGGATTGTAGAATCAAGTTTAATGGTTTGGTGTGAAATGACATATTAAATATTATTTTTCTAAATATTAATTACTTATTCAAGAAATTAATATTTATTTATTCACATGTTCATAATATATTAATTAAATATTATTATTATTATTATTATTATTTTGAAATGAGGATTATCATTGATTAAGAAAATAATCATGGCCTATTCATAATTACTTATTCTCTAACCCTAGGTCCATAAATACGATATTATGTCATTTTCTATACCTAGACTAGCCAATTTAATCATAGAGAACAACAAATTCTAGAGATAATCAACTATACGCCTCGAGTGATCTTCTCCTAGATCACTCTAATGAATGGAGAGTGACCCTACACCTCCACCATCTTGAGTATAAAGAGAAGAAAAGAATCTTTCCACATTGAGGAGATTATTATAAATATCAACAATGAAAAACACAAGATCAGAGTCTTCTATCTTATCACCGCTATATTAATATAGTGACATTCCAAGGTTTAGTGAGAACATGTTGATATCCTATAGAGGGAACCTATAGTGACCCACAAATATCTTACATAGAAAATGTGATCTCAGATTCTCAGAAGGGTTAAATAAGGTAGATATCATTGATCACAGAAACATAACATGAGAATAAAGGTAGGATAATTTTAGAATAACATTTGAAGACCATACCCTTCATATGAGAGATCATAATCTTGATTCATGAAATAAAGCTCAGTATTTCATAAGATATAAATCATAATAGAATCAATGAACATTATCCATGAGAGAATAACATTGAAATAATACATGGAATCATGGAATATATATAATCAAATAAAATCATTCCCATAATAGTCAATTCTCATTTCTAAGGGTATTATGTTGGAACTAGTTTACTCCCCAGATTATCATAGTAGTCATGGTTCACTCTCATGAATATCATAGTAGAAAAATTACATTACTGAACTTGGTTCACTCCCTATTATAGTCCTGTTTATCTCATTATATATCAATAATTACCAAATAAATTTGATATCTCTATAATTATCATCCCAACTGTCCTTTGTTATAATGTAACTAAAATCTTTAGTTTTAACATAACCCTCATCCATGGAGATAATGTAACCGCCATATTTTTTATAATGTAACAACCATCACATAATTAAAAAATTACATATGTATGACACAAAAATTCCTCATACCATTACATTAAACAATATGAAAATAAACTGAATTTCACAATCATTTCATCCATTTATCTTAGCATCACTTAAGAAAAATAAATGGGTTTCCCAAACACCTTAACAAAAAAAGTGACCATATAGAGGAAGATAAAAAATGGTATCAATAGATAATATTCCTAGTAAATCGTAATTAACATAAAACGTTGTTATCATATATAAAAATTAATTTCAATGAAGACTAAAATATTTCATGAGAAAAACAACCTTTACATTTTGAAAATAACTTTTACAAATATAAAAAAATCAAAAAATAGTATAAAAATACATTACTTGTAAATAACCTGTGAAACATGTAATTTATGCTTTAAAAATTAACAATATTAATGAAATGAAATACCATTAAAATCATATAATTTAAAATAAAGCATTATTTTAATATTATTTGGTAAAAAATCAAAACAACCTTTTTAGAATATGAAAAGAATATTCCTTTTAAACCATTTTTTATATATTTAAACATTCATAAACATGACATCAAATAAAAATATTATAATACTAAAAAAAATCTTTAATTTTTTTATAAAATATGAATATGGAAGAAAAACGTTCTTCAAATGAAGAGAGATATAAAGTTAGTTTTCCTTTAAAACTTATATTAAATATCTTGTGTACTTAAGGTGAATAAAATGAAAAACAATTTATTATCAAGAAATAACCATAAGATAATAAAATTCATGAGTTTCTTTAGAGATATATTATTACATTTCTTTATTGGAAACATAATCTTAAGTAATCATGATAAACAATGATATTGTAACAAAAAACCCTTACTATTATATAAAATTTTGAATTATATGCCTTGTGAATGAAATAAAAATATATGGATATGTAAATATACATAAATTTAATAATAAGAATAATAAAATACATTAATGTGAATAATATACACCACATAATTGAATTAAGTGGTGAATATGACATGTGTCTCACAAAAATAAAATTGAGATGAAAATCCATTACATTAGGTTTATCTTCCTTTATAAACAATAGGAAAACCTATATATTAAATATTTATATGTTATAAATCTATTAAATAAAATAAATTATATATATAATTCAATATATGATTTATTAATAACCTTTTATCACTAGTTTCATAATAATTAATTATATAACTCGCTCTTTTGAGGGATCTCTGCTAAATTTTTCATATATATTTTAGTTCAGTATCTTTGGTCTTATAATATTATTATGGTTCAATAATTTATTTAATTTTAATAATCATATAAATGTTATATATATTAATTACATATCTTTTTTGAGTTATTCATAAAATAATAGATAGAAAAATGAATTACATTGTTCATGGATACGGTAGGTCATACGTATGCATGAATTATGTTTTCATTTGTTTGATCGATGGAATAAAAGAAAGCTAAATAATAACATAAATTTACATAATAATTACTATATAACATATATATATATATATATTCATATATATCATATATTTTTATTAAATATATTCTTATTACAGTCCAATTAAAATATAAAATAAAAACAAATCACATCGCTTCATGGAGGTGGTAGTCTACATTTGTTCATGAACGACATAATTAACTTCCAATGGTTTAGAATGTATGAAGGTTGATATTATAATATATTTAAATAATAAAAATTATTATTTCATTAATATCATATAAAAATATTAATCCTATTTTAATAACTATCTATGAATGATGATGATGCAAAATGAATTGCCCTGCTACGTGGAGATAGTAAGTCGTACGTTAGTACGAGCGATGATTTTACATTTAAGTTAATGGAAGGAGGGTCAATAAAGGTGGTATCATGATCATAATAACATTTAATTATATTTAGTATATTTATGATTTTATTTGAATAGTAATATAATATAATTAGATGGGGTAAAAGAAGAATTAAAAAGAAAGTGATCAGTTAAGGTGATTGCATTTTCTTTGAGACAACTCCTATTAAACTTAAATTAAGTGTTGTATGGTTACTATTGTTGGAATTCCATAAACTATATAGTGTTTATATGGGAGTTTAGAATATTAATTTTTATATTTTGGTTCATCTAGAAGGATTAAATTGGTGTGAATAATAGAAAGGAGGGGAAAATTTTAATAATTGAGTTGAAGGGAACTCATAAAAATACATAAAAAAAATAATATATATGAAATTTATTCTCTAAAAAAGTGATTAAAATGGCCCGTAAAAGGGTAATAGACGAAATATTTGATCATATGTTACCCCACCCCCTCTTCCAACGTTTTCTATTATTTTTATAAAATTTAATAAAACTTTTTCTTGATAAAATATCATTAATGTAATTTTTGACACTATTCATTTAATTTAAATTAAACTTCAGAAATAAAATTTTTAAATTAGAATATAATGTATTAAAATAACAATAATATTTAATATTATCCATCAAAATTAATGGAACACCATAAATATCTAAAATTATATTATTTTAAAAAAATTAAATTTTTTATTATATTGTTTTATTAATTGGAGAAGTATAACATCGATGTTTCATAAAAATATATTGTCATTATTTAATTTATAAAAAATTATAAATAAATTTATATAATTAAAAAAATCACTAACTTCAAAATTGAGACTTATATTCATTCATAAATTGATTTTTTCCATTTGTGGACACAAATGAGGTTTTCAAAACTAAGTGAGTGACGTTTTGTAATTTTCATGGATTTAAGTATTTTATAGGTCCTTTTGATAGATAAGATTCATTAAAAATAATAAATGTTGAGCCTAATCTGATAAGGATATAGTTACCTTTATCCAATATTAAATAGAATGAAAAATGATGTCCTTATAAAATAGTTTTAACCAATATTAACTTGATTTATCCATTACCAAGGTGATCAATTTTATTGTGGTTACTACTCATATTGACTACAAATAAAAGGGTCTTATTTATTTTATTTTGAAATATTGATTAAAAATGTGAAATCTATCTTATCAAATTAAATATCTATTTGTACAATAAATTAATTTAAAAATAACTGTGTAATGCACATAGAAAAATGGTTGTTAAGAAAAAAAATTAAGCATTAAACGACATATTATTCTTATTCCATGAAAATAAAAGATATTATATTAATGTAAAATTTTTTTATTAAATTTATAATATATATATATATATATATATGTCATTAAAATAAATCACCAAAATTAATTTCTTTAATTTATTAAAATAAAATCAATTTTTCGCATAAAAATAGTTTTCTGAAAAATTATCACTTATACATTAAAATTTTTCTATTTTTATTTATAATCAATTGGTGACCAATGAATTTATTTTACACATATCTAAACAGAAAATTCATAATTTTGTTAGTACTATTCATACTAACAATCCAATTGCTTGGTGATAACCATCACATAATAGTATTTTAATAGTATATCATGGTTTGTTTAAACATGATGTTTTTTGTAACACAAGTAATGGATGATATTAAATTAGTTTGAAAAAATATTTCATAAAATTAGGAGATGTTACGTTCTAACACCATTAAGATAAATTCTGCCCTTAATATTTTTCACCCTAATACAAAAAATGAGGATATCCTTGTTTCATTACATCCTTGGTTTCCCATGTAACTTCTTCAAATAATTAATTTCTCTAGAGAACTTTCACCAGGTTGGTATTCATTTATAATAGAACATTATATCAACAATCCATGATTTCTACCTATTTTTTATTATAAGAAATAACATATTCCAATGATAAAATATCTATGTTTATTACATGTGATCGATTAGGTATAACTTCCTCATGAGAGAGACATGGAAAAAATCATAAACTTGAGAGAGATTCGGTAGATATGCCAAGTAATAACCTACCATCCACACACAATATTGAATCTCAAAGGGTTAATATACCAATGGGTCATCTTTACATTATTTTTTAATCTCATAACCTTCTTACATTTATATATTCACTAATAAACCATCTCACTCACTTCAAATTCTAGGTCACACTGATGATAGTCAGCATAACATTTTTGTTGTCTTTGAGATTCCTTGATGTACTACTGCATAACTCTGGATTACTCTGTCATTTCCTCAACTATATTAAGTATTAATAGCATTGTTTCTCCAAACACATCATAACATGTTTGGGTGATACACCTATTTCCATATAGTTATTCATAAGTATCCATCTGAATACTTGAGT
Organism: Viscum album; assembly: GCA_963277665.1. Taxonomy (NCBI): domain Eukaryota; kingdom Viridiplantae; phylum Streptophyta; class Magnoliopsida; order Santalales; family Viscaceae; genus Viscum; species Viscum album. Next base: position 1,030,264,536 of record OY728140.1, read on the forward strand.
GAAAGTTATTATTATAATAAAACTCAACTAGGGAAAGGTATTGATCACATCCACCTTTTAAATCAAAAGAATAAGATCATAGAATATTTTATATGTTGTGAATTTTTCTATTAGAATTACCTTATATATTAGGATGATATTTCAAACTAAAACATAAAATTGTATATATATCCTATTAAAGTCTTCGCCAGAATATCATCATTACCCTTAGATCCTGATTAGATACAATTGAATATGGTACTCCATGAAACCTCACCACTAACATGATAAAAATTTTAGCAATATTATCCAAAGGTAAATATTCTCTACTATAAATTAATTGTGCTCACTTTTTAGGGTGATTTACTATAACCCATAAAGAATTATTTTCAATTTATTTTTTAGGGAGTGCGAAGAAAAATTCAATGGTAGTATTTTCACATTTCTATTTTAGTATGGATAGTGGTTGTAATATCCCCTTAGACTTCTGTCTATCATCCTAAACTATATGACATACTAGGAACTGATATACATACTCGGAAATACCTCTCTTCATACTGTCCCAATATAAATACACCTTTATATATATATATATATACATATTTTTACTTCCATGATTAATATATAATGATGAACTATGAGACTCATCCAATATATCTTACTTAACATCAGGTACGGATAGAACTGATACACGGTTCCTAAACCATGTCATTACATCATAACCACGGTTAAAATTAGAAGCATTTTGATCTTTATTATACATATCTGCATCATTATTCTATTTCTATATAATCATTACATAGATTGATGGTTAAACACTCATTTGAGAAATGTAATATATTTCTCCTTCCTTAAATCTATCCATATCCATACATTTCCAATCAAAAAATATCATATATTTCATTATCGTAAACATAGATAAGCTACCCTAATTAATTCAACTCAAATCATCTACCACCTTGTTTTTTTTCTAGGGTGGTAATTTATCGAGCTATCATAATGTTCAATAATAACTAACTATTGTTTCTAGAACATATTCAACTCTTTATATGAAAAAAATTACTTTAAATTTCTTTAATCAGTATATATATAACACATTTACCGATAAATATATTTCCTCAATGTCTACAATGCATAAATTAGCACAACTTAATCCAGATCATGAGTTAGATAATTAGTTTCATGAGCCTTCAATTTTTATGAGGCATAAGTTATAACAATATAATTTTACATGAAAAAACATTCCAATACCTTCTTTGATGTGTCACTATAAACTAAAACCCCTCCCCACATTGTGTTAGGGTAATTGTAGGTGCAATAACTAACCGTCTCTTTAGTTTCATGAGATTTTATTTAAATTCATTTGTCCAAAGGTACTTATTTCCCTACTATGTAAACTTGGTGACAAGATTATATAGTCAATATAAATTTTCCAAAAATCAATAATAATATCCATCTCAACCATGAAAATTATGGATATCATTCACAGTATATTGTATAGGAAAACATTCAATTAATATTGTCTTTGATGTATCTACTAATATACCATCACATGTGATTATATGACCCAAGAATGAAACATTCTAAATAAAAAATAATTACTTGTTAATTTTTTCAAAAACATTCCCCTTCCTTAGGGTCATCAACACAATTATAAAATGATCTTCATTCTCTTCCCTTCTCTTTAAATATATACCAATAAAATTTATAAATACTTCCACAAACTAATCAATGAAATCGCTAATGATCTTATTCATTAAATCCATGAAGATAGCAGGATAATTTTTAAGACTAAATGGAACAATTATAAATTCATTGTGTCTATAACATGTATGGAATGTTTTCTTGAAAATATCATCATCCTTGATACTCAACTAATAATTTCCAAAATAAACATAAATATTATAAAAGTATTGAGAACCACATTGTAGATCAAACAAGTCATAAGTATGGGGTAGAGAATACTTTTTATTTATTATGATCTTGTTAAATTCTTAATAATTGGTGAAAAGTATCGTTGATCCATATTTATTTTTAAAAATGATAACTGGTTAAACCCATGGTGTTGCACATGGAAGAATGAATCCTTTTTCCAGATTCTCATGGAGTTGATTTTTCAATTCATGTAACTCAATCAGGGACATTTTATATATAGTCATTAAAATTTTTGTATCCCTAGGTATGAGTTCTATTGGTAGCCAAATAAAAAAAATTTACATAAGAATATGAAACTATTTTTGAAATACATCAACAGATACCTACACAATATGAATTTCTTTTAGGCTTTGTTTCTCCCCAACCATCTTTGATAAAATCCTCTTTTTAATATGAATAATTACCCATACAATGGATTTAATTTCAATAGGACGATCCTATTTATTTCCAACTTGATACATGATCATCGGTTGATTTGGAATATCAAACATAACTTCTCTTCTTTGTAAATTGATTTTAGATTTTTTTAATGAAATCCAATCCATGTGAAAGATAACATCAAACTCAACTAGAGGTTGAATAATATGATTTATAAAAATAATATTCCCAAAAAACATCAATCTAAGAATAATCATAGATTTCTTGTGAGATCTTCATAGCATTAATGGTTTTTACTACTAACTCAATATCTAATATATTTTAGTGTATTATGATACACTTATAAAATTTTTCTGATATAAAAAAGTGGGTAGATCTAGAAAAGATAATACATTAACAATTCTGGATTAGATGTTAATTGTACCTTTCATTTCATCATTCTTATAGCCCAATTTGGTATTTGTGATCACATGAGATTCCACTTTATTATTTGGATTAAAAGGTTGTTGATGATGATCATCAAAAACCCTTTCAATTGACTATTGGTTGGAATAATTCCCATAATCCTTTAATTTTATTAATAGGATTATAGGGGTTGTAGTAGTTGGATCCTTCCAATATCCATTGTATCAACTGGCCTTTTTTCCTCATTTTAAATTCACTAGATCTATAAACATCTTTAAAATGTTTAATATACTTCCCAGTTCAACTCAAGTTATTCGCTTGATTTTCCCTCATTTCGTGCATGAAGGGGACTATAATTATTTTTCTACATGTGATTTATTAAAATTATCATAGGAATCCACCGTATTTTTCTTATCAAACCCAAGGGAATTATGGAAATCTCTACTTTTTATTTCTCCCATGATTTCACATAGAATGGTTTCTTTATAGATAATAATTTCTCCAATCACTAACTCCTTTTGGAGTCTTGGTTTTATACCACCAAATAATAGATCAATGTTTCATTCATGGATGATTATTAAACAATAATCATACATTATAGGTCTTATAAAATTAGCATCATTTGAACTAACAGATTCATCATATTTCTTATTGAGTTCAATAAATCCCTTCTTTTTCCTTATAAATAAAATATGAGGGAATTATTCTCTAAAAAATATTTTATTAAACTTATCCCATTATATGGATTCAATTTCATCCTCAACAATCATATTCTGAATAAAGTTACACAATTGATATGCTTCACCATCCAAAATATTAATAAGAAAAATAACATTATCATATTATGATCACTAATTAATGAAAACTATTCTTTCAATGATATTGATCCATTTCTCTACAACTAGTAGATCATTAGACCCACTAAATGAATTTGGATGTAGCCTCGTAAAAGAATCAATATAACATTGTTCAATCTTTTTCTTATTTGGAAGCCCATCAATATTTTTAAATTAATAATTTTTTGACCATAGTAATGAGATTTTATATTCTATCCCCCATTACATTCAGTTTCTCTCGGGGAAAATCATTTCATTTTTCATCACATTCAGTATTTATATAATTACTTCATGCTTCAACCATTAACTAAAACCAAAAAACATAGTGTGGGAGACAATAATCATATTAGAAAACTATATAATCATGAAAAATAATTTGTTAGATGTCTAAATCTGGACATCGTATTCTATGGCACCATAGATTTAACATATATCATTCCTGATTGTACCCTAAACATTAGGATTTTATCCGACACATAAACAAATCCATAGGGTCCTCTCTAATTATTTCTCATCATATTTTCAACATGTTATTTAAACCATTATCTAATGATAACTATTGGGACCCATAAATTTCATACATAGATATTAAATATTATTAGTTGAATATTTATAACATATCATAACAATTCATTCTATATTCATATAGGTCTATCATCTTTAAAAACTCAGACACATAAATATTTGGTTTATAATAATCTCCCATTATGTTCTTCATGACTAGAACCATTATTAGACCTATCATCTATAAATACTTTCGTTATAACATAGGGATACAAAATATTATAAAGGGTGGTATTTTATTATATGTAAGGGTAAATAACGAATATATAAATGATTAATTAATAATACCCTGAGAAAAAAAATTTTATAACATGAGGATAACATTTTAAAACTATACCCTAAATATCATTGATCAAAATCATGATTCGTGGTATAAATCATGTGAGTTCCTAGGAAATGAATCATAATGGAATAAAAGAACATGAGAAATGAGAGTATGATATTATCATAAGACATTGAATAATGGCATACACATAAACATTTAAAATCATTTCTATAATACTTAAGGATCATTTCTAATGATATCATAGTGTAATTGGTTCTCTACCTAAACCATAATAGTAGTCAAGGTTCACTCCCTATACTTTCAAAGTATAGAGATATCCTTACAAAAATGAGTTCACTAATAATTATATTATTATTTATATCATTATATATTAATCATTACCAAATACATTTAAGATCTATATAATTCTAGGCCCACTAGTCCTTGGTTATAACCTAACCACCATCCTTGGTTATAATGTAACTATATTCCATAGTTATGACATAACCACATTCATTGGTTATAATGTAACCACCATCACATAATAAAAACTATAAATACTTGTGCCAAATTATCATTAAATATTCATTTTGTCGTCACATAATAACCCAATAATAGAAAATGTATTTTATAAACATTTCATCCATTAAAATTAGCATAACCCTTGGAAAATTAATGGGTTACAAAAACATCTCATCAACATAAATATTGACCATATTAGGAATGATTAATAATTTTATCAATAGATTATACCCATATTAAATCGTAATTAGCATAGAAGGATTTTGTCATATAAGAAGTTCATTAAAAATATGATTGAAATATTTCTTGAGGAAAATAACCATTCCATTTTCAAAATAACTTTTTTTTAAATGTATTTCCAAAATATTATGGAAACCATTTTATCTAAAAATAACCTCATAAAATTTTAAATTAGTCATAAAAATATTAATCTTCACGATGGAAGGTAAATTCTTTTATTCCTTATAAATTAAAATAATGCATTTCATTCACATTTTTCGCTATAAATATAAAAATCATCTCATTCAGAAAATAAAAAAAAGGTTCCCTTTAAAATATTTTATTAAAAATAAAACATTGTAAACAAATAATTTAAAATCAAATTTAAATTGTAAATATTGTCTTTAAAGCATTATTTTTTAACATGGAAGTTGAAGAAAAATGTTTTTTACTGGAGAGAGAAATATAGTTAATTTACCTCAAAACATGTTTTTAATATCTGGACTACCTAAGTTGAAGAAAATAAAAGAAAAACATGTATTATTAAGAAACAACCATAGTGGAAAGAAATTTCATCAGTTCCTTGTGAAAGAGATCATAGGGTTTCATCATTGTAAAATTAATCACAAACAATCCAGATAAACATTATCATTGAAACATAAAACCCTTACCGCTTTGGTAACATTGGAATCACAATACCAATATAAAAATTAATAGATATGAAAAGAAGTATAAATTTCATAAATATAATCATAAAATACATTTTCTTAATTCTATACAACATAAAATTGAAATAATTTGTGAATATGGTATGTGTCTCACAAAAGTAAAAGTGAGATGAAAATCCCTTACCTTAGGTCTGACTTTGATCATACACATTAGAACCTTCAATATAATAAATATATATTTATTATAAATATATTAAATTACTATAATTATATATATTACTATATATTATACTCTTATAACCATTTATCACATGTTTATCAATAATTCATTATTAAAATGATTGTTCTCAGTGACATATGCTTCTCTTTTCACATGTGTTTTGGTTGGGTAGTTTTGGTCAATAAATTTTTATTTTGATTCCATAATCTCAAGAATGATAAATATTTTTTAAATATTATATAGATTCATAATATAATTGTTTTGATTTATTCATGAAACTATATATAGAGAAATTAATTACATCATTCACTGAAACGGTAGGCCGTATGTACGCATGAATGATGTTTTAATTTTTAATGGATGGAATGAATAAAATAAAATTAATAAATACCATTTAAATAATATTTATTATATCATATATATATCTTATATATTCATTAAATTTTTCCTCATAACCATCCATGTAATTGGGAAATGAAAAAAAATCACATCACATTATGGAGGTTTTAGCCCACATGTACGGATAAACAATGTTATAATTTTACAACTATTTAGAAGGTATGAATTTAGGTATGATATTATCATTATAGAAGAAAAATTATTCCATATATACCATATATAAACATTAAACTCTGCATAATAACTATATTTGAATGATGTTGATGGGTAATAAATTGTATCATTAGGTGGAGGCAAAACATTTTATGTATGCACGGGCATTACTTTCATGTCTCATTTGATGTAAAAAGGGTGAATAAATGGGTTTTAATAATCATAATAAAATTTTATTATCTTTAAGATTGTTAATTTATTATTTTATGAAGAATAAAATGTATTTATAGGATTAAACAAGAATTAAAAAATAAAGTGATTGGTTAAGGTGTTTACCTCTTTTATAAAATAAATCAATTTGATATTCCCTCAAGAGATATTGGGTTAGACTTTTGGGAAGTCCATAACCAATATAATATGGGTAGAAGTGTTTAGAAGAGAAATATTTAGGTTTTGGACTATAAATAAGTCTCAATTTAGTGTGAAGAATAGAATGGAGTGGTTCCCTTTTATAATTGAGCGGAGGGTACTATTGTAAATTCTAAAAAGATGAAGATATATTAAATTAATTCTCATGAAAAATGGTTCCAAATGGCCCCTAAATGGTAAATGTATAAAATTTTCAACCATATAATATCCCTCTTATCCTCTTATAATATTTTTATTATTATTAGATAATTTAAAATAATATTCTTTTGATATAATATAAATAATTTCAATTTTAACACTATTCATATAATTTGACCTAACATACATAATGAAATAAGATTCAATATGAATACAATCCTTAAAATTGAACTAATATTTTAAATACATCAAAAAAATTTTGGTTTACCTTAAATCATTGATTTTTTATTACATTTAATATTTTTAAATTCTTTTATCTTTTTATTAATTGGAGAAACATTGCATTGGTTTTGTATAAGCATTTAAGTTCATTATATATCACTAAAAATTATAAATAAATTACCACAATGAAAATAATTTCATTAAACCAAAAATATAAACTTTAATCCATTCATAAATTTATTTTTCTTTATATGGGTACATAAGATATATTTAACACTAATAGAGTTTAATTTTGTAACATTCTTTGATTAAAATATTATATAAGTCAATTTCTGAGAAAATATTACATTATGAAAATAAATTTTAGACTAATATGATAAGGGTAAAATTTAATTCATTAAATAAGATTTAGGATGAAAAATTATGGTCCTATCAATTCGTTTTAAACTAGATTAACACGATTTACCCTTTACGGAGGTGATAAATTTAACTAATGTTATCATTCATAATGACAAATAATAAAAGGAACTTATTCAACAAATTAAAAAAAACATTATTCCCAATATAGGATCAATTTTTATTAAATTACACATTTATAAGTGGCATAAATTAATTTTAAAATAAGCACGCAATGCATGATGAAACCCCCCCTCCCCCCCCCCATTCTAGAAAAATGTAGTTTTAGGCAATTACCAAGATTTTATTTTTATTCCATGACTATTAAAAAATATTAGGTGAATGTAAAAACATTTGACTAAACTTTTTATATTTAAATTTCATTACAACCATTAAAAGAATTTTTTTACTTAATTTATTAATATAAAATGAATTTATGCACATAAAAACTATTTTCAATAAAAATATCACTTTTATATAGATATTTTTTTATTTATTATTTATAATCAATTGAAAACCAATGAATTTATTTTATTGATTTATAAACCATTATAATTTTTTAATTTAGTTTCTACTATTCTTACCAATCAATCTAGTGGCTTGTCGATAACCATCACCTAATAATATTTTAATATTATATCCATGTTCATTTAAACTCACTTGTTCCTGTAATGTAATCTATCAAAAACTAGGTTTCTTTAAAATAATATTTCATAAAATCATAGGGTGTAACAAAACACGCCCTTTATTTCCCTCACTTTATGACTATATGACATGTGGTTTCAACTAAATCTTCTATGAAGAAATAATTTTATAGATTAGTAATTTATTATCTTAACAAATTTTAATTATAAATTAGATGTTATGATCAAGTGTCTTGGATTCTATTTTATATAGTTATATGGATAAATCCAAAGGAGTTGAGGAAAATTCATCATTAGATATGGGACATACTGCTTTCCCAACAAACAAAATCCTACAAAAACATCATCTATAAATAAGTAGATGGTGGCCTTCTCAACCATACCATTTATTATCCAATTTAATTATTAATTTTGGATCCAATTTACTTAAATATTGAATACATTTTTAAATTAATAAATTAAGAAATTTAAAATTCTCAACCTACACACATATAAAATGAACCCTTCAACACCTAACTTCTCCTCACACTTTATACTTCATTGCTAGACCGAACCCCAAAAAAACTTCTCTCGAGCCCTCTTTCTCGTATCCAAGTGGTTCTAGTGTCACTAAAATTCCTATCAAAGTGGGTTTAAGGTGTAAAGACCCATGTAATGTTATGATAAATCATTTCAATATATTTATTAATTATATTTTATAGATTGAAATTCATTATAAAAATATACTTTATTTTATAGTCAGGTAGAAAGAAGATTTCATTCTAACCAAATTCGATTTTTGAGCATTATATGGTTGTATTTAACAGCATGATATAAATATTATTGAATTTATATTTGAAATAATGAAATTCAATTTTGATATCAGAAAATAGAAATTATCCACAGAATAAATTTTGCTACTTTTGTTATGAGATTTATTTTTCAATGAATAGTAAATACTACTGATTTTTATTTAAAACTGTATTTTTTCATTTATTTATAAAGTAAAATTATATTTTGGATTAGATAAAAATACTCATTATTCAATTTTATTATTATTAATCAAATTATTTTATTTTAAATTTCTTTTATCCTTGTATATTTTATAAAAAAAATTATACTTAAAACGATGTTTTTTGAAATATGCTTTTTATCCTTTTTTACATGTTTAATTTTAAATTAAACACTTACACCTTGGAGAATTTAATATTGAAAAATGGATTCCATATTCAAAACCATGAGGTCCATATATAGTATACATATACCTTTTATTTTTGTTTATTAAGAATAGTAACCATAGTAAATATCTGTCTCCTCGGTAAGGGTAAATTAAATAATTATTGTTTAAGATATTGTTATAAGGACTAAAACCTTCCATAAAACATTTATTTACTTAATTGGATAATTTTATTTAGTTCATACTCATAAAATATTTTAAATTCTGGAATTTATTTTAAAATGTTTCTTTGAAAATGAATTATATATTATTTTTAAGTAAATATTTTGAAAAAATGTCTCTCTCTTTCTTTTCATATATTTAAATTTCATTTAAAAGGATAAAAATGAGTTATATTTAGTTATAAAGGATCATTTTTTAAAATAAATTATTTTCTTATCATGGTAATATATTTTAACATCTTAATGATTAGATAATTACCTTAAATTCTTACACAACACCAATAAAATGCTTGTATAAGTAATAGAAAAATCAATTAAATAAATATGAAAAATTAATATTATAGTTTGGGTGATTTATAGTGTATAATGATATTTTAAGATAATTAAAATATATTATATATGGTTCTAATTATCATATATTAATTCTATTTTTGTCATGTTTTCTTAGTTTTAAATTTACAAAATAGTTCAAAAATGACAATAATGATATTTTATAATAAATAACATTTTATAAAATGATTTACTATGCCTAAAATTAATTTTTTTCATCCATGTGAGTGAGATATGGTTGATAATATCAATATTAGTCCATTTATGGGCCACTTTTATTTTTATTGTAAATTTATTGACTCCTTTATTATAGAAAAATGATTATATTACAATAAGTTCAAAATGGGTTAAAAGGGGTTAAAGAAAAGAGATGAGGGTGAAAACATCATATAAGCCCAACAAAATTTTATTTTATAAGATAATTTTGAACCATAATCATATTATATTCTAATTATTTCAATATTTATCTACTTTATGATGAAATTTTATTTATATTTATTTAATATTTTAGGTACATCATTGAGTTCCCCACTTCTCACATATAAAAGGGCACCTCTCTCCTCTCTTCCATATATCTTTTTAGTCCTATAGTTAAAACAATACCAGAGAAATTATCTCCTCAAATTTTCTTCTAATTTCTTAAAGTCCCTATTCTATTTATGAAATCATCCTATTAATTCTTTTATTGTAAACATAAAGATGTTTTCTAAATAATATGTTTATTCACGAACCAAGCATTTTCAATTTATCTCTTCTTCTACCTCCTTAAAATATTCTTAAACTATAATAAAATAATAAGATTAGTTTCATATATATATTAAGATTCTATTTTGTTGATGGTGTAATTTTTATCCATACCATATTCCATCAATTTGGGAATGAAAATATCATCTTTTTGTATGTGTGGACTACCACCTTCACAATGAAATGTGTTTTGTTTTCCATCACCAACTCTCACAAATGGTTATAATAATTAATTTAATATATACATACATATATATATAATTATTTATATATTTATAATTTTTGCAAAGTAATATATCATAAATTTTCTTACATTTCTATTCATTAAAATGGATAACATCATTCGTGCGTAAGTTTGGATTATCATCTCCACAAAGTGATGTGACTGATTTTTAATCACTACCACACTTGCATCATATATATAACTATATTTAAATAAATAATATTTTATTAATGATGTAATTATAATTTTGAAAAAATAAAATATTACTTACCTTCTTTCCATCATTATATTTTGAAAATGGAAACTTCACTCATGCATATGTATGGCCTACCATATCCAGGATTGTACCGTAGATCATTATTTATAACCATTTTTCCTGAATGGTTATGAAATTATAATTTATGTATATATATTATAATTATTTAATTATTATTATTCTATAAATTATGAAATAATAACCTCATTTGACCATAGTCAACCTATGAATGGTATTTTAGATATATGTGTCGAATATCATTAAAATTCTCTACATGAACAAAATTTATTAAGTAATTGAAAAAAAAATTGTATTAAATAAAATAAAAAAATAAAAAACACTATAATGGTTCTCAATAAAGTAAATATTTAACATAATTTTATTATTGAAAAAGATAAACGTACTAGATTATTCAGACTCAAGGTAGGGGATAGTTTACCTTAAAACACACGTTATAAAATGTTTTAATTATTTATTTTATAAAACATTTTCATGAAAGTCCATATTACATAGAATATGTTGATAAAAAATATTTGGTAAATTATAATTGATTTTTATGATCATGAATACCCTTATCAATTTTACTATTTAAGATAATTTAATGGAATTTTAGGGTTATATTTATTGAGATTTTTATTTTATTATGAACTTATATATGTTCATGTTTTTAAAAGTGTTTTATAAATGTATAAGGATTATGGATTAATTATTCCAAAACCAACATTTTATAGGAACATTAGCTTCTAAAACCTTGCCTTCATTAAGTAATATTTCTTTTGTACACTATATTTAAGCTAAATGTCTAGATTTGGAATCTAACATTTCTGAAGAACTCTATGTTCAAGTTTTTAATATATGGTTAGTTATCCAATATTTCATAATCAATATTACATTTTGAACTCTAATTTTTATTGTTTTGTGTGAGGATTAGTCCCAATGTAAAAATTCCATCATTATGGATTTTGATTTCAAGATATTTATTGGTATTTCAGAAATGGTTTCTCTAGAATAAATATCTATTTAGAAGCAGTTAAAAGACTGATTTAAATGCTTTTAATCAATAGATTAAATTGTTATGATTTATAAAAGAAGGTATTATTTTCAATGAGAATTTAAATATATATTTTAAATGAACTAATTTTTTTGAATATCAAGATTTATCTTATGATATGTTCATATCTTTTTTACCACAGTCAAATCATGTTCCTATTTATTATCATGAGTCATAGTGTGCTAGGATATATGATATTAAGAAAATTAATCTAATATTATTTAAGTTCCATCGCAAAATAAATTACAATGATTTTCATTTTAAATAATATTGATAATAAAATCTCATACTCTATTTTCCATTGGATTCATATTTTATAAATTATAATTGTATATAAGTTGAATTTGTTATTCTGTATTGATTTTCTATAAAAAATCACATTTTCTCTAGCACTAAAATTTGGAGGCATACATGTTTCGGTCTATTGTTATTTTTCAGTCATATAAGATCTTCTAAAAGACTACACTATAGTGACCCTCTCATTTTATACATTAACATTACATAAGTTTTTCAGAATAGATAAAACATTACACAAATAGACACCCAAAGATCGTAATAGTCTAGTACCTTTGGATGTATAGAAACATGAACACTAATACATAAGTGAGCTATATTATCTCCCACTTGGTTATTATTGACTATAATCCTTCTAAAAAACATCAAGAATAATGCATAAAATTATAACATAGGTAAGGAACCATGAAAAGGGATTATATTGGATGTTATGTAAGGGTCAACGAGGGATATATATAAGCATAATCAAGAGAATAAGGGTATGAGCACATGAACATTAAAATAGAAGATTACACCCTGCATATAAAAGATCATACACATGAATTATTTCATAAATCTTGGATGTTCATAAGACATGACTCATAAGAAAATAATGAACATAATCCATGAAATCATAACATAGAAATAAAACATGGAATTTGGGATCACACAAAAGCATTTAATATGATTTCCATAGTAGTCAAGGAATCACATCCATGCCCATCTTGGTTGTATGGGTTCACTCCCCATACCTACATTGTATTAATGGTTCACTCCCATGGCCATATTAGTAGAATTAGTTCACTCCTCATATTATCTTGGTAGTCATGGTTCACTCCCATGGCCATCTTAGTAGTCAAGGGTCATTCCGAAGACCATCTTAGTCTATCGCATGATATATAAATCTTTATCCAATGCATTAGAGGGAGGTGTATGTCCCACCCATCTCATAATAAAATGATACATATCTGTTCCCCAAGTTCATAAATAATCATATAATATCCCATGAAATTAAATGGGTATTATAAACATGTTATCATATCATGACCTATCGAAAAATACAAGTTTTATAATCATTTTATCAAAAACATAACCCATGAAGAGAAAAAGGTTTCAAAAGTATATATCCCACGAAAGAGAAATGGGTTTCACAAACATCATACCATCAAAAAATATACCATTTAAAGAATGAATATGAATAGAAACATTGAATAATATCCCTATAAAGACATGAGTAACACAAATGGATGTTATCTAAGAAGAGAAATAATTTTAAATGTTATTTTAAAATCATTTCTTGAGAAAAATATATTTTATCTATTTAAAAAAACTTTTTAAATTTTAAAACATTTCATAAACCATTTTCTTTTAAAATAGAATTAAAAACATATAAAATAATCATTGAAACCCATAAAAAATAAAAATTCTTTTTCCTTGAAAATTGGATTCAAAGATCTTTTGAAATAATTTTTGCAATCATTGTTTTTTAATATAATAGATTTCTGACTAAAGATAGGGATACCAAAATTTTACATAAAAACATTATCTTAAGTACAAAAGAGTGAAACAATTGTACTAATATATGAGAATATCATGAAAAAATAAAAGAGGAAGAAAATTCATTAGGGATAGCCAGATTTATGCTTGGTGTAGAATCCCTCCTCTGATGATAGTGGCGGTAGATCCTCAGTTGCGGTGGTGTTGGTTCTTCTTGACTCGTCCATGGTTGGACTCACCTCCCTTTGGTGATGCGGTGATGGTCCATGGTAATGTCACTACACCTACAACTTGATAGGTGTCACTTCTTCTCCGGTGTGCGTTGGGTGGTTCGTCTAGGTCTGTGTGAGCGTCTTCGATGGCGGCGACATGATATGGTCTATATCGATGACGAAATTTGGGTGATGCTTTTTTATTCTATTCTTTGCGGTTGATTTTTCTTAGGTTGTGTACTTGATGGTTTTGGGGTTTTCATGAGTCAAGCTGTTGATTCTATTACTGGTTGAATCGAGTTCATGATATATTCATTTTATTCATTTAGTGTGAGTCAGTGCTCGATCTGTTTTTTTCGATGATGCTGGATTGCTCCTCATTTTGTTGTTATGGTTTTTTTATTTTTATTTGGGAAGTTGCCCTTCTTTCTTGATGGTGATGAATGTCGAAGGAAGGTGACGACAAAGGGTTTGACGGCAAGGGAGCGGGTTGAGCTTCATTATAGGAATGGTATTAACTCGCCTCTGCCTTGTGGTTTGCAATGTTTATGGTTTGAAATGGTGATGTTATGATGTGTCGGAGAGGTCTGGTAGTTTCTCCCCGGCGGTTTTTCTCTGGCGATTCAGATGATGCTGATAATGCAGTGATGTTGGGGGGGCACAGCTCGAGGTGGCTCTTCGATTGAGATATCTCGGTCTTCATGACTGTGATGATGGTTTCTTATATTTTGAATTTTCAATCCAGATGGTTTTTTGGGACTGTGTCTGTAAGGTTACTGGTAACCCATAAACCGGTTTTTTAGAAAACATAATCATTAATAATCTTGAAAAGTGATGAGATTAAATCAGTAAACAATTATCACTTGGTAACATGGGATAATACTCTATATTTAAGAAAAGAAAATTACTGGAATCTTAAAATATTATGAAAAAAATTATATTCATGATATATCATGTAAAATTGAAGTATATACACCTCTAAAAGAATTTATGTTCATAACAAAACAAGAGTCTCCAAAAATTAAAGTTCGGAGAAAACTATTTTACTAATTTGGTAACTTTTGAAAATTGAACCCCACAAATGAAATATCATAAAATATATATGTTAGAATATATAAATTTAATTATACGATAAATATAATACATTCATGTTCATTACATACACCATAAAAAAGTATGTGATTGGTGATTAAGTCATGTATCTCATGGAAATAAAAGTTAAATGAGATTCTCTTACCATGTGTCTTAACTCTCATCTTACTCATTCAAACCATTTATATAATAAGTATTAATTTATTATACATATTTTACAAAAACCATATTATTATGTATAATACCATATGTAGTAAGATTGTGATCTTATATTAACTACTTGCTAACAATCCTATATTAATGTTTCACTTTGGGTAATATCATTATTGTTCTTTGAAACTGTCCTAATCTGTAATATCTTAGATCCTTATACTTATTTCATTATTATGAAATATAAACCATGATATAAAAATAATTTATATTCAATATATTTCCATTATAATAATCATTAAAATATAGAATTATGAAATGGTATAAACTATTTATAGAGACTGTAAGTTGTACGTACGCATGAACGATGTTTCCATTTTTATTATCTTATTGAAAGAAAAAAAACAAAAGGATATATATGTGTGTGTGTGTGTCTAATATCACTAAAGTATAATTATAATTATATATATATAATATAATTTCACTAAACTCATCCTTAATACATTTCATGTAGTGTGTGAACGAATCACATCTCTTTGAGGGGGTTGTAGTCTGCACTTCTTCAAACGAAATTATTGTATTAACACCAAATGAAAAGTAAAAATATATGTGTTTTAAAAGGAATACATAATCTTAAATACAGAATAAAAATAATATGTGCAATATATAATCTTTTTTTCATCATAACTTCTAATATGCGATGCAATAATGTAAAATATGAACAACCATCGATTAATGAGGTGGTAGTTTTCAATACACGTAAACAGTATGTTTGTTACCCATTAGATGGATGTGTGTTTATGTTTAGGTAAAACCCTTAGCATAAAAAATACTAGTATATTGAGGATACAAGTGTTTATATATAATAAGGGTATTATTATAGTGGAGTGTCTCGGTGAAGAAAATAAAATAAAGAATCTTGAGAGAAGACATGACTTTTTAATCGGGTAACCCTCTTTTGGTTTCTACCAAAAGGCTTACTTGGGAGGATTTCTATCCAATTGAATTATTATAAAATTATGTTAGGGATTTTTTTATATTTATTGGTTAGATATTTGTCTAACCTAAGTGGTTTGAGTGGTGTGAAGAATATGGAGAGGTGGTGGCCATTTATAAAGAAGGGAAATCACATACATAGCCTTTTGTAAAACTAGTATTGTGTACCCAAGTTTTTACCTAAATAATTCATTCCAATCAAAAAAACTTATTTGGAAGTTTAATGGCCTAATAATATCTACAAAATTTGTTTTTTACAATTATCTAGGTCATTTTGGGTCTTAAAGTTATTGTTTAGTCCCTTATTAAGCTTAATTTAACCTTAATCATTGTAATTAATTTTAATCACCTTCACAAATATTTTTTTTAAATACAAAGTGACCTTATAATAAATTATAAAATATTATTATTATAGAAAATATGGAATACATTTTTCCAAATTCTAATCATGTATGTGGAATAAATTAATTTAAAATAATCCCACTGATGGGACAACACTAGAGTTTTTTAATGTAAAAATAAGCAAATTTTTTTATATTTATACACTCAACATTAAATTGAAATTGATTAAAATGTACAAAATTGAGTTTATTGAATAAAAATATGATCTAATTTACCTTATAAACCAAACCAAAATATAATTAATATTTATAAATTAATTAGATGAAAAAATAGTTTCTAATTAAAATCCAGTATTTATGATTATTCCTCTAAAAATAATGTTTCTCCTAAGAATTTCCTAAATTTACCCTATTCTAATTTTGACATTATAAATTAAAATTTTATGTTTATTTTTTAAAATATAATTTATAAATGTGTCTAAAATTAATTTTATTATTTATCACACAAGGACATTGTAATCAGTTCATTTGAGAAAATAGCATTTTTAAACATAGAAGTACCAAAAATTATTTCATTAGTTATTAATATGTATTTATATAAAATTGTTATGAAAAATATTTTAAATTTAGTTATTAATATTCCTATAACTATGTTTAATGGATATATTATTATTATATCATTTGTATAATTATAATAAAAAAATGATGTTTCGTTGAAATAACTATGTTTAATGCCTATATTATAATTATATCATCTCTATAATTATAAAAATAAAATGATGTTTCATTGAAACATTATTGTTGCGTGTGACGTACACGAAGTCGATTTTATGTGTAACGTACGTCGGGTTGGTGTCATGTTAAATGAATTTTTGACTTTGTGAATTTTATGATATAAAAAAAATATTCATTAAAAAGGTCTATAAAAACAAGATGTGTTACATTATCCCCCCCCCCACCCACAATAAATTTTTTCCTTGAAATTCATCACTCGAGTAAAAAAAATTAGGATGCTTTTTCTTCATCATATCCTCATGTTCCCACGTAGAATCATCTAACTGTTGATTTCTCTACAAAACTTTTACCATGTGTTGGACTTCATTCCTAGAATTGTTTTTGTATGATCAAAAATATCAACAGGTTTTTCCTTATAAGAATGATCCTTCTCCGACGGTTTGACTACTGATTTCAGTACATGTGAAGGTTAGGTTATTTAATTTCTCATGATTGATACATGTAACACATAATAGACATGATAGAGATTTCTATGAGGTTCCAAGAAATAGTCTAAAATCCTGATATGATCAATAATCCCTAAAGTAATGATATACATAGGAATTAGTTTCCCTTTTTTCCCAAATCTTATATCCTTCTTCGAGGGAGAGATTAGTAGAAACACCTTTTCACCAACTTTAAATTCTAGATCACACTGATGTTTATCAGCATAACATTTCTACGGACTTTTATCTACATTAATATATGGCTGAATTATTCTAACATTTTCAACCATTTCATTAGGGATTTCAGTTCCAAATATCTTTCTTTCTCCATCCTCATCCCAGAATGTTGGAGCTCTATACTCTTCCCATATATGGATTCATATGGTGCCATATGAATTTTTGACTGAAATATATTTGTTATGATAATTCAACTAGAGGAAGTAGTTGATCTTAATAACTTTTTAAATCCAGAGAACAATATCTCAATATTTCCACTACAGATTTAACTTTTCTTTTAGACTGACCATATTTCTGGGGATAAAAAGAAGATCTAAAACTCAATTTTATATCATGTTCTTTCTAATGAATTTTCTAGAACATTGATGTATACCTCAAATCCCAATTTGACAAAATAGAATGTGGTACTCCATGCATCATTACCACTTCCTTAATGTATGTCTTGGAAAGTTCATCCATAGGGAAGTCTTCTCTGATACTGATTATGTGTGCTGACATTGTATAAAGATCTACTATCACCCATATAGAATTAAACCATTTAGAGTTTTTTGTTAGTCATGTGACAAAATCCATAGTGATGATCATCCATTTCTATTTTGGAATGTTTAATGGATGCAACATCCCTTTAGACTTTTATATTTTTCTTTAACATGTTAGTTTACCAAGAACTGTGATACAAACTCTGTGATATCTCTCTTCATTTTATCCCACTATAAGTATTCTTTCAATTCTATATACATCTGCATACTTCAAGGATGAATATATAATGAATAAATATGAGCTTTCACTAATATATGCTTCTTTAAATGTTGTATGTATGTATCAAATACAAAATTTATAAACCTTATTATTCAATACTGATCAATGATAAGCTCATGAACATTTATAACTTTCTTTTTTAGGTCTACATCTTCCTTCTATGCCTATTTAATCATCACTTGGATAGAGGGTAAAACATTCATTTTAGAAATATAATATCATTTTCCTTCCTTCATGATATCTATATCCATAATTTTTAAATCCAAAAACATTGGATCTTTTATTATCCTCATTATGGATAAGACATCATGATCCTTTTGACTCAAAGAATTGGCCACCTTGTTCTCTTTCCTAGGGTGGTAATTTATTGAGTAGTCATAATACTTTATCAACTCAAATATTCTTCTTTGGGGAAGGTTAAACTCATTTTGTGTTAATATATATTTCATACTATTATGATCAGTATATATGTCATTATTTTCTAAATAATTACAATTCCTTTGTATCTTTATTAAAAAAATTTCCACTCTTTACTCCAAATACTAATTTGGGTAATTTTTCTAATGAATCATTAACCATCATGAGGCATAAGAGAATACAATGTTATTATGCATAAGAACACATCCCAATATCTTCTTGGATT
Organism: Viscum album; assembly: GCA_963277665.1. Classification (NCBI taxonomy): domain Eukaryota; kingdom Viridiplantae; phylum Streptophyta; class Magnoliopsida; order Santalales; family Viscaceae; genus Viscum; species Viscum album. The sequence goes on from OY728140.1 coordinate 1,030,284,309, forward strand.
CATCACTATAGATGACATGCCCTTCACTACTATAGAGTAATGATAGAATAGGTGAAATGACTGACCTCCTCTTTTGTTCCTTAAAATTTTCCTCACATTCAACAATCTAGCGGAACGTGACACCCTTCTGAGTTTAATTTGTTAATGAATTAGGTTGTCATTATAAATTGTCCACAAACAATTGATAATATCCCTACAAACCAAGAAAGTTATGGATCTCTGTCACAATGGTTGGTCGAGTCCAACATTCAATAGCCTTCATCATTGATAGATCTACAATCATACAATATCATGTTAGTATTTGACTAAAAAATGAATCCTTTTGAAGAAAAAATTCACACTTTGTAACTTTTTCAAATAGTTTCTCATTACATTTTCACTTTAGTACTATTCTCAACTGATATTCATTCTCTTCCTTTCACTTTTAATATATAATAATATCATCTATAAATTTTATCACAAACTGATTGAGTTAATCTCTAAAGACTCTTTTCATTAGATCCATTAATATAGTAGTGGAATTAGTAAGACCAAAAAGAATCACTACATATTCATAGTGTTCATTACATGAAAAGAATTTCATAATGGGTATATCCTCCATCACCATCAGTTGATGATATCTAGAATGATGTTCATTCGTGGAAAGGTATTGATCTCCATGTATTTGATCAAAAAATTATCAATATGGGGAAGAGCACACTTGTTCTTGATTTTTATGTTATTTACCTCCTGATAATAAATCAATAGTCATATTGATACATCTATATTTTTTCAAAAAAAATAACGGGTACACAAAAAGGTGACACACTTTTCTGAATGAATCCTCTATCATGTTTTCCTTATAGTTTATTCATAAATTCCTAAAACTCAATCGAGGCCATTCTATATGGATTCTTTGAAATTAGTGTGGAACCAGGCTTGAATTGTATTGAGAATGTAACATTTCATTTTTGTGTCAGGATTGGAATCTCTTCCAAAAATAAAACCACAAATTCCAGATCAATAGGTATATCATTGATGTATATTTTCTCCCCCAACCATTTTAGATAAATAACTAGTTTAATGGAAATTAAGACACATACATTGAATTTAATATCTATTGAATTTTGAAACTTATAATCACATTGATAGATGATTATAAGTGGGTTTCAAATATCAAATTTAGCTTCCCTTCTATGAAAATTGATGTTGGATTTATCTATAGAAATTCAATCCATGCCTAATATGTCATCAAATTAAACCAAAATAAAAATGAAAATATTTATAGAAGTAAATTACCATAATCATGTATTTTAGGGGAATCATGTACATGGGATGAAATCATCTTACCATTATTGGTTTACACTAGTAATTCCACATATAATTGTTTTTGTAGAATCATAACATTCTTATAAAATTCATTATATATGAAAGAGTGGGTAGATAGAAAATCAAATCTGACATTAGAATTTCTAGATTCGATGGAAAGTGTACCATTCAACATGTCATTATCAAACCCTTCATCAGAAATAAAAATTGAATAATATTTCCCCTTATCACTTGGCATAGAAGGGTTTTGAAATCAATCGTCATCACCAACACCCGGGTTTTGGTTGTTGTTAGAATAACTTTTGTTCTCCTTACACTTGTAGTACCAAATCATGGGAGGTACATTTTGTGTTGTTTTGTTCTCCATTCACAACATTATGAAACTTCTTCCCATCACATTAGTAATAAAATTCCAGATGGCCTTCCCTTACACTGAAACCATTTATTAGACCACTTAAGTCAATTTCTTCCATGCTTATTCCCCCAATTATAGCATAAACGAATGATTTTCTTCTTCTTTTTATAGTTTTCATTTTTTTCCTTTAAATACCATATATCTTTTTTTGTCAAACCCATGATGTTGATACGTGAATGCAACCTCGATTTCAAGCTTATATGAAGAATGTAAAATTTATTCGTAGATACAAAATTCTCTTATACCCAAGGCCCTTATGAGAATTGTTTGTAATCGATTAAAGACCCTATCAAATTTAAATTCATGTTTGATTATAATTTCTAAAGTGTAACTCCCAAACCTCATGAAATTATCCCCATAGGTACCAACAGAATCTTCATCATTTTTCTTAAAATCAAGGAATTCTTTCTCCATAATGGTAATAGTAATCTAAGTGAAGTACTTATTGAAAAATAAGTTCTTGAACTTGTCATAATCTATGGATTTAATATCATATTTTTACCTCATATTCTTTATTAGAGTTAACCATTGGTCTACTTAACCTTTTAACTAATAGATATCCAAAATGACTTTCTCATGCTCTAAACAATAGAGAAGTGTGAATATATGTTTGGTAGTGCTGATTTATTATTCTGAAACAGGTGGATCATAGGAACCTCTAAAATAAGGTAGAGGTTACCTCATGAAAGACTCGAAAGAATGATGTTTCCTTCTTCGATAATTTTTAATTCCACCGTGATTCATGGATTGAGAAATTTCTGTGGCGTGGCAATGAGGTTTTTCATTCCAACTCCCATAGCATTCATTTTATAAAACCTAGAACATATTATTGGAGTTGTTACCGCTAGGTACATCTATTCCATATCCACATCCACATGTAGCATCCAAAAATGAATGTATTACTATGGAACCACTTAATATATCATTTAACAAAATTCCTAGTCACATTCCAACACATTTCCATATCTTTAGAATTATCCCTAGAAATTTAGTTAGGGTTCTCACTAAGGTTTTATCATCCTATATTCTAATTATTAACTAAATTTTTCCTCTGATAGAAACTGTAGTGACCCTCTATTTTTATATATTAACACTACATAACTTTTTTGGAAAACATAAAACATTATACAAACATACGCCCAAATATCATATTATTCTAGTGCCTTTGGACACATATAAACATAAACACTGATACATAAGTGAACTATATTATCTCCCAATAGGTTTTTCATAACAAGAACCCTTCCTATAGAAATAAAATAAAATAAATATCTTCAAAACTTGGGGAATGAAACATAAAAATGGATGATCTTGGATGATCGGTAAGGGTAAATAAGGGAGATATGTAAGAATAGTCATGATCATAAGGGTATGAGAACATGAAAATTAATATAGAAGATCATTACCTTCATGTTAAAGATCATATACATGAATCAAGGCCCAAATATCTATAGTCAATAATACATGAATCATATAGAAATAAAGAACATAATTCATGAAATCATAACATATGAATAAAAAATGGAATTGTCGAAGACACGTAATCAAATAATATGATTTTCATATTTGCCAGGGAATTGCTTCCAAGACCATATTTGTAGTATCGGTTCACTCCCCATACCATCTTAGCAGCCTTGGATCACTCCCACAGCCATCATAGATGTATGAGTTCACTCCTCATACCATCTTGGTAGTCACAGTTCACTCTCATGGATATCCTTCTAGTCAAGGTTCATTCCGAAGACCATCTTAATCTATCTTTGTATATATAAATCTTTAACCAATGAATTAGAGAGAGATATAGGTCCCACCCATCTCATAATGAGATCATACATAAATTGTGCAACATGATTATTAATAATCATATCATAACCCATGAAATGAAATGGGTGTTATAAAATGTAATCATATCATAACATGTGGAAAAATACTGGTTTCAAAATCATTTTATCCTAAACATAACTTGTGAAATGAAGCTTGTTTCAAAATCAAATAACCAATGAAATAGAAATGGGTCTCACAAACATCATGCCACCAAAACACAAACCATTTAGAGAAATCATGATAATGGAAACATTGAATAATTTCCCCATCAAGGCATGATTACAACCAATAGAAGATATCTTATATGGGAAATAATTTTGAAAGATATTTTAAACACATTTCTTTAGAAAATATCTATTCTATATTGAAAAATTATTTTTAAAACTTAAAATATTTTGAAAAACATTTTCATTGAAAATATATTTAAAAACTTATTTAGGAATCATTGAGAACCATAAAACATTTTTAAGATAATTTTTTTTAAAAATGGGAGTCAAATATATTTCGAAATCCTTTTTTAAAACATTTTCCAAAACATGGTTTCAAAATACAATAAATTTCTAACTAAAGAGATAGATGGTCATATTTTACATAAAAACATAATATTAAGTACCAAAGAGTTGGAAAGTAGTACTAATATATGAAAATATATTTAATAATTGAATTAGAGTAAAATTCATGAGTTTTCTTATTGTGTCGATCCTGATATTTCATTAGTTGAAGCACAATCCTAATAAATCTCGAAAGGTGATGAGATTGTTTCAATACACTATTATCACTGGTAACATGGGATCTTAATCTCTATGTAAGAAAATAAAATTTAATGAAGCATCAAATATCATGAAAATAATTATATTCATGATATAACATGTAAAATAGATGTATATACACCTCGAAATGAATTTAGGTGCATAAAAAACATGATTCTCAAAGAAGGAAAACTGAGACAATACAATTTTACCAATTTGATACCTTTTGAAACAAAAACCTCATGAAATAAATTTCAATAAATGGATATGTGAATAACTATAAATTTAAGTTCAATATACAATGAAAACAATCATGTTCAGTTTATAGACCATTTAAAATAAGTGAGTTGTGATTAGGGCATGTACCTCACAGAAATAAAAGTGAGATGAGACTTCATTACCCTGGGTCTTGACTCTCATAATACTCCTTAAAACCACCTGTATGATAATTATAATTTTATTATAAATCTTTTATATAATTATATTATTTTATCTAATACCATATATTGTTTTATTATGACATTATATTACACTTTTTTTAACAATCCGTTGTTGAGGTTTCACTTTGGGTAATATCTACTTTGATATTCACATGTGTCTTAATTTGTTATATATTTTGTCTTTATACTTATATCAAGATTCTAGAATGTAAAACATGATATAAATATAATTTATATTATGTATATGTGAATTATAATAATCTATAGAGTATATAAGTGTGAAATAGAAGATGTTTTTCATAGAGACGGTAAGTCGTACATACGCATGAACATTGTTTCCATTTTTATTGTCATGTTGAAAGAAATAAATAAAATGAAATATATGTATATAGTAATATAATATCATTAAATTATATTTATAATGGTTTATATATCATATAATTTTACTAAACCATCCTTAATACCTTCTGCATAGTGTGTGAATGAATCACATCTCTTTAAGGGGGAGGTAGTCTATACTTCCTCAAATGAAGTTATCATATTTAAACCAAATGGAATGTAAAATGATATGTGTTGTAAAAGGAATACTGAAGCATAAAAACATATAAAATATAATATATGACATATATAGACATAGTTTCTATCATAATTTCCATCATGAGAGGTGGTAAAGGAAAACATTATCAATCATCATTTAGTGAGGTGGTATTTTTTCGTACACGTAAACATTTTGTTAGTTACCCATTAGATGGTGGTGTGTGTATGTTTTGGTAAAAAAATCAGTATAAAAAATTCCTACTATATTTATTATTAATTTTTTTATATAATAATTCATTAAATATATTGGAGGGGTGGAGAAATAAAATATAATGAAGGAGCTTGAGAGGTGACGTTAGCTCTTAATCAGGTAACTCCTTTTGGTTTATACCAAAAGCATACCTAGAGTTGTTTGATTTCCAAGGGGAGTATTCTTAGAGGAATGGAGGTATTTTTTGTTTATTGGGAATATATTTATCGACCCAAAGTTGTAATGACCCAAACATTCATTAATAGAAAACCCTCTTGATCTAATTAAATTTCTCTTTTTGTAAAATGTTTAAATAAAATGTCAACTTAATTGGTTTTATGCTATGAATTGTGACTGTTTCTAATATAGTCATTGAACAGTGATCACAAGATTAGTAAAAATATAGGGTTTTAACAAATCCAATTTACTCAGACAAAGAAAGTGATGGCCACATCTAGTAGACATGCCCCATACAAAGCCCATTTTTTCAGAGCTCGAGAAGGAGGTGGAATCATTGGGCTTCTCTCTTGAACAACCCAATCTGAGATTGAATATGTTAAGCTTGAGAGGGACCTCCTACTAGAGAAATAGATGTTGATAGACATTACCACCTGAGCAATGTTATCCGAGCCACCCCAAGAGTCTGTCACCATCTCAAACCTTACTCTTCAGTCTTATGAGGGTACTATAAGGGGTTAAGTAAAAAGACCATAGAACTACTGTTATGTACATTATATTTTTATATAATAATGAATATAATTTTATTTTATTATTGTTACCCTGTAAATAGTTTTTAAATCACAAATAACATTTTTAGTAAATATTCAATAAGGAAATTTATTTTGATGAATTAATATATTTTTGAATTAAATAATATTTTAATAAATTAATATTATTATTATTAAATTAATTTTTATTAAATATATATTATCATATAATTTTATGAATGCAATCGTAATTTTTATTAATGTCTAAATGCCATTTTTGTTAAAAACTCATGAATTTTATATAAATGTCGGTTTTTATTTTAAAAAATAAAATTAACAAATTTATAAAATTATTTAGATAAAACAAATATTATTTCTGGAATTAGGACGTCGAAATTATCCAATGGTGATTTTTTCATAACTTTCTAAGACAGTAAAATTTTTGGGTAAAAATTAAATACCGTTTAAATATATAATGTGTTTTATGACACCATAATGACCCAATAGTGATGTAATAAAATACTATAAGCCTTATATTGGGCCCATATATTTTTTACCATTAAAATAATGTGATTTTGGTTTTGTTTGACTTATTTTACAAAGCATTAATGGACCCTTTAATATTTATTAAACATCTTGTCTTCTTAAATTGTTTTCCATAGGAGTGTTACACAAATCCACATAAAAAATACCATTATTTTAAGAAGTTTGGAATTTATAAATTTAAAATATTGTTTTCCACTTCTCTCTACCAAAAACCATGGGCAAAAACCTTGGTCCTGTTTGTGGTTTGGATTAGTTTAATATGAGGGTCCCAAACCTAAATAATAAGGAATTCCCCCAACATTCCTATATAAAACCACCCAAGCTCCCACTTCCTCCTCACTAAAATCCTTTGGATTCATCCAACCTCAGTCCTCATTTATCTAGAATCTTTCCAAGGTTCCATAATCTCCCAAGAAGCCTCTCCCAATCCTCTCTCATGCCATTGGAAGCACACTTCCACGTAAGGGTTTTTCTTCCTTTCTCATTTTTGTCAAATTTTCTTAATGTTGTAATGCCCTTTTAATTTCAATTATAAATTCTGAGTTATGGTTTATCACCTCCGCCATACTTCCCTCTTTATGTTTTAATTATGGGATACCCATTTATCTCTCATTAAATGCCTCCCATGTACACCCATTACTATGCCGAAATTCTGAAAGGAATTTCTCTCTCCTCATTTACATTCAATAAATTCATCTGTATCATGAATATAAATTCCATTACAATTGTTGGGACATGTATATATAAAACCCCCTTACAGTACATTTCATGTACATATGATGATACACCCCTTTCTCTCTCATCAACCATTTTTATGAATTCTTACGTCGCGCTGTTACGCTGCCAAAATTGCACCGATTTTCCAAGCCAATCTCATTGTGTAGTGAATACCATGCCCATTTCTCTATCAAGGGTATTCGCCTATATACAAATTTAATTAATTATTATTAAGCTTCATGTATTAATTCCACATTCCATTATCTTGAAATGAATGATGATGTTTTATGAATCCAGGTTATATGATCCATGTCGCACACTTATGCATGAAATGAAATTTTTAAGAAAGGTGTGCCCTTATAGCGCTCCAATGCATTGGGTAAAGTATAGTATCATGATACATCATGTGAAATGGGTGTTTACTCATGATAATTCACATTCAAGGATTTTTTACTTGTGCTTCATGTTCAATGAGTGTTTACTCATTCTTTATGTGCAATGATCCTTGGCTCATGCTAATTCCATGATAAGTGTTGTTTCCACATTTACAAGTTATGATTGTCATGCATTATCATGCCTTTATGCTTATATTTCTCTTTTGATATATTGATATTCCTATTTCTTAACATGTGTTGTATTACTCATGTTATTCAATGATTATTCCCTTACTAGTCTTTATAGCTCACCCTTTTCTTACACATGTCCTCGGGTTATCTCATGCAATGCTAAATATGAGAGAATATATTGGTCATATAAAAGAAGTTTTCAATAAATATATTTTATTTCATGTTTTAAGTTGTTTTGTTATGATCCTAATCCCCAAATACACTAGGCATCTCAATCTTCTATGCTGTATCAAGTGAAATTTATGTAATAAATTATGTTTAATTGTGTAATAAAAATCAGGGTTGTCATAGTAAGTATCAGAGGATAGGTTTAGTTATTTTTAGGATTAGGATTAGAAAAAACTATTACAGACTTAGAGATAAGACTATGTATAAAAAATATATCACTATTTTTTTGTGACTTTTGAGTAAGTTTTTTATTAAGAAAAGACATCACTTTTTTATACGAGTAGGTTGAGGCAGCTCTAGCATAGATGTATCCTAGGGTTAAAACTCGAAAACAACGCTTTGAGCTACACTCGAACGGGAACTAGTGCACATCAATGGGCCTTGCTGCACTCTTGGTTACAACACTCTCTGGGGATAATCATTGGTAATTTCACAAGATTAGTGTGAAACATTATTAAGGGACCAAGAAATGACCTAAGAATATATGTTAGAACATAGATCATGGATAACATAGACATAATCCAATATATTCATATGTTATGGAATTAAATGGTATTTATAAGTCATCAATTTTATCCTTTTATTACCCTTTATGTGTTGCCCTTAACTTTCCTTTTATTCTATAAACTGGCTGGTAATAGGAGGACTTAGGCTAACAACCGATGTGAAGATCAATGTGATGACTGTACTAATTAAATTCCAAATCCAATGGGAGAAGGAATCGCGAAATTTGTCCTTCTTATCTCTTAGATAACTCAAAATTTGAATAGAAACATGGTTCAAGGGGAATGTTCAACCCCCCCCCCCTAAGAAAGAACAAGTCACAATCGAGAGCTTCATGAGACAAAGGCCTCCATCTTTTAATGGGTCATATGATCCCTCAGTCGCTGAACAATGTATCAAATCCATTTAAAAGATCTTCTCCATCCTCCAATGTTCTGAATAAGAGAATGTTCTCCAGGAAACTTATCATATGGTGGGTGAATCTGATCAATTGTGGACGCTGATAAAAAATACGAAGACTGATGAGGAAGTCGAGGTGTTGGAATGGAAGTATTTCCAAAAGATGTTTTTCGATAAAATATTTTTGTACACCCTCCAGCTTAAGATGGAATGGGACTTCCATTCCCTCAAGAAAAAAGACGATGAATCCATTGGAGTGTATGAGTAAAACTTCATAAGGATTTCAAAATATGCTTTCAGTTTTGTCATTACCCCTGAATTCAAGGTTGATCGCTTCTTTGGGGGGCTGAAACCTAGCCTCCGGAAAGTGCTGGTGATCAATGACTTTGACAGCTATAAGGAAACTATCTGATGTTCCCTCAAGGTTTAAATGGAGACCATATAATCTCAGGGGTATCATGGGGATAAGAAGAATAAGGTGGACTTCAATGTTGGCGGCCTGATGGATAAATCCAACAGTGCTAAGAAGATCCAGCACCCCACATTCCAAAGGTGTGGAAAGAAGCACCCTGGAAATTGCCTAAAGGGGATGAGGAAATGCTTTAGGTGTGAAAGAGATGGTAACCTAGCTATTAAATATTGGAAATAAATACCATCAACTGTAAAAGAGGAGAGGAATGCTCTATTAGAACCTCAATGCATGTTTCATTGCTTCAACTGAAAATAACTGGGGAATCTTGCAAAACATTTCCCTAATCCAGGGGTTTTTAGAGGCAACCAACAACCTCCAAGGCAGCAAGGAAAAGCTTTTTCCATCACTACAACCGAAGTGAACCCTGACAATGAAGTGGTGACAGTTATTCTAGTTATTCATTAAATAATGGCAAATGTACTTTTTGATTTAGGTTCTACTCATTCTTTTATATCTCCAATGTTTAGTAGAATAATCCCAGCACCACTATAAATCATGGAAGTGAATATTTCGGTGAGTACAAAAATGGGGAAATCATTGCATCCCATGAATATAACTCATCCCCTGTCATAATATGTGGATTAAAAATCCCAGTGAACCTCATCACACTCCCTCTGGTAAAATTTGATGCAATTCATGGCATGGAGTGACTTTCCATATATAGATTCAACATAAATTTCTGTGAGAGGGAAACCACTCTCCATAAGGAGAATCGACCCCCGATTATTTACAAGTGCAAGGATGAAGATGAATCTTCTTTAGCTCCATCATCTCAATCATGGATATTACTGCCCTATGAGCATGCATATCTAGCTCAGATGACAGAGTCTAAGGAATCAACCATCCTATAAGACATGCCTATTGTGAGGGAATTCGCTGAGATGTTGAATTCTCAATTGATCTTATACCTCGGGTGTTGCCAATATCCAAGACTCCATACAGAATGGCTCTTATGGAGCTTGAGGAGCTGAAGAAACATCTACATGAGAATCTGGATAAAGGTTTTATACTCCCATGTACTTCACCATGGGGTGCACCAGTCCTCTTCGTCAAGAAGAAGGATGGGTCAATGTGCCTTTGCATCGATTATCATGAGCTCAAAAAAATTACGATAAAGAACAAGTATCTTCTACCACAAATTGATGACTTGTTTGATCAGATGCATGGGGCACAATACTTATCCATGGTGGATTTGCACTCAGGATATTATCATGTAAGGGTGAAGAAGGAACATATCCCCAAGACTAGTTTTCGTTCAAGATACAGGCACTATGAATTCATAGTAATGACTTTCGGACTCACCAATGCTCTAGAAATATTCATGGACATGATGAATAGAGTCTTTAGAAGTTACCTAGACAAATTTCTGGTAGTCTTTATAGATGATATTCTAATATACTCCAAAACCATGTAGGATCATGAGGAGTATTTAAGTACTGTACAAGAGACCTTGCGGAACGAGGAGCTCTATGAAAAGAACAGAAAGTGTGATTTCTTGTTGAAGTAGGTCCCATTCATGGGTCATTAATCACAAGAAATTAGATATCTATGTATCCTTCCAAAATAGATGCAATTGAGGGATGTATGAGGCCAACATTGGTAAAGGATATTCCTAGATTCTTGGGGTTAGCTGTATATTATCGGTGATTTATGATAAATTTCTCACGATTGTGCAACACTCTTACCAATCTAACTTGAAAGGAAGTAATGTTTTCTTGGAGTGATGATTGTGAAGAAAGCTTCAAGGAGTTGAAAAGGAGGCTTATCAATGCACCAATGCTAACTTTACCCACAGGTGGAGAACTTTTTGTGGTATTCAGTGATGCTTTTAAGAAGGGAAAGGGATGTGTGTTGATGCAAAATGACAAATTCATTGCTTATGCTTCAAAGAAATTGAATGTTCATGAATAGAACAATCCAAAACCAGACCTCGAATTGGTTGTCGTGATCTTTGCATTAAAAATTTGGTGTCATTTTCTATTTGTTGAGAAGTGTGAAATATATACGGATCACAGAAGCCTCAAGTATATATTCACACAGAAAGAGTTGACCATGATCCAACGAAGATGGGTAGAGCTAATCAAGGACTATGACTGCTCAATCCATTACCACCTTGGGAAAGTGAACAAGGTGGATGATTCCCTAAGTAGAAAGGACCCAACTATTCTATCATTGATGAGAATTGAAAAGGATCCAATCTTCTTAGATTTGATAAATATGGACATGGGAATCATAAATAAGGGAACATCATTAATCCTTTCACAAATTATTGCTCGAACATCACTTTTGGAAAGGATAAAAGATTCTCAAAAAGATGATGTGGGAATTCATGAAAAATTGGAAGCTATTGGAAAATGGAAATCCTCAGAGTATGATGTTAATGAAGAAGCAATTGTGAGATTTGGGAAAACAATATGTGTTCCATCATGTCCAGAGCTGAAGAAGGAACTTTTGGATGATGCTCATAGATTGAATTTCTATATTCACCCAGGAAACAAAAATATGTATCGAGATACCTGAGAGAATTATTGGTGGGATAATATGATGAAGGAGATCACTGAATATACATCATTGTTCCTGGTGTGTCAGCAAGTGAAGGAAAAGAGGTAGAAGACTAAGGGGATGATGCAACCATTTCCAATACCAGAATAGAAATGGGAGAACATCACCATGGAATTTGTCACTGGATTTCTAAAGACATCCAAAGGCCATAATTCAATGTGGGTTGTTGTGGATCGTCTTACAAATGTTGCAAACTTTATTTCTATTCAGGAGGATTTCTCATTGGATCAACTAGCACGGATATATGTCCGGGAAGTGGTAAGGTCTCATGGAGCACTAAAATCTATTATGTCCATTCGAGATCCAAGATTCACCTCTATTTTTTGGATGACTCTTCAATATACTCTGAGTACTGAACTAAACATCAGTATAGTGTATCATCCTCAAACTGATCGTCAATCCGAGTAGACTATCCAAACACTTGAGGACATATTGAGAGTGTTCTTAATGGACTTTAAAGGAGGATGGGATAAAAATCTTCCCCTGATTGAGTTCTCTTATAATAAGAGTTTCCACTCGAGCATCCAAGTGGCACCATATGAATCCCTTTATGGGAAAAGGTGTAGAACACTATCGTGTTGGGATGAGGTTGGTGAACGTAAGCTTCTTGGACCAGAAATGGTTGAAGAAATGGGGGAGAAGGTGAAAAACATTCAACATCATATCATGGCAGCCCAGAGTCGACAGAAGAGTTTGTAGATAATCGTCGATGAGACATTGAGTTTAAAGTTGGAGACATTGTATTTCTACCCATATCTTCGTGGAAGAAGTTCTTGAGTTTTGTAACGAATGGGAAGTTAAGTCCAAGGTACATCAGCCCCTTTGAGATTCTTGATCATGTCGGGGATGTGGCCTATCGATTATCTCCTCCACCTACTATGGACAAAGTACATTATGTCTTTCATTTATCCCTCTTAAGGAAGTATATACCATACCCTTCACATGTACTCTCTTTAGAGGTGGTACAGTTAGAAGATGATCATTCTTATGAGGAGAAACCAGTGAATATCTTAGATCATAGAGAAAAAGTTATACGAAATAAGACAATTCCCCTCGTCAAGGGGTTGTGGAGAAACCAAATTTTTAATGAAGTGATGTGGGAATCGGAGGAAATGATGATGAAGAGTTACCCACATATGTTTTAGTGTTGGAAAAAGAAATTTCTAGGGTGAAATTTCTTAAGGGGGGAGATGTAATGACCTAAACATTCATTAATGGAAATCCCTCATGATCTAATTAAATGTCCCTTTATGTAAAATGATTATATAAAATTCCAACATCATTGGTTTTATGTTATGAACTGTGACCATTTCAAATATAGTCAATGAACAGTGATCACATGATTAGTATAAATATAGGGCTTTAACAAAGTCAATGTACTCAGACAAAGGATGCGATGGCCACATCTAGTAGACATGCCCCATATGAAGTCCATTTTTCAGAGAGTGGGAATGAGGTGGTGTCATTGGGCTTCACGTTTGACCAAGCCCAAGGCATTATTGAATATGTTAAGCTCGAGCAGGACCACCTACAAGAGAAATGGAAGTTGATAGAGATTTCCACCCGATAAATGTTATTTGAGCCACCAAAAGAGTATGTCACCATCGCACGCCCTCTTATTTGGTCTTATGAGGGTGTTATAAGGGGTTATGTAACAGGACCTTATAACTATGGTTATGTACATAATTGTTTTATATAATAATTAATATGCATACATTTTATTATTGTTACCTTGTAAATAGTATTTTAAAGCGCAAATAGTGTTTTTAGTTAATATTCAAATAATAAATCTATTTCGATGAATTAATGGATTTTTAAATTAAATAATATTTTGATAAAATATTATTATTATTATAAAATTAATTTTTATTAAATATAAATGATCGTATAATTTTAAGAATACAATCGTAAATTTTTTCAAGGTTTGAAATCCATTTTTGTCGAAACCTGTGAATTTTCGATAAATGTTAGTTATTATTTTAAAAGTAAATATTAACATATTTCGAAAATTATTTAGATAAAATAAATATTATTTCTGGAATCCGGCTGTCGAAATTATCAAATGGTGAATTTTTCTTAATTTTCTATGACAGTCAAATTTTTTGATAAAAATTAAATATCGTTTAAATATATAACGTGTTTTATGACATCATAATGACCCAATAGTGATGTAATAAAATTCTATAAGATTTATGTTAGGCTACTATATGTTTTAAAATTATAATAATGTTATTTTGGGTTTGTTTGACTTATTTAACAAAGCATTAATGGACCCTTCAAGACTTATTAATCATCTTGTCCTTTTAAATTGTTTTCCTTGGGAGTGTGACTCACCTCTATATAAGCTACCCCGTTATTTTAAGAATTCCGTACATTGGCCTTTTAAAATACTTTTTTACACTTACCTTTTCGAAAATCCATGGGAAAAAATCATGGGGTTGTTTTTGGTTTGGATTTGGTTAATGTGAGGGTCCCAAACCAAAATAATAAAGAATTCCCTCAACTTTCCTATATAAACCCACCCAAGCTCCCACTTCCTCCTCACTAAAAGACTTTGGAGTTAGTCCAACCTCCACTATCCTATCTCTAGAATCCTCCAAAGGTGCCCCAAGATCCCAAGAAGCCTCTCTCATGCCTCTCTCATGCCTTTGGAAGTACACTTCCAAGTAAGGGTTTTTCTTCATTTCTAATTTTTTTCCAATTTTATTAATGTTGTTATGAAATTTTAATTTCAATTATAAATGTTTGGATATGGTTTATCACCTCCAACATGCATCCCTCTTAATGTTTGAATGATGGGAGACTCCTTTCTCTCTCATTAAATGCCTCCCATGTAGACCCTTTATGATGTCAAAATTTCAAAAGAAATTTATATCTCCTCATTTACATTCAAGAAATTCTTTTGTATCATGAAAGTAAATTCCATTACAATAGTTGGGACATGTATTTATATGAAACCCTTTCTATCCAATGATTTTACATATGAAAAGACACCACTTTCTCTCTCATTAACCATTTTTATGAATTCTTACATCATGCCGGTACGCTGCCGAACTTGCACCGATTTTCCAAGCCAATGTCATGGTGTAGTGAATACCATGCCCATTTCTCTATGAAAGGTATTCACCTTTATACATATTTACTTATTTATTATAATGTTTCATGTATTAATTACACATTCCTTTATCCTGGAATAAAGGATTATGTTTTATGAATCTGTGTTATATGATCCATGTGGCACACATATGCATGAAATGAAATGTTTAAGAAGGGTGCACCCTTATAGCGCTCCAATGCATTGGGTAAAGTATAGTATCATGATATGTCATGTGCAATGGGTGTTTACACATGATAATTCAAGTGAAATGAGTGTTTACTTGTTCTTCCTGTGCAATGAGGGTTTACTCGTGCTTCATGTTCAATGAGCATTGGCCCATGCTAATTCCATGTGAAGTGTTGTTGCCACATTTCCATGTTATGATTTTTATGCTTTATCATGCCTTTATACTTATGTTTATCTTGCGCTCTATTGATATGCTTATTTTCTAACATGTATTTTTATCCCCATGATTATTCCATGATTATTCCATTACTGGGACTTATATCACACCCTTTTCTTATGCATGTCGTCAGGTTATCCCATGAAATGCTAAGTACGAGGGAATGTAGTGGTCATGAAAAGGAATATTTTAATAAAGATGTTGTATTTCATGTTTTATGTTGTTGTGTAATGATCCTAATCCCTAAAGACACTAGACCTATCGATCTTATATGTTGTATCAAGTGATGTTTATGTAATAAATTATGTTTAATTGTGTAATAAAAAGTAGGGTTGTCATAAAATTGGTTTGATATGTGTCAAGAATATGGAGAGGTGGTTTCCTTTTATAGGGAAGGGAAAGGACAAACTATACATTTTTTTAAAAAAAGTAAGGTGTACACAAGTTTTTACCTAACAAAGTCATAGAAAACCAACAAAAAAGAATAAGGGATGTTTCATTGACTAATAATGGTCATCCAATGTGTTTTGGACAAGTTTATAGGTCACTTTGGGTCTTAATGTTATGGTTTAGTCCCTTATTAAGAATAATTTATCCTTAATCATTATAATATATTTGAATCACTTTCACCAATCTTTTTGGTCAGAAACTCAGTAATCCTTATTAGAAATTAAAAAAAATTCTAATTCCAAATATGGATTCAATTTTCCAAAATTATATTCACATAGATGACAGAAATTAATTGAAAAATAACCCCACTAACGTGATGATACTCCAGGATTTTAAAGTAAAAATGATCAAAAGGTTTTTATCATGGAATATTCAATTTCAAATTAAAATTGATTCCAATGCCCAAAGTAATGTTTGTTGATAAAAATATGATTTAATTAGACTTTGAAACCAACTAAAATATAATTTAAATTTATAAATAAATTAGTTGAAAGAGCAGTTTTGATTTAAAATCCAGTATTTTTTACTATTCATCCAAAAATGAAGTTTCTCATAAAAATCCCACAAATTTACCCAAATATAATTTTGACATTATAAATTCAAAAATTAAGTTTAATTTATAAAATTAAATTTATAAATGTTTCATAAATTAATTTTATTATTTTGTATATAAGTACTACAAAATGAGTTCATTTAAGAAAATATTATTTTATAACATATATAGACATCAAAAAAATTTATATATTTCATTATTAATATGTTTTATTTATATAAAACCATTATAATAAATATTTGAAAATTATTCATTAATATTCATATAACTAATTTTAACAACTAGGTTATAATTATCTTATTTAACTAATTATAATAAAAAATGATTTTTCATAGAAACATTTCTATTGCATGTAATGTATTCCAAATCAATGTTGTGGGTTACGAGTGCCAAGTCAATGACATGTGAAAGGAATTTTTGACTTAGATCAATATATGAAATAAATTAAAATTTAATTCATTCTACAAAAAAGGTCTATAAAAACACAGGGTGATATATACACATTCGATACATACATGTTTATCATATTCTGAATTATTTTTCCTTCTGCAAAAACAATATTTTTTATTTATACTATTGTAGGATTCTTAATATTTTCTCAATTGAAAGACCAGAGATTCTTTTTTTATAGTGTTTGTTAAAAATTATTTATATATTTATCTGAATATCTCATCATTAGTTAGTTACTTATGAAACTATTTTTTGAACCTTCATTCAATAATCAATTATCTATCTGTTGGACAATAAAATTATCAAATTAATTTGTGGTAATTAAGGATTCCAATAAAAGAACATGATATATTTTAATGTGTCAACAGACAACACTTATTTGAAGATTTCCTTAGAAAAAAGGATCTCTTTAGTGATAATCATCAAGCTTACAGAGAGAGTGTAGGTGGAGTGGAATAGGGGATCATTATGCCCAAAAAACTATAAAAATATGTTGTGTTCTAATATTATTTATATTCTTGTGCTCAATCTGTTTGGAGAAAAAAATACTATATTTCCTTCATTATCCCATAGGTGGGAAAGTTTTATTTTATCAATGTGTTTTTAAAAGTGCATAATTAATCCCCTATAATGTCTTTGAGGTTATTATGACTAATAATTTATATATAGGGAGTGGTTTTTTAAAATTTAGTTAATCTCTAATAAGATAAATTTAAACTTCTATACATAGAAAATATTTCTATGGGTGAAGTCAAATAAGTTATGTCAATAATCCTATAACCACATTTAAAAGGAGAAAATTGTGGATGTTGGAAAGAAATAATGAGTTTCTATTTGATGAATATTGGTTTCATAGTTTATATAAATGTTTTCAAACCTTATGAAATTCCCACCAATCCCAAAACGTGGGATTATTCAAAAGAAGCAAAATGTGTTGTAAACTCAAAATATATGAATTCTATGATATGAAAACATGATATTTATTAATTCAATCATGTATCACAATGTCCTACTACCAATTATGTAACAATTATTCCCCAATCATAACAAATATATTTCTCCTTAGCATGGCCATAAAGTCTTAACTATAAGGACACGGCCATAAAACATACATAATCTTGAATTAAGATAATAATTCACATTTAGGATCTTTTCAGGTTTAGAGTTTTAGTGAATTATGACATAACTATTACATCTCAAAAGATTATAAAGTATTCACTTTTACTGAGTTTCCATTTTTTCATAAGATAAAAACTCTTGAAAAAAAGAGTCATGTCCAGTTCCATGTTTTTTACAGCATGTCTTTTCCTTGATCCCGTCCTTGACCCTATTCCCCATTATGTCCTCTAAAAAACATTTCAAAAAACATAAGATGGGCAAAAAAAGCTCAGTAAGGGATACACAAAGAAGGAAAACTGTTAGTTGTTCAGAACAAAAATTAAACCATGAATAATTTAACATAAGTAATAATTTTCACCTTTATGAATTAGAAAATACTCTTCACTGAATAAAAGATCACTACTTACCCTTTTGAAACCAAAATATTACCATAAAATGCAAATAAAGAATAGATAACATACAAAGGTAACTTGGGACATAAACATACTTAAATGGAATAACTATACGGTCGACTTCCACACATATCACTAAATGGAATAGCCATACAGATGACATCCATACCCAATGCTTTGGAGGTTATAATGTAACCACATGTCCTAGTTTAGCATGGCACCACCCATCATTTGGTTTATCACGTGACCACCCGTCAAATGTCCAAGTACCATTATAAAATAATAACACATAAAACAAATATAATGGAAAGAAAACATTTCCACATTTCATTCAAAATATATCACTTAAATATATGGACATAAAAAATACATTATCAAAACCATTTTCAATAATAAAATACATAAAAGATTATACGGTATTTCTTTTCCTTAAAAAACATTTTGTCTTGTTAAGGAATCCAAAGAACAAATAATACTCGCAGCAGCGTAAAGGTCGTTGTCACTGGTTATGTTAAAAGAAACATTCCTTTTTTTCATTTAGTACAACACTTCGTAGAAAAATATTCCTTTTAAAAAATCAAGGGTGTTTATACAGTGTATAAAAGAAGATTGTGTATTAAAACAAAATATGCCTCAATGAAAGGAGATTGAGACGAAGTCCCTTACATCATGTCCAACTTGACTTGATAATTCTTTAATATCTTGATTAATAAACTAATGTTAATTTATACTTGCTTAAAAACCTTTTTCAAGTTTATTATTCCTTTTATATCATTTATTATTATGTTATAAAAATTATGTAATCATTTAAGTTAATAATGTTCGTTTTGTCGATATTTGGTACTAGAGTCACAAATGAACACCATATAGTTACACATTGTTCACGTGGTCAAAAGTTAATTATTTAAATAATGATATTCTTGATTTATATATCATATATATCTTATATATCCACTATATACATGTATTTATAATAGTACATAACATTTGGAGGTTAGAAATGAAATGCACCTTTCATGGAGACGGTAAGTCGTACGTACGCATGAACGCTACATGCATTTCTATTTCTTATTTTAATGGAATTTAAAAATAATGATACATTGGAATATTATAAATAAAAGTATAATATCCTATATAATACCATTAACAATATACTTTATACATCCCATATATGGCATTAACGAGTCATATCACATTGAGAGGGCGGTAGCCCGCACTTCCTCAAATAAAATTATCACGTTTACCCATAATGGAAACCATAAAGGTATGATATAAATGGAAAATAAAAAAGAATAAAGAAAAAAATATATAATATATATCATGTATAAATATTGTTCCATCATAATGGCAACCATGAGAAGCGGTAGTAGGTAATTGAACAATAATCGTTTTGTGAGGCGTTAGTTTTCCATCCATAGAAACATTATGTTCTTCACCCATTAGATGGAGATGTGTGTAATTGTAGTTCAAATACTTCTCATAACAACATCCTAATATATTTAGGATACTGGTGTTGCTATAAAAGATAGGAATAAAAAGAGTTTAGGGGTTGGAGAAGTAAAATAAAAGAAAAGAAGTTAAGAGAAATCATTACCTTTTATTTGGGTAACTTCCTTTGGTTTGAACCAAAAGGACTTCTGGAAGTGCCTTCGTCCTAAGGTAAGGCTTATAAGAGGAGTAGAGGGATGTAAGGAGATTAATTGGTCCAAGGGTGGACAAGAAAAATTCTTGAGAGGTGTGAGTAATTAGTTATAAGTGAGGGCATTTTATAAGGGGGGGAGGGGATCTTTAGAAAAGTTTGATAATATTATATTATTATATAATGATATTCAGTTTCTAAAGGACCAAAAATCATTAGAGTCGAAGATAGAAAGACTCATGGTCAAAATATAATCATTCAATAATAATTGGAAATGTTTTTTATAATATTTTAATCATTATAATCTTATTTATTTAAATCATTTATTATTGGGGTAGATACTGCATCATTATTGTGTCATAAATAATTTAATATATTAGATGTCTAAAAATTATAAAACAAATACTACCATGTAGGAAATATTTTTATATTTCTAAATAATATTTATAGTTTTAAATTTGACTAATATAACACCATATAAAAATTAATTTACTAAAATATTTTTGTTTTTGTCATTTTTGCCTTTACATTAAATTAATTAATCTAAAGTGTCATTATCATTAATAAGTGGCTCCATGGGGTCCCAAAATAAACCCAAGGATGTCCATGGTCGGACATTACTTATCCAATATGGGTAGGACAAGTGTTGAGGTAATTTTGAATTATTATAATAATCTTTTTACCTTGAATTACCCTATATACCTTTAACTGCGGTAAATAAAAGTCAAAAGTTACTATTTACCAAAAATTATTTTCATCTTATTGAACCAAATTTTACTTACTAATAACAACCATATATGTAGGATTTTAGAAATTAAATTCACAGAAGCGGTATAATTTCATTTAAATGAAAAAGTCAGTTTTTTTTAACTACTACTAAGTGGTTTCACTACTCATCGAAAAATTATGTTTTTCAGAAAAATACCAAAAATTATGCCTAATATATATTTGATATTATGAATTAAAAAATGATGTATATTTTGATAAATTCAAAACATATAATTGGAATTAATTAATTTAAAATTAATTCTCATTTTTAAAACAAATAGCTTGTTTTTAAGAAACAATAACTATCAAAATATTGACACTTGTTTATGTCCACTTTCAATGTAAAATTAATTACAACGAACAAAAATGGATCAAATTGTAAAAATATATTCTAATTACACTTTAATACCAATTAAAAAGATAATCTAACCATTTAATTAAATTAGATTAAACTTCTGTTTGAAATTAAAATACAATTTGTTACTATTCATTAAAAAAAAGTACTTTATTAGAAAAAATTCCAAAAAATTAGAAAATGTAAATTTTTATGTTTCCATTCTAAAGATTGTTTTTTCACGGTCAAATATAATTTATTAAAGTGACTAAAACTATATTTTTAGAGGGTTCTCCATTAAAAGGCTGTAAATCGTCCTTTTAATGTAAATTATGCTTAAAATTAGATTCATTCATATTTTAAGACGCTAACTTTTATTGGATAAATGTAAATACATTAAACAAACATGTATAATCATTTTGTAGTTAGTATTTTTCATTCCCACCAATACAACGAGTAGTAGTTAACTACCATTTAAAATAATAATATTATATTATTATTGTGTAACGTAAGATTTCAAAGAAACTTGTTGTTGCGTATCAAGTACACTATCAAATATAGAAACACTTTTAAAGTAAAATTAATATTTAATTCACAAATATTAATAAATATGAAAATATATTATTATTCATTTACCTAGGAGTTCATATCCTTCCCCCATTTTGTAAATTGCGTCCTTGCAATTTTTATTAACATATCAAAATAAGTGGGGGTATTTATCCCTCATAGAATTTTCATATTCCCACATGGCCTCTTCAACCATATTGTTTTTCAAAAAAACCTTTACCTGGTGAATTACCTTATTCCACAACACTTGCTCTCATTGGTCAAGAATCTGTACTGGTAGTTCTTCATAAGAGAGATTCTCTTCCAACTGAACTACCACTCGGCTCAAAACATGACATGGATCTGGCATATACTTTCTCAACATCAAAACATGAAAAACATTGTGTACCTAGGATAAACTTGAAGGTAAAGCCACTCTGTACACAACTGATCCAACTTTCTCAAGGATTTCATAAGGTCCAATGAACCTTGGACTCAAATTTACCTTCTAATCAAAATGCATCACACTTTTACATGGAGATACTTTGAGAAAGACATGATCACCTACCTCAAAATGAATATCCTTCCTCCGGTTATCCGCAAAACGTTTCTGTCTGCTCTAATCTGTTCTCATGTTCTTCTGAATCAACTGAACTTTATCTGCCATCTCTTCTACCAATTCTGGTCCCATCAGCTTCCTTTCACCTAATTCATCCCAAAAAGATGGAGTTTGACAATGCTTTCCATATAATGCCTCAAATAGATCCATCTATATACTTGAATGAAAACTTTTATTATAAGAAAATTCAATCAAATAAATATGTTGGTCCAAACATCCCTAGTAATCTAGTGAACAAGCACGTATCATATCCTCCATGGTCTGAATTTTTCATTCTGACTGTCCATCTGATTGAGGATGAAATGTTGTAATAAATTTAATTCAGTACCCAACAACTTCTGAAGGCTTTCCCAAAAGATATAAGTAAATCTGGGATCACGATCAGATACAATGGAGAGGGGAACATCATGCAACCGGACTATTTCTTTAACATACAATCAAGCAATTTGACCTAGAGACAAAGTATCTCTATTGCGAGGAAATTAGTAGATTTAGTCAATCGATCAACTATAACTCAGATTTCATTATTACCTAGAGATTTATTCGGTAATCCCACAACAAAGTCGATGAATATATTTTCCCATTTCCACTCTAGCACCGGTAAAGGATGAAGAATCCCTTTTCGTAACTACCTCACTACTCTAAAATGCTGACAAGTCAAACACTTCACAGTAAAATCAACAATATCTCTATTCATTTTATCCCACCAGTAATACTCTCGAAGATCTTTGTACATCTTATTACTACCAGGATGAACTAAAAATGGAGAACTATGAGCTTCACATAACAACTCATTCTTCAACATTGAATCAAATGGCACACACAATCTCTTCCTAAACCTCAAAACACAATCATTATCAACGTTAAAATCATGAAACATACCCTTCTGAACCAACTCTACCTTTTTCTGCAACTCACTGTCTTCCTTCTGCGCTAGCATTATTCTATCTGATAGAGATGATTTCACTAACACCTGATACAAAATAGAAGAATTTTCGGCACCAACAGCTTCTATTCCAAAGTTTATCAAATCAAAAACAAAACGATCTTGTTCCAAATGTAACATGATAAATGAATCATTAATTTTTCAAATCAAAGCATCAGCCACTTTATTTGCTTTTCTCATATGGTAATGGATCGTGCAATCATAATCCTTGATTAATTATAGCCATCACCTCTATCTCAATTTCAATTATTTTTGAGTGAATATATACTTTAAACTATTTTGATAAGTATATATTTCACATTTTACTCCATACAAATGATACCTCCAAATTTTTAAAGTAAAAACAATAGATTCTTATTCCAAATCATGTGTAGGGTAATTTAACTCATGTGGTTTCAACTGACGTAATGCACAAAAAACCACCTGATCATTCTATATTATGACACAACCAAGTCCTTTCAATGAATCATCACTGTAGATAACAAACTCATAATTTCTGGATGGGAGTTCCAAAACTGGGTCATTAACCAATCTCCCTTTCAATTCTTGAAAACAATCGTCACATTAGTTTGTCTTAATGAACTTAACACATTTTCGAGTTAACTTAGTCATTGGACTAGATAACTGTGAAATCTTCTCAATGAACCGTCCATAATAACCTGCCAAACCAAGAAAACTATGGATCTCAGTTATATTTGTGGGTCTTGGCCATTCTTCAAAAACATTTGTTTTAGAAGGATCAACAGTTATGACATTTTTTTTAACAATGTTACCAAGGAAATAAATTTTTTGTAACCAAAACTCACACTTTCTAAATTCCCCATAATGTTTCTTTTCTTTTAAGGTTTCCTTGATGACCCTTATGTGACTTTCATGCTCGTCATTACTTTTATAATAAACCAAAATATCATCAATGAACACAATGACAAACTTATCCAAGAACTCAGGTAAAATTCTATTTATAAGATCCATGAATATAGTAGGTGAATTTTTTAACCCAAAAGTAATAACTACAAATTAATTATAACCATATCTAGTACGATACATGGTCTTTATAATATCTTCTTCCTTTACTTTCAACTGATGGTACCACAATCTCAAGTCAATCTTCGAAAAATACTGAGCTCCCTAGATCTAATTAAACAAATCATTGATACGAGTCAAAGGATACTTGTTATTAATAATGATGTTATTAAATTCTCTATAATCAATGAAATGTATCGTTGAATCATCATTATTTTTAACAAACAATACCGGAGAACCCTATGGTCATGTGCTAGGTCGAATGAAACCTTTATCTAATAACTCTTGCAATTTCTTATTTAACTCTAAAAGTTCAATTTGAGCAATTCAATAAGGGGTTTTTGAAATTGGATTAGCATCGAGAACTAAGTCAATAGTAAATTCAACTTCCTGATTATGTATAATATGAGGAAACTCATCTGGAAAGACATCAAGATATACATTTACCACTGGAATATATTTAATATGAACAGTTCCTTTATTTTCAACAATATGTGCAAGGTAACATTTATTTCCATATTTTATTAGTTTCTCAGCATCCTGATATGTTATCAAAAATGAGGATTCATTCTGGTACAAAAACTGAAAATCATTCTGAAATGAAACCTCTTTAGCACTGCAGTCAATCTTATCATGATAAACAGATTGCCAATCCATTCCCAAAAATAACATAAAACACTACTAGAGGCAAAACAATAAGGTTTGTAGGTAGATTCTTCATGCACACAAGGACATGAAGGTTCTTATGTGTTATTTTTGTCTCAACATTTCCTCCAGGTGTTTTTACCCAAAGTTCTATTTTCATATCTAGAGAGGGATTTCCCAATTTACTAGAAAACATCTCATAAATTAAAGAGTGTGTATACCCTGAATCAAACAACACATTGGCATAATCTGAACAAACAAACAGTGTGCCTGATACTACTTCATTTGATGGCCCAACATCTGCTGAAGTAGTTGAAATTTATTTCACCACCCCTTTCTTCTTTTAGTCTAGCTATTTTCCCTTAGTTATGTTCTTTGATGGACACTCATTTGCATAATGTCCCATTTCATTACACTTAAAACATCTTACACATGACTTTTCATTGCTTGCTTGATCATCTTTCTTATAGTTACGAGCAATATGACTAGACATACCACACTAGAAGAACATTATAGACTTTGATAAACATTCTCTAGGATGCTTTTTACCACACTTCTCACAAGTTGGATATTTAATTTTCTTACCTCCACGCTTCTTTGTTGAATTATTTCCCTTTTCTTTCAAACTGGACCACTTATTCTATTGTTTTTTAAATAACACCTGATCATCTACAAAATCAATTTCCACCTTCTCCACACATCGAACAAGTTTTTCATAACTTTTTAACTCATGAGGGGCTAATTCATTTTGATATCATGGCTTCAGTCCTGAGTAAAATCTATTTATCTTATTATCAAGATCTTGGATAAAATTTGGAGCATACCTTGCCAGTCAAGTAAACTTTTCTTCATAATTATCCAATGATTCATCCTATTGCCTCAATTCTAGGAATTGTTTTTCTATCATAAGATAAACCACCATAGGAAAATATTTCTCAAGAAACATACCTTTGAATTCATCCCAATCAAGAGCATTAATATCCTCATTATCCCTGATATTTTTCACCATCGACCACCATTGATCAGCTTCACCTTCAAAATGGTAAATTGAAAGACTAACCTTTTGATGTTCTTGAACACCCCATAACATTGAAAATATTTTCCAGTGCATTAATCCACCCTTCCACTACACATGATCAGATGATCCTATGAATGGTGGGGTATGTTGCCACATTAAATTCTCCACTACTGACATGTTCCTCTGTGGTTGATCTGGCTGATCTTGTGCATGGATCCCACCACCATTTATAGCCTGATTCAATTGTGCCATCACTACAACAAATTGTTCAGTTCCGATTTTGACCATCTTAGGTTGCTGATTTGGAAGGTTGTCTTCCTCCTAATGTCATCCCAACATAGCTACCTGATTTCCTCTGCGAAAAACCATTCTAAACATAGAAATATCATAGGAAAAGAAACATGGTAATCTGTAAATGATATATCATTTCAATATGACCAAAAATTAATTTATGGACATTTATTTAACAATACCATAACTCCTGAAGTTATCTATACCATCATCTGATACCAACTAATAGGACCCAGCCTTAAAACATACATAATCATGAATTAAGTTAATAATTCACATTAAGGATCTTTTCAGGTTTATAGTTGTAGAGAATTAGGACATAACTATTACATCTAAAAAGATTACAAAGTAGACACTTGTACTCAGTTTCCATTTTTTCATAAAATAAAAACTCTTGAAAAAAAGAGTCATGTGTAGTTCCATATTTTATATAGCATGAATTTTCCTTGATCCCATCCTTGATGCTATTCCACATTATTTCCTATGATAAACATTTAAAAAACCTTGGGATGAGCATAAAAAGCTCAATAAGGGATACACAAAGAAGGAAAACTGTTTGTTTTTCAAAACAACAAGTAAACCATGAATACTTTAACATAATTAATAATTTTCACCTTTATGATGTAGTAAATACTCTTCACTGAATAAAAGATCACTACTTAACCTTTTGTAACCAAAACATTATCATAAAATCTATACAAAGAACACATAACATATAAAGGTAACTTGGGACATAAACTTACTTAAGTGGAATAACCATACGATCGACTTCCACACATATCACTAGATGGAATATCCATACAACTTACTTCCATACCCAATGCATTGGATTTTATAACGTAACCAACCATCCATGTTTATCATGGAACCACCCATCATTTGGTTTATCACGTAACTACCTGTCAAATGTCAATGTACCATTATAAAATCATAATACAGAAAACAAATATTAAGAAAAGAAAACATTTCCACATTTCAATCACAATATATCACTTAAATATATTGACATAACAAATTCATTATCAAAACATTTTCAATACCAAAATACATAAAAGGGAATATGGTATTTATTTTCCTTAAAAAACATTATGTCTTGTTAAGGAAATCAAAGAACAAATAATACTCGCAGCGGAGGAAAGGTCATTGTCAAACCTTATGTTAAAACAAACATTCATTTTTTTCATTTAGTAAAACACTTAGTAGAAAAATATTCCCTTTGAAAGGTCATCGGTGTTTATACAGCATAAAAAATAAGGTCGTGTATTAAAAAAATGACTCAATGAAAGGAGATTGAGACGAAGTCCCTTACTTCATGTTTGACTTGACTCGATCATTCTTTAATATCCTAAATAATAAACTAAAGTTAATTTCTACTTTCTTAAGAACTTTTTGAAGTTTATTATTCCTTTTATATCACTTATTACCTTGTAATAAACATTATGTAATCTTTTATGTTAATAACATTCGTTTTGTCGATATTTGGTACTTAAGTCACAAATGAACACCATATAGTTACAAGTTGTTCACATGGTCAAAATTTAATTATATACATAATGTTATTCATGATTTAGATATCATATATATCTAGTATATACATGTATTTATAATAGTACATGAAATTTTATTGTAAGAAATGAAATGCACCATTTATGGAGATGGAAAGCCATACGTACGCATGAACGCTACTTTCATTTCTATTTCTTATTTTAATGGAATTAAAACACTATGATACATAGTTATATTATAATTCAAGTATAATATCATATATAATACCATTAAATCTATCATTTATATGTCCCACATATGGCATTAACGAGTCATATCACTTTGAGGGGGTGGTAGTCCGCACTTCCACAAATGAAATTATCGTGTTTACCCATAATGGAAACCATAAAGGTATGATATAAATGAAAACTATAGAAGAATAAAGAAAACATAAACATAAGATATATCATATATAAATACAGTTCTATCATAATGGGCTCCATGATAGGTGGTAGGAGGTAATTTAACAATCATCGTTTCGTGAGGCGTTAGTTTTCCATCCACAGAAACATTGTGTTTTTCACCAATTAGATGGAGGTGTGTGTAAGTGCAGTTCTAATCCTTATCGTAAAAACACCCTAGTATATTAAGGATACTGGTGTTTCTATAAAATAAAGAAATAAAAATATTTTAGGGTTTGGATATGTAAAATAAAAGAAAAAAAGTTAAGAGAAATCGTTAGCTTTTATTTTGGTAACTTCCTCTGGTTTGAACTAAAAGGACTTCTTGAAGTGCCTTCTGCCAAAGTTAAGGCTTTTAAGAGGAGGAGAGAGATGTAGAGAGCTTAATTGGGCAGATTTTGGATGATCTAGGAGGCTTCAGTGGTTTTAGGAATTGTTTATAATTGAGTTATTTTTATAAGGGGGAGGAGGGGCTCTTTGGGAAAGTGTGATAATATTATTTTATTATATAATGATATTCGGTTTCTAAAGGTCCAAAAATACTTATAGTCAAAGATATGATGACAAGTGGTAGAAATAAAGTCATCTAATAGGAATTGTATGTGTTTTGGATAATATTTTAATCATTATAATCATATTTATTTAAATCATTTATTAATGAGGTAAATACTGTATCATTATTGTGACATAAATAATTTATTAGATGTCTAAAAATTATAAAAAAAACTGCTATAATGTAGGAAATCATTTTAGATTTATAAACAATATTTATAGTCATAAATATAAATTATATAACACTATATAAAAATTAATTTACTAAATGATTTTTTTATGTCATTTTTACATTTATATTAAATTAATTAATCTAAAGTGTCATTATCATTCATAAGTGGCTTCATGGGGTCCCAAAATCGACACAATGATGCCCATGGTCATCCATTACTCATCAAATATGGTTAGTAAAAGTGTTAATGTAATTTTAAATTATTATAATATTCTTTTTACCTTGATTTACCTTATTTACCTTTAACCGTGGTAAATAAAATTCAAAAGTTACTATTCACCAAAAAATTATTTTCTTCTTATTGAACCACATTTTACTAACTAATAACAACCATGTACATCAGATTTTCAAAATTCAATTCACAGAAGCTGTAAAATTTCATTTAAATGAAAAAGTCAGTTTTTTAACTACTACTAAGTGGTTTCGCTATTCATCTGAAATTGATGTTTTTCATAAAAATACCAAAAATTCAGCCTAAGATACATTTGATATTCCAAATTCAAAAATAATGTTTATTTTTCTAAATTCAAAACATAAAAGTGGAATTAATTAATTTAAAATTAATTTTCGTTGTTAAATCAAATAGTGTGTTTTTAAGAAACAATAACTTTCAAAATATTGACACTTGTTTATGTCCACTTTCATAGTGAAATTAATTCTAACGACCAACATTGGATTAAATGGTAAAAATATATTCTAATTACACTTTAAGAAAAATTATAATGATAATATAACCATATAAATAAATTAGATTAAAATATATTTTTGAATTAAAAAACAATATTTTCACTATTCATTAAAAAATGAACATTATCCAAAAAATTCAAAAAAATTACAAAGTAAATTTTGATATTCCCATTATAAATATGGATTTTACTTGGTCAAAAATAATATATTAAAGTGACAAAAACTATATTTAAAGATGGTTCTCCATTAAAAGGTGGTCAATCGACCTTTTAATGTAAATTATGCTTAAAATTAGATTCATTTACATTTTAAGCCTCTATCTTTTATTAGATAAATGTAAATAAATTTAACAAACATGTATAATAATATTGTAGTGTGTTTTTTTCATTCCCGCCAATACAATGTATATAAGTTAACTAGAATTTAAAATAATAATATTATATTATTAGTGTGCGATGTAATATTTCAAAGAAACCTTTTGTTACGTATCTGGTAGGCTATCAAACATAGCAACCATTTTAAAGTAAAATTAATACTTAATTCATAAATATTAATAAATATGAAAATTATTATTCTTTATTTACCTAGGATGTTACATTAGCTCCCCAGGAACCACCAATTTCCCCAAAGACATGTAGTCCCCAATTAGGACCCAACCACATGACTAAACGAATCATCAATCTATTGAATATCTCCATATGATAACACATATTCTTTCCAGTATGTTTTGTCCTTACACTCACACACCATATGAAAATTCTGAAGTGGTATATCATCCTAACTTCTATTCCTAGCCAATAACGCTTAACTAGGGTGTTATAATCAAGTAGGATCCTGAAAAAATAGTTCATATCATTTACACGAGTCATATCATTTATAATTTTTAACCCTTTAACATTTTTGGGTGATACATCCCCCCCCCCCCACACACACACACCTTAGAGCAGAACTTCTTCATTATGGAATGTATATATCAACCTATGCAGTTCCACCTCGCTTCCAACGAGGTTTCTACTTTGATACCTTCAAAATAATTAGGCCTCACTGATAGCACATACACCCCACCTTAACATGGTTATCAGGTTCTTTTCCCTAGACACCACCTGTTACCTCACAAACATGTTTCCCCTATGGGGGCCCACCAACAAGCCAAAATATATCATCATACCAATGAATGTACCTATATGATAATACATGTTCTTTCTAGGGTGTTTTTCCATCACTCGTAAACACCCAGGGGAAGCTTCCTAGGAGATCACCCATCCTAACCACAACTCTTAAACAAGAACACTTATCTAGGTAATTCTATTCAGGCAGGCTCCTCAGAATAATTGTGAATCATGTTGACATGAGTCATATCATTTATCCTTTTAACATTTTAACATTTTGGGGCTTACATATGATATTTGGTACATAAATTTAGTTTACTAAGAAGGAAATAATAATTCCATACTATAAATGTATAACATAAAAAAATTATAATTTGTAACCTTCAATATTTATTGTGGTGAAATAATTTTACAAATTAATGGATGATTTCCCAAAATATAAAATGTTGTTTCTTCCCTAGAATCACTAATTTATATGAAATATCAAGCCCTAAATGTTCTTATCTATTTATCCTCTAATTGGAATGGGTTTTCTATTTCCATCAGATAGTCCACTCCTGTCAAAAATCTGTCAATGAAGGAATTAATTGGAGCCTTAAGGATATATGAAGATGAAAGGAAATATGAATCAGAATATCATTTAATATTAAAAAGGGAGACCATTTCTCTCCATGTTATTACATAAAAATAAATAAAAAAATACAATGAGTATGTTTTATCTGTAAATAATTCAAGTTGTTAAGATTCTGGAATATAATTAGATCATCTATACAGAAGAATTAGTATGTTCTCCAAAAGGAGATAGTATTCAATAAGTTTTATTAATTATTTCACATAAAATTATCACAGAATAAAAGATGTTAAGTGATATAAATGTATGAAAATCGGGAGCATCATACATGTTGTTTGAAACTAAAATTGAAAAATCTAAAAATAGAAAAGAAATAAAATAATTAATAAATAAAATCTAATTATGATCATAATGTTAAAAAATACTACAAAGGAAATATTGAGTGTTTATAAGGAATCTTGAAGCTCTTCTAAATCTGATTCAGAGAAAGGTCCATCAAATCTGAAAGGTAAAGAGTATTTTATGGCTAAGGAAGAAGATGTAAAATCTTATTGTTCATCTACTTCTGATTCTAATTATTGTTCTAATAGTAAATTAGATACATAATAATCTATTATTGTGAATAAATATAAACCCCTGGTAAAAAATAACAAATCCTTATGGAATAGTAATAATGTGGTTTTTTGTGAAAAATATGCTATGTTAAAATAACACATAGAATTAATATAATAACTAAGAAAATATATTTAAAATTATTTTATAAATGATACATCAATTAAAGAGATGTTAGAGGAAGTATATTTATTTATGATTTTAGATAGTATATTAAATAATAGAGAATAATACTTGAAAAAATTCTTTGAAATAATGTTTATAAAAAATAAAAATATGTTATTTTAAGAAATAGGGAAAATACAAAGATGTATAAAAATTAGTTTAGGCTAAGTTCAAGAAATAAAAACATGTCCAATGTTACCTTATTTTATTATGAAATTAATGTCATTATGATAATTATTATTGTGTGATGAATCTCCAGATTAGTAGTGTAAAAAGATCTTAATGTCTAGAATCATATCAAATTTTATATCTGTAATTTATAAAAAAATTAAATATGTCTCATTTACCATATACTTACTATCAGCACAACTGGACACATGTGAATTTGGGTGAAAAAAGTAAGTATTTTTTATGTTTGGTAAAACCCCATAGGAACATAAGTGATATATTGTATATGGATAGTAGCTTCATAAGGTAAATGAGTGGAGACTTTTAAAAATTCCGTACTCTATCAAAAGTAGATAGAGACATGGTTAACTTTAGAGAAAATTATATATATAAAATATTTAGATTTTCATTAGTGGGAGATACATGATCAGTCCTGATCAACCAATTTCTCTATGTCCAAGGGCTGAAGCATAATATGGTAATTATTTCATAACTCTGTAATGATGTATTTTTAATAGATTTTTCTAAAAAATATTTTTCTGGTTTTAAATAAAAAATGAATAAATTTACAACACCTATAACCCATAATTTTATAATTTAGACCACAGTTTCTTATGTGAACAAAAGGATAATTGTATAACTACTGAAATAAATAAATCCTTTATATGGAATAAGTGAATCGGATTTTGTAATACATTTTTCCTATCTATGTTGTCTAATAAATATTTAGATTTAGATCATCCTAGTCTTTTGTTTGATTAGAATAGACATTGTAATGCATTCCTAATAGGAAAGAAACATAAGTCATCATTTAATCCTATTAACAAGGTTTTTACATACAATCTTTTAAAACATATCTATATGGATTTGGATGGACTATAAATAGTTTCAATATTGTCTTTTAGAATAATAGACCAATTTATCATAAATGACCTATTCCCCCTTCTCTTCGGGATCTCCCCTTCTCGCTCTTGGCTCTGCTAGGGTTTCTTTGTAAAACACCCTGTTGTGGGGTCAGTGGTGTCTTTACCACAATTTCCTCCATTTCATTCCCTCTTTTCACCTTTTGCATAATTTTTCATTCTTTGCAATCATAATGGTGGTGTGTCTCTATTAGTGTAAGTCTCTTAGGTGGTTTTGTTAGTCTGACAACGGTGTCATCGTGGAAGCCCTATCTACTTCTGACCTTCTTTGACCTCGTCTTCTACCAATCCTCTCCAGGCCAGATCTGGATCGATGGTAAGCTATGGTTTTGGGATATTCTTTTGTGTTCAACGGTTTTTCAGGTGCCTTTATGTTGTCCTGCTCTTGTATTTTACTTTGGTTTCATTCTCTCTATAGTGCTATCATCTAGAGCCATCGGTCATTTTTATCCCTGCCCTGACCTCATGTACCTCTTCTCCTCTTTTAATTAGATCTAGAGTGGTGCTTCTACAATGGTTTTGAGAGGTGGTTTTGGTGGCCGATGGTTTACCTCGTGCGGCCTGTCTCAGTTTGAATCTTTATTGATTTGGATTTTCGGATCTCTTCCTCTTGTTTTCACTAAAGTTTTTTTACTTCTATTGTGGTGGTTATGTTTTTTTGGTGGCATTGTCGATACTTGATAGTCTCCAGATACTAGGGTGGGGTTCAGATGGTAAGTATGATAATAGTTCTTCGACGGAGATCCTTATAGTGGTTTTTCTGGTCAAGATGGTATTGTCATTTTATGTTTCTGGATTATGTTCTATTTCTAGTGTGGTGACAGAGGTCGGCATCAACAGTCAACAAGGTTGAAGTAACGAAGACCTATTGGGATGACCACTAGAGACATCGTTTCATCAGGGATGGATAAAAATGATGGAGTAGTTTTTTAGAAAATGATGATGGTGGATGGATGATGACATAACTGGCTGAAGCAGGTACCTCGTGGTTTGAGGCCACCTTGGGGTTAGAATTTTTCTTTTGAAATTCATTTTTCTTATATGTTTTTGGGTCCTTGATTCTGCCACATGTATTCACTTACTGATTTACCTTACATGGAACATTCCTAAAATCAAATAAAAATATAAATTTTAGCCTCAATATTTACTTTTAGATTCTATGTTATTGTTTTTTCAGATGATTTTTTTAAATTTACCAGGGATTCATTTCTAAAATTTAAAAGTGAAACTTTCTGATTGTTTGTGATTTTTTATAAATTTCTTTATAATAAAAATTATATCAAATTAATTTCATTATTTAGTGATCATGGAGGATATTTTGAGAATAATGAATTCAATTTTTTCTCCTAGACTTGGAATTTATAAATATTTTCTCTTCTCCAAGAACTTATTAGTTGAATGGAATTATAAAAATAAGAAATAGGAATATTCAATAAAAGGAATAAACAATGATATGTGAAAATAGTATTCCAAACCATTTTAATATAGATACTATAAGTAAAACCTTCCAAATCATGAATAGTGTTTTAATTTTACCCTTTCTTAAAAATAAACCATATGAGTTATATAATAACAAAAAAAACCTAGATTTGGATAGTTTAATGATTTTTGATTCAAGGTGTATTTTCTAAATACTAAAGGAAACAATAGTAAGTGTGATCCAAAGGATAAGAAAGGAATGTTTCTTGTATATTATACTACATATAAGTATATTAGAGTTTTCAAGAAAAATTCATAGATATTTTAAGAATCTATTCATGTGAATTTTGATGAAAGTAATCCTTCTTGTCACAAAAAAAATTCCAACAGATTATGTTACAAATACATTGAACTTGAGACTTGAATCTTATAAATATCATAGAGCGTTTAACAAAAAATCATGGATATTCGAAGAATCTAGTCATGTGAATTTTGATTAATGTAATCCTTGTGATAATAAATAGAGTCAAATAGATAAAGGTAATAATACATTAAACATTGTGAGACATGAATCTTATAAATATGTTTTTGAAAAAAAATTAGAATGTGATATAAATCATTCTTGTTCTTGAATAACATGAAATTGGTAAACCTGAAAATTTACTACTGAAAAAACTAAGAACTCTAATGGAATATACTTTAGAAATTATTATTAGATAACAAGATATAGTTTTTATGAATTTAAGGAATGTAGGAAATATAAATGATCTCCCTTCTTTTCTATCCCACTTTGATCCTAAATCTTTATAAGAATACATAGAATATGGGAGTAGGATTATATTTATATAAGAATAACTAAATCAATTTAGGAGAAATAATATTTGGTAATTTGTTGAAAAGCCCCCAAACCATAAATTTTTCTGAACTAAATATATTTTTAGGAATAATAAAGACAACTAATTTATAATTACTAATAATAAGGTAAGAATAGTTACTAAAGGATATTACTAGGAATAAGGAATAAATTATGAAGAAAAGTTTTACCTGGTTTCTTGAATATAGACTATTAGAATCTAATTATATTATACATCTCATATGAATTTTAAACAATATCATGTGGATGTAAAATCCTTATTCATATATGGTTTTTAATGAATTAAGTATATGTTTAAAAAACACACGATTTTGAAAACATAAAATCTATATTCATGTATTATTTTTTATTAAATTAAGTATATGTTTAACAAAGTCTAGATTTTGAAAACTCTAATATACCTAATTCAATTTTCAAACTTACAAAAGCACTATGTGGAATTAGTCAATCTCCAAGGGTTTGGTATGAAATATTAATTTCTTTTCTTTTAAAAAATACTTTTTCTCAATACATTTGGTAAATCATAGTATTTTTCAAATAAATTTTTGTTCTGGTATTTTATATTTATAAATCTACATATATTATGTTATTTCTGTTTCAAATAAAAAACATTATTATTATTTCATTAAAAGTATGAAAAATGAATTTTAAATGAATATGATGGGATAATTGAATTATTTATTGGTTTCCATATTTATCAAAAAACATTAGAATTGTTTTTAATTAAATAAAAAATACTATTGATTTATTAAAAAGGGATGGACATGAAAATAGTGAGCCTTATGAAACTCCCACGTGTAATAATATAATAATTTATTTGGATAAAGTTAGAACCCTAGTTGAAAACATGTTATATAGAGGTATGATAGGTTTTTTTACTATATCTTACATCTATTATGCCAAATGTTAAGTTTATTATTTCTCATTGTGTAATATTTAAAAAACGTGAAAATTCACATCTTACATATAGTAACTTAATTTATATATATTTAAAATGAACTATTTCTTAGTCCTTAATTTATCAAAAAAACATCTGATTTTAATTTAATTTCATATTCAGATGATGATTTTGGAGTGTGTATATTAGATATAAAATTAACCTCAGTTACATAAAACTTTTTATGAAGGTCTCTATTTTCATGGTCTAGTGAAGAGAAACATTTGGCTGCACTATCAATAGATCATGTATAATATATATCTATTTAAATATCTTTTATACAATTTTTGTGGATGAAACACAGTCTTATAGACATTGGACTAGACTTTAATAATTTTTATGATATAATATTAGTGTTATTAATATGTTATAAAATTGTGTGAGTTGCTCTTGGAAAAAACATATTGATATAAGGAATAATTTTCTTAAGAGATCATGTCTATAAGGGGGATATATGATTTTCATTTTTTAATGGGGAGTATCTACACATAGATATTTTCACTAAACCATTGTCTATTTTTAGTTCTCAATTTTTTTAGTGGGAGTAAGGTTTATTTAATATTACAGGTTTTTTAAAGTTTTATTTCTTTATACATTTTAATTTATTTTATTTTAATTCATTTTAATTTATATTTTGGTTGATTAATTTGTATATAAAAATGATTGTTTAAAAAATTATTCATGTATTTTTATTTTTAATATTTTATTTTCAATTTTAAAAACCATGAATGGTTACTCTTTATTTTTGGATTAAGAAACCAAAATTTTGCTAAAATAAGTCATTGTTAATACCCTTCTCTCTCAAAAAATCTATATTGGACCCTTTCATTCTCAATAATTTCTAAATATCTCTTAGACCCTAATCTCTAAACCTCAATCCTCTTGAATAATTGAAATGGTAAATACCAAGAGAACCAATGATGTGAGTCCAAGAGTATAGAAGTGAAAGTGGATATCATGTTTAGAAAATAAATTTAAACATCAGATAGTTTTTTATTTAGAATGGATCGTCTATATGAACCTATTTCTGAAAAACAAAACCTTAAAATTTCAAGGATTGAAGTTCATTTTCACTGGAGAGATCACAAAGTTCTATTTTATCAGTAAATAAAAGATTTTTACAAATATTCTCTTTTTATGTTTGGAATAAATGGATGATGAACTATATCAACCAATTTATAAAGTAATAAGAGAGGAATATAGTGTGGTTTTTCCAATTTTAATTTAATTAATAATAGATTAACTTTCTATAAAGAAGAATGAAGAAGTGGATCATACTGATGAGTAGATGGATCAATCAGATGAGAAATTAATAACTCCAATAACACATATTACTAAACTAATTATAGATCAGATAGTTTCTATTTTTACAAGAGTCTTTGTAGAGGAAAATAGAATATCAAGATGATAAAATAACATAATTTCATGAAGATATATCATCTACATTCGGTCTAGAAGTGGAAATTTGATCACTCTAATTAGCTGAAATTGGTGATCTTTCATTAATACTGGAGTAGGTTTCTCTATATTTTTTTGAGAATTTTAATGAGAAGTCTCAATCATTTTATTTGAATATGGTCCTTAAGTACAATGATATTAGGGATAATGATTTTAAATTTAATTTATAATTTCAATGTTCAAGGAAAAAATTTAAATATCTAAAGACATTATCTATTCCCAAAATAGATTTTTATTCTCTTTAGGCCCAGTATGAAAGATTGAAAAAAATTTATATCTTAAAAATATATTTTTATGAATTTAATAGGGATAACTTTTATTATATAGGATTTATTAGATATGGATAAATATAAAAATATGATTTTAGAGATTTGAATAAGTATTTGGGAATTCAATTAGAATCCATTAAATCCATTTCAAGATAAGAATGGCCCTCTATATTTAGATAAACAATATATCCAGATTTTATAACAATATTAGAATTTGTTACTATTGATTTAGTAGTAATAAATTGTATAATTCAATTTTTACAGTGTGAAAATATTCCATCTCACACTATTTTAGACAATCACAAAAATCTAATTTCTATGTTAACATCTACAGAACCTGTTGTTAGAAGTTTTGAAAGTTCGTTTGGTGGAATTCTAGACAATTATATATAATATATAGAATCAATTTATATTGTTTTAAATGTTAACATGGGGGAAGTTAAAAGTTTTTTTATCGATAATGTTAATTATTAGAGAAATGGGATGGTCTAATAATTTATAATTTTGATATATAGACCCAGAACATTTTAAACATATCATTACATGAATATTTGCATTAATATCCACTAACTATAATCCTAACGATCATGATGCCATGTTTCATTGGAATACTAGGTTTGCTTTACATCAACTGAAATATAAAAAATGAATTCTATATTTAATTATCCATAACGATCTCTTAAAATCAATTTTATCTCCTAAAATATCTTGTGATAACCCGACAAATAAAAAAATAAATGGGTGAGCTAACATACTAGTAAGGGAATAAACATGATAATGAAACATAAGTTTTGAGTAAAATTTATAACATAATATCATAAAAGATAAGGATCATGAGTAATAACATAGTAGAATATAATAAAGAACATGGTATCATAAGATCATGGTAACCTATAAAATGTGGAAGAAACATATAACATGAAAAAAACATGATTCAACGTTAACTACCTATACAATATCACAAAACAGACAAAGCCCCATAATGGATTAGGTTTACTCCCAATCCAACATACAATGTCTAATTAGAATGAAACATTACCCAATGTATTTAAGGGCTATCTGGGTTCACCTATCATTAAATATTAATTATTTATGTGTAACATATAAAATATTTAAATAAAAATTCATAACATAAGAATTAACCATGTAAAAAAATGGGTTGCGTAATCATGCCTCTTATCATTTTAAAGGTAAATTATTTAATGAAGAAATTTGAGATATGAACATAAGGAATATACTAACCAATAAATTGAATGGATAATAATATTTATATATCTAAGATACATATATTCGAAATTCTAAATCATTCAATAACGTTATAGAGATATAAATTGAGTTAGAGCGCTAATGGTCATAACCTGGAAAAAACAGTGTGTCAAAAAACCCATTACCAAGAGCATGATTTGTCACATGTGATATTTATATTACTACATAATAAAATTAAGTTAAATATTGAATTGATTAAGAAAAAATTTCTTAATTCTTATTTCATTTTTTATTCTTTATCAATTCATATTAAATTACATAATCATTTAGGTTCATGTTGGACGTTTTGACGATGTTTGACTCCTATATCCAAAATAACATTTCTAAGTTAAATAAAAATGAAAATATTATTAATTATTAATATTTAGAAAAATAATAATGGAATAATTTTAATATTTATACAATTTATATAATTTTAAAACCAATCGTTATGGTTGTTTTTTAATAATGAACTAAGAAACAATCATGGAGATGGTATGTCATACTTACACATTTGTAACATTTCGATTCTAAATGAAAATTATTGAAAAAATGTAAATGTTTTTATATTTAAATACTTATAATTATATCATAAATATGATAATATTTCCTTAAATACAGTTTCTTATACCATCTATGTGTTCTGTTAATAAAAATGAATGACATCACTTCGTGAGGTGGAAGTCCCCCATACACACAAATGATGTTATCATTAATTAAATGAATGGTAAGGTAAGAAAGTATAAGATATAATTATTTTAAATAATTATAAATATATCATTAATATAAAATATAAAAATATAATTAATCCTTGTTACAATACATATAAAATATATGTTAAAAATAAATTGCATCGTTTCACCAGGCAGTTGTCTACTGTACACATGAGCGACGTTATCATATTCCCTAAGAAATGGAAACTAAGACGGGAAATGTTATATTATAATTTCATATTATTATTATACCATTAATATCATATATAAATATGAAATAAAACATTATATAAGGTTGTGAGAAGTAGAGATGGAAAATTAATTATACCGGTTCGAGAGTTGGTAGTCTCCTATACACGTGATCAATTGTTTTGTTTCCCATTTGGGAGAGGAGGATATAGTTTTAGTTTACTCCCTTAAAACCAAAAACTATTAGTATATTTAATATGATTAATTTATTATATATATAAGGACCCAAGCTAAAACAATACATAATCTTGAATTATGTCAAGAATTCACATTGAGGATCTCTTCAGGTTTAGAGTTTTAGAAAATTAAGCAATAACTATTACATAAAAACATGAATATTACATATAGAAACTACTTCCCAGAATCAATTTTTTCATAAAATAAAAAATTTCGAAAAAAAGACATGTTTACTTCCATGTTTTAGAAAGCATGACTTTTCCTTGATCTCATCCTTGACCCTATTCATCTATATGTCCTGTTAAAAAAATTTCAAAACATGGGATGTGAAAATAAATCTCAGTAAGGGTTATAAAATAAGGAAGTAATACACTATCCCATCAATAAATACAAATCAATGAAATCATACTTTTCAATCATAATCATAAGATTAATGAATAACATGCAGAAATCAAAAATCATAAAAGTAACTTATGGCATTCATAAAATACTTACATTGTAGCTATCACAACTACATAGGGATTCACATTTGGAATACCCATCACCGTATATTCCCTAAATCTCTTAGGAGAAACATTTACATTTACCTCTATCATGTTGCCCAATGCGTTGGAGAGCTATCTCAAGCTCACCCGTCCTAGGTTTATCACGGAACCGCCCATATACGTAAACAATGACCAATAACTATAACATATTAATAACACATAACAAAAGAATAAATGAAACATAACATTTCTACATTCCAATCACAATATATCTTATATAGATATTGATATAAACAATTCTTTGTCAAATCATTTTCAAAACCATTTAAAACATTTAATAAAGAGATTTTTGTGTCAAAGTTTCCCATACCACTTTGAATATTTTAAGTAAATTATCATTTGAAAACATTATTTTCCATATAAATAAATCCTTAAACCCATTTTTAAAACATGTACATTAATGATAAATATTTAAGAGAATAAATCATTAAAACATTTAAATGATATTTTTGTTAAAGAGTTTATAACAAAATGGGAGACTC
Organism: Viscum album; assembly: GCA_963277665.1. NCBI lineage: Eukaryota > Viridiplantae > Streptophyta > Magnoliopsida > Santalales > Viscaceae > Viscum > Viscum album. The sequence goes on from OY728140.1 coordinate 1,030,326,159, forward strand.
TTGAATAGAAATAATTCAGGAATAACATTTAATAATAACTTTATAAAATCAGGATAATAAAAGAGTTCATGATATAATATGAAAAAGTACAGTATATACACCATATAAGAGTGAATTAGTGCATAACAAAAATGAAATCTCAATGGAATGTAAATTGAGATGAAATTCCTTATAAAAATTTTATCCTTATATTAAGAATAAATCAATTACATAATAATGTGTGATAAATATAAATAACCTCAATATAAGAGGATATTAAGTGTGAAAAAATATCAGGTTATTCACACATATTCATAGCACGACATAATCATGAAGTACAAGTTTAACCCAAAGTATTGAAATTGGGATAAGAAGTACTCTTACAGAAATTGGATAACCTAACGGCATCACTTTAAAATTCAGAAACTGAGTTTATGAGAGAGGAAAAAAAAATTAATCATTTGGAAACAAAATTTATAGAAATAAGGATATATAAGAACATATCCCCACATAAGAAGGTGTAAATTAAAAGACATAACAAAAAGAAGTCTTTTAAAAAGAGGAGGGTGAAAAGTTCCCTTACAGATTTGGTAACTTACAAAACATACACCACATGAAAGAAAGATCGTAAGATGAAGATTTAAATACACATAAATGAAATTATCTTACACAAATATTACAATCATGGTCATTAAATATACCACACAAAGGAAATAGTGACAAATATAGCATGAATCTCCCCGGAAAAAGTAGTGAGATGAAAAACCCTTACCACGTTGTAATCAATCAAGTCGTATGAACAAAAGTTAATAACCACCAAATGAATCATAGGATACCATGAATATAAATATAATAATGATAATATATATATCAAATGTTAGTACACAACACACTACATTCAATAAATATGTGGTCAACAATGGAAATCTCACAGAATTAAAAGTGAGATAAGAAATCCCTTAACTCGTGTCTGACTTGACTCGTTTGTTCCTTGTTAATCCTGAATAATAAACTTAAGTTATTTTATAATTTATTAAGAACCTTTTTCAATTTTATTTTTCCTTTTATATCACTTATTACCATGTTATAAACATTGTGTAATCATTTAAGTTAATAACGGTTCTTTTGTCAATATTTGGTACTTGAGTAAAAATGGACTTCTTATAATTACATGTTGTTCAAATGGTAAAAATATAATTATAACCAGAATTATATTCATGATTTAGATATCATATATATCTTATATATCCATTATATACATTTATTTATAATAGTAAACAACATTTGGAGGTAAGAAATGAAATGCACCATTCATGGAGATGGTATGCCGTACGTACGCAGGAACACTACCTTCATTTCTATTTTTACTTTATTTGAAATAAAACATAAAAATACATAGGTATATTATAATTACAGTATAATATAATATATAATATTATTAAATCCATCATTTATACATCCCACATATGGCATTAATGAGTCATATCACTTTGAGGGGCGGTAGTCCGCAATTCCTCAAATGAAATTATCACATTTACCCATTGTAGAAACCATAAAGGTAGGATATAAATGTAAAACACAGAAGAATAATGAAAAACTATACATAATATAAATCATATATATATATTTTTCTATCTTAATGGACACCGTGAGAGGCGGTAGTAGATAATCGAACAATCATCGTTTTGTGAGGCGTTAGTTTACCATTCACAGAAACAGTGTGTTCTTCACCCATTAGATGGAGGTGTGTGTTAGTGTAGTTCGAATAATTATCATAAAAACATCCTAGTATATTTAATATACTCGTTTTTTTATTAAATAAAGGAATAAAAATATTTTAGGGGTTTTAGAAGAAAAATAAAAGAAAAGAAGTTAAGAGAAATAATTACCTTTAATTTGGGTAACTCTATTTCATTTGAACCAAAGGGACTTCTTGAAGTGCCTTCTTCCTAAGGTAAGGCTTTTAAGAGGAATATGGTGATCTTAAAAGATTATTTGGGCATAGTTTGGATGATCCAAGGGGCTTTAGAGGTGTGAGTAATGGGTTAGAAGTGAGGTATTTTTATAAGAGGGAGGAGGGGTTCTTTATGAAAGTGTGAAAAATATTATTTTATTATATAATGATTTTTGGTTTATAAAGATCAAATACTCATTAAAGTAAAAGATACAATTAATAATAGTCGAAAAAAATTCATCTAATAATAATTGGACAGGTTTTTGATGTTATTTTAATATTTATAATCTTATTTATTTATATTATTTATTAATGTGGTAAATACTACATCATTTTTGGATCATAAATAATTTTATATAATTGATGTCTAAAAATTATAAATAAATACCATGATGTAGGAAATAATTTTATATTTTAAATGAATATAAATAGTTGAAAAAATAACTTATATAACCCCATGTAAAAAGTAATTTACTAAAAGATATTTCTTTTTGTAGTTTACATCATTACCTTAAGTTAATTAATCTAAAGTGTCATTATCACTCCCAAGTGGTCCCATGGGGTCTCAAAATCATCTCAAAGATTCCCATGATCATAAATTACTCATAAAATAAGGTTAGGAAAAGTGTTAAGGTAATTTGTTATTATTATAATATTTTTCTTACCTTGATTATCCTATTTACCTTTAACCGCAGTAAATAAATGTCAGAAGTTACTATTCACCAAAAATTATTTTCATCCTAGTGAACCACATTTTACTTAATAATAACAACCATGTATGTCATATTTTTGAAATCCAATTAAAAAAATTAGTAAAATTTTATTCACATGAAAAATTTAGTTTTTTTAACTACTACTTAGTGGTTTCACTATTCATAAAAAATCGATGTTTTTAAGAAAAATACAAAAAATTCAGCATAAGATATATTTGATATTCTGAATTCCAAAATAATCTTTATTTTACCAAATTTAAAACATAGAAGTTGAATTAATTATATTAAAATTAATTCCCATTTTCAAAACAAATAGCATGTTTTTAAGGAACAATAACTATCAAAAGATTGACACTTGTTTATGTCCAGTTTGAAAGTAAAATTAATTCCAATGACCAACATTGGACTAAATGGTAAAAATATATATATAATTACACTTTAAAACCAATTAAAAATATAATATAACCATATAAATAAATTATATTTAAATACACTATTGAATTAAAATACAGTGTTTTTAACTATTCATAGAAAATGAATTTTATCAGAAAAATACCAAAAATTTTACTCAAAGTAAATTTTGATGTCCCGATTCTAAAGAATAATTTTGTTCTGTCAATTATAACATATAAAAGGTACCAAAACTATATTTAAATATGGTTCTCCATCAAAAGGTTGTAAATTGACCTTTTTAATAATAATAGAGTTTGTATTCTTAAAATTAGATTCTTTCGTTTTTTAAGCGTCTAAAATTTAATTGATAAATGTAAAAACATTTAACAAACATTTATATTCATACTGTAGTTAGTTCGGTCCATTCCCACCAATACAATGGCTTGGCGTTAACTACCATTAAAAATAATTTTATATTATTATTTTTAAGTATGACTCAGCATTGTGTTCAACAAAAGATTTCAAAGAAACCTATTGTGGTGTATCTGGTACGCCATCGAACATAGCATCCCATTTAAAGTAAAATTAATAATTAATTTAAAAATATTAATAAATAGGAAAATGTCATATTCTTTATTTACCTGGTATGTTACATCCTTCCCCCTTTTGGGAATTGCGTCCTCGTAATTTAGAAATTGGGCTCAGAAACTTCATTGAAAGTCCCACATCAGAAAAAGAGTCAATAAAGTTATCACATTAAAATAAAGAAAGAGAAGTACAAAGGTCACCTGAGATAACCCATACTAGGATTCCATGTAGGAAAACATGGATATGGAAGAGAAAAACACTTGTGAAGTTCTGATAGTGAGTGATAGAAAACATGATTATGATAAAATTAACCACCATAAAATCACAAACTTCTGATGTGTTAAATGGTCTTTGATTACCCTATAAGAAATGTAAACCAACAACGTTTTTCTTTTATGTTCCTTTTCATAATTTTAATAAATTCATTTACTACATAGAATAAGAACAAAAAAATATACTTACCATCAAGTAGAGTTTCATCCTTTAATAATTTTCTATAAAAAACTAATCTTTTCTCCAAAAAATGAGAATTCAAAAAGACTTGGTGACATCAAAAGCACAAAAATAATCTTTTATAGAATCAAATAATCCACAGAAGAAGAAAATTATATTTCCCTTTTCATTAGACATCAACTGAAACCAAAATGGTTAGTACGAGATCCTATAATCCCCAAAAAGGATAATCCTTTATAAAATTTAATTGTACTATTAATCTCCAAAACTCAACAAAAAGTGCCCAAAGTTCAAGAAAGACCATTCAATACAAAATTTTCCATAAAATTTTTCAAAATAATCCAAACTAAGATTGCAACCCAAAACTCATAAGTATTTAATCACATAGTCATCCAAAGTAAATCGTACCATTTAACTCTAAACACATATACTACACTTAATGTCTCATACTGAAGCATAATTGACAAAATCACATATTCTATATAATAGGTTAATCATTTCCATAAATAACCCAAATCGCTATATGTCCACAATAAAAACAAACATTCTTCCAAAATAAAATTTCAACCATTACTCCACTAATATAATCACAGAGTATTCTATTTTTCTTAAGCATACATTATTCCCAAAAGAGAGAACATCTTCCAAAATAACTTTTATCACAAAATCACAAAATCATTTTCTTATACTAAGAATTTATATTTGATAAAACATAAGATCCCAAATCAAATTATTCTTGATCAATAAAATAATGTAACTAAAATAAATAATTCATACCACCTAGGGACTTCACATAGTCTAGTGGTATGTTATAAATCCCAATTGCACTTTGGTTGTGGGTTCGATTCCCACATATTTGCCCGATGTGACGGGTTTTCACATGGTCTATGTGTTGTCCTTTTTACAAAACTCAAAAATAACACTAACATGTTTTAACCACAATGGTTATCTTATACCTCTCATTTATATACCAATTCTTTATGATATAAAAATCTTAATTCTTGAAGCCTTATATATATTGTCATTTTTTTATTTCACCACCATATGATAAAATGAAATGATCCCCAAAATAAAGAACATCATACATTGATCATGGTGTCCACTTGGTTTCATCGTCATCTAGTTCACGTAGTATAAGGTCCATGCATTGCAACAATGATTTATAGATCCATCAAAATCATTTGATTGCTCTATCCAAATACAACTTGTATAACATGGGTCATATGGGTGTTCCTTAAAAACAGTTTTGTAAAATAATCATGTATGACATATAATTTCAAAACATCTGATAAAACATGATTTCTATAAAATAGTCAGACCGAAGTTGGGTTGAAACCATAAATTAATGGTCATTTTAAAATACCATACGTATGTGATGAGATACTATATTGTAATAGAAATTATAAATATGTTGCACAAGGGTCTCCTTCTTCAGCACTTTTTTCAAAATCAAAATATGTTTCAAAATCTTGTGGTGAGGTAATATATTTGAAAATGCCTTGATAATATTTATCGTTCTTGAAAAAATGAGAATACTGTGAAAATGGGATTTTTCTAAATACAACCCACGATCCATAATGATAATGAGGTATAGTAGAGGTGTTTGATATCTCAAACAATTGATTTCAACTGAGTTTTATGCTATAAAAAGTTTCAAAATCATCTAAACATGACATTGCAATAATTATTTCAAGAAAGTAATCAGGAAGAGATAGGAATGTCGTCTTAGATCCTCCTCCTTCCATTTGTAACTAACTTTCCATGATATAAAAAAGTTATAAAACAAGGATTTAACTGAAATAATAGACAAAGGGACTAACCATGCATCTAATGAAAACACTTAATCCCTAAATTTGTCTAAACCTACCTCTGATACCATCTATAAAGACCAAACCTTAAACCTTACATAATCTTGAATTATGTCAAGAATTCACATCGAGGGTTTTTTCAGATTTAGATTTTTAGAGAATTAGGCAATAATTATTACATAACTACTTTAACATTACCTGTATAAACTACTACCCAGTATCCATTTTTTCATAAAATAAACACTCTTAAAAAAGGAGAGACATGTCTAGTTCTATGTTTTAGACAGTATGACTTTTCTGTGATCTCATCCTTGGCCCTATTAATCTTTATGTCATGTGAAAAAAAAATTTAAAACAAGGGATTAGCATAAAAAGCTCAGTAAGGGACATAAAATAATGAAGGAAAGCATTTTCCCATAAATAAATACAAATCAATTAAATCATACTTTTCAATCATAGCATACCTCATGAAATCATAAGATTTATGAATAACATGAAAAAAATCATAAATCATAAAGTTAAATTATAGAATTCATAAAATACTTACATTATAGCTATCACATCTATATAGGGAGTCACATTTGGAATACCCATCATAATATATTTCTTAAATCTCTTAGGAGAAACATTAACGTTAACCTCTATCACATTACCCAATGTATTGGAGAGCTATCTTGGGCTCACCCGCCCAAAGTTTATCATGGAACCACCCATATACATAAACAATTCCCAATGACCATAACATATTAATAACACATAACACAATAATAAAGAAAATATAACATTTATACATTCTAATAAACATATAACAAATCAAGATATTGAAATAAACAATGCTTTGTCAAATAATATTCAAAACCATTTAAAACATTTAATAAAGAGATTTTTGAATCAAAGTGTCCCATAAAACATTAAAACATTTAAATACATTTTCATTTGAAAACATTAATTTCCATATAAATAAATCCTTAAAACCATTTTTAAAACATGTACATTAATGATAATTATTTACCAGAATAAATCTCTACAACATTTAAAACAATATTTTAGTTAAAGAGTTTTTAACAAAATGAGTGAAACTTGAATACAAATAATTGAGGAATAACATTGAATAAGAACTTTATAATATCATGAGAATAAAGAGATTCATTATATAATATGTCAAAGGAAAGTATATACACCATATTAGAGTGAATTAGTGCATAACCACAACGAAGTCTCAATGGATTGTAAATTGAGATGAAACCCCTTATAAAGACTGTATCCTTAGATTAAAAATAAATTAATTACATAATAATTTGTGAAAAATATAAATACACTAAATATAATTGGATATTAAGTGTGAAACAATCAGCTGTTATTCACACATATATATAGCATGACATAATCAAGAAGTATAAGTTTAACCCAAAGTATTTAAATTGGGTTAAGAAGTTCTCTTACAAAAATTCAACAGCCTAACGACGTCACATTAAAATTCATAAAATTATTTGATGTGATATGAAAAGTAATATCATCATTTAGACAGAAAATTTATAGTAATAAGGATATATAAGAACATATCCCAACATAATAAGATTTAAATTAAAAGACATAACAAAAATAAGTCTTTTAAAAAGAGGATGGTGAAAAGTTCCCTTACCAATTTGGTAACTTAAAAAAACTACACCACATGAAATATGGATAATAAGATTAATATTTAAATACCCATAAATTAAATTATATTACAAAAAGAGTATAATCATGGTCATTCCATACACCACACAAAGGAAATAGTAATAAATATAGCATGAATCTCACAGGAAAAAGAAGTGAGATGAAAAATACTTACCACGTTGTAATCAATCGAGTCTTATGAAAACAAATTTAATAACCACCAAATTAATAACATAATACCATGAATATAAAGATAATTGTGATAATATATATTTAATGGTATTAACCAATACACCACATGCAATAAATAAGTGGCGAGCAATAGAAATCTCACAGATTTAAAAGTGAGATAAAAATATCTTACCTCATGTCCGACTTGACTCGTTTGTTCCTTGTTCTCCCTTAATAATAAACATAAGTTAAATTTTATTATTCTATTTATATCACTTATTAACAAGTTATAAACATTATGTAATCATTTAAGTTAATAACGATTGTTTTATCAATATTTTGTACTTGAGTAAAAATGGGCATCTTATAATTACTAGTTGTTCACATGGTCAAAATTTAATTATATAAAGAGTTATATTCTTGATTTAGATATCATATATATAATATATATCCAGTATATACATGTATTTATAATAGTACATAACATTTGGAGGTAACAAATGAAATGCACAGTTCATGCAGACGGTAAGCCATACGTACACAGGAACGCTACTTTCATTTGTATTTCATATTTTAATGGAATTAAAACATAATAATACATAGGTATATTATAATTCCAGTATAATATAATATATAATATTACTAACTCAATCTTTTATACATACCACATATGACATTAACGAGTCATATCACTTTGAGGGGGTGGTAGTCCGTACTTCCTCAAATGAAATTATCGCATTTACCCTTTATAGAAACCATAATGGTAGGCTATAAATGTAAAACACAGATGAATAATGAAAAAATAAACATAATATATATCATATATAAATATATTACTATCTTAATGGCCACCATGAGAGGCGGTATGAGATAATCGAACAATCATCATTTCGTGAGGTGTTATTTTTTCATTCACATAAAAAGTATGTTCTTCACCCATTAGATGGTGGTGTGTGTATGTGAAGTTCAAATACTTATCATAACAACATACTAGTATATTGACGATAATTTTTTTTTATAAAATAAATGAATAAAAAGATTTTAGGGGTTGTATATGTAAAATAAAATAAGATAAGTTAAGAGAAACTGTTACCTTTAATTTGGGTAACTCCCATTGGTTTGAACCAAAAGGAGTTCTTCAAGTTCCTTATACCTAAGGTAAGGCTTCTAAGAAAAATAGTAGATCTTTTGAGATTATTTGGGTTGGTTTTTGAAAAGACAAGGGTCTTGAGAGTTATGAGGAATGAGTTAGAAGTGTGGGATTTTTATAATAGGGAAGGGGGGTTCTTTAGGAAAGTGTGAAAATATTATTTTATTATATAATTTTTTTCAATTTTTAAAGTTCCAAAACACATTAAGTTCGATGCTAAGATGAATCACTGTCGAAATAAATTCATCCAATAATAAGTGGACAAGTTTTTGGATTTTATTTTAATATTTATAATCTTATTTATTTAAATCATTTTTTATGAGGTAAATACTTTATAATTTTTGTATCATAAATAATATTATTTAATTGAGGTATAAAAATTATTAAAAAATACCATGATGTTGGAAATATTTTTATCTTTCCGATTAATATTTACAGTCGAAAAAATATCTTATATAACCCCATGTGAAAATTAATTTACTAAAATATTTTTTTTGACATTTTTGTCATTACTTTAAGTTAATAAATCTAAAGAGTCATTATCACTCCCATGTGTCTCCATGGGGTCCCAAAATCGACCCAAATATGACCATTATCATAAATGACTCACCCAATAATGTTAGGACAAGTTTTAAGGTAATTTTTATTATTATAATATTCTTTTTTCCATGAATTATCCTATTTACCTTTAACCACGGTAAATAAAACTCAAAAGTTACTATTCACCATAAAATTGTTTTCATCCTATTGAACCAAATTTTTCTTAATAATAACAACCATGTCTGTTATATTTTCAAAAACCAATTCACAGAAGTAGTTAAATTTTATTGAAATGAAAAAGTTAGTTTTGATTAACTACAACTTAGTGGATTCACTATTAATTAAAAATTGATGTTTATCAGAAAAATACCAAAAAAATCTGCCTAAGCTATATTTTATATTCTGAATTCAAAAATGATGTCTATTTTACCAAATTTAAAACATAGAAGTTTAATTAATAAATTTAAAATTAATTCCCATTGTTGAAACAAATATCTTGTTTTTAAGAAACAATATCTATCAAAAGATTGAAAATTGTTTATGTCTAATTTCATAGTGAAATTTAGTCCAATGATAAACATTGGATTAAATGGTAAAACATAATATAATTACACTTTAAACTCAATTAAAAATATAATCTAACCATATAAATAAATTATATTAAAAGGCACTTTTGAATTAAAATACATTATTTTTCATTATTCCTAAAAAATGAATTTTATCATAAAAATATAAACAATTTACCCAAAGTAAATTTTGATGTCCCGATTCTAAATAAAAGATTTATTTTATCAAATAGAATATATAAATGTGACCAAAAATATATTTAAATAGGGTTCTCCATCAAAAGTTGGTAAATCGACCTTTCAAAAATAATAGAGTACTTATGCTTAAAATCCGATTCTTTATTATTTTAAGCCTCTAAAATTTATTGGATAAATGCAAAAACATTTAACAAACATGTATATTCATATTCTAGTTTGTTCAGTCCATTCCCACTAATACAATGGCTAGGCATTAACTACCATTTAAAATAATATTATATTATTATTTTTTAGTAGGACTTAGCATTGTGTGCAATATAAGCTTCCAAAGAAACCCATTGTGGTATATCGGGTATGGCATTAAACATAGTGTCCCCTTTAAAGTAAAATTAATAATTAATTTAAAATTATTAATAAATATGAAAATTTCATATTCTTTATTTACCTGTGATGTTAAAATATCATAATGTTTTAATAGTTTTTTAGGATATGTAATAATAAATAAAATACATAGTTAAGAAGATTACCTCTTCTATATACCACCCTTATATGATTAAACCTAAATAAAACCAAGATTGAATTTTTGATCAATCCAATGATTATATGATGAGGTTAGGTAATTAAGTAATTGATTTGGATATTTATATTCCAAAAAATTACATCTATATGAGTGTAATAGAGAGGAGATGTGTGTCCTTTTTAAGTGTGGGAGATGACACATTTGGATTTATTGAAAAAAACTAATTAAAAACATGTTTTCCACAATCCAAAAGCACCCAAAATGACGAATTTTATAGAATTATAATATATTTGGAATAAATATTATCGTACAATATGGATTATAAAATTTTTGTGTCATTTTTATCCTTATAGTTTTAGTTTAATGCCCCGATAAACCCATTTTTACTTTAACATTGATGATTAATTTTTTTATTTTTTATATTCATTATGGTGAAAAAATATTTATATATATTAAATAATATAAATATCTATGATTCCAGAAAATGGAATTAATTTCTCAAAAATAAACACATAAAATTGTTTTCAATCCTATGAATAAACTTATGATAAAATAAATTACAAAGATGATTTAAATATAATTAATTATATATATTATAACAATGTAATACTTTTGTTCATTATAAATTCAATTAAATAATAATTTCACTTTTAAATTTCATAATTTATTAAAATGAAATGAAAATTATATACAAATCTATTTTTCAATATTCACTAAAAAAATTATTTTTCCAAAAAAAAATTCATCATAAAATAATATTGATATGATATTTTCAAAAATAAAAACCATTTTATAAAATAAATTTTCTTAAATTTAAAATAAAATTATTTTCTCATAGAAATAAGTAAAAATCATTTTTTGATAAAAACTTATTTTTGATAAATAAAAAGAATTTTCCTAAAATCAAGTGACTAGTTAATTATAGATTGTAAATTAATTTATTATTATTATAACACTTAAATATAATTCATAAATTATTTGATATTATTCAAACCATTTAATTTAATAGTTAGGTTCATTTAGACTCAGTGTTGCATGTTGCATATGCTACTGATTTACAATATACGAACTTAAATAAATTGTTCCCTAGCAATTTATACATAAGATCATTAATCCAATTCTCTCTATTTGAAAATTAATCTATATAAAACATGCATTGTAAAAAAGACTTAATAAAAAATTCTCTTAAAAAGAGGGAGTAAATGGAAAAAGTAAAGTCATAAAAAACAAGGTTTCTACATAGAATATCATAGTGGTACGTGAAGATACTCACATGGAAGAAAAATAAAAACAAATTTATGGATAGTGGTAGATATCATTTATCATAGGAAATTTAATGATCATGAGAAATTCAACATCAAAAAATCCATAAATCTATGATGATTTAAAAGACCACTATTTATAGAATATGAAGTCAATGGGATGAAATGTTTATTTTAATATCATTATCTATATTTGAGGTTTTATTTTATTATTAAGATATAAAACACTAGAAAATATACTTTCCTAATTTATTTTTATTTCATATACATAATCTATACCTTTGGTTGTGCTTCAATCACTTTTCACATCACCTCTAACTCTAAGTAATGAATATTCATTTTTTTCATGAAAAAATAAAATTTAATTTTGACGAATAATTATATCCATAATAGGGTAACAATATATTCCTCCTATCTTTATGAAGAAAAAAAATGGTTAGCACATTTTATCTTGTATAATACCATAATAGTAACTCCTTGTGTTTTACATAGTCCATTCCATAAGTGTCTATCCTTAAAACCCTTCAGCTACCATCTCTAACTCATAATAACATTCATCCCAAAAAAACCTATACATTAAACTCCAATTTTATATGGACTTAAAACCAATAAAATGTATCTTGAAATCTTATTAATTAACTGAAAAATATTTTATCAACTTTATATTTACTCATCAAAATGTATAAGTTAAAACAATGTCATACTAACTAATGTATTGCATAGGCCTGTTGTAGGAGTTATATGCTCCTCAAAAATTCATTATGGTTTCAACCATCGTAGCCTTTCCCAGTGGAAATATTCCTTAACTAACATGCAATTTTCCATTTTATTTATATAATAATATTAATATAATTACTATAAATTTCCCCAAATATGTGAAAATCCCATAAAATAACATTAAAAATCCAATAAATTTTTAACCACCATGTTTTTATAAATATTATTCCTTTCCTAAAAAATATCACTTTACCGTTAAATAACCATTTTAGGTCATTATTTATATTAAAACTATTATCTTAAATCAGTAAAAACTACTATAGAATGATCCTTAGTAATTTCATGATTATTACTACAGTGACCAGGACACCCATAATCCAAATATAGATTCTTTTTTATTACATTGGAAAAATATACATGGAATCACATTTTGAAGGACTAAATAGTTTATTAGTTCTTGTGAACCAGATACATTCTTGATTCTTTAATTACATTTAACAAATAAATTACAGCATAATTTTGTTTTAAAATTATTTTATTCCACCTAGAAAATATTTTTATTTCAATCATAGTAGTCAAGATGGATTCATAGGAAAGGAAAAAAATAAGGGTGAGATCAAATTCTCATAAAAGATTAAGAACAAAGAAAAAAATTAGGAATGAATAAGCAATGTCACTATTGAAAGGTAAATAACTAAAAAAACATGCCATATAATTAATAAATAGATATGGAAGTTTAACAAGAGATAATATCAATTTACAAATCTCATGGATAAAAATTAGTATAGAAAGGTAAATAATTGAAAACAAATGTCTTTTAAAAAACATGACTATCATGAAAAGATAAGGGATAATCAATATGAAACATAATTAATTTAACATTCGTGCCATTTAAAAAATAAACATTGAATGAAATGAATCCATAGATAATATAATTATAAAAATATCATGGATAATAATAACTAAATTCTTAATGAAGTAAATTCCTAATTATTAGATTCCCTGATCTTAGGTATCAAGATACCAATACTGTCAAGTCATTTCACAAGATGGTTTAAAACTATGGGTAAAAACTCTATTAATATTAGCTTAAGGATTTGAGTCATGGGACCAACTAATGCATATAGGGGATATATAATTCCAGGAATCACCTATCATTACATATCCAAATCATTCCTCATATATCGAATAATAAATTTATTTTAATGAATAATTTTCTTTATCATAAAATATATTAATTCAGTAGAAAATAAAGATATATCAATATTTCCCAAAATATTTAAATTATAGTCAATGTATAGAATTATATGTATAAATGATATATTTTTTATGAAATATGGATATCCATGATAAATGATATATATAATTATGGTAAATTTAATGTCTAATGATTGCAAGAAAGTGAATACTTTAAGCGGTAGTTAATAAAAAAAATATGAATCAAGGAAGTGAATATAAATACTATACTTGGAAAAATAATCATAAATAATATAGGTAAAGAATAAGGGTGGTATCAGTAAAACATATATTTATTGAAGTGAGAATAAGGGGTTGTTATCATTGATGAATAGTAATACCATAAAAATATCTCTAAAAGCATTCTTGGAGAAAAAATCATTTTCATATTTAAAAAAAAAACAAAAAGTTCACAAATAATTTGGGAAATCATTTTCCTTAAAAATAATCTTTGAAACATGATAAAAAAATATTTAAAAAATTTGAGTGTTCATAATAGTTTCAAATTTTGTACATGTTGAGTACATTAAAAAATATTTCATTCCTATTTTCGGTAAAACACAAACGGGCACTGTCATGAAAAAGAGAAAATGATTTCATTAAAAAAAATTAAAAATTAAATCTATGTTAAAATTTCATTAGTAAATCATTTAAAAAAATTTATAAATTTTTTTATTTTTGATAGATAACATCATCTTTAAAGAAAACTAATTTATGATCAAAGAGAGAAAGGATATCAAACATTTATAAAATAATTTATTCAATTATTATAAGTTCAAAATAGTGGTAAAATGGTATTATTACTTGATATTATCATGGATAAAAAAGAGGAGGATAAAAATAAATTGTTTTATTATATAATTATCAAATAATATCCTTGAACATCAATTCATGAATAAGTAATCTTGAATAAAATGATATTGTTAAATAACCTTTTACAATGCTCAAAGGATTGAAGTGGAAAATAAAAAATTAATAAATTATGTGTATAAACATTAAATGCATATAAAAAATTGGGAATAAAACATGAAATAATGAAAATTCATTACACACATAATCTTATAATATCCAAGATAATGAAGAAGTAATATAGCCCAATGAAAAGAAATTGAGTTGTGAAATTATTTACCACTTGGTATATTTTAAGACAAATAAAAATAGATGAAATAGTTCAAATTGAAACAAAACATAACCTAGATAATGAATTATTCATTATATTACATGTTAATCATGATGTACATACACTATATAAATGAAAATAGGTTCATAACATTACAATATGCCTCAATGAAATGAAATTGAGATGAAATCCATTACCAAACTATTTCTTTTGAATGAACATGATTTAAACTCACGTATAATGGTTTTAAACTGGTAATTAACTTATATAATAACAATATCTATATTTTTAATGTCATGTATGATCATTTTATAACATTTTATTACATTTTTGTTAATAATCTATCATTCTTTTCATTATTTCAAGTGTTAATTTCCTTTTTTTCATTCGTGTTTTTTATTAAACATTATGGTTATTATACATATTATATAGATCCAGAATATCTAGAATCAAAATAATTAAATAATTATAATATTAATAAATCAGTTATAATTTAAAAACCTCTCATTAATTATGGTTACAAAAAATTAAGTAAATTATGATTATAGAGACATTGGGCTATACATACACATATTAACAATTACATTTTTCATCGATAATTATGGAAAAGTGGTAAGTAATGTTCTACCATTATATAATTATCATAATATCATAATAATTATATTTTATATTTATATATATCATCCATGTGATTTGGTAATGAAAATTGTGTCACATCTCTTTGTGAAGGATGTAGTCCACACGTACACAAACGATGACATCATCTTTACGTGAGTGATCTGGAAATAAATACAATAATATATTGCCATTAAAAATGAAAAATATATAATGAATATAATAATTATTTCATTTATATCACATATAATCATTATCATTATCCTTATCACATTCCATATAAAGTGTTAGTGAAAGAATAATTGCATCGCATTGCGAGGTAGTAGTATGTTATACACAAGAGTGATGTTATCATATCCCCTACGAAATAGAACGTAAGAAGATATATATGATATAATTACCCTATAGTTATAATTTGTTTTATAAATACAACTTATATATATATATACATTATATCTATCATCATTCCTAATCTTGATAGGTGGTAATTGAAAAATGAATGGCATCGGTTCACGAGGTAGTAGTCTGCCATACACACATATAATGATTTCCAAACCCAATTGATAGAAGTGGGTATTTTTTGGTAATTAGATTAAGAAATAATTATATAGAAGATACCTATGATATTATATCATCCTTTTGTACTAAAAATTTATGGAGGTTCAGGTATAAATAAAATAAAAATACTCGTTGAAGAAAAATTCCTCTTCTTCGGGTATCCTCATATGGTTTTCAAAAAATCCATAAATGATTGGACTTAATCTCAAAATAATAATTGTATTATTATATTCGGGATTTTGATATGATATTTGGTAATTTATTTTCTGAACAAATGATTTCTTATGGTGTGATGAAGAGATGAGAGAAGTGGCCTTTAAAAAGTGAGGTTAACGGCATGCTTATAATTTTTGAAACGATTAATTCATTACTTTATCACGAAAAAGCTTCCAAAATGGTACATTAGAAAACCTAAAAGATATAATTAAGAAATATGTGCATCAAAATGTTTTTTAATTGTTTATTAGGTCATTTTTCGACTCATATATTCTTATTATAATCCATGGGTAAATCTAGATTTACCTTAACCACAGTAAATAATTTCTTTTTGTTTTCAATATTAATTTTTGCTACAAAAAATAAGATGAAATTTTTAGATAAATTAAATTATTCTGAATCAAAATATGTAATTTATTTTTCAAAATTCTTTTCATTAAAGTGGAAAATTTTAATTTAATGTTAATCCTGTGGACGTGACAAAAAATCGGGGTAATGTGAAAATGGTAAAGAAATGGAAATGTTTTTATATAAATATTCAATATGAAAATTATTACAGTGACCTAAATTGGATTAATAGATATATAATTTATCTAATTGTAGTTCAAAATAATTGAAAATATAATTTTACTTTATAAAAATTTAATCTAAAAAGGTTTTCTATTAAAATTTATTATTTTTAACTATTCATCAAAATATGAAATATTTAAGAAAATTAAAAAACCTTCATCCTAAGATAATTTGGATTTTATGATTTCAAAAAAAATCAATTTTAAAATAAATTTTATTAGATAATTAGAAATTAATTTTAAATTTTTTGTGCAAAGAAAAAATAATCCTTCTTATAGAAAAATACAACTTTTTTAGAAAACATTTTATCTTTTAAATAATTTTTATTTTTTATTTAATCAATTAATAACCATGATTTTCATATTTTAGTGAGTATTATTCATACACTCCAATTTAATGTCTAGTTTATAAAATTTTAATATTTTATAGTTCATTTCTAGTTGGGGTTTCATGTTCAAAAAGCTATGAAGTGATTAAATTTAAAGAAATATATTTTTTGGGTTGTTTAAGCATGATGTTGTGTGTCTCATACTATATTCAATACACTGTTATTATTTTATAATTTTTTGGTGTGAAATTATCCAAACCTGAAATAAATTTCCTCCTTTAAATTTGAACATGATATTAATAATCAAGGATTGGATATTTGAAAATTATTATTTTAAAACCAAAATCATAAAAAGAGTTAAAAATGTTCTATTAATAAGGGAGAAAGGGGAACACAATGGTCACATAACTAGGTTTACAAGTAGAAAAAATAGGTGGTAGGTGATGATATAGTCATTAAAGAATGTCATAAATTATTATAGAGAATGATAGAGGTCATTGATAAAAAGAGTGTGAATGATCTATTTAGAGTTAAGGGAATAAAAACCATAAATTTTTTATTATTAAAAAGGCAAGTGATTCAACATAAATGAATTTATTAAGATAACATTTTTTCAATTTCATTTTCCTAGGATTTATAAATTATTTTAATATCTAATAATATAAATAAATATACATTATTTATACATTTTTATTTCAAAATAATAATTTCATAGTTTGGTTATGCTTTGAACAATTTCTAATTCATCCCTTAATATAAGAAATGAATACCTGAAAATGAATTTTTTATGACTAAATCAAAAAAAATTACTTTTATCAGATCATAAGGTCAATAGAAGAATAAAAATTAGTTTCATATATGGGTAAATATTTTCTAAAACCAATATGTTTAGTATAAGATATACAATATAATAAATTAGTCGATAAAACGCAAATGTAACACCACTGGTTTATCATTAATATTTACTTATTAAATCATTTAACTAAAAACAATGACATATTTAACTAAACATCATGTTGGAAAATGTTAGATATTAAACCCTTATCATCGTTTATTCATGGGTTCAAGCACGACAGCCTTGTCAGATGTGATGTGTTATCACATAGTAAGTGGGTTTTCATTTTTCTAAAACAATATTTTTATCATTCCTATTACATTCTCAAAAACATATTATGGAAATACATGAAATAAAATTAATATTTAAATAAAAAAAATTCTACTGTAATAAGTATTTTTTTCATAAAGTATAATAATATTATTTGATTATTATTACAATATCCTTAAATATTATATTAAACTTAAATTCTATAAATACCTTAATAATTATTTCTATGAAATTTAAATGCATTTTTCTCCAAATAAATTTTCTACTAAAAAATATACTTGCCATAAATTTATCCAAAATATCTTTAATCTTGGTATACCCCAATCACATAAAACATAAAAGGGTATTTAAAAAATTTAAATTATTATCAACTATAACTATTAACCCATGATGGTATCCATAATACTTAATTTAATGAATAGACATATGATTATAAAATTCAAAAAAATCATTAGATGTTTCACGATTCGCATAAATAAAATATCATTTTTAAAAATACTTTTAAAATTTAATATTTTGAATATATATCCACAAGTACTTCATCCATTTTATTTCAATATAGGTCATTCCTGGTCTTGGATTTAACCTTTATAAGAGTGAATTGATTTACATAATGTAAAATATCCATATATTTAAGACAATTAACAATAAATGGTTCATTAGAAAGAGATTAATTTCCTTCTATTATACACATTATTTTCTAAGAAATTCTTTTCATTATTCCCTTATTTCCCATACATAAATCATTATAATATTCCTTAAAGACTCTATCCTGGGAATCCCTTTCCATAATTCTGATATGGTGAAAATTAAGCCTTTATTCCTCCATGTTCTTCACCACTTGAGCCCTTATAATTATTTATAGATAACAGATTAGGCATAATCATGAAGTCATTCACTCCTATAATTATCCCATTTGATAGCTCGTAGTCACCACATTATCCTTCGTGTTTGATATTAATATGATTAATTTGGGTTACCTCCTTCGACTAAAACAAAAAACATATAGTGTTAGCAACAATAATTATAGTGTTAAAACCATATAATAATTTACAGGATAAATAAATTATGGCACAATATTTTCAGTATAGGGGATCTTAGGTTTGAACTATGTTAGTCATTTTCATTATCTATTCAAATCCTTCTTAATGGTTTTTAAAGAAAATGTGAATTTTCATAATTAGGGGAGTGAAAACCAAGTTCCTAGTAAGGCTTGTTATTATACACTACATGATTATTGGGTACCAATGCACTCTTTTTAGAGTTATTACCACTAGGTACCATTATTCTCGAATAAAATCCACTTTTAGTATCCAAACAAGGATGAATTACTAGGAAACACAACATAATCTATTATTTACCAAAACCATAGTATGTTATTCTGTACATATCCTCAATGTCTATCATAGGGTTATGTCATGTTTTTTTTCAAAAATCCAGGTCACAATGTTTCTACTAAAATTTCGCTAATTCCAATAGTAGTGACCAAAACAGCAGTAACCAGGAGACAAAGTTTTCTTTATTACATTGGCATAAGATACAAGGAATCTCATCGCTAAGGACTGAATAGTTTATCAGTCTTAGTAAACATTGATACATACTTAATTATTTTATTTCATTTGAAAACACAAAATATCATATAGTTTTTATCAAAAATAACATTATTCTATCTAACATATCATTGAATATGAATCATAGTAAAGGTCATGGATTCGATGGAAAGGAAAAAAAATGAAGGTGATTTCAAATTCCCAGTAAGGGTTAAGTATATGGAATGTAGTCATGAATCAATAAACATAATAAATATGTACAGGTAAATAACTGGATCAACATTTTATATAATCAATAAACTAAAAATTAACTGTTTCCAAATATAATATCATTGTGAAAATCTTATTGATAATAATAAATATGGAATGTTAAATCACTAAACTCATATGACATTTAAATAACATGAATATCATTATATGATAAGGTATAATAAATATGGAAAGTTAAATAAATGAACACATATTAGATTTAAATAATAAACTGATAATGAAATGCATCTATAGATAATATCATTATGAAAATATCGTGGATAATAATAATTGAATTATCAATGAAATAAATTATTAATTATTTCATGTCATGATATGAGGAATCATGATACCTTTACCATCAATACCTTTCATACGATGGTTTAATACTATAGGTAAGACCCATTTTAACGCTATATTATTAATTTGTGTCATGATACCAACTGATGCCACGAGGGGATATATAATACCAGGCCCCACCTATCACAATAGTTCCAAATCATTCCCTATATATCGAATATTAGATTTAATTTAGTGAAAAATGTGACTTATCATTAAATATCTCTGTTGTGTAAAGAATACATTTTCATCAATATTTTCCCATATATAAAAATAACATTAAATATAGGATGATTTTTTTATAATTTATATATGGCTTAATAAATAAGTATATCTATGATAAATGGTATGAATAATTTGGGGAAATTTAATGTCAAATGATCATTGGAAAATGAATCTTTCAAGGGGAATTTAATGACAACAAAATTGAATTAATTAATTAAATGTCAATACTATCAATTTTCAAAATAATAATAAACCATCTAGAGGATTAATAAGTATGGTATCAATACAACATATCCTAAATTGAGTAATAATTAAGGGTTTGTGTCGTTAATGAATAGAAATATAATAAAAAATCTTTAAAACATTTTTGAAAAAAATATACTTTTCATTTTGAAAATTACATTTTAAACTAAAAGTTCTCAAAATTATTATGAAAATAATTTTCAAGGAAAATAATCATTGAAAATAATAAAGTAATATTTGAATGATTTAAGTGTTAATATTTGCTAGAAATTTTATTCAAATTAAGTACGTTAAAACAACTATTCCTTTCACATTTTTGTTATAACACAAACAAGCATTTTTTTGAAAATGATGTGAATATTCCTTTAAAATAAAAATAAAAAATAAAAAATGGGTTAAAATTTCATAAATAAATCATTTTAAAAAGTTTTAAAACATTTTTGAAAAAAATAAAAAATGTGTATTGGAATAAAACTACTTTCCAACTGAAGAGAGAAATGAAGTGACATATTGATAAAAAAATTAATCTAAAATTTTATATACCAAATATTTAAAAATGGTAAAATTACAATAAAATGTCATGAATCACTAGTGGAGAATAAAATTACATGGGTAAATCTGATAATGATCATATAATTTCCTTGAACTGAAATTCAATAATAATAAATCTTGAATAAAATGAAATTGTGAAATAAACCCTTGCAATAATCATAATAGTGAAGTGAAAATTTAATAACTGAATCATTTATGTATATAAATTTAAAATTCATATAAAAAAAGAAAAAAATTATAAGATAATAAAAAGTTATTACACACACAATATTATATTAACAACAACAATGAAGATGTAATATATCTCAATGAAAATAAATTGAGTTATGAATTATTTTCCACTTGGTATCTTTTAAGTAAAATAAAACTAGATGCAATAATTCAAATTAATACACAAAATATGATGAAGAATGAATTTTTCCAGATATTAAATGTAAAATGGTAAGTATATACACCATAAAAAGGAAACTACGTGGTTAACATTATAATATGCCTCAATGAAATTAAATTAAGAAGAAATCTCTTACCCCATGCTTCATTTTGTTTGAACATACTTTAAAATAAGTTATGGTAGTTTTAAACATGCTTATAACATATTATAGAACCATATTAATATTTATAATATCATATATGATAATTTTATAATAACTTATCACATGTTCTTTAATAATCATTAATTTTTTTAGTTGTTTTGGATGTTAATTACCTTGTTTTATCAATCATGATTTTCCACAAAAGTTCTCGTTCATGGGAATATTATATAGTTCCACAATATCATAAATAAAAAACAACATATAATTATCATATTTATAAATAAATTATACTTTTAAATACAATCATTAAATATGTGTATAAAAAATGAAGTATGTTACAATCATGAAGATCATAGGTTGTACGTACACATGGGCAATGTTTCCATTTTTTACAGATCATTGTGGTATTGTGAAAAGTAATTTTTTATATTTACATAATTATCATAATATCATCATTAAGATATTATATAATTATACATATTATCCATGTATGGTGGATTAAAATAGATCCACCTCGCTTTGTGAATGTGGTAGCACAAATGTACACGAATGATGTTATCATCCTTTGGTGAATGATAATGTAAGAAATAAAATGATAAAATATAATTGAAGAATTATAAATATTTCATGAATGAAATAAAAATTTCATGCATATAATATATAATCATTAACATTATACTTATCACTTTCCTTCTAAGGTGTTAGTGAAATATGAATCACATCGATTCTTGAGGAGGTAGTCCACCGTATATAATAGACGTCATCATATCCACTATGGAATAGAATGTAAAAAATTATATATTATATAATGACTCCATATGTATAATTATGTTATAAATATAACATATATAATTCATATCCATCATTATATCCAACTATGATATGTGGTAATGGAAAAAATAATGACATCAGTTCTTGAGGTGGTAGGTCGTCGTACACAAGTATGATAATTTTGAAATACATTTGATAAAATTTGAGAGGTCGTAGGTAATTATAATAAAAACATCTCAGTATATATAAGATATTGAGGTTATTATATCATTATGTTGTAATAATAATATAATGTGGTGGAGGAATAAATAAAATAAAAATGCTCATTGAAGAACATTACTTCCTCTTCACATATCCTAATTATGATTACACCTAATAATTAATAGGTTATATTTAATCCAAATATAAGGCTTCTAGGATTAGATGAGGTAATTTGGGATTTGATTTTGGTAACTAATTTGAAGATATAAGGTCCAAATATTTCCGTAAAATTGGTTTTAACATGTTGGTGGTTCATTTTTAACCCTTATCTTTTTATTTTAACCCCCTATAAATCTAATTTTATCTTAACTACAGTAAATAAATTTTTATATTTTCAATCTTACATTTGGTCAAAAATTATTCTAAATTATTACGTAATATAAATTTATATGATTCCAAATAAGTAATTCATTTTTAAAAATTTAATTAAATTATGTGGAAAATTTTAATTTAAAATTAATCCCTCATATGCGATGACAAAGTGGGTTTTCAAAGCCAAGATGTTCAAAAGTTTACAAATTTCTTATATCTGAATTGAATATAAAAAATCATTCCAATGACCTTGATTTTGTTAATTTATATATAATATAAACACTTTTACTTCAAAACCAACTCAAAATATAATTTATCTTTCTAAATAATTTAAATAGAAAGACGGTTTTCAATTAAAATTCATTAGCTTTAACTATTCATCAAAAAATGAAATATATTATAAAAATATAAAAAATTAACCATAAGATAAACCATAAGATTGTATTGATATTATGATATGTGAAATAAATTTTATATGACCAAAATAAATTCTAAAAGTGGTACAACTAAATTTTAAATTATGTGTCTTAAGCATGTTTAATCTATCCTTTAGAAAAATAAAATTTTTCATAAAACATATCTTCTTATTTTAAATTTTTATTATTTTATTTCTAATCAATTTATAACCATTATTTTTATATTTTAGTTAGTTTTATTCATATCCTCTAATTTAAAGGCTCATGTCTAATGGTATACTCTATTACAGTTCAATCTGACACGTGGTTTCATGTTTCACATGCTATCGAAGAGATTAAATTTAATGAAATATATTTCATGCACTGTTTAAAATTAGTGTAGCATGTCATATAAACTATTGAATAAAATGTTATTATTTTATATTTTCAGTGTGTCATTCTTATAAATAAAATAACATTGGAAAAAATATTTCGATATAAAAATTCTACGATCCCTATTTGTAAATACTTCAACTCAATGATAGGTATAACATAGTTCTTTCCTTGGTATGAGGGTTAACCCTTATTTTGGTGAATTAAATCAGATAATTTACATGTTATTAATAAATAATACATCTAATTCATTGAATACTCATTGCATTATTCTCTTTATTTCTATATAGAAAAAATATTACCAACTATTTTATATATTCTTTAATACGATTCTTCATACATTTTTGACATTTAAAAGGATAAATTTTTTTTTATTTATCATATTTAACAAATAAAATTCTTTTATATTCTATCATTCTCTTCTTTTATGCGTTTTTAAATGAAACTACAATCTAGTTTTCAGTCTTAATTAGAGATAACACATTTGGAATGGTCAAAATATGTCTAACTTTTGTTGCCATTGGGTTGGGAAAATCATTAAATAAATCACTACATTTCCCATCACATTGGTTCTCAGCATTCATTCTATAATTTCCCACCATTAACTAAAATTATAAAAATATAAAAAATCCGAGTTCATTAAAATAGAAAAGGGAAAAATATAAACATAGTTGGAATAACATATAAATTATTTGAATGTCTGGACTTCTAGGCCTCTAGGTTCAAATCTAAATTGTCAATAGTAATGTTTTAAATTTGTTTTTTTTAACTTAAAACTTCTTTCAGGTCCATCATAATTTTTCTCTTAGATTTTCTAAATTTCTAGAGCATATCCCTAGGGAGAGTCAAACCAGTTTCACAGGAAGGTAAATTTTTATGTACTAGTAAATTCTCGAGTCAAGACAGTTGTAGATTTTTCAAAGTTATTACCCATAGGAAAATTTTTACATGAACCATGACTATTAGTAGTATCCATAAAATGATATAATTTTTTAGAAACACTCTCTATATACTTCAATTAGATTCTGGGATATTTTTTTAAAAATATTATTATTGTTATACATAACCCAAGATCTCTCATTAAATTTCTCTCATCCTAGTTACAATGGTTAAGTAACCATTTTCTTTGATACCAAATATAGTGAACCAAATATTTTTACACATAGTATCACATTATTATTTATAGAAATGTCCCACATGTGCAGTCCTAATTATCATAAGGCCTTTTCTATTTGGAAGACTAGATTAATATTATATCAAAAGGAAAAAAATTGAATTATTATATAATTCAACATAATTTTTTTTTAAATCAATTTATGCTCCTAAAACAACATGGGATAAACTGTGGAATAAAAAACAAAAGTAGTGAGATAAAAATCTCTTTAAGGGGATAAAAATCATAATGAAACATAACACAAGAGTTAAAGGTATAACATAATATCATAAAATTGAATTATTATGAGTAATCACATGAAAGAATAACATGAATAACATGGTATCATAAATAATTGAAATATAAGAAATGTGGTAGAAACATATTATATGACATATACCTGAGTTAAGAAAAACTACCTAGACAATATCACGTGGTATACAAATTCCCATAATGGATTAGGTTTACTATTGTATACCCCCACATGTTGTGTCACAAGACTATAATAATTTCTGATTCATCAAAGTTCTATCTGTGTGCACTCACAATAATCTTTTCATGATCTATGAGTTCTACATAAATATATTCCATCTTAATTCATATCATAATATTTACCCATTGAATGAAATTGGGATGTATAATCTTTTCTCTTATCATAATCAATGTAAATTTCATAATGAATGAATTTGATAATGAACATAAGACATGTATTTCCCCAAAAAAAGAAGAGATAATAATCTAGTTATACATGTGAGAGATATATATACAGAATTTAGAACCATTCCAGAACATTAAATATATATAATATGAGTTAGGGAGAGAATCGGCATAACTTAGAGAAAGGGGTGGGTTAGAAATATCTCTTACTTTAAACATGATTCTCCATATGTATTCTTAATCATACAAGAAAAATAAACATACATTAATTAATTAATTGAATAATAACATTTTTAATGTGTAAAATTCCTTTTAATTTATTCATTAAATGTCATATTAAATAACTTAATCATTTGGGTCTATGTTGGATGTTTTGATGATGTTCTGTTCATATGTCCAAAATAAAATATATAAGTTCACTAAAGTAAAATATATTATTAATTATTCGTATATTGAATAATTATAATGAAATAATTACAATTTTCATATTTCAATTATAATTTTAAAAACTATCACAAAGGATTGTTAGGAAAAAAACTATGTTGTAATCATTGAGAATGTATTTCATACATGCATATGAGTCATGTTTCCATTTTTTAGTGATCACAAGGGAAACAATGTCAGGACCCGTCCCGATGGGCCCGTATCGTGACTACCCCAAGACCACCTTCCATAGGCCAGGGGCTGGTGACTAGCACCAAAGCCAAAAATCCCAAAACTGGAAAGGCATTTCCTTAACAATAGTAATCAAACACAATAGAGTATGCAACTAGAAGTAAAACTCTAAGTAAAACTGTATACAAAAGATGGTGTTGAATGTAAAGGGATCCGGAAATAAAATCCCATCAGTAAAGTACAATAAAACTAAAAAGCTAGTATAACTAATAAAAAGTAAAGAAGCTACTGGGTCGTCCTCCAAAATTCCCACCTGATGGCTGGGTACAGATGGCCTCCTCAGCTCCCCATGTCCGTCTGTCCGCTCTGTGTACGTCTCACCAAGTGATCCACCTCTGGGTACCGTCCATTTCCACTACACTCTGCCCCGATTAGTGTTGTCCATCGTCTATAACCAACACAATGAGGTGCGGGCATATCCCGTGTAGGGGTGAGTATAATGATACTCAGTAGGGACTAGGAGACCCTCAAGGTCTCACAAAATCCAACAAGGACAACCACAAAGTACGGAGTCAACGGATAATCCTTACTTAGGTATATTCCCAGACATATACCTATGTTATTTAGTAACCCATCTCAAGCATGAGAAAAATACGAAAGTCAATGACTCATCTCAAACCAGGATTTCATTGAAGTATAGAAGTATTGATGATTATTCATGAATCAAGATCATTTTATTCTGCCGAGAGGCACTGCTTCTGACCATATGGAGTCTGACACACACAGGATTGATAGGTACTAACCCCTTTAATGACCGACACAGGATCTGACCCACACAGGATCGGTATGTGCTGACCCACACAGGATCGCTGAGCACTGGCCCATATAGGATCTGACCAACACAAGATCGGTATGCGTTGAACCACACTGGATCACTGAGCACTGACCTCCATATGATCTATCTCCAACCTCTGCATCACTAACATCCACTGGATTCATTGCACCTTGTGCATTCAAGTTCCGTAGAATCTTCCCTCGAGATATCGATCATACATTGACCGTCACTAAACTCCACAAAGGGGTAACCTAAAGGAGTGCCATGTCGTAAGGGTTCCAATGCGATAGGCAGAGCTTCAATCGGACACTTGGTCTGTGAGTTATTGGAATTTCCATTCCAGGGGCCCGGTTGGTTTTTAGGTTCAAATCAACTTTACTGTACTCCAATTGTGCCCAAACCTCATGTGGGGTATGCCAAAATAACCGTCTCACTCCATGCCTTCCATTTCCGTAGGCGTTTCGTCAATCGGACACTCGTAGCCCAAGATAGAGGTGAAAAGGTGTAAACTGGACCAAATGGGTCCGGGACTAGTCCGACCCAGTTGGCCCGACCCAGAATGGACCGGGGTTCGACCCGATCTGAGATGGCAGCCCAACACAAGTGGTTAGCCCGAGTTGAGTGGGTGGTCTGGCCCGAAGGCCGCCCGGCCCGAGGGGGAGACCTAGCTTGAAGGTGGTCCTGCGGCTCGGTTGGCCCGACGGACTGACGGGCCCAGTGACCCGGTCGGCCTGGCGGCCCGGTCATCCTGGCGACCCAGCTGCCCGGTGGCCTAGTTGGCCTGGCGACCCGGATATCCAGGAGGGGGTCCACCTAAATCATGACCAGGGGTAGAGCACGCCCCATGGCTTCCAAACAGCTCTATCATTCGGGTGGTTCTCCAACCGGCCCCAGGTGGCGCCAGTCCAGCACACGCGGGATCCGACGGGGTCCCGCTCCTCCTAGTTGGCCGATCGGCCAGCCGCACTAGCTCCACGGCGGTCGGCCCAGCTGACCGCCACTACACCTCCACCGTGGTGTGATAGAGTCGTAGTTCTTCTGCCCTCTACACGGCACGACAGTGCCGCGCCACCACCGCGGCAGCCCAACCTGGTCGCGGCCTTCAGCTCCTCCGCACAGTGCGACGTCGCCGTGCCTCTTCCATTCGTCATGGACCTCCTGGCCGTGGTTCCTCTCCGGCGTGGTGGGATGGCACTGCGGCCCTCTGGCATTGTCGCGGCCCACCTGGCCGCAGCTTAGTTTTCTGCGCGGTGCGACGACATCATGCCTCTCCGGTGACCTGACGGCCCTTGCGCCATCGACTTCTTCCAAGGTCCGCTCCACCGTCAACAAAGAATAACTACTACAGTGGGAGGGTCATGCCGTGTTTTTGCAGTCTAAGCCATCCTCGTCATGGTGATAAGAGATGGAATTTAATAATCTAGAAATTTGAATGACGAAGAACAGAGGTTAAAACTAAAATAAAATTTAACTCAAATCACCCTAACTCGTATGACGATGATCATTGATGAAGGAAGGAAAGGAAACATCGTTCCGTTTACGTCAGAAAGAATGAAGAAGTCAAGGACGGCGTCATTGGAATTCTTTAAGGACAGCGCTCCCTCCATTTTCCTTGTTGAGGAAGGAATAAGGTGGAAGATGTCTGTCATTCTTCGTTGGAGAGAAATGGATCCACCATGTTCTTTTCTCTCCTTAATTATCCCAAAGAAAAATATTCCAAACCCACAATAATAAAACATCACATCATATTATAATGTTTCCATAAAGAATTAAAATGGGGAAAATTAATTTAGGGTGGTCCCACTTAATTAATTCTTTTGTGTAGGCACAATTAATTAAGTGCAGTTCAAAAGGTTTCATGTGTGGTGGCTCCATAAATGGGGAGTTCAATAGTTTCATCCTCGGGTGGTCCCAACCATTCAAACATGAATTGGGGGTTTAAGGGGGGTTAAAGCTCGTGTGGTCCCCACCTATTTGATTTCATGAGATGTTTAAACTTTAGGTGGGCCCCACCACTAACCTCTCCTTGAAGGTTTTAACTACCATGAAATAAAAATAATCTAACTCTAATTTTTATTTAATTTAATTTAAAACCCCCAAAATCTAACTTCCACTCTCATTAGAATGAAACTTCGTTGAAGGTCTCATTACGAAACCTCCAATTATGCGAGTTCTACGGTGCCCTCGGATGTCAATTCCGAGCACTAGTTCAAATGTTATAAAACACCGCTCGCACGTTTACTGAACGTACACGAAAAAAGTTCGGAAAATTATTATCAGTCACCCTTGACCTGCCACGGTCACGGTTAGGCTCTACCTAAGTGAATCACTCTCTAACTAACCCAATGGTATCCTCGGATTTCCAATCTGACTTACCATTAAAAAGTTATGAATTTTATAATAAAATAATTGACACTTAATTTTTTACTTTACGGCCAAAAACTAACTTTCGTTATTGGCCCTCGCCGACCCATGTTAGTATCTTTTAAAAGAAAGTCTACCCTCACGAGTTCAGTAGTATTCTTGTATTTTTAATCCAATTTACCATTTGTGATTTATAATCATTTGAAAAATAAATAATATTATTTAATTATTTAATTTATGGTTATTCCATTTTTGGGTTTTCTTAGAGGAGACTCATGATGACTAAACTGAAGTCACACCTCGGGTAAACCTGCCATATTGAGTGCAATGGTGGAATCAGATTTTTGATCTGAGTAACCATTTAAGAGTTATTCCACTTTTTCAGGAAAACTCCTTACGTGAGTTAATTTAAGCTTAACAATACTTCGATGGATCATTTTGGGCACTCCGGGCCCCAGAATCGCATGCCGTCAGATTTCAAGGACACGTAAAAATACCATAAATTTATGAAAAACTTTTACGTGAAATTTCAGGGTATTTTCATTCTCCTCACCTCAGGGATTTACGTCCTCGTAAGCTACAACTCGCACTAAGGAAACAAATGGGGTTATTGAGCATGCATCTGAGCCTCCCACTCCCACGTGCTCTCCTTGAGGTTCTCATGGTGTCAGTGAACATGCACCAGAGGTATTTACCATCAACATAGGACCCTCTCTGTCGATCCTCAATCTCTACTAGAACCTCCGTGAAAGTCGCTCTGTCATCATTGTCCATCTCCCCGTGGTCGATGATGTGTGATGGGTCATGCACATATCTCCTTAGCTGAGATAAGTGGAAGATGTCATGTACCTGGTGCAATAGAGGTTGAATATCCAGGTGGTAAGCCACCTATCCTACTCTTTTGAAGATGTGGAAAGGTCCTATGAATTGCGAAGATAACTTCCCGCCTCGTCCAAATCTTTGAAAGTCCCGTTGAGGTGAGACCCTTAGGAAGACGTGAGAGTGTACAATATCTGGTCCCACTAGTGCTGACTCTCTTGGGTATGTCCACCACAGTGGTGATCTGAATGTTCGATGATACAAGGGCTCAAATGGTGTCATACCGATGGTGGAGTGAGATCAGTTGTTGTAGACAAACTCCACCAAAGGTAAGTGATCCTCCTAGCTACGACCGAAATCAAGGTCACATGCACGGAGCATGTCCTTGAGGTTTTGAATGGTGCACCCATTCTGGCCATCTGTCTGAGTATGGAAGGCGGTTCTCAAGTGATGTTGTGTCCCAAAACCCTCCTACAGCTCCATCTATATCCAAGAAGTAAACCATGAATCACGGTTGGAGACAATAGAAAAAGGTATTCAATGAAAACGCACAGTCTCTTACATATAGAGGCATATCAAGATCTCTACTGAGCCATGCTCTCTGATCGGTAGGAAGTGGGTCGTCTTGGTGATTCGGTCAACGATCACCCATATCGAATCATGACTTCTGGATATACGTGGAAGACCTGTCATGAAGTCCATGGATATCCCATCTCACTTCCACTCTGGGACCTCTATGGGCTGAACCAAGCATGCTGGTACTTGGTGCTCTGCCTTCACTTACTGACAAGTGAGGCATCGATAGACAAAATTCGATACTTCCTTCTTCAAACCTGGCCACTAGTGCTGTCGTCAAAGGTCTCGGTACATATTCTCCACTCCTGGATGTACTACTAGAGGGGAAGTGTATAACTCCCTGAACACTTCCTCATGAAGTGCTACAGGTACCATAGTATGTCCTCTGAAGAGGATGACGTGCTCCCCACCTTTATAAAATCCATCAGGTGCCTATCATGTAGATATCTGAGCACGTCGTGTCTCGCAGTCAATATCCCCACACTGCACCTCCCTGACTCATTGAAGAATTGGGGGAGTGACTATAAGAGACTGAAGAATGGCTGCTCCGTCTCTATCTATAAAGAATATCTGTAAAGCAGCTAGCTTCCCTGCCGCCTCACTCAGCAGCCGCAGGACAGACCTCCTACTGAGTGTGTTTGCTACCATGTTACCCCTTCCTAGGATTATATACTATCACAAAGTCATAGTCCTAGAGGAACTATAGCCACTCCTATTGGGAACTGAAAACTCAAAACTTCGGCTGCCACGAGGGTGAGGTTGGCCGAATCACGAGTGATCAATTGCACCCTCCTATGCATGTGTTTATTCTGTGCTACATAGGTTTCCTTTTTCGTAGACCAAGGAAACCCCTATTCCAACATTTTAGATAAACCATAACCTAGTTTCTAATACATTCAATCTGTGTATGAACTGTGGTTGCCCAGTCTATACCCAAACTAACGTCGTAAGGCCTCAACACTGCCACCAAGAGGTTCCAACCAAAACTCTCACCTCGAGGGTCAGATCACACTATCGGCATAAGTGTGATTATAGAGTCTCTTCCCATAGGTATCTCTAGATTTTAGGTTCAATTTAGTGGTTTAACCAGAAACTCTAGGTCTGGGACAAGATTCTTAGTATGAAGGAATGATTAGTACCTATGTTTATTGATACAATAGCTAGTAGTAGACACAGACCATACCTCGAATCATTATAAGAGACCTTGGGTCACACTCCTTGACCGCGTGCAGCTACTCTCTTCCACTGCCCTCTAGCTCCTTGAGTTTGGTGGGGACTACAAAGACGGGTGGTTGAAACATGTTGAAATGTACACCACCCCATGCTTCTCTCATAGCTCTGCTTCCATGTCTGCGGCCCTGAAGATTTATCTGTCCATGTCACATCCTCTTCCCAAAACTTCTTGAATGCCCAAGTCTCTAAGACTGGCACCAGTTTCCTTCGTTCACACTACTAAAATTCACTGGCTTTATCCAATCAGCCAAAGAACATTCTTCCACAAAGGTTCTCTCTAGCACCCTAACATGAGTAGGAATGAATAGAGGAATAGTTTTGGCGTGGTTGTTCTTAACCACACCTCACTCAGAATTCTGAGCCCTGAAGCACTGTTCATATCATATTCATCGAGTTCCAAGAATGGCCGGTACACCTCAATTAATACTAAACTACCAACATGTCATCCTGCCGAAACTATAGAAGCTAAAGGGAACTCTCAACCACCACCTCAATCTAGTCCTCAGCTGCCTATGAGTGGGGCTCACCTTGGATCTTGAGGGGTATCTGATGCTAAAACACATGTAAGTAACTAAGCCTACAAGGATCCCCTACCGGTACCGCCGGTAGTGTCTACTAACCAACAGGAAGTGATATAGTTGGCACACTTCCCGAAGGTTCCATATCGGAAAAAAATCCAAGTACCAAAACCTCATCACTATGAGAACCATCATCACGGTCACTCCCGTGTCTCAACTAGGTGGAAAACTCCAGTAATCACCTCCATCCATTCCTCTACTACCTGGGAATCTGTCTCGTCTTGAAACCTTGGAGGCCTCTGTCGTTGGAACTCATGCAATGTGCTCAGTCAGCATGCAACATCATCCAATGAGGATGGTGCCATCTGTTGCCCAACGGGCGATGGGGCTGCTGGTACACTGCCAGAAGGTGCCAACATAGTAGGAGGGGCCGACACTTGAGCCTCGTCACTCGGTGGGCCATCATCGAGTACCATCTTGGGAACCCTAACTGGCTGTCTATGCGGAGGAATCCTGATAAGGAACATATGTGCCACTTTCAAATGTTTATACCTGGTGAGATGACCAAGTTGAGTTGACTTAAAGAAAACTCATGAAAACACATACGCAATCAGTGTTTTCATGCACTGAGTTAGAAATTTGAAGTCAGGGTCTTGGTGTATGGATACGTCAGTCGTTGCACCAACACTAGACTCCCTGAACTAACAACCACACTCAATAACATTAACATTATTTCTTCAATGAAAAAAAGACCATAGTTTTACGTTCTGCAGTAGAACCAATTCCTTTGATACCAATTTGTCACGAACCGTCCTTCGGGTCTCGTATCGTTACTACCCCAAGCACTCCTTCCATAGACCAGGGGCTGGAGACTAGCACCAGAGGAACAAATCCCAAAAAAGGGTAGGAATTTCCTTAATAATAGTAATCAAACACAATAGAGTATGAAACTAGAAGTAAAACACTAAGTAAAACTGTATACAAAAGATGGTGTTGAAAGTAATGGGGGCCGGAAATAAAATCCCAACAGTAAAGTACAATACAACTGAAAAGCTAGTACAACTAAAGAAAAGAAGTAAAGAAGCTACTGGGTCATCCTCTAGCCTTCCCACCTAAAGTGTGGGTACAGATGGCCTCCTCAATACCCCATGTCTGATCATCCACTCCGTGTACGTCTCGATGAGTGGTCCACCTCCGGGTACCATTCATTTCTACTACTCTCTGTCCCGATCAGCGTTATCCATCATCTGCAACCAACACAACGAGGTGCGGGCATAGCCCGTGCAGGGGTGAGTATAACGATACTCAGTAGGGACCCCGATACCCTCAAGGTCTCACAAAATCCAGAATGGATAACCACAAAGTACAGAGTCAACGGATAATCCTTACTTAGGTATATTCCCATACATATACCTAAGTTATTTCGTAACTCATTTCTTTCATGAGCAAAACATGAAAGTCAATGACTCAGCTCAAAATAGGATTTCATTGAAGTATATAAGTACAGGTGATTAGTCGCAAAGCTAGATCATCTTATTCTATCAAGAGGCACTTCTTCTGACCATACAGAGTCTGACCCACACAGGATCGATTGGTAATAACCCCCGTAATGACCCACAAAGGATCTGACCCACACATGATTGGTCTGCACTGACCCACACACAATCCCTGAGTGCTGAACCACATAGGATCAGTATGCACTAACCCACACTAGATCGTTGAGCATTGACCTCTGTATGATCTGTCTCCAACCTCAGCCTCACTAACAGCCATTGGATTCCTCACCCCCAGTGCGCTCGAGTTCCATTGAATCTTCCCTCGAGATATCGATCGTACATTGACCATCACTAAACTCCAAAAATAAGTATCCAAAAAGAGTTCCATGTCGTAAGGGTTCCAACACGACAGATGGTGCGTCAATCGGGCACCCGGTCTGTGGGTTATTGGCATTTCCATTCCAGGGGCCTAGTTGGTTTTTAGGTTAAAACCAACCTGATCGTACACCAACTGTGTCCAAACCTCTAGTGGGGTATGCAAAAAGAACTGTCTCTCTCCAAGCCTTCCATCGCTGCAGGTGGTTTGTCAATCGGTCACTCGTAGCCCAAGATAGGGGCAAAAAGGTGTAAACTGGACCAAATGGGTCCGGGTCCGGACTGACCCAGTCGGCCCGCACCGGTCCAGACTGAGGTTCAACTTGATCTGCGAGTCTGACCCGATCTGAGAGGGCGGCTCGGCCCGATTTGGGGGCCCGTACTGAGTGGGAGGCCAGACCCCAGTGGGCGGCCCGACCCAGGTGGGCGGCCCGATCCGAGTGGGCGGCCCGACCCGAGTGGGCGGCCCGGCCTGAGTGGGCGGCCCGACCTGAGTGGGCGGACCGGCCCGAAGGCAGCCCGGCCCAGGGGGGAGGCCCGGCCCGAAGGCGGCCTTGTTGGCCCGGCGACCCGATTGTCCCGGCAGCTCGTTCGGCCCGGCGGCCCGATCGACCTCGTGACCCGGCTGCCCGGCGGGGGTCTAGCTATGCCGCAGCTGGGGGGTAGCCTGCACCCCCTAGATTCGAAATGGCTATATCGTTTGGGTGGTGCTCCAACCAGCACCAGGTGGTGTTGGTCCCACACACGCGCGACCGGAGAGGGTCCCGCTCCTCCCAGTTGGTCGAGTGGCCAGCAGCTCTGGCTCCATAGCAGTCGGCCCGTTCGGCCGCCACTGCACCTCCATCGTTGCGCGTCATTGCCGTGGTTATGGTACCCTATTCACGGCATGACGGCATTGCGCCACCCCTACGATGGCCCGACCAGGTCACGGCCTTCAGCTCCTCTGCGCGCCGCGATGTCATTGCGCCTCTTCCATCGACCACGACCCTCCTGGCCATGGTTCATCTCCAGCGCGGTGCGATGGCACCGCACCCCTCTGGCACTAAAGCGGCCCACCTGTCTGTGGCTTGGTTTTCTACGCTGCGCGATGATGCCGCGCCTCTCTGACTTCCCAGTGTCCCTTGTTCCACTGACTTCTTCTGTGGTCTACTCCACCATCAAAAAATAAGAACTATTAAAGGGGGAGGGTTGGGCCATTTTTGTGCGGTCCGAGCCCTCCTCATCATGGAAATAACATTTGGCATTCCATAATCCAGAAATTTGACCGACAAAGAATGGAGGTTAAAACTCAAATATAAAATAACTCAAATCCCCCTACCTCATATGACGATGATCGTTGATGAAGGAAGGAAAGCGACTGTCATTCTATTGACGTTGGAAAGAAGGAAGAAGTCGAGGACGGCGTCTTCGGCATTCTTCAAGGATGGTGCTCCCTCCTTTTTCCTTTTTGAAGAAGTAATAAGGTAAAATATGTCCATCATTCTTCATTGGAGAGAAATGGCTCCACCAAGTTCTTTCCTCTCCATAATTCTCCATACAAAAATTATGTCAAACCCACAATAATAAACTATCACATCTTATTATAATGATGGAAAAAAGAATTCAAATAGGGAAAATTAATTATGGTTGGTCCCTCTTAATTAATTTTTTTTGTAGGCACAATTATTTAAGTAGAGTTCAAAAGGTTTCATGGGTGGTGGCTCCGTAAATGGGGAGTTCATTAGTTTCATCCTCGGGTGGTCCCCACCTTTTAATCTTGAATTGGGGGTTTAAGGGGTGTTAAATCTCTTTGGGCCCCACCTCTTTGATTGCATGAGATGTTTGAAATTCAAGTGCGCCCCACAAAATAATATCCTCTCAAAGGAGGTTATGTGTTGGTGGGCCCCACCACTAACCTCCCCTTGTAGGTTTTAACTACCAAGAAATAAAAATAAGCTAACTATTATTTTTAATTAACTTAATTTAAAACCCCCAAAATCTAACTTCCACTCTTGTGAGAACTCAACTACGATGAAGGTCTCACTAAGAAATCACAAATGTTTTGAGTTCAACTGTGCCCTTGAATTTCAATTCCGAGCACTGTTTTAAAAGCTATAAAACACTTCTTGCACGTTTACTAAATGTACCTGAAAAAATTTCGGAAAATTAATAGCAGTCACCCTCGACCTGCACTGGTCGAGGTTAGGCTCCTCCAAGGTGAATCACACCCCAAAGAATCCAATGGTACCCTCAGATTTTGAATCTGAGTTTCCATTTAAAAGATATATATTTTACAATAAAATAATTTTCACTTAATTTTTTTATTTACAGCCAAAAACTAACTTTATCTGTTAGCCCTCGCCTACCCATGTTAGTATCTGCTTAATAAAATCCTACTATCACGAGTTTAGTGGTGGTCTTGGATTTATAATCCAAGTTACCATTTTTGAGTTATAAGCATTTGAAAAATAAAATAACTTTATTTATTTATTTTATTTATGGTTATGCCATTTTCAGGATTTCTCACAGGAGGTCCGCACCGACTAAACTGAAGTCACGCCTAGGGTAAACCCGCCATCTTGAGTGCAACGGTGGCCTCAGATTTCTGATCTGAATAATTGTTTAAGAGTTATTCAACTTTTTCAAGAAAACTGCTTACACAAGTTAATTTAAGCTTAACAAAACTTCGATGAATCCTTCCAGGCACTCTGGGCCCCGGAATCACGCGGCGTCAAATTTCACATACTCGTAAAAATCCCATGAATTTAAGAAAAAAAATTACATGGAATTTCCGGGTCTTTACCAAAAAGGTAAGTGTTATTTGATCTTTCCAGAAATAAAAATCACTCATAAATATCATATTATTTCTTCCAATACACAAACACATATAATCAATGTGATGAAGAAATAAAAATAAATCACAACTCCTTGGGATGCGATAGTTCGTCATAAAAATGAATGATGTTATTATTTTTTCAATATATGGTAAGGTAAGAATGTATTCAATGTATTTTTTCATAATGATTGGTATTTAAGTAATATAATATATAAAACTAAAATTAATCATTATTAACCTCCATGAAAAAAATTGGTAAAAAATGAATCACATAACTTTGTGAGGCGGTATTATATCGTATACACAAACGATGTTATAGTGCTCCCTACATAATGGAAAGAAAGAAGTAATATGTGATATTGTAATTGAAGAATTGTAATTATATCATAAATATTATATATAAATATTTTATACATCATTATATCCATCCATTAAAAGTGATAATGGAAAAAATAATTATGTCAGTTTGTGAGATGAGTATCTTTCGTACCCACAATCAATCGTTTCGTATTCCATTATAGTGAGGAGAAGATTGTTTTAGATCATTCTATAAACACAAAAAATACAATTATAAATATTATGTTATGGTTCTACCATCTTAGAATTTCTATATATTGTATTAAGAAACTACATGGGTTAATTTCGATAATATACACTGAGACACCGTGGATTACGAGGCTCTATGTGGCCAAAACTATTGTCTAAAAAATACTAATTTTTTATTACAAAGTACATGTGATTTTCCTAAAAATGTGTAATAACTCTTAAATGGGTGACTCAATAAAAACATCTAAGGGCATATTTTAGCTCAAAAGAGTAGCTTCACCCTAGTTGCACCTATCTTTGGTTGGCACAGGTCATCTGTGGAAAAAGTCACCAAGGATGTAACTGTATATAAAATAATTTAAAAAAATATATATTTAAATTCTAATAACTCATTAATGGTTAATCGTATTAGAAATCCAAGACCACTTTTGGGTTTGTAATGTATTTTTTCATTAGATGCGACTTAACTATTATCGGCACAGGTCTTCATTAGAAAAAAAAATCAAAAAGTACATAACATTCATTAAATAATTTAAATAAAAATTATTTTGATTGATGCAGCAACATTTCCCTTAAATGTATCCTTATGCATAAATCTTGGATTTATCCACATAACCTTGGGAATTCAATAGAATTTCTATGGAGAGATTTGGATGAAATCCCTCAAACAAACAACGACGGATCAAGCGGATTGTGGATTGTTTTACCAACAGATTTGGAGGATCTCATCAATGACGCCAATAAAATCATTCTTCATTAACGATAAATCCATACTCTAGGTATGTCATTTTTTTTTGATTTTCTATCCCATTAAAGATCTATGGTCAGTTTGGATCCATTCAATAAATAATAATTGATACACGCATTGTTGGTAAAATTAAATTGATGGAATTTTTTTCATTCATGATTATTCATTTTAATGAGAATGAATTTAGGCCGACAAAAACAATGTTCAATGTTCATTCCTTTTGAATTTCCTTTTGTTTATTTGTCCATAATTCTTTGTGTCCATCATTTTTGGACCCCTATGGCCATGGTTTGACTTTATGGGTGGATCTGAACATGATTGAACCCCCAGATTAGAGGAAAACCATGAACATAGGTTGGATCTCTGGGGATTGGGATCGAAGGATCCCAAATTTAAGACTTTTTTAAATTTCTAGCATCATAGGTGGCTCAGTGGTGTGCGGAAGGGACCAACGATGTGGCAGCCTGGTGTAGCGGTCAGTCAAGGTGGCTTGGTGGTCTGACATGGTGCCGCAAGGTGGTGCGGTGACTAGAGGCAGTGGCCACAGATAACAGTGGAGGAGATGAAGAAGTTCGCATGGGATGAGTTGGATAATATCTTCAGGAAGCGGTAGGGAATCCATATGAATCAGGGTAGTCACCGCAAGTGACCGAGTGGAGTGAAGGATGCAGCCAGGATTGCTGCGTGTGCTAGCCCAGATATCCCGCATTTGAGGGGGCTGATCAAGGGGAGAGGGGTTGGACCTAGTGGAGAAGGCTGGGTAAACCCAAACTGAGTAGGATGAGTTAGCACAGTAGACCAGACCAGATCCATTTCGGAGCCCAAATCAACTGAGGGTGGTCACACAATCGATTGATGATGGTTGATAGTAGGAGTCAACCGCCATAGCAGATCGAGCTTTCGTGGCTTGTTCACACGGATTGAACATATGGAGGTAGACCATGGGGTGTATTGACCATCATGGTCTCCCATGGAAGTCGACCACTATGGTCAGTGGAACAACTGTGAGTCGGTCCACAGGCCTAGTGACCCCTTCTAAAACATGAATATGACATATCTTTTAAACATTTCATCTGTTTGTTGAGTTTTCTACAGAGTTAGGACCCTAATGATGATACCATACTTTTGAGATGATCTGGTGACTTTATATATTGGGCCATTGGTGTTTAAGAGATTTATTTCTGGTCTTTTCCTCAGGGTATCATTATAGTATTACGTCCACATCACTAGGTTGTAATCCCCTCTAGTGGCTGAGTCCCAGATAGAGTCAAGCATACCTCCTCAATATTGGAGTGCAATCCTCTATCACCCCTAGGGGAGTCTATGGAATCGCATAACCTCGGTGATTAGGGCATTAATCCTCTATATAGCAGGTCATATCGATAGGGAATGTGGTATCCCACAGAGTGTTAGGTAATAATCATTGGTATCCCCCAGGGTGTCTAGGACTGATCCCAAATTATTTTAATTAATCAGGATTGTGTATGTGGTATGCCCTTGTGTATTTGGTCACGATTTGCAGTATCCCCCAGTTTAGGTGGGTGGAATCCCCTCTATGTGGTATCATAATATTTCTTGACCAATAAGTTCTCATTTGGGTAGGTCCTAAATGAGATAGATCTCTTCTTGATTGTATCTAATGATATCATGACTCGTGGAGTGAGTTCTCTCAGAATGAGCATGCTTTGATTAGAATCCTATGGCTAGAAGTTGGTAAGAACTCGTGATGTTGGGGAATATCTGATGAGTATATATGGATATTCTTCTTATATGTATTACAAAAATATACATGTGTGTAATTCCATTGTTGTACTCCTATGTGGAAGTCATGTGTGGTACTCCTATGTGGTGTTTCTATGTGGTTCTCTTATGTGGTATTCTTGTGTCGCAATCCTTTGTGGTACTCTTATTTGACTCTCATGTGTTATACTCTTCAGTGTTATTGTTTTGTGGTAGTTAGGTGTAGTACTCCTATGAGGTATTCTTGTGTAGTATTCCTGGGTGGTATTCCTATGAGGTATTCCTATGTGGTTTTCTAGTGCGGAATTAATGTATGGTATCCCTTTTTTGTATTATTTCTTCGTATTCATGTGTAGTACTCCTATGTGGTATTCTTATGTGGTATTCTTGTGTAGTATTCATGTGGGGTATTTATGTGTGGTATTCATATGTTCCATTCCATTACTGTATTCATTTGTGGTATTCTTATGTCTTAATATTTTGTTATATTCCTTTATGCTATTCCATTGTGGTATTCCTTGATGTAATACTTTTGTGGCAATCCTTTGTGGTTTCAGGGTATCCTACTGAGTATTGTTTTACTCACCTATATCAGGTCATTGCCTGCATGTGTCATGTTTGGTGCAGGCAATCGACCATTTTGGCAATGTCTTATGTGTACTAGGGCTAGGATGTTCTCAGAGAGGCTAGACAGATGAGGTGTGTTAATGTGGTTCAAACAAAAATCCACGTACCTCATTTCATACTGGTTGGGATTATGTTTATTGACTCTTTTTGTAGGATTGTTTTTTCCATGTTTACTTTCTAGTACATTCAATGTTGTACACTGGTTTGGATTTGTTTTCTTCATAGTGTTTTTACGTTTCCACATTTGAGGATTGGAGGTGTCTACATTCTTATAGGTACTTCAAGATAATGCCTCAAATTTGTGTGATATTCCTAATCAGTGCTACTCACCATCCCCTGACCTATTGGAGGATGTCTTGTAGTATTCATGGTATGGACACCTCTGGGATGGGTCGTGAAAGAGTGGAATTAGAGGAGGTCAATACTACTTTAGGTCTGGGAGTCTCTGAGGTTGGTTTGGGGAAACACTGTTAAGTGTTTCGATTTTGGATTTCAAGCCAGGGACTCTAGTGTTGGTGAGGCGATAGACGTATCCATACACAAGTACTTTTTTTATTTATTTTCAACTCAGTATATGAAAACACTGGTTTTATGTATAAAATAATAGTAAATTCATCATATATGAATGGATGTGTCTTTCACGTCCTTCTTCAGTAAAATCTCTGGATATACTAAATTGGTCGTGGAATAACTTGTCTTACTTAAAGATGCATCCATGTAGTCAGTAAACCATAATTCCACCGCGTCATCACAAGGATGATCCACAAGGTCATGAGATATTGGTATTGGGATTTGTACAAGTGATAGCCCCTCCAGGTGGTGAACTAGCTATACCACCACCTGTAGAGTAGCACATGGTACCAGCACTAATAGAGGATGAGGATAACATGATGGGTACGCTTCATGAGTTGTAGTGACAGAGACCCCTTGGGTTATGTGTATATCTTTACACGTAGGAGGTTTAGGACTTGCTTGAGGTGGTGACCCAAGTTTTCCATCTCTTTAGTACATTATCAGATCATATGGTTGTCCTAGTGGCAAGTCTTCTACATGGATTAACAGGGAAATAGTGGGGTTTGGTTACCTAAACTTGTGATGATTCTACTATTATATCGAAAGAGTTTGATAACTTTTTTCAGAGAGGCGTTATCCCCAAATAAGCTTAGGTCTATGCATGTCGAGGAGCTTCTACAGCTCAGGTAGGATGACATGTTGGTATATCAGTGTTCATAGAGGCATATCAACCTTTCTAGGTAATCGATGGATATGATACATGACCAGAACATTAGGGCTTAGACCTTCAAGTGAGGATTAGGTAGGGACATCTAATCCAGCATTATCCCTCTGTCCATTCCTACCTATGTGGGGGTGCTAGAGCGAACCTTTGCGGTTGAGAGTTCCTTGGATGGGCATATATAATTGGTGGTTGTTAATAGTGGGAATGTTGGAGCCGAAACCTCGGTAGCAGGAAGACGACATCAGTCTTAGAGACTTGGATTTTTGAGACATTTTAAGAAGAGGTCCCGAGATAGGGGACCCGCATCACATGGCTATACGGTGGGTCCATTCATCCTGGAAGGAGATAATTCATTTCATTTGACGGTAGTGTACATCTCATACCAGATTTTTCATACCATTATATTGTTGGTATGGGTTGTATATGGACCACTGAGGTAGATATAGACACAGGAACAGGGTGTTCCATAGGATGACATACATCACATAGGAGTTGGGAGAGTTTTCGAAAGTGGTTGATGCATAAAAACATTACCACCACTACCCCCAGTTGGTCTACACTGTGCTCAGGGATCTGAAGTATAGGGGAGAGGAAAAATGAAAACGATCGATGCATATGACCCAGGGGATCGAAGAATTATTCTATATACAATATTTATCTATTATACCATATATGATGTATTAATAGTCTGAGTTGTTAATCATTATTTTATTTGTAGGAATCATGTTCTTGACTAAAAGATTTTTGTTGAACCATTGAATCGACCCGCTTGCTTGGACACTCCTACTAGAGGATACCCAATGATAATGTATTGGCTCCAATAGTGTTGGATAACTCTTAGTGGTGAGATTTTTGGTTC
Organism: Viscum album; assembly: GCA_963277665.1. NCBI lineage: Eukaryota > Viridiplantae > Streptophyta > Magnoliopsida > Santalales > Viscaceae > Viscum > Viscum album. The sequence continues at coordinate 1,030,369,611 of OY728140.1, forward strand.
AGATCTCTTGGTAGTGGCGTTAAGGACTTACAATGTCATTATTGGTATAGACTGACCATCGACAGTTCATGCTGAGATTAACTATTCTAGGAGAAGAGTGTGGGGTGTCCCCAATGATGGATACAGGTTATCCCTTATTGTAAAAATTTAATATAGACAGCACATGATGGAATCAAACATAGGAGGGTATATCTGATTACTCATCAATTGGCTAACCTAACCCTCAGTGAAGTGGATGTTATGATTCCTCAGTTTCCTAAAGTGGGGACAGAGTTTTAGTGGATCAAGGGAAGGTTGAGGGAGAGGAATTGGCTAGTGTTCCTCCATGACTATGACATCTAGATGGTTTATACTCCTAGGAAGTGAAACATGGTAGAAGATGTTCTCAGTATGAGATCTAGATTGTAGTTGTTAACTGATCCATCATAGCACTTGGCATTCATGCAAATATCCTTTAGGTAAGGAAATGGAATAGAATACCTCTAGTTGATGGTTGTTGCTCATCCACTCTAATATCAGGTTTGGGATGAGCATATTGAGGATATTGACTACGAGACCCTACGTGCTCAGTTTTTTATAGGGAATTATCCTTATGGATGGTCAAAAGGTAGGGAAAATGTTATTCTAATTATTAAAAAATAACAAATCATTAAATAATATTCACAATGTTATTTTACGAGAAATATATACCTTACATACAAAAACATCATGAGTTAATTGAAAAAGTTAACTCATCTATCATAAGTGATTTTTATCATGGAAAAAAATTATTAAATCATTGGAAGATGAAGTAAAAACTTATCAAAGTGAAACACTTTTTTTAAGGCAAAAATATTCTGAATGTAATTCTTGGAAAGAATGTAATGAAAAAGGGAAGATTTGGAATAGGATGTAATGGTGAAAAAATATAAACTATATACGAATTATTTTGTTCCCAATTCATTAAGTTTTACTTATAATTTCTTTAGAAAAAAAAATATAACAAATAAGTGTTATTTAAAAAATACACAAATTAGTGGCATTAAAAATCCTTTTATTTCAAAAATTTTATCTGAAGAAAATAATATGATTTTTGGAAACAAATATCTTATCTGTATTTCTAGATCTATGATACCTAGCACTGATGGACCTAATAAAATATGGGTACCGAAAAAAACATTTGTTTAAATTATTTTACTTGAAAAATTCCACAAGAAAATAAATACCATTTGATATATGGATAGTGTCTGCTTAAGGAATATGAGTGGAGATCAATCAAATTTTTATACATTGACTCAACTGGATGGGTTTCACATTACTTTTGGTGATAATTTTAAAAAGAAAATAATTGGAATTAAAACTATTGGTGATCTAAAGATCATATCTATCTAAAAATGTACTTTATGTAATTGGATTGAAGCTCATCCAGATAAGTATTTATTAAATTTTTTATGATGATTTTTATGATGATTTCTCTAGCAATTCTTGATCAGTTTTTAAAAATGGATTTCCTAAGTTTGGAGCACCCAAAACTGATAATGGTTATACTCTGACTAACTTTCCTTGGGTAAAAAAAGTAAACTATTTATCTTCTAAGACAAGTGTTTCCTGTATATAGAATAGAATACATTTTCCGTGTAATATTTTTTCATTACATATATTATCAAATAAACAATTTGTTTCTAATTTACCCTGTCTTAAAATTGATTATGGTTTATTATGGTTTATTTTTTTATGCATGCCAAATGGGAATGTAACAAAAAATTTATTTCAATTCAATTAACAAAATTTATACATCAAATCCTTTATAACTTATCCATATGAAATTGTTGAGACAATAAATATTAAAATATTGGCTAGTAAATTATATGTTTATATTTTAGTTGATGATTTTTGTAGGTTTACCTGGGTTTATTTTCTAAATCATAAGACTGAAGCTTTCTTGGTTTTTGAATTTTTTTGTAAAATTGTTCTAAATGAAAATTTTTTAAGAATAATTTCATTAAAAATTAATCATGGTGGTGAATTTTAGAATCAAGATTTTAATTTTTTATTCTCAAATCTGGGTATCAAACATACATTATCTACAACAAGAAAACTCAAAAAAATTGAATTTTTTAAAGAAGAAATTGAATTATTTATGAAATGTTTAGGACTATGAAAAATGAATACAGACTACCTACCTATTTTTTGAGAAGGATTAAGCACAAACTGATATATCATGAATATAGTTTTAATTCAGAATATTTTCAAAAAGACACCTTACAAACATTAGAATAATTGAAAGCCTAGAGTAAATTCCTTAAATATTTTTAGAAGATAGTTTTATATCCTAAACACCAAGGATAATCTTGCTATGTTCGATCCAAAATATAATGAAGGAATATTTTTAGGATATTATGCTACTTCTAAATCTTATAGAGTGTTTAATAAAAATACAAGGATTGTTGAAGAATCATTTCATGTGATGTTTGATGAAACATGACATTTCATTAACTTGAATGATCAAATAGATTAATTCTCTTCACATTTCAAAAAATGAGATGTGAAACCCTTAAAAATGATTTTGATTCAGATTTTAATAAAGTTCAGTCTAGTTCGTAAGAATTTGAAATTTAATAACCTGAAAGTTTTCTGCCTAAAATTTCTAAAATTTTAAAGAACCACCCATTAAAGAGTATTATATGAGACCTAGACATAATAATAAGAAATATATGTGTAGGAAATCTAGTTGAACTCTCTACCTTTCAATCCCAGCTAAAACCTAAGACTATTGAAGATGCCTTAGAAGATAAATGTTGTATGATCTCTATGAAAGAATAATTGAACCAGATCTAGATAAATAATGTTTGTGAACATGTATAAATACCAACCAACTATCAAGTTATAGGAAGAAAGTGGGTTTTTTGAAATAACCCAAATGATCAAGGATCATTAATAGGAATTAAGAAAGATTAGTAGTCAAATTTTATAATTAGTAAGATGGTAAATATTATGATTAGGCCTTTTCCCTATTATCTAGATCAGAAGTGATTAGAATTGTTTAGTCTTATGCATCTGATAGGAATTTTAAATTATCTCAGATAGATGTTAAGTCTGCCTTTTTAAATAACTATTTTATAGAGGATGTTTATTTGGAAAAACCTCCTGGTTTTGAAAATCCACAAAAAACCAATTCTATTTTTATACTTACTAGCGATCTCTATAACCTTAAAAAATAACCTAGAGCTCGGTATGAAATATTATGTTATTTTATTTTAAAAAATGGTTTTATTGTTGGTATGGAAGATCCAACACTTTTTATAAAAACAGTTAGTTCATGCACATTATTAGTTCAAATTTATGTTGATGATGTTATTTTTGGTTCAACTAATAAAAGTCTTTGTCAGGAGTTTTCAAATGTAATGAAAGAAGAATTTGAGATGAGTATGATGGGAGAACTGAATTTATTTTTAGGATTTCAAATTTTCTAAAATATTATGGAAATGTTTTAAATCAAATAAAGTATATTATATATTTATTTAAAAAATTTGGACCTAAAAACAAAAATACATATACATCTCCCATGTGTACTAACATAAAACTTGATTTGGATAAAGCTGAGAAACTAGTTGGAAAAAAGTTACATAGAGGTATGATTATTATTTTGTTATATATTAATGAAAAAAGACCAAGCATTATGTATTTAATATCTCATTGTGCTATATTTAAATCAAATCCAAAATAATCCCATCTAACTGCTATTATAATATTTTTTATATATTTAAAAGGAATTTTTTTTTGATATCTTTTTTACCCCAAAACATTTGATATTAATTTAATTTCATATTCAGATTTTGACTTTGGAGGTTGTATATTAGATAGAAAAATTACCTCATGGACCTGTCACTTTATAAGAAAATCTTTAGTTTGTTAGTGGAGTAAGAAGCAACACATAGTTTCTCTTTTAACCACTATGGCATAATATGTGTCTGCTGGAAGTTGTTGTGCACAAGTATGATAGATGAAAAATACTCTACTAGACTTTGAACTAAAATTTAATAATATTCCTATTTTATTACATAATACTAGTGTTATAAATATTTTTAAAATCCTATAAGCAGTTATATGGCTAAGCGCATTTATAGAAGACATCATTTTCTAAGAGGTAATTTCCTAAAAATAATATATCTTTGGAATTTATTAGTCCTGAATATCAATTGGCTTATATTTTTACTAAACCACTTCCCACTTCTAGTTTAGATTTCATGAAGGGGGAGTTGGGTTTATTTAATTTTAAATAAATTCTCTCAAATTTAATCATTATTTTTATCTATTAAAAGTTCCCCCTTTTTCACACTATTTATTTGGGTAAATTTTTTTAAGTTGCGTGTTTTAAAAAATTAATAATTATCATACGTAATGGCATGTGAAACAATGTAATGTCAAAAAAATAGTTTCTCTATAGAAACCTTTCATCTTCCCTTACCTTTTAATTTCTCAAATTGTTTATCGAAGCCTTTGTATTCTTTCAAAAACCTAGAACCCAAGAACCTCAAATCTTTTGATTTTCAAACATTGTAAAAACCAATAAATCTATTGAGGGTGAACCTAGTGACCCTAAGAGTTAGTGATTTTCTTAAAGAATGATTCTAAATGGAAAACTGATCGATTTTGAATGGCTATATGAGAAAGATTTCTCACTTAAGAAAGATATCGCATTTCAAGGTTTGAAATTTATGTTTAATGAGATAAATACTAAATCCATATATGATATATAATTAAATACTTTATTTAATAGTGTTTATTTCTATATGGGTGAAACAAAAGACTCTATTTCTAAAAATATAGAGCAAATGACTTTTTTATTTCCTCTGTAGAAATGGATGAAATTTTCAAATGTCCCTATGAAGGTGTTTTTTATTTCAACCATCATTCTATTGGATATCAAGATCACCATTATGTGGACATTTTATTGATTTTGTTTGGATAAAATCATATCAACAAAATGTTTCTTATGGACCTTGAGGCTGATCAAAAGGCTTTGGTGAAATTTATTTAGACATTAATTGCTCTAAGAGTAGATTTAATGGATAATGTTTTATATCCAGAGATGTAAATTATGTTTTTGTTCACATGTGATATCAAATTTAATTTTCCAAGGTATATTTTGAGGTATTTGATCTATTTTTTTCAAATAGAGGCTCGTATTTCTCTTTATCCTTATGGTAGGATACTGTCTTTAATTATGTTTAGAATGAATATAGATCATTTGTTAAGATCTAGAGTTAAGTTTCATCACAACAATGTTCTGAATGCTGTTACTCTTATAAAATTTGGTTTTTACTACAGTATAGTGAAAGGAAAAGATATGCCAGTTGGTTTAGATGAAAAAAATCAGGATCATTTGATTAAGGGGAGAATAGTTCTATTGGAAATGAAGGGATTGGATAATACAGAGGACTAGAAGTTTCTAAATCTACTCAGATAAAAATTAAATTTAATGAATTAGAAGAGGAAGAAGAAAATGTGCTTCAATAATTGTTTATCAAACCAAGGAAAAGAGTAGATCCACTTGTTGATGAACTAGTGTTGGGTTCAGGTGAAGCTACAATATTAGTTATTCTAGAAAAACCTATTCATGAGGAAGACCAATATGTTGAAATTAAAATTCGATATTTGCAAGTTGTGGTTATTATAGTTATTTTATAGTAATATCCAGTAATTCAAGAAGAATATATTCAAGAATAAACTTTTAAAAAAGAGAAATAGATGGTCATATCTAAAAATTTGTCTATAGAAGTTGTTGAGAATCTTGTTTGGTTAGTTTTTGATCATTTGGTGGAGAGGCAAGATTCAGTTTCTACAGACAAAAAAATGTTCTTGATAATATATCTTGTTCAGGTGACAAATAAATTGAAAAAATAATAGGAAATTATGTAGAGAATTGTTCTTGAAATCCTTTATAAATTGTGATTGTTGATCAGTTATATCATCCAGATGAAGGGATATCTGATTCCCTAACTAATTAGGTTGAATATCTAGTGATGAAGTTTAATAAAGTTCAACAAGAAAATTCGATTCTTAATTAGTAGTTGGAGGCCTCTAAGAAATATTTTGATGATTTGAAGAATTAATCAACACCAAGGATGGGGTTTGAGCCACTTCAGACTCATATTATAAAATTAAAATAAAATTCTATGTTAGGGAAATATTTTGATACATTTAAAAGATAAATTCAAGCTGATGTTGAAAACATTTGATCCAAATCTATTTCCAAAAAAGATTTTAGAGAATTAAAATGATCTTTAGGAAGCTAGTTTGAATCCATTTATGAAAGTATATCTCAATCCAATGCTTCTACCTCTAACCCTTCTACCTCTCTAGATCTGATTTATAGATTTCAAGAAATCACAATTATTATGGATGACATGAATGATTTTCTATAGAACCTTCAGTGCAACAATGCTCCATTATCAGTTTTGTTGGATAATAAAATATATCTTTTTGAGCTATTGAAATCTATTGAACCCAGTATTAGCCTTCTTCTCAAAAAAATCATTGATAAATTGGACCAGTTTATACACAAAGAGGATATTTTTCTTGACTTTTTTGAAGGTTAATCTTGTTTAAAATTTTCTTATTAGTCTAGATTCTAGAGTTTTAATTATGAAGATGGTAGATAGTCTTATAAAAAATTGCGGGTGAAGAAGGTAGTTCATAAAGACATGATTCAAGATTCAAAAAATCATACACAATTAGAAACTAATCCAAATCCTACCCAACCTCTTATACACTAACCATATCAATTGGTTAACATGTTTCCTAGTAAAACTGAATACTGTACTTATACAATTTTTGATCAATTATATTTTGTTTTTCTTATTTTTATAGATTTATTTAATATTCTTTTATATTTATGTCTACATCTAAAAATCTATTCTTATTTATATACATAGATTATTGTAAAATTCACTTCCTATTCTGTGAAAAATTAAACATATTTTAATCCATTTATATACTTTTATTTTGATCTCACAAAAAGGGCGATAAATTTTGATTAACAGAACATTTATTTTTATTAAAATATTTTTGTCAAATCGAATTTCAAATAATTTTCTTTAAATTTTTTGAAAAAATCATAAATTTTGTTAATAATATTATAGGTTTTTTGATCATCAAAATGGGGGAGATTTTTGGGCATGAATTGATTAAACAATGCTCTATAAATTTTAATGATTTTGAGATCACAAATACCCTTGTTTTTTTACTAATGATTTTTCTTTAAATATATTTTAGGGATTTAATATTCATATTATTTATTATGAAATTTATTTCAATTTTTTAATTAACAAGGAATATTTATCTAAGTGTTCATGAATTGTTTTTAATTATTCTAAAAACATTGTTCATATCCTACATGGTTTAGCGTAATGTGTGGAATTAACCCTACACTATGTACAATGCATATGGATTGTGATCCCTATGTTAGTCTTCAATCCTATATCAAAAGAAGAAAGCAACCCTTTATTCATATAAGTACATATGGTTAATCAAACTTACATTATTCGGAAATTATGGTTAAAGAACCTTACATTTGAAAGGAACCTTCTATTTGGAAAGGGAAGAAAGTATTGCTAAATAACCCTACATAAGTAATGAACATTACATTCTAATAAGAAACGCATGGATCATCAAAATTACTTTTATGATCAACCCTACATTTTCAACCTTACATTTGCAAGATAATCACTATATAATTTAACCCTGTGTTGAGTATTTTACCACCTTGTAGAGAAACCCTACTTTTGACTTTTCAATATCAAAGGTTTATTTTCACGATATTTTCTATAATTTCTGCAATAGACATAACTGAGTTATTGGTTGTTTTAATGCTCATATAAAATTTTTTTTAAGGTCATATTATATGATTCAAATGATTTGATTTAATGGATAAATTAACACCTATTTATAATGGAAGTTTTGACTCCCCTGCTAAATTCAATTTTGAATTTCTATAGCTCATCAGGTATCCTTTTTGGATCTGGAATTTTTAAAAGTTAGATGCTCATTATATACTTCTTCATGTATTATTTTCAAAACAAGGGAGAAGAATTATTATTCAATCATTTTGGTGATCATATATATAGTGCTATAGTTATAGATTGATGTGGGAAGAAGACTACACTTTGGAGATATAAATGTTAAGTATTGTAAGTTCGTGGCTACTCTATTGTTATTTTCGTTCTTAAAATTGAATATCTCTTGTGAAACCAGATCACTTCAGACTTATTTTATCTTAAATATTATCATTATGAAGAAGAAGATCCAAAACTATCTGTTGTGTTCTTATGTAACTGTTAAGATCAATTTGTTTCAACAAATCAAATCAATTTTTGATTTATTTAAATTTTGATTTCTCATACTCAGATGAAGTGGATTTCTAGCTTCTCGATCTAGGATATAGATATTCAGTTCTCTGTTTAGAACTATAAGACTTTGTTTTTAGTATTAATTGTAAAGGTATCAAATACCTGCACTCAGTTGTTGAATTTTTAGTCTTGTGATAAGAGGGCAGGACTAGTTAAATTCACCAAATATGTATGGAGAGCATCTGGTGGAGTGGACTAGGGGATATTTGTGCCCCAAAACACTATAAAATGTTGTGTCTTTCATTTCTGTTTATTAGACTCTTATTCTTTGATCAGAAGTAAAACAATACTTATCCGAGATAATTTAATTAGGGTGTTTAAATTTAGAATTGTGAAATTGTTTTCAAAAGACACATTTCACCCCCCCCCCCCATTATGTTTTCTATATATACTTACCTAACATTACGCGCATTAAAACATTTTTCAGAAAAAAAATATTTTTTATGATTAATAATAAAATTATTCTAAAATATAATACCAAGATGATTTAAATTTAATTAATTTCATTTTATGTAAATAAAATATAAATTTGTTAATTTTAAATCAAATTAAATGAATAATGGATCTTTTGAATACTTAATTTCTCAAATGAAAATGACAATTTTATAAAAATCAGTATTTTTCACTATACGCTAAAAATATTAATATTTTTTAAAAGATACCAAAATCTCAACCTAATTTAATATTAATATTAATATTTAAAAAATAATTTAAATTTTATCAAATACAAGTTGTAAAAGTGTAAAAAATAATTATAGAATTTTGTCACAAAAAGTAGTAAAAATCATTTTTTTAGGAAAACATATTTTCGATGAACAAAATGACTGCTTAAAATTGAGTGACTAGTTATTTAAAATTTATAAATAAATTTATATTTATTAGTAATATTATATAAATTTCATAAATTAATTAATAAAATTTTTACTGACTAATTTAATAGGTTGGTTATAATAGTCATATTTAAATAATAATAATTTATGCCTTGTTTAGGCTCTATGTTGCATGTCATATAAGCTATCAGACATAATGGTAATATTTTGAAATTTCGAGGCATTAAATTTAGGGTTCTGATACCGGTTCTAACTTCTATTCATCATACCATCCATGATTTCATGACCTCTGAATCCTTAACCTTAGAATAACCCTATCCTACACTCATGTCATTTTATTCACCTTTTCCCTTTTGAAAACCTAGAGCTAAAAATTCTAGGTAATCTAGGATGATTTTCTTTATAATTATATTATTTTTTATATTCTATTCACATTACATGTTACATTCTATAGTTTCATTTCTAATAATACTTTCATTTCATGAATAATTTAACTTTTTTGATATAATATTCCCTAATAGTTTAGTGCGACATTAAGTGTGTTTTATTCCATTGTTATACTTTATTTTTAATATCACAAAACATGGCGAAATTTAGATAAATAGAAAATTTATATATCTATTTTATTCTATTAGATATTGTTTTAAAAATAATAAAAACTCTTATATGTTCAAGTTTTTTAATTTATGGTAGAAATTTAGAGAACCGAAACTATTTTTCACATTCTTAATTAAAATTGTTTTATCCTTTCAATGTGAAATTAGGATAAATGTAGTTTTCATTTTATTTAACCTCTGATTATATGATTAAATTTTAAAAAAAATATATATATGGGTATTTTCTATGGGTTTTGTGACCATTAAAATGGGGGATATTGTTGTGAATGTGTTGATCCAACAATATTATTTAAATTATAATATATTTTGATTATCAGAAGTATCAATATTTTTTTTACTTATAAAGTTAAATTCAAAAAAAATTATTATATTATTTTGGATATTTATTTTATTTTATAGATATTTGGGATGATGTTTTTATAATTGTTTTAAAGAGTATGAAATCACTTTTCTGAACCATGTGTTTGAGGAGAACGTCAGGTTTGAGAACCTTACTTTAGGTAAGAATTGAAATTTGGTCCCCTATGTTTATGCTAAACATTTGAATTTAGATCCGAATTTTTTTAAAGAATCAAATTTTCAAGTATGTAAGTTATTGTATTTATCCCAACATTTGGAATCTATAGGAACTTGTGAACGATACTTTTTAAGGTTTCATAAGCAGATTAATCACTATATTTTAATCATTTTTCTATGAATTTAATATTAATATGTTTCACAAAATTTTGGTAAATGATTATCTAGAATAAATCTATTATTATAATATATTCAATGATTAATACAAATAATTTAAAAAAATTATTTATATCAATCATATTTTGATGGAAGTTTAGGATTTCCAATGGGAATTTAAATTCAAATTTTAGATGCACTGATTATATTGAATATCATGATTTATTGAGAAATGTTTCCAAATATTTTTAACCAATATCAAATTGTGTTTTTATTTATTTTTAATAGGTTTTATTCAAAAATATATATGATATTAAGAAAATGTATCTACGGTTCTTGAAGAGCTACTTTATGATCAATTAAAACTCTTTTATTTTTCAATAATCTTGATGATCATATCACTTAATCTAGTTTTCATTGGATTCGACTTTTATAGAATACAATTTCTATCTATAAAAGATAATTTTCAATATTAAATTTTTATTATGTTTCTCTTTTTCTATGATGGACTATAATTTAGTTGAATACATGTTTGGTTATGGTTTTTATGTTCATTCGTGAAATCACTTCTGAATGACTACACATTAGAGATATATAGTTTTATCATCAACTAAATTATTCATCCTACTTCTACAAAAATAGATTTTTTTGTTAATACTGTGTGTTTATGAATATTTTCATAGTAAAAACATCATATATTCTTCTAAAGGAGTTCACTTTAATGATTATTTATATGTTCATCTAAGGATCTCATCCTCTATTAGTTTTTATTTTATATATGTGTCTAACATAGTTTCAACAATAAATTAACTTTTTTATATTGAATTGTCTTCTTATCATACTAATTTATGGTATTTAAGGTTCCCTATTAAATAACCTAATCTATTTTAAGGTGTTTAATTTATACACTCGGTTCTAGAGATCCCTCGAAAAGGGACTTTTTATTGAAAGTCACTAAGCTCACATAGAGTGTTGGTGGATTGGACTATGAGATCTTTGTATCCTGAAACACTATAAATATTTGATGTTTTATTTTATTATTTATCTTTGAATTTATCAAAAAAATTAAAAATATAATACATCCTTTCCATCATAATCACAAAGTGGAATATGTTTTATTTTATAAATATTTTTTTAAAAGGATACAATTCACCCCATCGCGTGTCTTCGAGTTCATTCCAACCAACACATGTATTAATAGTGTTTTAAATGGAATTTTATTATATGAAACTTCTTGAAATTTTCTTCCAAATAAAAAAGAAAAGTTCTATTTTAGTTCTTATGGTGACAACATATTTTATTTATAAAAAAACCATTATATGATGTTTATATTCCTTTAAAATATTCTATGTTTTATGAAAATAAAAAAACCAATCCCTTTTTATATCTTTTTTTATTAAAATGGGTTTCTAAAAGGAAAGGTAATTTTGATACCTAAAATCGTTTTTCCTATGGGTTAAAAAGCATTTTTTCAAAGGGATTATCTTTAAAAGGTGTATGTTAAAAATATTATTCATGATATAATCTTTATATAATTTTTAGTATTATAGATATTCCTTATATATCTCATCATAATGGTTGATCCCAATATAGCTCATATAATGGGTGATCCCAATTTTGCTCTCCAATGCATTTTCTAATGATTGTGTTCTCTGAAAAATTCTTTTCAAAGTAGACCATAATAGTTATTCCAATTATAAGGTTTCTTTTAAGGGTTATAAGGATATTATTTCTCAAGTAACATACATTAATTTCCTATTCTTTCTCATGAATTTTTAACGGAATCGTGTTATTTCAAAAATTAATCTAAATATAATTTTTTTAAAGAAATGATCATGCTATTTTGGGTTAAAAGTTTTGTATTTAAGAAAAAAATCATGGGTTCTAAAATTTTTCTAAGAAACCCCCATGATTTCTATTTTCATTGATATTTTATAATAATCTGTGTTATGAAAAACTATTGGAAGTAAAGTTGATTTTAGGAGTAAGTAAATTATATTTGGGCACAAAGTATACTATTTTAAAAGAAAAAACTTATTTATGATATCATGGATTTAAAATGGACTAACATGTTTCTTTAATTTTTTTTATTTTCCCTTTACTGAGTTATTTATTCTCAGCCCCCATTTTGAGATGTTATTCACATGTTTCAAGAATGAGTTAAAACAAAGAAAATTTCATGTTCAAAGTCATGATGATTTTTCATGAAAAAAATATTTCTTTCATTTCAAAAAAATTATATTGGGGAAAATGGATACTAGGTAAATGTTTTTAATTTATAATATATGAGTTTGTAATATAATATTTATGACCCAGTTATCAAAAAACACTAAAACATAATTATCTTTAAGAATCTAAGGAAGTGAATTCATGTCTAAAAACTCAAGATATGTGATTTTTTATAGACATTACATTATAGTTGGCATCAGAGGAAATGTTTTTTTATAAATTTATAGTTTAGTATAATGGAATTAAATATCCTTAAGAGATTCTAATTTATGGTTATTATGATATAGATTTAGAATATTACCATGTTTCTTCATCTATACTAAATCATTTTAGAATGGTATTCTATTAGAGAAATTGGTGATATGGATTATAAAGGAACTAGTAAGATAATATACTTTTAAATAAATAACCTGGAATGGTTGGAATAATATCATAGAAGTTTTTTACAATGATAGATTAATTATCAATGGATATAAGTGGTAGTGTGATCCATACGAGATATAAAACACATTCACCATAGAGGAACATGTCTATAGTTGAGAATTTTATGAAACCCAACCCTCCAATATTTAGTGGATAATCTAATCATGTTATACCTAAAGGATTGACTTGATTAGTGGAGGGTATATTTGATGTCATGGATTATTTGGAGAATCAAATGATAAAAATTGTATTTTTCATTTTGATGGTGAACTCAATCAATGGTGTTCAATAGTTATTAAAACTAGAGAAAGATAAGAGATCGATGCCTTGGAATGAGATAAATTTAATATTATTTTACTTGAGAAAAATTTTTCTTGGTATATTCTATTTAGGAAGTAAAATATTTATCCTTGAGACATAAAAAGGAAGATTAAATGGCTTCAAATTATGTAAATAGAAAAATATTATCATGGAAGATCCCAATTTTATCTAACATATTGATAGTAATATTAATTAGTTCTTATCAGGATTGAAACCATAATATCAATGGAAATTGGATTTTGATTAATTCAAAAGCTATTAGAAACATTTTCATTGTTCCAAGAATATTGAAATTGTGTTTTTATGATCATTTATTCCATGAAAATAGTAAAATAAAATATCTCTATGGAAAGTAATTTGGATTAATAATCAATGAAATTTGAAGGTATGAGAATCATGTTCCCATCATGTGATAAGTGTGGTAAAAGGAATCTTTGAAAATTTATTATAAAATCTTGGAAGTCTTTATTGATTTGGAAATATTGGACGTGTATCTCATGACTGTAAGGAAAATTATTAGAAAAATAATGAAAAGTTTAAGGTAGTATTATTTAAATGTAATGATATGTGTTATTGTGTGATTACATGTCAAATGATAGAGATGAAGGATAGAAATCATCCAGATCAAAAAAAGTTGTGGCTAAATCCTTTGTAACTACTTCGATAGATGGTGGTCCATTCAATTTTGTGGTGTTAGGTATATTACTTTTTTTAGATTATACCAATGTATATTTTGATTATGGGTCTATAAACTCTTTCATTTATGACTAATTTTCAGATAAATTATAAATTTTTACCAATGAAATGATTCCAAAACTTTTGGTGAAAAACATGGGGGTGTATTAAGTCAAAAATAAATTACAAGAATATTCCTGTTGTGGTATGTGGAAAGGATTTACCTCCAATCCTTTTTTTATTTCCCATTATATATTATAATGTTTTTTTGGTATTTATTGGATTTAATTTATTATTTTAATAAATATTATAGAGTTAAGAATTTTTATTTCAATGATTTCATGCCTTAGATGACATAACAAAAATATGATAAATTTATTAGAGATGGTAATGAAAGTTACCATACTCCTGTTATTGAAAAAACATAAATTGTTCATATTAGTGATTTCTGAGTCATGAATGAATATGTGATTGTATTTTCTAATCATTTTCTAGGTGTTAATCCTGATCAAGAGGCTTAATTTACTATTCTTTTAGTCCCTAATTCAAATTATATTTTAAAACATCCTTTTATAATGGCTCTATTGGAAAATTTGGATTTGAAAAATAAAGTATAGGAGTTTTTAGATAAAACTTTCATTCATCTTAGAAAATCCCCATGGGGTTATTCTATTTTATATTTTAAAAATAATTATGTTTCAATGATAATTTTCACTGATTTTAGAGCCTTGAACAACGCCATTATTGATAATAGGTATCCATTTCATAAAATATACGATGTGTTTGATTTATTATAGGCAACACAGTATTTATCAAATATTGATCTCATGTTATGGTACCTTTAATTAAAGGTAATGGGGGAATATATTTTGAATCCATTATTTCAGTCTAGATACAGACATTATGAGTTTATTTTTATAACCTTTGGGTTGTCTAATTCACCAGTTTTATTGATAGATATTATGAATAGAGTTTTTTATGACTTTTTAGTAATGATTTTGGTTGTATTTATTAAAGATATATTCATATATTGTAAAATTATTATGAATTATACATAATATCTAAGGATTTATTCTCAAACATTTAATAAAAATGAGATATCTAGAAAATTCAGTAAGTTTGAATTTTGGTTGCAATAAATCTCTTTCCTCGGGCATATTGTTTCTAAATACAGTTTAACTACTGACCCTAGAAAAACTAATGTAGTTAAACAATGGATAAGATATTCAAAAGTCACTTAGATCCTTCTTTTTCCTAAATTAATTGGTTAGTATCGATGTTTTTTTTTGAAACCATTACTTATTTTTCAAGACCATTAACAAAGTTTACTAAAAAATTAGTTAAATTTATCTTGATAAAATATTTTGAGAATTTTTTTAGGAACTAAATAGAATTTTGCTGGTGTTGGTACCAAGGATTTTCGTTCCTAAAAATGGAGTTTGGTTTGTGTCTGTTTTCAATCTGAAAATGCATGACTATGGAGGTTTCAAGGAACGAGGTCATCCATTTGAGGTTGAAATCAGTATTGAAGGTGGAATAGTTTCCTAGTGTTTGACAATTTTTTGGGCCTCAAAATTGGGAGTTAGGTGATGGAAAATGGAATTTTTTCAGATAGGAGTGAATGATATGTGAAATGACAAAAAATGACATAGAGTGGTTGTGTTAAACACTTGTAATCCATAACGTGTAATGATTAGTGGTTTTCCGTATTACTGAAAAACTTTCGGCATATTCTCTTTTGGCGTAGCGCTTAGTTGTGAACCAAGAAAAATTTATGTGTCATTTCTTTGCATGTGATTGTTTATTTTTTTCACTTCTTCTTTAGATAGGTTTAATAGTTTCCTACTAATGTGGGAACAAGATCCATAAATTTAAAAGAAATATAAAACACCGTGATTCACCCCTCCCCTCTCAGGGTGTTCCTATTTCCTTCAGGTGGAAACTCTAGTTTTCTCCAAGCACTATAGAAATGTCCAATTTCTCATCTATAGAAATACTTCATTGAAAAGACTTTATTGTATTATGATATTGATTGATTAAGTAACTCCTTATGATTTATTTAAAATTAAACCTCAGGGGTTAAATTATCATGAAAAATATTATGATTTAGATGTTGTGTGTTTTCCTATAAAAATTTATATGAATCAATTATATGGAGTAAAGTGTGTATATTAAATCAGAAATATTTGAGAATGTGGAATAGAATATGGATGGATCTGATTAAGGATTATGATTACAATATTCATTACCATCCGTTAAAATAAAATAAATTAGTTAATTCTTTCATTTGGAAAGATAATTCTATATTAACAATGTTATTTTGGGAACATTCCCCTTTGTTTAATGATTTGATAAATATTTTCCTAGAAATTATAATTCAAGAACATCCTCTATTAATTTCTAGTGTCAGTAAAATCATCTCTATCAAAATTAATTATTAAACTTTAAAAGTAAGATCACGTTTTACTGGAAAATATAGAATATGTTATGAAGATTAAGCTTCAATAGTTTAATGTTGATGAATAAGTTATTATTAGATTTCGATAAATATTGTGTGTGCCTTTGGATTCCCATTTGATGAAAGAATTTTTTGGTGATGCTCGTAGTTCCACATTTTTTTCATCCTATCAGTACTAAGATGTACATAATATTCTAGTATTATTACTGGTGGGATGAAATGTTAAAAGATATTTCTGAATTTACTAAGAAATGTTTGATTTTTCAATAGTTTAATGATGAAAAAAATACTGAAATGGGTTCTTCGTCATTTTTCAATTCCAAAGTGGAGATGTAAAAATATTTCAATAGTTTTAATGATGGAATTACCAAAGACATATCAAGGTGATAATTCAATTTGGGTCATTATTGATAAATTAAATAAGTAAGTGAATTTCTTTCCCGTTAGAGATATTATGTATTTATATCATCTTTCTTGACTGTATCATAAGAAAATAATTAGTTTACTTGTATTTTCTCTCTCCAATGTATCTTACCATGATCTTATATTAACCTCTAATTTTTAGAAAGGAATTCTGAAGTAATTGGGTACTGAATTAAATTTTTGTACAACATTTCATCTGTAATATAATATATAGTTTATGTGAATGACTCATGCCTTGGAAGAAATTTTTTACTTATAAAATAGATTTCATGGGAAGTTAGTATAATTATATTTTATTAGTTTTATATTATTATAGAAACACTTTTCATTCCAATTTCAGATGGTGCCATTTGATGCATTATATAGAAAGAGGTTTCATAACCTGTCTATTCAGTATGAATTAAGAGAAAATAATTTTATGGGAAAAAATGGTAGAATAAATGCTTGATAAGATAAAAAATATTTGGAAACATAAAAGGATGATTGAGAGTAGGAAGAAAAGTTATGATGATGATCAAAATAAATACCTTTCTTTTTAGGTTGGTGATCATGTTTTTTTAATGTATCTCTATGGAAAATTGTTATAAATTATGGGAAAAGGGGATGCTGGGTATATGGTTCGTTGGAGAATATAAAATCATGGAGAAAATTGGATCAATTTCCTACCAATTTTATTTTATATATATTTTATCCCAGGTACATGAGGTACTTAAAGTTTCAATGTCATGAAAATATATATCAGATTCATCACATGTTTTGAGACCGAAAGTAGTTTAGTTGGAAGTTACCCTTTATTATGATAATTTGATAGTATAGATTTTTAATCACAAAGAAAAATTATTGTGTAATATGGTAATTCATCACGATAAGGTTTTGTGGAATACCTATATGGTTAAAGAAGCAACATAGGAATAGAAAATTCGTATGAAGGAAAGCTATCCCAATTTATTTAAGTAATAAATATAAATTATGAGAACACAATTAATAGGAGGAAGAATGTAAAAACATTGGTAATTTTATGATTAATCATTTTCATATACTTATTAATTATAGATTATATTTTTATATTCATTATAAAAATATTAGGTAATTGTTTAGTCAAAAGCACAAAGGCATTATTTCTAACACAATTGTGTTTTCTAGAATTACATGGATTTATTTAAAAGATTTACATCAAAATTATAGAATTGGAATTTGAAAAAATGGTGTTTTATTTTTATATCTTCATATTAAAATTTTATTTCAGATAAATTTTGCTATTTTTTATAAAAATGATTTATTTCTCGACAAATAGTGAAAAAGACAAACATTTACTGAAAATTTCATTTTCCATTCAAGTATTTGGAAAGTAAAATTAATATTTAGGATTAGTTTTAAAAAATAATTATTCTATTTTGATTAAATATAATAAAATTATGGTGTTTTAAATTATTTTTTCACTCTAATTTTGCATAAAAACATTTTTAAACATAAAAAGGCTTTTTATGAAAAACTATTTCTCGTCTTATTTTACAGGTTTAATTTGAAATTAAAATTTTCAAATTTTTTTAATTGAATAGTGTAAAATAGATTTAAAATTTTGAATCATGAGGCTCAAATTTCGTAAATATTTCACTTTTATTTTTTGGTTTATTATGAATAGTAACTATTGTACATATTTTTCACCTCGATAAGGGTAAATCAGGTAATTAAGGATAAAAATAATGTGGTAAGAAATACAAATCTCCCCAAAATGACTCTATATTTTATTTTATAATTTTATTTCTTCAATAATAATCCAATATTATAATTTATAGAAATTTTGTTCCATTTTTCATTGAAAATAACTTATATAATATTTTATGTCAGTATAATGTCAGAAATGTCACTCTCTTGTGTTTAATATCTATTAAATTTTTAGATAGGGATAAAAACAACATATGTTAAATTATAAAAGGTTATTTAAAAGGTAAATTATTTTCTAATCTTGGTAATTTACTTTTAATTTTTATTTATTAAATAATTACCTTAAATTCTTAAGCAATGCTACTATTGTGCGTGTGCAAGTAGTGGAAAAATCAAATATATAATTTTCAAAACACTAAAAGAAATATTTTATGGGAGATTATAGTTTAATAAAAAAATTAAGAAATATATATAACATATTTTTAATTTATTAAATTATTATATTCTAATTATTCTACTATCATGTTTTTTTAAATGTCAAAATCAATAAATTGTTTCAAAAATGACATAAAAGATATTTTGTGATAAATAATGTTTTATTTAATTATTTAAAATTTTAAAAATATTATCTTATTTAAATTTAATTGGATATGGTTGATAATATCACGTATGATCCATTTATTTATAAATATTTCATTTATAGTAACTTTATTGACGCCTTTAGTGAAAAAAATTTATGTCAAGATAAGTGTCAAAAGGGTTAACATGGGTTGAAAGCAACACGATAAGGGTAATAGAATCACCTAAAATTGTCCAAATTTTTTTATTCAATATTATGTCAACTCATTATCATATTATAAATAAATTTTCTCAATTATATGCCATTATTTCTTAAAAATTTATTTATATTAATTTAATATTTTTCATAATTCCCAGAGTGCCCCTACCCTAACTTATAAAGGGAGAATCCTCTCTTACCTTCCTCAAACCTTTTGAGCACTCTGGTTTGGACAATACCTACCTAAATTTCTCCAAAAATTCCATCCATATGTCTTATATGCCCTAGTTTGATTATAAAACCACCCTAGGAAAGATTTTGTTTTAAACCAAAAGTGGTCGCTTGAAGAATATATATAGTTCATAACTATGAATTTTAGATTTATTTATTCTTCTACTTCCATTAAATCTTCTTCAACCATTATAAAATAGTAACATATATTCTTTCAATATACAGACATGTCATATAAATTTTTATTATAATTCATTAGTTATTTATATAATTTATTTAATTTATCAACTAGTTTAAATAATAATTATTGATATATTATTACATGTATATTCATTTACTGGAGTTGTTGGAACTTATATTGTTATGTGATAATTGGTGGGAGTAGTCTATGGTAGTGTTAACCCCTATTATTTTTTTACATAATTTAAAAAAATATTGAAAAAAGTAGGTTGAATTATATTTGTTGACATATTAATACATTTAAATGCATGTGGTGGAGTGTTTTGTACTTATAGATTTAAGATTGAATATGTTGGAGTATTATAAGGTTCAGTGACCTTGAAAGAAGTTATTTTGTAATTTACAAAAAAATATAAAATAAAATAGGTTAAATAAGTTTGTTTGATATGTTAATACTTTTAAATGCATTTGGTGGAGTGTTCAGTACTTCGATTATTTAGTGCGGATGAGTGAGAGTGGTGTAAATATGGGTGAACATCTATGATGTTTTTAGGATATTTTTGAAAAGATGTTAATTTAATTATAAAATAAATAGTAAGTGGTAAATAAAAAAATATTTATCTTTTAAATAATTAAAATTATATAAATATAAACAAATATATTTTTAATAAAAATAAAAAAATTTATTTTTTTGAATAAATATAAAACTAAAAAAACTAACAATGTCTGATTTTTGGGGTTTTAAAACTCACAATGAAATGATTCTCAGCTTAGAAATCTATTATTTTTTGAAATCATTGGAAAATATTCCTTAATTTTTAAATCACACATAATTATTATATTACTTATAGTGATGAAGCAAACAAGTGCAGTCAATCTCATAAAAAATATCGAAGTCCCCCACCAAAACATCTCTATAAAAAAAATTCTCAAATGCACATTCCAAGATCACACCTACAAGATGAGTCCTAAAATTATTATCATTATAAGTGATAAATAACAATATACACCCATAGATCTATATATATGACATCCCTAGGTTTGGATCCAAGGGAAATAAAATGAGAGAAACCAATAAAATGAAACTAGATCTCAATATTACCTAAAATTTGATGTTAAATCATTGATTTACCCTCATGATTCTGATAAAAATATGTATGGAGACATCAAAAATCATCCTCGATTGTTGAGAGAAATTTTGAAGATGTTTTGGATGAATAATGTCTTAGTTCAGAGTATTTTACAATGATAAATGAAAAATCTATGTAACTTAGCCCCAAAATCATGGTCTCATTACACAATCTCTAAGACTATGCAACTTACTATAAATCCGTGGTTAAGTATCTCTAAACCTTTCTTATAAATCTAAATTCCAAAAATTCATAAAACACGAGATAAAAAACATATTCTTGATCCAACATAATAATAAAAACTAAATTTTGAGAACATATAACCATATATTTCAAAAAAATACAAATAATACACATAAATCTCTTAAAACATGAAGGATATATCAAGTATTCTTTAGACATAAGATACTTATCTCCATCTAAAATCTAGGGTGTTACGATTCTCCCCATCAAATGACTTTTAATATCTAAAATTTCACTAAGCACTATCAATATTAAAAATATATAATATAGTAGTTATATCTCAGTATCTCTCCCAAAAGTATCTTTATAAATCATTCAATGCTTCCAAAAAAATTGTACCTAAGGAATATTTCATCCTCTATGGATCTTATCTCTATAATACACAACCTAAATGTCTCTCCACATAAGATGAATCATGCTCCAACTCAATTTCCCCTTATCTTAAGGAGTGGGTCAGTTTATATTGATACATCTTTAGTTAAGAAACTAGGAGAATGAAATGAATTGTAGTATAAAAGTATAGAAACAACAATTGATAGGCCACTCCACCATTTTCTTGATTATTTTAAAAGGGTTTATATATTATGGAAAAAATTTCCCATGATTCTCAACTTTTCAATATCCTAATATTTGAGAATCTTATAAGAACACAAAATCTCAAACATAAAATATAATGGGTTATTCTGTTGCAAAAATAATTAATCCAACTCTATGTTGATATAATGATGGTCTAGGTTAATTTATCTTGATCTATCATCTCTTACACCAAAATGCATACCACAACAGTCTTCCCCCTAATCTCAACCCAGCACAATTTTTACAAAAATAGTTGACCATACAATAATTCAAATGGATCCACATAGATTAATAATGGGTGACCATTTTTATAAATAAAGTACACTAACAATATATGATCCTCACTTGATCTCCAAAAATCAAGCACACATGATTGAAACATAACTTCCAAAATCTGAGTAACACATTATATTGATCTATTTTTTGGGGGGTGATATTCCATATTAATTTTCAAATGTGTCCATTTAGATATAATGAAATCCATATAAATTCCTTCCCATTTCCATTCTTGAATGTTAAAAGGATGAAACAACCCTTCTATTCATAAATGCCCCCCTTTACTTGTTGGAAAACCAAGAAATGAAAAATAATTTTGGTAATATCCTTACTTATTCATGACCACCTAAATTTGTGTCTGATGTCATCATATATATTAGTAAATCTATGATTCACTTCCCAGGTTAAATCGTTAAAATATTTATAAACATCATTCATTTGACCTAAATGAAGCACCATTCGTCCTCTAAAACAAATGATGAATATGAACCAATTGGCCATCTTTCGGTGGTCTCCTTGGCATTTAAGGTGTCCAACAACCTCCTATATTTAATATAAAACAACTAATTTCTCTTACTTGATCCATCAACATGTATTTAACATTATAGCTATAGGTAGGTAGACGATCAATTATTTCCTCCACATCTATGTGAAAATTTACCCATAACCTCATCAAATTCCCTTTTTTGAATAGCTTCCTTCACTGTTAAGTTGGTTTTTTCTACTAAAAGCATATGAAATTGCATTTACTTTACCTAGAGTCACTATAAAGAAAGATTATTTAGTGATGTTTTTTTCATACATTAGCAAGGTTTTAAAACGTCACTAATTCTTATAATGACGTTTCTAAAAAAAATATATGAATTTTCTTTTAAATTTGTATATTTTATTTACTGATATTTCTTGAATACGTCATTAATATTTTTAAAATTTATAATTTTTTTTAAAAAATATATATATATATATTTATATATTTATATATATTTATTTATTTATTTATTTTACAAACTTTTTTCCAATAATTCATCATCCCATTCAACCCCACCCCTCCCTCTCGCTCATGCGTACTCCCCCTATATTGCTTGCCCCACCCCCACAATCTTCTCTAATCATCTCCTATCTAGTACATGTTCCCCTAATCTCTTCCAGTCATCCCATCATCCCCAATCCTCATCTTGTTTGACCCCCTCCCACTAGCCCACTACCCCACCAACACATTTTGTCTATGTTCATGTACGCATTCCTCCCCCAATCCCCTCTGGCCATCCCACTCTCATCCAATAACCACTCCATCACATATTTCCCCCAAAGCTGACACGTACGACCCCCCCCCCCCCTCCCCCATTTCCCCATCAAATGTCTTGAAAAGAGGATGGGGTATATATTGAACCCTACACCTCCAATATCACAAAAAAGATGTTGACCAACTCAACTATCAGAATTTTGATTGTATAAATGTATTATGTTATATATATATATATATATATATATATATATCAGCAATGATAAAATTAATGTATTATAAATATGATTTTTATATACATATGTTAATATATATATATATATTACATATTATATATATATATATATCTTATATATGTGTCTGTGCGTGTGTTTTTATTTTTTATATGTCTGTGTATTTTACATATATGTATTTTATATTATATATTTACATATATGTCTATATTTTAAATATATATGTTAATAGATATGTTTATAAATTTGTTTGAATTTTATGTTTACATATATTTTATATTTTATGTTCATTTATAAGTTTATATTATATATATTCTATATTATATCATTTTGTATATATATATATATGTTTATGTGTGTTTGTGAAAATATTTAATTGTATTATGTTATATTTTAATATATATATATATATATAAATATATTTCAGTATATCAAATTTAATATTATATATATTATATTAATATACATATATTAATATAAATAAATATATATATTTATATATATTGATATTTTTGAAGTTTTATATATTATGTTTATACATATTTATATATGTTTATATTATATATATGTGTGGGTGTGTTTATATTTTACAAATGTACTTATATTTTATATTATAAATATATATATGTTTATATTATATATATGTGTGTGTGTGTGTTTATATTATATATATATGTGTGTGTGTTTATATAATATATATATATGTTTGTATTTTATGTTTTCTATATAATTTTATATATGTGTGTGTTTATATTATATATATTTGTGTGTGGGTGTGTTTATGTGATTATATATAGATATGTGTGTGTGTGTAATATATATTTGTACCTACACATACATACATTCATACGTACAAATATATATATATATATATATATATATATATATAATTAGTCACATTTGAAAGCACTGGTAAAAAGTTCAATAAAATAGCCTTGTTTTCTTAAAAATGTGACTAAATTTACAATATGAATGTTTTTATACATAAAAATATGTGTGTATATAGATATATTTATATAATTACATATATGTGTCTATTAATATATATATTTATATATATGTTTTTGTAAATTTGAATATGTTTATATATATTAATATATATATATATATATCTAAATATATGTGTCAATATTTTGTATCTATATGTTTATATTTTTTATTATATATATCTGTGTGTTTGTGTGTCTGTTTGTGCATGCATAAATATATGTGTCTGTGGTTATATATATATATATATATATATATATATATTTGCGTGTGTTTGGGAATGTATGTATAAATAAATATGTGTATGTGTGTGTTTATATATATATATATATAATTACCCATGTTTTAAAAAATTGATAAAAATTCACTAAAATAGTCATGTTTTCTTATAAACTGGACAAATTTAAAATAAATATGTGTTCTTATATATAAATATATGAATATATATATCTAAATATTTATATATTTATATATTTATATATATCTATTTGTGTATTTATATAAATATATATATTATATGTATATATATGGGTTTTTGGGTTTATGTATATTAATATATATATATATATCTAAATATCTATCAAAATATATGTGCACGTGTTTATATATGTTTATATATGTGTGTGTCGGTATTTAAAATTTTAATATTGTATATATAATTTTATATATTAACATACATGTATTAACATATATATACATATATATATATATGTATGTTTATATGGTTATATTTTATGGTTATATATATATATATAATTTATATTATATATATATATGTTAATATTTTTTATAGATCATATGTTTGTATCAATTTATATATGTTTATATGTGTGTGTCTGTCTCTGTGTATAAATATAAATGTGCATGTGCACATATATAATTATAAATATAAATATAATAAATATATATATATTCTTGTATATATATGTATATATAATTTTCCACATTTAAAAAAATGGTGAAAATGTGACCAAAATAACTACATTTTCATAAAAAACATGACTAAATTTAAAATATATATGTGTTTATATATATATATATATATATCTGTGTGTGTGTGTGTTTCTATGTTTGTCTATAAATATATACATATCTAAATATATATTTATATCGATGGGGAGAAAATAGCTATATAAATGTTTTTTAACATTTCTTGAAAAATGTCGTTAATTTAACATTTCATGGAAAACATCAATAATTTAGTGATGTTTCGTAAAAAATGTGGCTAAAGTAACCTTATTTCTATAAACAAGCCACTAAAATAACGATGTTTTTCATAAAATGTCCCTAAATAAAGTATATTTTTAAAAAAAAATGTCGTAAGTTATTGGTGTTAGTAGGAAACATGGCTAAATTAGCAATGTTTTTCAAAAACATCGCTAAACCACCATCGTATTCAAGAAATGTGACTAAATTATTGGAGTTTTATGGAAACATCGCTAAATTAGCATTTTTTATGTATCACACTGCAAAATTATAGTTTTTTTGTGTATATACATAATCTCAAACCCCAAAAGTTTGAAGATATTTTACCCATTTACTCCTTCTTAGTTTTTTATCATGCTATGAAAGATTATTCTTTATACTCTCAAGATCTGTATACACCATCTGTTGTTTAAGAAAAGTAGTAATACCTCTTTGAAAAATGGAATAAAATTTCTAAATCTAGGTCATTATTAGAGTATTTCTCCTCAAAGGGTCTTATCTACCCAAACCCATAAGAAACAATATTTATCCCTTGTAGAAAAACATATATGATTCCAAATCAAGATTCATTATAGTATACTTCTTAAATAACTCCCTATCGTGGGAGAATAAAAACTAGGTTTAAATTAATTCTCTTCCCCAATACTTCAAATTCCTAAATTCAATTCATAATCTATTCAAATTGCACTCCCTTCCAAGTTAAGATTCCCATGGGAAAATCCAATTTCAAAAAATCATAAATAAACCTTTTATAATATCCTATTAGATCAACAAAAAATTATATTTCAAATAAATTATTTGGTATCTTCTAGAAAATCACCACATTCACCTTTTATGTATCTACTAAAATTCATTTTTATTAAACATATGGTCTAAAAATATTTACCTCCTCTATCTAGAAAGGCAATTTCTATAATTTTACATAAAACTTATGCTTATGTAAATATTTTTAAATGATTTCTCGGTGACACTCATGCTCTTATTTTGAGATACTCATTAAAATATCCGAACTAAACTAGTCATATGCGCAAATATGGTAGTAAGATAGGTTTTTTTCTATATACTAGTACAATGGGAGATTTTATATCTATCCTAGGTGATAATATAAAAAAACCTATAGGAAAACATCTAGATCCTATTCCTCCACTCTTGGAAGTTTTAGGTTGACTCTTTCCTACCATAGATACAAGTACAAAACTCATTAATATATATGAAATGGATCAGTCTCGCCCCTATCAAATTAAAATATCACTATCCCAATAATGGGTGGATTGCCTAATCCAGTGAAATAAGATGAACTAATCGACTATAAAATCTAATATAACCCTCAAATTTAGTCTACTAATTCATCACATTAATAAATTCATATATTTTCATCTCAAGAACTAATAATTCTAATTAAATTTTACATTACTAACCACTATCAAGGAAGATGTTTGTTAAAATCATTGAGCAGTCCTTTCACCCAATAGAGTATCCATTTTCATGTAATATATTATCAAGTCCTGGTGTAACCCTAATTTATCAACCAATCATGTAGAGATAAATTTATGCAATGCTTTGGTAACAAATAACAAAAAATATATTATAAAAGTTATCATAATGGATCCTTATACCATAGAATATCATGTATCAACCATAGCCTACGTTCAATGCCTACATAATAATGAATATGTTTTTATGACTCTTTTGAGATGTTGACGTCTCCTCCAAATAATGAATACCGACTATACCATGAGTCCATGACACTATATTTTTTAGTGAATCAATCAGTATGAGCGATCACTGTATAATTTTAGATTTACCTATACTACTAATTTATGAGAGAATGTGAAGAAACTTCTTCAGATGAACTACGTGTCTATATTATAAATATGTGTGTGGAGTTGAAAATTTTGACTACATGTGTCCCACTCCACCACACTAGAAAAAATGAAACAAACCTTCCCTATGAAACATGGGAATACATCATTTATGATTTCCCTGAGAATTCCTATTTCAACCTGGACAATAAAATAATTTATTCCCCTTATGGATATGTAAGAATAGCACTTTCTTTTTTTATCTATTTTATTTTTACCTCAGTTGGGGCGGGTTCGGTTCCACCTAGACGGGACGCAGCAGGAAGATGCATCCGGCTCCCCTTGCCCCGTTGGTCGTCTGCGGGGATGCCTTCTCTACCATGGTCAAGCGACCGATACCTGCTGCTACACGGACAGTCGGACTTTCCGCATGTTCTCAATAGACTGCATGCCCCTACAAACTGTGGTCATTAGCTCTAGGACGCTTCTCTACTATCAGCCACATGCCCAACCAGAAGCTCCACCAGCTTCCCTACATCCCGAGTAGGCCATGAAAGTCACCTCTAGTGTGCCATCGTGGTGCACCGCCACCCACCCACGGCCACCACCGCTGGTCACCAGCGCGCTGGCATGGTATTCTATGGGCCACCGGGTTCACACCGGTTATCCGTTCTTTGCACAGATTGCGCCTCCAATATCGAATTTTCCTTGATTCCTTTTCAAACGTTCATCCACCAAGAACACACATGAAGGAGTGGAGCCAGGCGTTCTTCATGTTAGTCCATGCCCATAACATTAGATGTCTAAAAAAAGTGGGGCTTGGGGTCATATATCTATCAAAAATAATTTAATCGCACTATAGAAAACCAAAGAAAACACCCTCATGTAAGAACACATGATTGGAGGATCAACCTATTCATGGGTTGATCCATGTTTTTCATTTTTGAATAATAATGGGGGAAAATGTAAAAAAATAAACCCCTACCTCAATTGAAGTTTGACGTTGATGTGTTCTACCCTCAAGGATTCAAGCTTCGTTGGCATTCATCTCTTTCTGGCCCCATTCTTCATAAAGCATCGACATTTCTTATGAACCGCTGACATTCATCATTCATCATTGTAGGGAATACTTTTCGTAATTTCATCAGAGAATTTTCACAGTTTAATTCTCATTTCTCTAACATGTTATCTTATTAAAAGGAAAACATGTCGCAGATTTTCTGTTATGTTGTGATGTCACGTCATTATGTGGCCTCATTTATGAAACAAGGTATTTGTTATTCTTTAATTAATGTGTCATTATGCTGCAAAAAAACAATCATTTAAGGATCATCGTTCAATTCTCTTGGTCTCTACACCATAGTGCTGCCATCCACCGTTCAACAGTGAGGGAAGAAAAATAAAATAATTTTTTGAAAGTTTTTTTACAATTTTTCAAAAAGTCCAAAAATTAACATTTACATCTAAACCTTTTTGGTCTAAGTTATTTTCATTCTAGTTGAATCCCAAAATTCCAAGTTTAATGGTGCCCTTAGATATTTGATTCAATCGCCTATTTAAAAGATAGAAAAACCTGCGTTCTCGTTTACTTAAATGAACTTAAAAAAAGTTAAAATTCCATTCTGGGATCATCGGGCCTCAGAATCTTGTGCCATCAAAATTACTGGTCTCTAAATAATTTCATAATATTTTAAAAAAATTATACTGAAATTCTAGGACATTACATTCTCCCCAACTTATGGATTTACATCCCCAAGAGCCAAAACTTGGGCTATTAAAACAAATGGGGGTACTGAGCATAAATCTGAACCTCCAGCTCTCATGTGCTCTCGTAGTGATTCTTGTGCTGCCACCAAATGTACCATAATGGAATCAACCATCCACAAAGGACATTCTCCTATCGGTCCATTAACTCCACCAAGAACTCTACAAACGTCACCTCGTCGTCATTATCCATCTTGCCCTAGTCGATGACCTGTGATGGATCACGCACATACATCCTCACCTGTGACACATGGAAATCATCGTGTACCCAGTGCATCTGTGGTGGAAGAGCTAGAAGGTACACCACCTACATACCTCTGTTGATGATCTGGAATGGTTTGATGAACCATGGAGATAACTTTCCACCCAGGCCGAATCTCTATAATCACTGTCAGGGTGAGACTTGAAGGAAAACATGGATTCCCTCCTCAAACTCAAAGGTTCTTCATCTCCTATCAGCATATGATTTTTTTCTGCTCTGTGCATTCCTCATTCTCTCTTGGATGATTTTCACCTTCTCAGTGGTATCTCATACCAACTCTGCACCAATGTGTGCAGACTCCCCTAGATATGTCCAACATAGAGGTGATCTACATGACCACACATACGAGACCTCAAATAGTGTTATGATAATGGTGGAGTGATAGATATTGTTTTATGAAAACTCCACTAGTGGTAGGTGTTCCTCCCAAATACAACAAAAATCAAGGATGCAAGCAGAAATCTTTTCCTCTAATGTCTATATGGTCCATTCCATCTGACCATCTTTATGAGGGTGAAAGGTTGTGCTTAAGAGCAGGTGGGTCTCAAATTCCTCCTACAATCCCTTCCATGATTGGGATGTAAATTCTGCATCACGTTCTGAGATAGTCATCAAAGGAACCCCAGGAAGCTGCACTATCTCTTGGACATAGAGGCATCCCAAGCCTTATACCTATTCATTCTCCCAGATGGTTAGGAGGTGAGGTAACCTCTTGAGTCAGTCAACGATCACCTAGATAGAATTTTGGCCCATGGACATGCATGATATCCCCTTCACAAAGTCCATGAAGATACCATCCCACATCAATTACAATACCACAAGAGGTTTTTCCAAGCCTACTAGGATCTAATGCTCGTCATTCACTTACTAACAAGTAAGGCATCGGGAAATGAACTCTTCAATAACTTTCCTCATCAATTTCCATCAGTGCGGATGTCAGAGGTCATGGTACATCTTCTCCACACTTGGATGTACTGCCTAGGTGGATGTATTAAAATATCTCAAAACATCCTCCTGCAATGTCACTCGTACTATAGTGTGTCCTCTAAAAAGGATGGCGTGCTCCCCAGCTACCAAAAATCAACCAAGAGTCTATCCTGAGGATAACTGAGAATGTCAGGCATCATAGTCAACATCCACAATTTGTGCCTCCTAACTCTCTATAAGAGTGGGGGAGTGACAATCATCAACTGAAGGTAAGTTTCTCCATATCCATCCACAAATGATATCTGCATCACAGCTAGCTGCTCTGTTGACTCACTCAGCAGTTGTAAACCAGACCTCATGCTAAGTGTGTCCACCACCAAGTTCCCCTTCCCATGAGTATAGACTATCTAAACATCATACTCTTGAAGTAACTCCACCCATCAGTGTTGTCTCAAGTTCATGTCCTTTTGTGAGAAGATATATTGGAGACTCTTTTGGTAGGAGTAGATGAGAAACCATTCACCCCTCAAGTATTTTTACCACATCTTCAAGGAAAAGACCACTGTTTCTAACTCTAAGTCATGGGTTGCGTAGTTCTGCTCATGCTTCCTCAACTTCGATGAGCTGTAAGTGATCACTACTCACTCCTACATCAACGAATAACCCAGTTCAGTCCCAATCAAAACAAAGAAGACTACATACCCAACGCCCTCGTCTGGTAGTCTCAATATGGGGGCACTCATTAGTCTTTGCTTATTCTCATGGAACACTACTGGGAGTTCTCGGTCAACAGGAATGGTTTTCCCCTCCATGTCAATTCAAATAAATGTGCTGATACTCTGGAAAAGATGAGCATGAACCTCCATTAGTATCTAGCCTTCCCAAAGAAACTTTTTTCCACAGTCATTCTCTTGGGTGGCTTTCAAGAAATCACTTCCTCTATCTTCATTGGATCCACTGCAACTCCAACCTATGAGATAATGTGTCCTAAAAAGTGTACATCATGTATCCCGAATTGGCACTTCAAGAGTTTACCATAAAGATGATTCTCTCAGAGTGTATCCAGAACTATCTGCAGGTGTGTAGCGTGCTCCTCCTCCAATGCCTAGTACACAAAGATTCCATCAATTAAGACCACCATGAAACAATTGAGGTAAGGTTGGAGGATCCTATTCAAAAGTCCCATGAACACTTCAAGTGAATTGGTTACACCGAACGACATCACCAATAAATCGTAGTTGGGATACCGAAATATAAAGGATATCTTTGGTACATCCTCATCCTGTACCAAAAGCTGATGATATCCTGATCTGAGGTCTATATTCAAGAACCACCTCACTCCCTTCTGTTGGTCGAAGGGGGCATCAATCCTTGGCAGTGTACACTTGTTCTTCATGGTCATCTGGTTCTGGCACTGGATGTCCATGCACAACCTCAAACACTTGTCTTCCTTCTTGGAAAACAATATTGGGGATGTACATGGTGAAACATTGGGTCTCATGAATCCCTTCTTCTACATGTACCCTATTTTTACCCTCAATTCCCGAAGCTCTATGGGAGCCATATGATATGCTGGTGTGGATATTGTTGTAGTCCCTAGGTACAGATCGATGCAGATGTCTACCTCCCTACGAAGAGGTAGTCCTAAAACATCCTTAGGATAGACATCCTCATACTTATCCACTACTACACGAAAGCTCAAAATCCCCTTATGTAACACCCCAAGATTTCATAGTATATTATTTCTTCAAAGTATTTCAATAACTTGCGCTACATGCAACACCGAGTTCAAGTGCACCATGACTTACAAAACTAGCTGTTCAAAAGCTATTCTGAATAGTATTATCTGCATTTTGAATTTTATATATTCCATATATATTTTAACATAAATATTATGTGTTTCTTAGACATAATATAAGAACAAATTATTTTTTTCAGATAAAGGATGTATTTTTCAAAAAATACAATTTTACCGCCTTTTAAAGGAGATCCATTTTTAAATCCAATAGTTGACACTTTTATATATTCAATTTTACAAAATAAAAATGTTGTTTAAAATCATGACATAAAAATTTAATTTTGATAAATTTTTGGTGTTTTTCTGAAAACTTTCATATTTTGGTGAATAGTAAAAAATACAAAATTTTATTTGAAAACATATTTTTAAATCAAAATAATTTATAGTGTTCAATTATACATTTGAATGGTTTGAAATTATAATTAAATTATATTTTTATCATTTAATACAATTTATGTCATTATAAGTAATTTTACATTTAAATTTGACAAACACATGCCTATCTTTTGATAGTTTTTACTTTCTTAAAACCTGCTTTTTGGTTTTGACAATGATAATTAATTTTCAATTAATAAATGAAAATTCTATGTTTTTAATTTGATAAAATAGACTTCATTTTTGATTTCATAATATCAAAATTATCTTAGCATGAATTATCGGTACTTTTCTGAAAACATTCAATTTTTGATGAATAGTGAAAAACACTGCATTATTATTTAAAATTGACTTTTTTTTAAATAATTATTTATTTTCTTTAAATATATCTTATGTCAAAAATAGGTATATTAAACTTATATATGTTCAATGTAATTCATTAGAGTAATTTTATATTAAAATTAGATATATAAAATTTTATTGAACTTTTTTATGTTTTTTACCCACCTTCTAGAAGCATTTGCAAATTTGCATAAAAAATAATTTTACCACTTATGTGAAGTGAATTTCAAAATTCCAAGAGACACGGTCGAAATTAGTAAGTAAAATTTGGATCAATAGGTGAAAATAATTTTCTGTGAATAGTAACTGTTGAATTTTATTTACCACAGTTAAAATTTAATAGGATAATTAAAGGTAAAAATTATATTATAATTACCCGAAAACATGTCTTAATTCTTTTGGATAAGTTTAATTCGACCCAAAACAACCTTAGGAATAAAATATGATCATTTGGGTCCACTTGGATGAGATTAGGACATTTATTATTATTTTATTTAAAGAAGAGTTAAAAGTGTTAAATTCAATGTTTATTAACTAAACCATTTATAATATAGAGTTACACATAAGATAAATTCAACTATAAATATTCATTAGAAATATAAAAATATTTCATACATAATTATATTTTATATATAATTTTTAGAGATTATATAAATAAATTTATTTATGACACAATGATGATGCACTAATTAACTTCTTAATGAAATATGAAAATAGATTATATTATAATTATTAAAATAAACAGAATTTAAAACATTTGATGCCATCAACCAATTTTCATGGTTAATATGACATGTTAGGGTTGATTGAATAAATTTTTTTCGAAGTGATAAGGTTTTTATGAATTTCACAAAAACAAAATACCAAATAGAATCAAAATTGACATAAATTAATTTTTAAAACAAATACTATATTATTGGTTGATATAATATTTCTGAAAATCTACAGTTCGGAAAAAGGGATTGAATAATATTATATATGTCATTAATGAACAACTTGAGGTTATCTTGGTTGTTTAGAGTATATTTATTAACCATATTATGTAAGAATACAAGAAGACACAGTGAAAGTTAAACTATATAACTAATAGTTAAATATAAAAATAAGGTTTAAATGGTAAACTAAACATGTC
Organism: Viscum album; assembly: GCA_963277665.1. Taxonomy (NCBI): domain Eukaryota; kingdom Viridiplantae; phylum Streptophyta; class Magnoliopsida; order Santalales; family Viscaceae; genus Viscum; species Viscum album. Next base: position 1,030,403,799 of record OY728140.1, read on the forward strand.
TAAAAAAATTGGTTGAGAGTATTCAGACCCATAACCACATAATTCTAGATTTAAATTTATTTTGAGCCATTATAAACTGAATATGATTGTATAATAAAATAATATTTAAATCTTTTCCTATAGTGACCATCACCCCTATTATAATAGGAAACTTCCCCTTCTCTCAAAATCACACCTCCAATGAAATTTATCTCAGCTAAACACTGCCCAAATATCCTCCCAACTTCCCTAAAATCAACTTAAAGTCCTTACATTGATCATAAATCCAACCTAAGAGACCTTTTGACCAAATCAAAAGGAAACACCCGTAGAAGAGGTAATAATTTCACCAACCTATTTCATGTTCTTTTCTTTTCCACTTCCTCTTTCTTTTTTGTTTCCATACCAAAATAATAAGTCCATTACCTCGTACATACCGTGATGTTATTATAAATATGGTACAACCAGATTCATTATTCTATCCATCCTATAAATGATAAAGTCACCATACGTGCGTATGTACGGCTTACCGTCTCCACGTCGTGGTGTAGTTTGTTATTCAAACACTTCATTATTTGGATGGGTATAATAATGATTATAACTGATGTAAATAATAAATATAACATTTTAGTGATTCTTTATATATGATATACCTTCCAATTACATATGAATTCAACATCAATATAATGATATTATCGCTCATGCGTATGTACGGATTACTGTATCCACGAACACGATGAGATTCGTTCCTCATCGTAATCATTAAAGAATAATGTTCATTTTATGATTAATAATAATTTTTAATAACTTAATATAATTCTAGATATGAATCAAATATATTCTATCCATAAAAAACATGGCTTAAGTAACCAAGTATATAAAGGAAAACAGATTAGTTAACACCCAAAATGATGATACTATAGAAATATTCTTAAGAAATCTATATTAGAGGATCATATATGTTATAATATTTATTTATATAGTACTTTTATAATTTAATAATAATTATTATTTAACTGTTATAAATAAGTTTAACATACCCTCGACCAAGGAAAAGTACAAGGTAAGGTTTAATTTCACAATCTCTTTATTATCCGAGGCTGTTTTTACTTAAGTATCTACTGGGATATATTTATTATCTGTGTCCATGTTTCATAAAAGAGTTTTCAAAGGAATTATTTTCAGGGAATTTTTTAGTGAAACATAATTTTAATTGTTTTAAAGATTTATTCTTCTAAACCTTTATCATTAATGTCCTTGTTTTCAAAACAGTTTTAAGGATTTTTTTATATAGACATGAATTTTTTAAAATGTTAATTCCTTTTAAAAGATTCAATTTGGTATAGGACACTTTGATTCAAAACTACCATTTAAATGAATTTCTTTATAAATTATGTGACTTTTAAATGATTTCATGAAAAAGCGATATTTCTCTCAAAGATTTTTACTGATAATTTTCAACCATGTCAACATCCATTATAGGATATTATTCTTGATCGAGGTTGATTTATTATGATACAAATGTTACATATTGTATTGAATTTTTTTGTGATATGATTGAGTGTGGATGTGTTATTTTTATACCATTCACGATTTATAGATAATTTATTGAAATTTTGTATGCTATTTTTAATATGAATGTTTATGTTATGTTTAATCCTTTTTATGTGAGGAATGCGTTGGACTTAGTATGTAATGGGTGGAGCCCGCTATAACTCATCGATGCATCGGTAGGTCTTATGAGACAAACTTGTGTCTTGGCACAAGGACTTAACAAAATCTTATTTGTATTCTTGGCACAAGGCCTTGACTATATGGTTATAAATTCAAGCATTATGAATTCCATCATTATGAAATTGTCTATTAATATTACATGTGGTTATTCAAATAGTATAATATCCATGTGAATAAGTAAATGGAATTATTTGATTTATCTTTTCCATATTATGACAATGTTTATGTTTAAAAGTCTTGTGTTTTAGTCTTATACATTTCTTTAAAGGTTTAGGCTCACTTATGAAAGTTTTTGATATATTATTATCCTTCCTAAGCATCTAATCTCACCCATTTATTATGATTTACTTTCCTAGGATTCCAATAGGTGTATTATGATTGATAATCAGGGTTATGATAGGGGATTAATGGCATTCTCAAATAACTATTTATGTTTCATTTTATCTTCTAATGTATAATGTAACATTTATATATGTAATATATTTTCCAATACTGCTAAACTAATCGGTCTTTCGGGACTTGATTCCTTATAATAATGGAAATGTATTAAAATAATGCACTAACTCTTGTCTTCTGGGGTCTGGACCTTACATCTCATCCACTGCATCGAGGGTGAGGATCGACAATTGGCGAGTGATTGGTGGCACCCTCCTCCGATAAAGTTTCTCCTTTGCTGCAAAAGTTCCTTTCTCGCCAGTGAATGAAAACCTAGTCCCATTCTCACGGACACACCATAAATTATGCCTAAAATAATTGATCTGGGAATGGACTATAGATAACTAGTATGTACCCAAGATGACGTCGTAAGACCTCGATGCCACTACTAAGAGATCTCAGCCGAATGTCTCACCTTAAATAGTAAGATCACACAGTCAGCACCAGTGTGTAATTATCAAATCCCATATCGTAAGAGTGTCTAATAGTAATTATTGAGCCCACAAATCCACCATAATATCTAAGCCATGTACGAGGTCTGTGGAAAGAAAATAGTGATGAGAACCTATGTCTATACGAATTGCGGTTAAGGTGGAGAAAACGCAGGTCATACCTCTAATCATCTCTAGGGCACCATGGTTGTAGTCCTTCACACATGAAGTTTGACTCGCCCCTATCTGTTGGCTCCCTGAGCTTGTGGTGGACCACCTGAGGTTGGTTGTGGTAGTACCTCAAACCAACATCCATCACCTTCTTCTCATCATGCTCCCCTACCGTGTTTGCCACCGTACGAACCTCCTTGCTTGAACCTATGCCTCTACCTTATCAATACCTTGATTGTCTACTGATTATATCTGAACCAGGTTGGGATGTCACGAGCCATGTGTCTCTACCAACCGCACGTAAATCACAGACTGGTTCCCTACTAACTCCCTCGAATCTGGGAGCCCTGCACTTCCAACCTCAATCCCTAAGGTCTTCCCCTAAAAGACATAGCCTACTTGGTCCCCCGTGTCTATTGTTTTCTGCTAACCACTGAAGACACTACCACCTGAGGTATACCAGTGGCTTTGGCTATTGTTTCCTTCTCATCTAGGATTATCTCCACAAGAAGGGCTCTCTCCAACACTCTAGCCTATGTGGGGATGTTGGGAGACAACATGGATGCCTCGATCTCCCGTCCAAGTTCTTCCTCAAAGGTCTAGTCCCTAACGAAAGGTTCCCAAACCATGTCTAGAGAGTCATTAGAGAGGTCTGTAAACCTCACAGAGTACTCATCAACTGACATGCTACCCTTCTGTAGGTGAAGTAGCTCTTATATACGTAGAGAGCGCAATGTTGTGGGGAAAACACCTCCCAAAAAAGTCACTCTAAGTCTATCTAGGTGAGGGTCACCTCGTCATGCATCTAGATGGTCAAGATCTACCATATCCCTGACAATCAATGTATAAGTATTATGGACAAGATATTTATCTGGTCATGAAGTGTCCTAACTAAGTGGAAGACTCGCGTCACTCCCTCCAGCCAGTCCTTTTTGACCTGAGGATCTATCTCTCTATTTAACCTGGGAGGTCTCTATCTTTGAAACTAGGGCACATAACATAGTCTATGTACATCCTATATTAGTAACTCGGGTGGTAACTACTTAGAAATAGGTGGTGGAAACACTGATACACCACCCAGAGAGTCCATCTCTTGCACTGGCCTCTGAACCGACTCCTCATCACTAAGTTGGTTGTCCTCACAATCACGTATCAAAATCTTAACTGGTTGTCTGTGTGGAGACATCCTTAAATAAATCTAGATGTACCACAGTTAAAATATTATATCTAGTCAACAAAATCGAATTCAAGAAGATCATAGGGAGAAACTTATGCAACCAATGTTTTCATGCATAGAGATGAAAAGTAGAATTCAGGGTTCTAATGCATGGATACATCAGTTACCACACCAACACTGGACTCCATGAATATGAAAGTCAAACTTGAAACATTCAACATTATTGCCCCAAAAATGAAACAATAGACTTTAGGTCTTCAAGGTAAAACTGACCACATCTGATACCACTTTATCACGACCTGTCCCTTGGGGGCCATGTCGTGACATACCCTAAGCCTGCCTCCCGAAGGCTTGGGGTTGGAGACTGGCGCCAAAGGTGTCAACCTGCAAATGGGAGGTATTTTCCTAAGAACCTGTACGCTGGCACACACAATCACATCCCAAATCTAAAAAGTAAACATTCATACCACTAAACACCCACTGTGTAAAAGTACAATTGTAGGTCAAATGGGCCAGAATACATACCCAAAAAAGATAAACTAAAAACATAAAAGTATAAGGAAAATGTTTAATGTTGTCTGTTGAAAACAAAACCCGATGGGAAAGTATAGAGTAGCTGCTGGAAGCCATAGATGTATTCCCCTCATTCCTGGTCTCAATGGATACCACTGGGTCACGGAACACCAATTCCTCCATTAAGGTGGCAGTCATCCGCACTAGACACAACACATTCGAGTAAATCCCGTGTAGGGGTGAGTAAAAAAACTACCCTGTAGGGGCCACAAAAAACAAGGAAGGACCACAACGAAATACAAAAACATACCACAAATCATGATCACCAAGTATGATCACCAAGAAAAACATCTTACACCATGTACATTCTAGAATAGAAAAGTAAGACCATTAATCATAACATCGAAACTATGGGCTATTGGAGAACTCCTCCTCAATGAGTACAGTGGGCAAGCCAGGTCATATAGAGGTTTCTTCCCACTAACCTAAGACTATTGTGGTACTCATCCTTGATGAGTACCATGTGTATAATGGGTTACATAGAAGCCTATCACCACCATGGGCATGTCGAGTCACACAGAAGATGCTTCCAACCTAAGGTCATACAAAGGTACTCCTCTTGCCGAGTTTCATGGGTCTACCAGGTCACACAAAAGACACTCCCCACTATGGCCCAACCGAATCACATAAAAGCCTCTTCCCACTTGGTCATAGTATCCTATCCACACAGGGTCTCTTGTCATCAGTCTTTAGGTCTCAGCCAACTGCAAGGTTTCGACATGTAGCATGCTTGATCTTGTGAGAACCTATCCTCAATCCATTTGTTGAAATTAAAAATCCATTAAATTCTCCATAGATTATTCTAAAATAATTTTCTTGTCACAAATGGCTCTTTAAACAAATATTTGGTTTGAAAGATACTAGCTTTTCTCTCAAAAAGGGGACAGTTGGGTCTAGGTCCAGTCCTACCCGGTCGGACTGACTCGACCCAACCCAGACCAAGCCCTGCCTGGGTCCAGCCCATGCCCTTCCCAGTCCACCATAGGTGGACCAGTTCTGCCTAGTCCGGATTTGGCTGGAAGCCACATCCAAATCCCCTCACCCCGTTGGTTGTCCGTGGGGCCACCTTTTTTGTCGCAGTCAAGCGACCGCAGCCTGCTGCTACACAACCATCCAATCTAGCCATGCAGACTTCCCATACATTATCAGGAGACTGCGTTCCCCTGAAATCCACAACTCTCATCTATGGTCCACTCCAATTATGTAACCATGGGACCATGTCCCTACCATCGACCCAGCCAGTAGCTCCTCCCACTTCGTCGTTGCCCGAATCATCTGCGACAGACACCTTCGGCACACCGTCGTGGTGCCCCGCCACCCACTCATGGAAACCTCCATGGACCTCCTTTGCGATGGAAGGGTACTTCGTGGGCCACCAGGTCAGTACTGATGGTCTGGTTTTTGCACCGACTATGCCTCTTGCCTCAGTGGGGTGTCTCTTTCCCTGAAAAGGAATCAAATTTTCCTTTCCACGATTCTGAACATTCGTCCACCAAGAACACATAAGGTGGAGGGGGTCAAGCCTTATTCATTTTGGCTTGTTTCCTCCACATTAGATGTTTAAAAATAGGCGGATTCAAATTATATTTATATCAAAAACAATTTAATTCTTCTATAGAAAACCCAAGAAAAACACCCTCCCTCAGAAACACACGATCGGCGGATCAACTTCTTCATGGGTTGATCCACGTTTTCCATTTTAGAATAATAACGGGGGAAAAGGTAAAAAATAAACCCCTAAAAATATTGACATTTTTCATTTAAGCACTCCACCCTTGTGGGTTCAAGCTCCATTAGCATTCGTCGCTTCCTGGTCCCGTTCTTCGTAAAGTGTCGACATTGCTAGCTATCCACCAGTGTTCATCATTCGTTTTTTGAGTGAATCCCTGCCATAGGTTCATCAAAAAATTTCCATGGTTTAATACTCTTTTATATAATGTGTTATCTTATACAAAACATGTCTTAATGTTTGTGTTACACTGAAACATCACGTTGTTACATTATTTCATTTAGGAAACAACGAATCTGTTAAGATTCAATTAATGTGTCATTACACAACATAAAAATGATCCATTAAATAGATTCCTTTAATACGCCTCATCTCCACACTATAGCATCATTGTCCCTATTTCAATGGAGAGGGAAGAAAAATAAAATTACTTTTTAAGTCATTTTATTATTTTCTGAAATGTCTGAAAATTAACTTTTCCATCCGACCCTTTCTGGACAAAGTTAAGTCATTTTTAGGTGAATATCAGTGTTCTGAGTTCAACAGTTCTCTCATATTTTTGATCCGAGCATCGATGTAAAATTTAGAAAAAAAACCTAGTTGCACTTTTACCTAAATAAACATAAAAAAGTTCACAATTTTGTTCTTGGCTCACCTAGCCTCTAAATCATGTGTCTTCAAAGCGTGTGGTATTGAAATAATTTAACACAATTTCAAAAAATATATATATGGAAATTTCAGGAAATTACAATATATCACTTCCACCACTCAAAAGTGAAAATTTTATCCTCCTCATTTAACCAATTAAATACCCCCAAATAAGAACCCAACACAAGCTACCTTGCCACAATTTCAATGTCATGGTTTTATCCTTGGATCAAAACCTAAAATAAAATGATACACATTGATAATGATCTCAAGTCGAGGGAAACAAACACATGTTCCTAGATAGTAAAAACCAATGATACTCAAAATGTATTGTATTCCTATTAGCGGATCAGTGTTCATGATCTCATTTACTCAGGATCACCAAGTGTGAAATTTATGAGAATAATTCTCAATCCTTATGATCCCCCAGAACCTGACATTAATACATCATCTATGTCCCAAAAGTATAATGTATATAGTCTATAGAACATATATTTAATATTATGGTCATAGTATCTTGAGGATCTCATTAAATATGGTAATTTCTATAACTATTTGATATGACACATAATCTGAGGACATTACCAATGTAAATACCCAAAAATTACATGTAAGTTTTTTTAATTATATGAGAATTTTACGAGTCTGCAAAAATTGACGGCGCATGATTCCGAGGCCTGGTGTGTTCGAAATGAATTTCTGAACTTTTTTCAGGTACGTTCAGTAAAAGTGTGATCGGGTTTTTTGTAACTTTTGAATCGGCCCTTGGAATTTAAATATGAGGACACCGTTGAACTCGTAGTGCCAGTTTTGCACTTAAAGAGACCTTCACCTTGACCGCACTTGGTCAAGGGTGATATTTATTTTTCGTGTATTTTTGTAGAGATAAAAATAAAATAAAGAACAACTTTTTATTTTATTTTTTGAACCTCCCAATTGAATTCATAGAGGTGGGGACCACCCGATCTAGAAAACCCCCATTTGTGAATTCATGGTGGTGGGGACCACAAGAACACCTCTTTAATGTTGGGGAGCCCCTTGGAATCCTCCCATTTAATTTTTCCATCAAAATGAAATTATTTGTGCATTTAATTGTGCCAACGTTAATTAAATGTCTTGAAATTTCTAATACTAAGTAACAACATCATTGGATTTTTGGAAGGTTCCTATTAATTGAACCTTCTTAAATTAGATGATCGTTACATACCCTCCCCCACTTTTATTTATATGGATATTGGGAGTGAGGAATTGGAATGGATTCACCAAATGATGAAGCTCTTGTAAAGTGCTGCGATGCCCAACAACTGGAGGATGGAGCTGGTTCCGGTGGGCGGTGACGAGTGACCCCGAACCACGAACTGAAGAACGGTGATTGAGAGACATCTTTGGAGGCTTTTTTGGGAGATGATGAATGTCAAAACTTCCTCAAACGTGGATGGTCTCCAACAAACATGAGGTAGGGTTCGGTATTTGTATACACCTTTCCCCATTCTTGATGTTTTTCATAATTCAAGAATAAACAATCCGCCTGCTACCACTCTAATGTGGAGGGTGAGAGCCAAAAAAATATAGCCCGACCCCTCGGCAACCATGTGTTTTTTGATGTGTTCTTCACGATTGAGGAGGAAGGAGACCAGTGCTAGTAACTGGCATCAGTGGGGCTCGAGAACGGCGGAAGAAACTCTACTTGGCCGTGACAAAGGCTGTGGCATGATCGCACCGCTGGAGAAGGTCTGTGGCCCATCCGTCGTGGCGGAGCAAGGGTGGAGGCTGGATGCTCGAAGGGATGGAAGCACTCGTCCATTCCCCCCATCCATGAAGAGTCGCAGCCTTATGTTATGGCGGCGTGGCGAGGGCGGTCGGCTCGTTGTCGTCCCCCGGAGATGCTGTGGCCCGCGACCGCGCCACGCAGAGGAGGATGTATGGCCGACTGGTCAGGAACCTATTGAGCAGACCCATGGGCTGCCACAGCGGCCGCACCGTAGACCCAATTTGTTGACGCACCGTGGACCTAGTGGGCTGCCGCACTGCAGACCCAGCGAGTCACCGCACCACGGACCCAGCAGGCCGCCGCACTACGAGCCACCCAGCGGGCAGCGCCAGCAGGCCGGGCCGGACCCAGTGGTCCAGGTTGACCTGAATTGGGTCGGGTCGGTCCAGGTCAGTCTGACCGGGCCAAACCTGACCTAGACCAACTACAACCCTTTTTTTCTCTTTCAGCTGTATCTTTAGCTACGATCTTTAATTTGACAAATCGTCTGCAGCAGCAGAAAACTTGGAGAGGGATGGTCCTTTTGGTATACCCCACATGATATTTGGATAAATTTAGGGTACGGTCGGGTTGGATCGAGCACGAATCCAACTGGGCCCTCAGGACTAAAAGGCTAGTAACTTACTGATCGGACATCTTATTTATGCACCATCTTTTGCATTGAGACCACTTTTATATGGTAGTCCTTTGGGATAATTTATCGTGGGTCTTAGGGGTAGTTAGAGTATTCGACCCATAGCTTGAGGAGTGGACCCTCTCAAAAACAACCGAGCTTTGTGAGGGAACCCTGTAGCTGGCTATAACATGAGAAAGGTATTCCATGTGGGTATGTGCTTTGGGATCCTTTGTGGATCTGTGTTCAAGAGTCTCACATGGATCCACTCAGGGAATCCACGTGGGACTATAATAGGATCCTACATGGGTCTGCTAGACTGGGATCCTATGTGGGTTTTCACTTTGGGATATTTTGTTGGTCTGTTGATTTAGGCTCCAATGTGGGTCTGATGATTTTGGATCATTTGTGAATCTTCCTCTTAACAGAGTAAGATTATTTTTTTGTTACATCTAATCATCTTTACTACCATACCTAATTTATACCTAGTGTGAGATCAGTCTTCACCTTCGTGGTTATACCTTTGTGGTAATCTTCTATGTGGAGTACCTTTGTGGTACTTGCCTTTGTGGTGATACCTTTGTGGTAATCTTCTATGTGGCATACCTTTGTGGTACTTACCTTCATGGTGGTACCTTTGTGGTATTCTTCTGTGTGGCCTACCTTTGTGGTATTTACCTTCATGGTGGTACCTTGGTGGTATTCTTCTATTTTTCGTACCTTTGTAGTACTTACCATCGTTGTGATACCTTTGTGGTATTATTCTGTGTGGAATACCTTTTTAGTACTTACATTCATGGTGATACGTTTGTGGTATTCTTCTACGTGGCTTTACCTTTGTGGTACTTACCTGTGTGGTGTTACCTTTCTGGTATTCTTTCTTTCATGGAATAGTTGATCATGGTGTAAAAGTTGGGCCATTTGTTTCCTCATAAATGATATGGTTACACTTGATAACATATGTATATGTATGGGCATATACTTAAGTATGGTTTTCAGATGTTTTCAGGATTTGTGGTTTATCCTTTTTGGTTTCTGGGAGACCTTCGAGGGTCTCGGCGTCCCTACCAAGTATCGTTATATTCACCCCTGAATGGGCTATGCCCACACCTTGTTTTGTTTGGTTTAGAAGACGGACATCGCTGACTAGGGACGAGGGTACCAGGACTGAATGTGGCTCCGAGGTGGATCTTAGACACGGCGTACCGCATAGACAACCATTCGAGAGCTGTACCAACCATTCAGGTAGGATCCTTGGTGGGTGTTCATAGGATCTGTTGCAGTTTACTTGTACTTTCCATTTTAATTTTACTTTCCATTTTTCTTGTACTTTTCAGTTGGGCTTGTATTCTGGCCCCTTTTAGTTACTGTACACACTATTTTTACTATTTATTTCACTCATGTTCATATCTTACTGCATGCTTGGTCATGTGTGTTTACATTATATAAAGGTAATTCCTTCTTGGTTTTAGGGAATACGCCTTTCGGTGCTAGTATCCATCCCCTGGCCTATGTAAGGAGGGATTAGTGTAGTCACTGAACGGGCCCCAGGGGACGAGTCGTGACAAATTGGTATTAGAGTTGGTTCTACCATAGAACATTGGACTCTGATCTTTTTAACGACAAGAGTGTTATTTGTATAGAGTGTGGTTATCATTTTTGGGAATACAGTGATGGTGTAGTGGCCAACGTATCTATACACCAAGACCCTGACTTCTGATTTCTAACTCAGTGCATGAAAACACTAATTGTGTGTTTGTATTGGAATGTTTTCATTGTGAACTCTTTGAGTTAACTCACCACAAATAACTTTTCAATGATGGTGCACCTGTATCTTTTCAGGATGCCTCCACGCAAATATCCAGGTAGAATTCTGGGTGTAGTATGTGATGATGGCCCTCCGAATGACAAGGCCTCGGTGCAGGGCCCTCTTTCATTAGAGGCACTAGCGAAGGCACCGACGGTACCATTACCCGTTGGGCCACTGATGCCACCAGCCCCAGCAGTAGAGGGTTCACGCCTCTTGAGAATGTTGCATGAGTTCCAGTGCCATAGGCCACCTAGGTTAGGGGAGAGATGGACCCATAGGTGACAGAGAATTGGATAGAGGCAGTGGTGAGAGTCTTCCGACTGGTAGGGATACTAGCTGATCTCATGGTGATCCTTGCCGCCAGTCTTCTACAGGCAGCAGTAGGCAGAAGGTGCATCATGATGCTCCAGGTTCTCGATGAGGTGACACTTCTCTGGGCAGACATTGAGATCCTATTTCGGGCAGAGTTTGTCCCAGTGACCCTTCGCATATTGCACATACAAGAGCTTCTCCATCTACCGCAGGGCAGCATGACTGCGGCTCAGTACTCAGCGAGGTTCACTGAACTCTCATGAAACTCTGTAGATATGGTGGGGGACCCATTCTTCAGGGACTTGTCACGACCCGCCCTCGGGGCCCGTGCCGTGACTACCCCAAGCCTGCCTTCCATAGGCCAGGGGCTGGCGACCAGCACAAAGGCATAAAATCCCAGTAAAAAGGGAAGGCATTGCCTTAATAAAGTAAACAAGCACCTCAGAGTAACAAGCGGAAGTAAAGCAGTACACAAAACTAGAACAACTGTGCTGAAGTAAAGGGGCCGGAAATACAAGCCCAACTGTAAAGTAAAGTACAACTCGAAAGGGAAAACAGCAACTGAAAGTACAAGCGGCTCCTGGAACGTCCTCCTCGATTCCTACCTGAAGGGTAGGTACAGATGGATCAGCTCCTGGATCGTCCACCACGGATCCTACCTGAAGGGTAGGTACATATAGCTCCACAACTCCTCGGGTCCAACTGTCCGCTCCGAGTACGTCCCGCTCAGTGGTCCTCCTCCGGGTACCGACCTACTCCGTAAGCCTCAATCGCAGTCAGCGCTGTCCGTCGTCTGCAACCAACACAACGAAGTGCGGGCATAGCCTGTGCAGGGGTGAGTATAAGATACTCAGTAGGGACCCCGAGACCCTCGAAGGTCTCCCGAAATTCACAAAGGATAAACCACATGAAGGATAAAATCACGAAGTAATATCCAATATTGATTAGGTATATGCCCATACATATACCTATGTCACCAATTTCCGTTCGGCTCCAACACCGAGCCCAAGAACAACCCAATCCACAAAGAAGAGTAAACAGTAAATCCACATAGGATAACAGTACAAGTCCACACAGTTTATAACAAGTTTATGAAATCAACGGATAACCATTACCCAGGTATATGCCCATACATATACCTAAGTTATCAAGCGACCCATCTAAATCATGAGGAAACACATAGAACATTGACTCAGCTCAAACCAGGATTTTTATTATCGAAACCGTAACTACTGAAGAGCTCCGTCTCTAGAGTGTACAGTGGTCCTGTCACGACTCTGAGGTACTGCTCACTAACCTAAGACTGCTGAGGTACTCCTCGTGTCGAGTACTGCGGGTTTGCAGCCAACTACCGGGCGCTCCGTCCGCTGAGGGTCTGTCGCCAAATACCGGGCGCTCACCCAAATAGCCTACTGAGGTACTCCTCCTGTCGAGTACCGCGGGTTTGCTGCCAACTACCAGGCGCTCCGTCCGCCGTGGGTCTGCCGCCAAATATCGGGCGCTCCGTCCACTGGGCTAGTCGACTCACTCCTAGTCGAGTCGGTCAAGCAGTCGTCAGGTCTCAGTCGGCTACACGGTCTCCGTACTCTGCACGCTCGTCTCCGGGAGGGTTCGCTCCACGAGCTACTGGTCGATACTCCAAGTATCACAAAGTCCCACAAAGAAATATCTCAAAAGACCTTCTCGTCACAGGGGTCTCAACGCAACAGACGGCGCATCGATCGGATGCCCGGTCTGTGAGTTATTAGCCTTTTTGTCCCAGGGGCCCGGTTGGTTTCGTGTGCGAACCAACCCCGGCCGTATCACAACTGTACCCTGAACTCCCGAAGGGTATACTCAAGGGGACCGTTACTCAACGTAATCACTAACGCCGCTGACGGTTCGTCAAACGGACGTCCTGTCTGAAAGATATCAGCTTTCCCGTTCCAGGGGCCCGGTTGGATTTCGGGTGCGATCCAACCCGGCCACTACTAACTGTATCCAAAACTTGGGCGAAGGATACCAAAAGTCCTGTATCGTAAACAGGAACTCAATGCAACAGATGGTGCGTCGATCGGACGCCCGGTCTGAGAGTTATTGGCATTTTCGTCCCCGGGGCCCGGTTGGTTTTTAAGGCAAAACCAACCCGACCGTACTCCACCTGCATCCAAACCTCGGGCGGAGTATGCCAAAAGATCCTTCTCACTAAGAGGAACACAACACGGCTGACGGCACGTCAATCGGACGCCCGTAGCTCAAGATATGAGTGTTTCCGCTCCGAGGGCCCGGTTGGTTTCGTGAACGAACCAACCCAGCCGTACTTCGTCGGCACCCAAACTTCGGGCGGAGTATATCAAAAGATTCGTCTCACTAAGAGGAACTTATCAGAACTAACGGCACGCCATTCGGACGTTCGTAGCTCAAGATACGAGCGTTTCCGCTCCGAGGGCCCGGTTGGTTTCGTGTACGAACCAACCCGGCCGAACTCAAAGTAATCCGAAACTTTGAGTGCGATATATCGAAACGACCGTCTCAATCCAAGGATCGCGTAGCCGCAGACGGTTCGTCATTCGGAGGTCTACAGCTCAAGTTATGAGCTTTTGACTGAAAAGGTCCGAAACGGGGGGTCTGGGCCCGGCCCGGCCCGGCCCAGTACCCCCCTGAACCGGCCGGATCCGGGTCGACCCGAACCGGGTCCGGGTCCGGCCCGGTTCAGCGTGGCCCGGCCCGGTTGGCTCGGCCCGGCCCGGCTGGGCGGTCCGGCCCAGCCGGCACAATCCGGCCCGGCCTGCGCGACCCGGCCCGGCCGGTCGCGCGGCCCGGCCGCTCAGAACCGCTCGGCCGGCTTGGCCGAGCGGGTGGTTTCGCGCGAAACGGGGGGCGCCGCCCCCTGTGACTTCAAACAACGCCCCCCCCCCCCCCACGTGAGGGGGGCCCGTTACTCGGCTGCCGGGGGTTTCAAACCCCCGGAATTCAATGCACGGCCAGCATTGAAGCCGGCCGTTCGTCCACCCGCGGGACCTGCGGGTCCCGCCTCCGACCAAACCGGCGGCCGGCACAGCCGGCCGCCCCCTTCTTCTCTGCCGCGGCTCTTCTGTTCTCCGGCGGCCGGCGAGACCGGCCGCCTCCTTCTTCTCCGCCGCGGCAAGGGCCGCGGCTCTACTGTTCTCCGGCGGCCGGCGAGGTCGGCCGCCTCTGGCTGCTCCGCCGCGGCCGTAGGGCCGCGGCTCCTCCGCAGAGTCCTTGCCGCTTGCCACGTCTGATGGCCGCGGCCTTGTCTGACTCGTCGCACCTCTGCCGTAGGCCGCTCCGACCACTGTCATTCACTAGTTCATTTCTCTGGCGCGGCGCGATGGCGTCGCGCGCCACCGCCGCGACTCACTCCGGCTGCGGTTCTCGACATTTTCTTGCGGTGCAACGGCACTGTGTTATCCCGCACCAAAGCACAATGATTTCAAGCACATGGAAGGAGGTCAGCCGTGTTTGTGCGGTCCGGCCTCCTTCCGTTAATCCGATAGCAGTCGGTTATTTAAAATCAAAGTAGAATTGAATAAAGGTTATTCAAGAGCACAGAATAAAACCCCTACCTTTGATTCATCGCTCGACGTTCATTGACGGCCGCGGAAGGTGAGCGTCGCGGAGGTCGGACGTGGGTTCGTCGCTGAGGAAGAACGCCACAGAAAAAGGATGTCGCGGAAGAATTTGACGCGTCGCAGAAGGAGATCGACGCGTCGTGGTTTCCTCGTCGCGGAAGAAGACGTCGATGCCGTCACAGAAGGAGTCCGTCGCTTCGCGGGAGAACCACGTTCTTCGGCGGAGAAGTTCATCGCGTTCTTCGTCGAGGAAGATGGTCTTCAAAGGAGAAGAGAACTCTCCTTTCCTCCCGCACAGCAAAGCCCAAAACCAAAATAAAAAGACTTAACTACTTATTAATTTATTAACGTTGGGAATTCCAAAGGTTGAAAACCATTAACACATTAACACCATGCATTAATACTTAAGTTATAAAAAAAATTAAACAAGGGAGTTGAGGGGTTTAAGAGGATATGAAGGGGTGGGGTTCGTGTGGGCCCCACCACCCTCTTAACCTCCCAAGGGAAGTTGGGTTGTCACCCAACTTCCACCCAAAGGATAAAAACACTTAAGGAAGAGAAAAATAAAAATTGAAGTTAAATTTTTATTTTAACATTCACAATTTTATTTTTTTACAACTCCCCTCGTGTAAACGCAACTTCGGGAAAGGTCTCCTTAAGAGAATATCGGCTCTACGAGTTCATCGGTGTCCTCGGATTTCAATTCCGAGCACCGGATCAAAAGTTAGGAAAACCCGCTCGTTCGTTCACTGAACGTACCCGAGCCAATCTTCGGAAATTAATTCCGGGCACTCCGGGCCTCGGAATCAGGTGCCGTCAGAAACCGCGCTTTTGTAAAATTCTAAAGAAAATTAAGAAAAAATTTCCCTTGAATTTTACGGGGCTTTACATTACTCCCACCTCAGGGCTTTACGTCCCCGTAAAGCTTCAACTCACACTTAAGGGAAACAAAGTAGTACTGAGCACGCAACTGAGCTTTACGCTCCCATATGCTCACCTAAAGATCTCGTGCTACCCGTGAAGCACCCCAGAGGAAGCAACCGTTCACGTAGAACCTGCTCCTGTCGATCCTCGTTCTCTACTAGAACCTCTGTGCTTGTCACCCTGTCATCGACGTCCAACTCCCCGAGGTCGATGACGTGTGAAGAAACATACACGTATCTCCACAGCTGAGACACGTGGTGGACATTATGCACCCGGTGCGACTGAGGTGGTAGGGTCAAGCGGTAAACCTCCTCGCCTACCCTGCTGAAGATCAAAAGGGTCCATCGAACTTCGGAGATAACATGCCGCCTCGGCCACATCTCCGAAACCTCATCGGGTTGAGACCGTATAAGAACGTGTTCGTCACCCTCGAACTCAAGAGGTTTCCCTTTTTAGGTTAGAACTGAAACTAAAAACTCCTGCTGCCACAAGGGTAGGGTTGACCAACTCAAGAGTGATCGGTCACACCCTCTTATTCCTGAGTTTAACATGTGCTGCCCAGGGTTTCCTTTTCGCCAACCAAGGAAAACCCATTCCGACGTTTGCCTAAAACAGTCAACCGGGGTATGATTTGTGAATCAAAACCATACCCAGATCAACGTCGTAAGGCCTCTACGCTGCCACCAAGAGATTCCAACCGAAACTCTCGCCTCGAGGTCAAATCACACCGTCGGCGTAAGCGTGATTATCGAGTCTCCTCCCAAAGGTATCTCCAGACGTGAGGGTCAAGTCTACGGCTTACCCGGAACCTCTAGGTCTGGGACATGATTCGTGGAAGGGTAGAATGATTGGTTCCTATGTCTATAGATATGGCAGCTCGTAGTAGACATAATTCGTACCCCGAATCATTCTTAGAGCTCCTGGGTCACACTCCTTGACCGAAATGCAGCTATTCTCCTCCCCAGCCCTACTGCTCCCTGAGCCTGACGGGGACTACTAAGTCGGGTGGTCGTAACATGTCGAAATGTACACCACCACATGCTGCTCTCCAAGCTCCGCTTCCACGTCTGCTACCCTGCAGATTCATCTGTCCTTAGCACTTCCTCCTCCTGAAACATTTTACACGCCCGAGTCTCTGAGACTGGCGCTAGTTTCCTGCCTTTCACTGCTAACGTTCACAACCACAAAGATTCTCTCTAGCATCCTAACATAGGTAGGAATGCATAGTGGAAAAGAAATGGTTTGGATGTCCTTTAGACACACTTCGCTCAGAAGTTCGAGTCTAAAGAACTGATCACAACGTAACCAACGAGTACCAAGATTGATTGGTAAGCCACGTTGAGTGCTCTGATTCCGACATGTCGTACTGTCGAAGTTGTATTAGCTCCAGAAAACTCACAATCACCTCCTCAAGCCAGTCCTCAGCCGCCTACGAGTCAGGCTCACCTCGAAACTTGAGGGATATCTGATGCTAAAACATATGTAAGGCACTAAGCCTATGAGTCTCTGCTGCCGGTACCGCCGGTAGTGTCTGCTGACCAACAGGTAGTGACATAGCTGGCGCTCTACCCGTAGGTACTATCCCAGGTATCGGTTCGCGTACCGAAGTCTCATTACTATAAGGACCAACCTCATGGTCACTCACTGGAAACACTAGGAGATAAGATCATCATCCGCTCTACTAGTATCCAAGCTAGGCGTAGAACTCTAGCAACTGCCTCCATCCAGTCCACTGCTGCCTGGGAAATCTGTCTCGCCTCGTATCCTCAGAGGCCTCTACTGCTGGAACTCGTGCATCCCGCTCTGCTAGCGTGCACCGTCAGCTAGTGGCATCTGCTGCCTAACGGGTGGTGGTGCTGCTGGTACACCACCCGAAGGTGCCAACACTGAAAAAGGGCCCTGCACTGGAGTCTCGCTGCTCGGTGGGCCATCATCGAGAACTCTCTCGGAACTCTAGCTAACTATCTGCATGGTGACATCCTGAACAGTTGTGTCATGGTCAACGATTATACCTGGTGATCTGACCTGGTTTGAGCTGACTTTAAACCTTTTGGGAAACACACACGAAATCAGTGTTTTCATGCATTAAGTCGGAAATCAGAAGTCAGGGTCCTGGTGTACGGATACGTCGGCCGCCGCACCAACACTGGACTCCCTCGACTGATAACCACACTCAATACACTAAACACTATTGCTTCACATAGAAAAAAAGATCAGAGTCTGCGGTAGAACCGAACTCCTTTGATACCAATTTGTCACGACCCGCCCTCGGGGCCCGTGCCGTGACTACCCCAAGCCCGCCTTCCATAGGCCAGGGGCTGGCGACTAGCACCAAGGCGTAAAATCCCAGTAAAAAGGGAAGGCATTGCCTTAATAAAGTAAACAAGCACCTCAGAGTAACAAGCGGAAGTAAATCAGTACACAAAACTAGAACAACTGTGCTGAAGTAAAGGGGCCGGAAATACAAGCCCAACTGTAAACTAAAGTACAACTCGAAAGGGAAAACAGCAACTGAAAGTACAAGCGGCTCCTGGAACGTCCTCCTCGATTCCTACCTGAAGGGTAGGTACAGATGGCTCAGCTCCTGGATCGTCCACCACGGATCCTACCTGAAGGGTAGGTACATATAGCTCCACAACTCCTCGGGTCCAACTGTCCGCTCCGAGTACGTCCCGCTCAGTGGTCCTCCTCCGGGTACCGACCTACTCCGTAAGGCTCAACCGCAGTCAGCGCTGTCCGTCGTCTGCAACCAACACAACGAAGTGCGGGCATAGCCCGTGCAGGGGTGAGTATAAGATACTCAGTAGGGACCCCGAGACCCTCGAAGGTCTCCCGAAATTCACAAAGGATAAACCACATGAAGGATACAATCACGAAGTAATATCCAGTATTGATTAGGTATATGCCCATACATATACCTATGTCACCAATTTCCGTTCGGCTCCAACACCGAGCCCAAGAACAACCCAATCCACAAAGAAGAGTAAACAGTAAATCCACATAGGATAACAGTACAAGTCCACACAGTTTATAACAAGTTTACGAAATCAACGGATAACCATTACACAGGTATATGCCCATACATATACCTAAGTTATCAAGCGACCCATCTAAATCATGAGGAAACACATAGAACATTGACTCAGCTCAAACCAGGATTTTTATTATCGAAACCGTAACTACTGAAGAGCTCCGTCTCTAGAGTGTACAGTGGTCCTGTCACGACTCCGAGGTACTGCTCACTAACCTAAGACTGCTGAGGTACTCCTCCTGTCGAGTACTGCGGGTTTGCAGCCAACTACTGGGCGCTCCGTCCGCTGAGGGTCTGTCGCCAAATACCGGGCGCTCACCCAAATAGCCTACTGAGGTACTCCTCCTGTCGAGTACCGCGGGTTTGCTGCCAACTACCAGGCGCTCCGTCCGTCGTGGGTCTGCCGCCAAATACCGGGCGCTCCGTCCACTGGGCTAGTCGACTCACTCCTAGTAGAGTCGGTCAAGCAGTCGTCAGGTCTCAGTCGGCTACACGGTCTCCGTACTCTGCACGCTCGTCTCTGGGAGGGTCCGCTCCACGAGCTACTGGTCGATACTCCAAGTATCACAAAGTCCCACAAAGAAATATCTCAAAAGACCTTCTCGTCACAGGGGTCTCAACGCAACAGACGGCGCATCGATCGGATGCCCGGTCTGTGAGTTATTAGCCTTTTCGTCCCAGGGGCCCGGTTGGTTTCGTGTGCGAACCAACCCCGGCCGTATCACAACTGTACCCTGAACTCCTGAAGGGTATACTCAAAGGGACCGTTACTCAACGTAATCACTAACGCCGCTGACGGTTCGTCAAACGGACGTCCTGTCTGAAAGATATCAGCTTTCCCGTTCCAGGGGCCCGGTTGGATTTCGGGTGCGATCCAACCCGGCCACTACTAACTGTATCCAAAACTCGGGCGAAGGATACCAAAAGTTCCGTATCGTAAACAGGAACTCAATGCAACAGATGGTGCGTCGATCGGACGCCCGGTCTGAGAGTTATTGGCATTTTCGTCCCCGGGGCCCGGTTGGTTTTTAAGGCAAAACCAACCTGACCGTACTCCACCTGCGTCCAAACCTCGGGCGGAGTATGCCAAAAGATCCTTCTCACTAAGAGGAACACAACACGGCTGACGGCACGTCAATCGGACGCCCGTAGCTCAAGATAAGAGTGTTTCCGCTCCGAGGGCCCGATTGGTTTCGTGAACGAACCAAGCCGGCTGTACTCCGTCGGCACCCAAACTTCGGGCGGAGTATATCAAAAGATTCGTCTCACTAAGAGGAACTTATCAGAACTAACGGTACTCCATTCGGACGTCCGTAGCTCAAGATACGAGCGTTTCCGCTCCGAGGGCCCGGTTGGTTTCGTGTACGAACCAACCCGGCCGAACTCAAAGTAATCCGAAACTTTGAGTGCGATATACCGAAACGACCGTCTCGATCCAAGGATCGCGTAGCCGCAGACGGTTCGTCATTCGGAGGTCTACAGCTCAAGTTATGACCTTTTGACTGAAAAGGTCCGAAACGGGGGGTCTGGGCCCGGCCCGGCCCGGCCCAGTACCCCCCTGAACCGGTCCGATCCGGGTCGACCCGAACCGGGTCCGGGTCCGGCCCGGTTCAGCGTGGCCCGGCCCGGTTGGCTCGGCCCGGCCCGGCTGGGCGGTCCGGCCCAGCCGGAACAATCCGGCCCGGTCGGTCGCGCGGCCCGGCCGCTCAGAACCGCTCGGCCAGCTTGGCCGAGCGGGTGGTTTCGCGCGAAACGGGGGGCGCCGCCCCCCGTGACTTCAAACAACGCCCCCCCCCCCAAGTGAGGGGGGCCCGTTACTCAGCTGTCGGGGGTTTCAAACCCCCGGAATTCAATGCACGGCCGGCATTGAAGCCGGCCGTTCGTCCACCCGCGGGACCTGCGGGTCCCGCCTCCGAGCAAACCGGCGGCCGGCACAGCCGGCCGCCCCCTTCTTCTCTGCCGCGGCAAGGGCCGCGGCTCTTCTGTTCTCCGGCGGCCGGCGAGCCCGGCCGCCTCCTTCTTCTCCGCCGCGGCAAGGGCCGCGGCTCTACTGTTCTCCGGCGGCCGGTGAGGCCGGCCGCCTCTGGCTGCTCCGCCGCGGCCGTAGGGTCGCGGCTCCTCCGTAGAGTCCTTGCCGCTTGCCACGTCTGATGGCCGCGGCCTTGTCCGACTCGTCGCACCTCTGCCGTAGGCCGCTCCGACCACTGTCATTCACTGGTTCATTTCTCTGGCGCGGCGCGATGGCGTCGCGCGCCACCGCCGCGACTCACTCTGGCTGCGGTTCTCGACATTTTCTTGCGGTGCAACGGCACTGTGTTATCCCGCACCAAAGCACAATGATTTCAAGCACATGGAAGGAGGTCAGCCGTGTTTGTGCGGTCCGGCCTCCTTCCGTTAATCCGATAGCAGTCGGTTATTTAAAATCAAAGTAGAATTGAATAAAGGTTATTCAAGAGCACAGAATAAAACCCCTACCTTTGATTCATCGCTCGACGTTCATTGACGGCCGCGGAAGGTGAGCGTCGCGGAGGTCGGACGTGGGTTCGTCGCTGAGGAAGAACGCCACAGAAAAAGGATGCCGCGGAAGAAGTTGACGCGTCGCAGAAGGAGATCGACGCGTCGTGGTTTCCTCGTCGCGGAAGAAGACGTCGATGCCGTCACAGAAGGAGTCCGTCGCTTCGCGGGAGAACCACGTTCTTCGGCGGAGAAGTTCTTCGCGTTCTTCGTCGAGGAATATGGTCTTCAAAGGAGAAGAGAACTCTCCTTTCCTCCCGCACAGCAAAGCCCAAAACCAAAATAAAAAGACTTAACACCTTATTAATTTATTAACGTTGGGAATTCCAAAGGTTGAAAACCATTAACACATTAACACCATGCATTAATACTTAAGTTATAAAAAAAATTAAACAAGGGAGTTGAGGGGTTTAAGAGGATATGAAGGGGTGGGGTTCGTGTGGGCCCCACCACCCTCTTAACCTCCCAAGGGAAGTTGGGTTGTCACCCAACTTCCACCCAAAGGATAAAAACACTTAAGGAAGATAAAAATAAAAATTTAAGTTAAATTTTTATTTTAACATTCACAATTTTATTTTTTTACAACTCCCCTCGTGTAAACGCAACTTTGGGAAAGGTCTCCTTAAGCGAATATCGGCGCTACGAGTTCATCGGTGTCCTCGGATTTCAATTCCGAGCACCGGATCAAAAGTTAGGAAAACCCGCTCGTTCGTTCACTGAACGTACCCGAGCCAAACTTCGGAAATTAATTCCGGGAACTCCGGGCCTCGGAATCAGGTGCCGTCAGAAACCACGCTTTTGTAAAATTCTAAAGAAAATTAAGAAAAAATTTCCCTTGAATTTTACGGGTCTTTACAGGACTAGAACTTCAAATAGTGTCTCAGGCGGGAGATCAGGGCTACGATGATTTCTCTCAGCATCCCGACGCAGATGGGGGGGTTAGAGCAAGCTCTCTTAGAGGAGACATTTCTTGTTGAGCAGTCACCAGCAATGAGACCCTCCACTGGGCATCACGTAGTGGAGTATTCTACAGTTGGAAGTAGAAGGATTTTACAGAGGTCCAAGAGAACCAGACCTACAGGTTGACGACTGCAGGATTCATGGTGGGATGTGTGGGGCACCTGAGATAGAGAAAATCATTCGAATAGAATGCAATGTTACACATGTTGCGGGCAGGGGCACATGGCACGTGACTATTTGAACCGCCGTACGGAGGATCATAAGATGGTCAAAGGACCACCCAGGAGCAGACAAAGGTTTGACCAATGAGGTCTGCATGGAGAATTTGGACATGGAAAAGGAGCTATTAATGGAGATGGTGGTGGGAGATGATTCGAGATGTTACTGCCACCACCACCAGGTGGTCCACCCCGACCATAGGGAGAAGGTGGACAGGGGAGATCTCAACTCCATGCAGGTGAGGCCTACAACCATGGTGCACCGGAGATGATACATGGTATGATCTGTGTCTACTCCACCTTAGTTGTAGTACTTATAGACACAAGTTCCAGTGATTCTTTTATTGACACTACCCTCGTTCAGAGATCAGAGATTCCGATGGAGTTGTTGGCTCAATCCTTACTTCAAGAGACTCATTCAGGAGAGGATTCGACAATTACACACTAGTTCTAACAATGTGAGATTAATCTAGGAGGCGAGATCTTCGACTATAATCTCCTAGTAGTGGTGTCGAGGCCTTACAATGTCATCTAGGGTATGAACTAGTTATCTACAGTCTATGCTTAGATTGACTGTATTACGCGCAAAGTGTAGTGTGTCCACACTGATGGGAATAGGTTTACCTTCACCAGCGAGAAGGGAGACTTTGCAGCACAAGATGGACTTACCCAGAGGAGAGTGCAGTAGAACATTCATCAGTTGGAATTCTTTACCCTCAGATCGGTTGATGTGGAGAGTCCATGTTATCCTTTAGTGGTGGACCCGTATGAAGATGTCTTCCCTGATGATGTTTCGGGTCTACCTCCTCGCATTGAGGAGGAATTTTACATTTACTTGTACCATGGGATGGAACCTATATCTATACCAGCATATCGGCTGGCTCCTGCAGAACTTCATGAGCTGCGGGTGTAGCTAGAGGACTTACAGGGGGAAGGGTTCATCTGGCCCAGTGTTTCTCCTTGGGAAGCCCCAATTTTTTTTCCAAGATAGTGGATGGGATCTTCAGAATTTGTGTTGACTATCGGTGCCTGAACCAGGTGACCGTGCAGAATAAGTACCCACTCCCGAGGATTGATGACCTCTTTGATCAGCTGAAGGGAGAATGGTGGTTCTCGAATATAGACCTCAGATAAGGCTATCACCAACTCAGAGTACAAAACGATGATGTGCAGAAGATGGATTTCAGATGTCGTTATGACCATTATGAGTTTTTGGTCATGTCGTTCGGGGAGACCAATGCTCCAGAAATGTTCATGGGACTCATGAATAGGATATTTAATCCATACCTTGATCGCTTTGTAGTAGTCTACATTGGTGACATTCGGATCTACTCAGCTACTAAGGAGGAGCATCCCTATCATTTTCATATAGTTCTAGACACACTCTAATAGTAACAACTTTATAGTAAGCTCTCGAGGTGCTAGTTTTGGAACCAAGAGGTTCAATTTATGGGACATTTCATCTCAGAGGTGGGATTTGCAGTGGATCCAGCGATGATTGAGGCGGTACTTTCTTGGGAGCCACCAGGAGTGTGCAGAGGAACAAAGTTTCTTGGGTTTGTCCAGATACTACTAGAGGTTTTTGCCAGACTTCTCCAGAAATGAATCACCTTTATCAGCATTGATGAAGAAGGGACAACTCTTTGTATTGTCAGAGAGATTCCAGTGGCGTTTTCAGGAGCTGAGGTAGAGACTGACTAGTGCCCCCATCTTGAGGATTCTAGAGGAGGGCGTTGGGTACTTAGTCTACTACGATGCATCAGGGACCGAACACGGATGTGTCCTAATGCAAGATTGAGAAGTTATCTTATATGGTTATTGAAATCTGAGACATCATGAGAAGAACTACACTACCTGTGACCTAGAGTTAGCAGGAGTGGTATTCACCTTTAAGATGTGGCGACATTAATTTATGGGAAAATGTTTTACGGTTTACTCTGATCATAAGATTATCCGGTATATATTCTCTCAGAAGGACTTGAATCTGAGATAATGAAATTTTCTTGAGTTCCTTCATGACTATGATTTTGAGATAGTCTATACTCCTGGTAAGGGGAACGTTATAGAAGATGCACTCAGCAGAAAATCGAGTATACAACTGTTAGGTGAGGCGACAGAGCAGGTGGCCGCTTTTCAGATATCCTTTGTGGATCGAGAGGGAGAAGATTTTCTTCAGTCTCTTACAGTCACTCCCCCACATCTTCAGGTAGTTAGGGAGGCATAACGTGGGGATACTGACTACGAGGCTCGACATGCTCATATATCCAAATGATAAGAACCTGATGGATTTTCTAAAGGTTGGGAGCAAGTCATCCTCTTTAGAGGATGTACCATGGTACCAATGTTTCTTTGGGAGGATGTGTTGAGGTATTTCCACACATCCCCTCTAGTAGTACATCCAGGAGTGGGGATGATGTACCAGGATCTCTGATGATAGCACTTGTGGCTGGGAATGAAAAAAGCAGTAGCAGAGTTTGTCTCTTGATGCCTCACTTGTTAGCAAGTGAAGGCAGAGCTTCAGGTACCAGCAGGATTGGTTCAGCCTTTAGAGGTCCCAACATGGAAGTGGTATGTGATATCAATTTACTTTGGGATAGGACTTCCACATACAACTAGGGTTCATGATTCTATCTGGGCGATCATCGACCGACTCACCAAGTCGGCCAACTTCATACCGATTAGAGAGCAGGGTTCAGTAGAGATCTTAGGATGCCTCTATGTACAAGATATTGGGAAGATACATGGGGTACCCTAGATTATTTTCTATAATCAGGATGCACGTTTTACTTCTCGACATTGGAAGGGGTTGCAGGAGGCTTCTGGTACGCAGCTTCATTTGATCACCGCCTTCCATCCTCAGATGGATGTCCAAACTAAGCAAACCATTCAGACCCTTGGGGACATGATGTGTGCTTGTGTCCTCAACTTTGGTCAATATTGGGAGTATCACTTACCCTTTTTGGAGTTTTCTTACAAAAACATCTACCACTCCACCATTGGGATTTCAACTTTTGAGGCATTGTATGACGGACCTTGCAGATCACCTTTGTGATGGACTGACCTAGGGGAGTCAGTAATCATGGGACCAGATACGGTATGGGCTACCATGGAGAAGGTGCTGATCATATAAGAGTGGATGAAGTCTACACAGAGCAGGTAGAAGTCTTTTGTGGACAGGAGACAGAAACCTCTGGAGTTCAAGGATGGTTTCCATGTCTTTCTATGGGTCTCACCTCGATGAGGATTGCGAATATTTGGCCAGGGTGGAAAGTTATCTATGAGGTTCATTAAACCCTTACAGGTCCTCATTAGAGTTGGAGTGGTGGCTTACATCCTAGCTCTTCCGCCTCAGTTTCACCGGGTGCACAACGTCTTCTATGTATCCCAGCTGAGGAGATACGAGCGAAACCCTTCTTGCATCATCGACCACGACGAGCTGGAAATTGATGATGGGGAGACGTTTACGGAGGTTCCAGTGGAGATTGTGGATCGATGGGAGAGATTTCTTCGTTTGAGATTGATTACTTTTGTGTGGGTATGTTGGCCGCATGATAACCTCCAGGAGATCACATGGGAGTGGGAAGCTCAGATACAAGCTCAATACCCCACCTGTTCTCTTAGTTTGAGTTGTGGCTTATGGGGACGCAAAGACCGGATGTGGAGAAAATGTAAAGACCCTAGAATTCCATGTAATTGTTTTTAATTATATGGGAATTTTATGAGTCCTTGAAAATTGACGGCGCATGATTCTGAGGATCAGTGTGCACAGAATGAATTTCTATACTTTTTTCCGGTACATTCAGTAAACGTGGGAGTAATGTTTTTGTAACTTTTGAACTGGGGATCATAATTGAAATCTAAGGAAACCATTGAACTCACAGTGTCGGTCTTCAGTTAAGGAGACCTTCACCTTGACTGTAGTTGGTTGAGGGAGATAATTAGTATTCATGTTCTTTTGTAGAGATAAAAATAAAATAAAGAACAACGTATTTTATTTTTTTAACCTCCCAATTGAATGCTTATATGTGAGGACCACCTAATCTAGAAAACCCCCATTTGTGAATTCATGGTGGTGGAGACCACCAGAACACCTATTTAATGTGAGAGAGCCCCATGGAATCCTCCCATTTAATTGTGCCAACGCATTGCAATTATTTGTGCCATTTAATTATGGCAACATAAATTAAATGGATTAACTTTTCAAATACTACGTAACCACATCATTGGAGTTTAGGAAGGTTTCTATTAATTGAACCTTCATAAATTCCATGATCGTTACATACCCTCCCCTATTTTGTTTATATGGAGCTTGGGGGGAGGAATTGGCATGACTTCACCAAGCTGTGAAACTCTGGTAAAGTGCTGTGATGCCCAACACATGGAGGATGGAGCCAGTTTCGGTGGTCGGTGACAAGTGACCCCGAACCACAAACTGAAGAACGACAATTGAGCAGCATCGTTGGATGCTTCTTACGGGGATGAAGAATGCCAACACTTCCTCAAACATAGACGCTCTCCAATGAACTTGAGGTAGGGTTTGTTATTTGTATACCCCTTTCCCTATTCTTGACATTCTTTATGATTCAAGAATAAACAAGCTTCTTGCTACCACTCTAACGTGGTGGGTGCGAGCCAAACAAACATGTCCCGACCCCTCCGCAACCTTGTGGTTTTTTATGTGTTCTTTATGATGGAGGAGGATGATAACCAGTGTCGGTGACTAGAACTAGTGGGGCTCGAGAATGGTGGCCGACACTCTTGTCATCACGACGAAGGTGGTGGCATGACCACACGGCCGGAGAAGGGCCGCAGCCTGTCGAATGCGGTGGAGAAAGGGAGGCGGCCGACCGCACAAAGAGATGGTGTAGCCCGTCGGCATCACCCGAAGAAGAAAAGTTGCTGCCTTGAGACATGGAGGCGAGGCGAGGGTGTTCGGCCCACTGCCGGCTGCCATAGATGGCACGGTGTGCAACCATGCCACGCGGAGGAGGACGGCTGGCCGACCGGCCAGCCACTTGCCGAGCGGACCCATGGGCTTCCACCACGGGCCACACCGCGGACCCAGCAAGCCGCTACACCATCGACACAGCGGGCCGCCACACCGTGGACCCAGCGGGCCGCCACACCATGGACCCAGTGTGCTGCCACCCCATGAACCTAGGTTGTTGCCACACCACGAGCTACCCAGCGGGCACCGCACTGTGGGCCGCCCAGCGGGCCAGGTCTGTCTGACCGGGTAAGACCGGACCTAGACCAACATCGACCATTTTCTATATTTCTGCCATAACTTGAGCTACGGGAGTCCGTTTGATGAACCTTCTACAGAGCTGAAAACCTTGGAGCGAGATGGTCCTTTTGGTATACCCCACATGAGATTTTGATTAATTTGGGGTATGGTCGGGTTGGATCAAGCACGAATCTAACCGGGCCCTCGGGACTAAAAGGCCAATAACTTATAGACCGAGTGTCCGATTGACACACCATTTGTTGCGTTGAGACCCCTTTTATATGATAGCACTTTGGGATACATCATTTTGGGACTTCGTGGTAGTTGGAGTATTCGACCTGTGTCTTTAGGAGTGGACCCTCTTAGAATTAAGCAAGCTTTGTGCGGGAACCCTGTAGCTAGCTGTAACATGAGAAAGAGATCCTATGTGGGTCTGTGCTTTGGGATCCTTTGTGGGTCTGTGTTTGATTGTCTCTAATGGGTCTGCTCTAAGAATCCACATGGGACTACCCTATGATCCTACATGGGTCTGCTATACTGGGATCCTATGTTGGTCTGTGCTTTGGGATCCTTTTTGGGTATGATGATTTAGGATCCTTCGTGGGTCTGATGACTTAGTATCCTTCGTGGGTCTCCTCTTAACATTGTAAGATGATTTAGTAGTTACATCTAATCATATTTACTACCGTACCTAGGTTATACCTGGTGTGAGTTGAGTCCTTACCTTCGTTGTGATACCTTTGTGGTAATCTTCTGTGTGGCATAATTTTATAGTACTTACCTTCGTGGTGATACCTTTGTGGTATTCTTCTGTGTGTTGTACCTTTGTGGTACTTACCTTCGTGGTGATACCGTTGTGGTATTCTTCTGTGTGGAATACCTTTCTGGTACTCACCTTCGCGGTGATAGCTTTATGGTATTCTTCTATTTGGATTTACCTTTTGGTACTTACCTTTGTGGTGTTACCTTTGTGGTATTCATTCCTTCGTGGAATAGTTGAGCTTGGGCTAAGAGTTGGGCCATGTGTTTCCTCATGAATGGGATGGGTATACTTGATAACTTAGGTATATGTATGGGCATATACTTAAGTATATTTTTCAGATGTTTTCATGCTTTATGGTTTATCCTTTGTGGGTCTTGTGAGACATTCGACAGTCTCGGGGTCCCTACTGAGTATCGTTATACTCACCCCTACATGGGCTACGCCCGCACCTAGTTGTGTTTGGTGCAGATGACGGACAACACTGATAAAGGACGAGGGTACCAGGACTGGAGGTGGCTCGAAGGTGGACCTTAGACATGGCGTACCGCAGATACAACCATTCAAGAGCTGTACCTACCCTTCCGGTAGGATACATGGTGGGTATTCACAAGAGTTTTTCTAGTTTACTTGTACTTTCCAGTTTATTGGTACTTTCCAGTTTTCTTGTACTTTTTAGTAGGGCTTGTATTCTGGCCCCCTTTACATACCGTGCACACTCTTTTTACTATTCATTTTACCTGTGTTTGTATCTTGCTGATTTCTTGGTCTTGTGTGTTTATAGGATATAAAGGTAATGCCTTCCCGGTTTTAGGGAATTCGACTTTCAGTGCAAGTCGCCATCCCCTGGCATATGGAGGGAGGGCTTGGGGTAGTCACGACACGGGCCCCGGGGGACGGGTCGTGACAACCAAGTAAATAGTTTATAAAGAAGTATCGACATAATTATGGTAAGAATAAACACATATTTATTGAAAATTGTATACATGTAATTTTAATCAAATTACATCTAGGATTTGGTTCTTAGGAACCACCTCACATCACTCTGACTTTCACTATATCCAAATACTAACAATTATAAACCTGCTAACTCTCACCTGAGTATCATGCTTATACTAAGCTATGATATTAGTTAGCGGTTTAACCATGTTATCATATATATTTAATTTTCTATCTGTGACTCCACCCTTCCAGGTAAAATCCCACAAGAGTTGAAAAATCTAAAGTATATACATTTTTTTTGGAGTGATCTGGGCTCTATGAAAAGAACTAATACTACAATATTTTCATAGTATACTATAATAAGTTTTTCACTAGTTAGAGCAATAAAAACATCAAAAAAAAAGATACATAATAATAATGATTTCTTATAAGAATTTTAAGCCTATATATAATCATATTCTTCTATATAATCAGTAACCATGAACTTTTTTAAGCTTCTTCAACTCACTTCACCACCATTCAGGAAACATACAAATCCTAGCTGTGATTTCTGTAACACCCTAAGTTTTTATGGAGATTTTTTTATTTAATGAATTAAATTTCATTTATTTTGTTCATTTAACTAAGTCAAACATTCATTTTATACAACACTAACTTGTCTTTTTCCATACACGACACCGACTTGGCATGTGTTACATGAATCACTATGTTTCTTCCAAACATCATTTTATTGTTATAATTATTTAAACGATATAGTTATAACATAGTTGTTAAACATAGTAATTTAAATTGTAATTAATCCTTTGAAAATATTATTTATAATGTTTTTATATAAATAAAACATATTCATAATGAAAAATGTAATTTTTTATAATGTATTTTTATGTTTAAAAAATTATTTTTTCAAATGAAATGCTTTTCGTGTCCTTCTATGAAAAAATAAAATAATTGATTTTAGAAACATTTATAAATTTAATTTCATAAAATAAACATTATTTTTTAATTTATAATGTTGAAATTATCTTGGGGTGATTTTTTTTTGATTTTCCTGAGAAACCTATTTTTTCGATGAATAGTTGAGAATACTGAATTTTAATTCAAAACTACTTTTTGTCTAATTTATTTATAAGGTTAAATTATATTTATAAAATATTTTAAATTTTAATTATATTATTTTTTTATAAATTAATCTAATTTTGATCATTGTAACCAATTTCACATTGATAATGCATATAAAAAAAATCAATATTTTCAACATTTTTACATTAAAACACTACATTTTCATCCCGCCTATGAGATTAATTCTAAATTCATTTCTAAAAATTATTTAAAATTTAATTTGTAAAATATATTCCATTTTTATAATAAGAATAATTTATAATTTATAATAAGGTCAAATTATTTTCTGGTAAAAAATATTAGTGAAAGTAATTAAAATTAATTACTACAATTAAAGTGAAATTAAGCTTAACTAGGGAATAAACCTAATCCTTAAAGGCTCAAATTACCTATAAACTTGTTCTTAAACTATTTTTTGTCTATATATAGGTCAAAAAAATTATTATTCATTTTTTTCTGTTTTTTAATACTTTTATTTAAGTAAAAACATGGGTAAAACCAACTTCTTTTAAAAAAAATGCAATGTGTGTCCCCTCCCTCCCCCATAAAGGCCACCACCTATCCTCATTCTTCAAACCTATCAAATAACATTTTTTAAAAAATTATAAACCAGAATAAAATTCCCAAAAATAACTCCCTTACTCCTTGAATACTCACTTTATGTTGAAATTCAAGTAACGAATCCCTTTGGTGCAAACCAAAAGGAGTTACCCAAAGAAGTGGTAACATCTTTTCTCAAACTCTTTAGTTTTATTTACATTCCCCGCCACCTCCACTCTCATTATTTTATTATTATAAAACAAAACAATTATAATCAATATACTAGTATGTTTTTATTATAAAATTTTTACCTAAACTTATACACACTTCCATCAAATGGGTAACGAACATATTGTTTATGTGTACAGTGATTTTCCACCTCATGAAACGATGACTATTTGTTTTTACATTACCACTATTCATGGTTGTGAATTGTGAGAGACGTGATATTTATATATGATATATATTATATTAATTAGTTCTTTATTATTATTTAATTATTTAATAAAACACACCTTTATACTTTCCATCTTGCATAAATATGATAACATCGTTTGTGGACATGTGGACTACTGCCTCCTCAAAGTGATGTGATTTGTTCACTCTTTACAAGGATTGTGTTAAGGAAAGTTATAGTGAAAATATATAATTTATATAACATAATATTTACACTTTAATGATTTTTTATACATATATTTCATTGACTTAATTTCATTTAATACATCAATAAAACAGAAACAACGTTCATGTGTATGTTAGGCCTACCGTCTCTATAAACGATTTGTTCGATTTAGACTTTCTATATTTTATAGATTGTTATAAATATATATATATAATGTAAATTTATGATATTTATATATATTTTTTAAATTATTTAATTCTGTAAATCATGATATAAATATGACGATCAAGAATAAAAAGTCAAAACATGTTTGAAGAACAAAGTGGATATTACCCAAATTGAAACCTTAACATCAAATTATTAATAAAAGTGTAATATAAAGTCCTAATAAAACCATATATGATATTAGATATAATAATATTTTTATTTAATATATTTATAATAAACTTATATTTATTATATAGGAGTATTGAATGAGTACGATGACATTCAAGACACAAGGTAATTAAATTCCATCTCACTTTTTATATCTATGAGATAGATTTCATGTTGACCACTCTATTATTTTGTGTATTATATATACTTCACAGAAATTTATTATATGATTCATATTATTAATGTTTTTTGGTATTTACATATCCATTCTATGATCTCTCTTCCACGGGGATTATGTTTCAAAAGATACAAAATATATAACATAGTTCTATCTCAATTTTATTCTTTGAGACTCAAGTTTTGTTATAAACCATGATTATTTTTTTAGGTGTATATAAATCCATTTTAGATAATATATGATGAATCACCTTCTCTTTAATGATATTTTTGGCTCCATGTAATTTCATTTTCATACATGGGGAGTACGATTCAAATTTATAAAGTGGTAAGAGTTTATTGAAACAATATCATCATTTCTCAAGATTTTTTACAATTATGATTCCATTAATGAGATATTATGATCCATATCTAAATAAATCCAATGATTTTAATTACATAATGTTTATTAATGTTATATCCAAGTATTGTTAATATTTTTCAACACTTTGTTACATAATATGATCACGAAACTATTTTTAATAAATTCTAACTATACCTTTATCTTTGGTTAGAAATATATGTTTTTTTAGAAGAAATTTCTTCTAAAAATGTTTTCAATTTTTTTAATATTATCTTATGATCTTTAAAAGACATTTTTACCCATTTTTTACCTTTTAAAATATTTTTTTTAAATGAATCTTCTTGTCATTTTCCAATTGAGGCACTTTTCTAAACATTCTATGATACAAAACACATGTTCGGCTGGTATGGATTTACCCATTGTCATGACCATCATTCCCTTGAAGCTTAGATTACAAGATTACAGAGTGACTATTTTAAAGAATTTTTTCCTAATATGCATGATATTAATTGATTTAAATAGTGTTTCACTGAAAAATGTTTTTAAAAAATGATTTATATTTACAAATTGTTTTAAATATTTCTCAAAAAATTTTATATATGTTTTAAAAATATTTTAAAATAAAAGGGATTAAATAATTTTTCAATATATCATCATAAGTTTTCAAATTATTTTTAAAAAAATGGTTTTCAAAACATTTTCAAGATTTCTTTATAAGTTTTCATTTTACTTTCAAATAATTTGTTTTTAAATCATTTTCATGTTTCCTTTATTTGTTTTTAATGTTATTTCAATGATATGGTTTTCAAAAAAAATCTAAATTTATTTATAATTTTTTAAAATATTTCCAAATAAAAATGTTTTTAAAATGATTTAAATATTATTCTATATATTTTCAAAGAAGAATGATTTTGAAAAAATTTCAATATTATTTTATAATTTTTCAAGGAAAAGGGTTTTCAAAAAGATTTTAATAATTCATTCTATGTTTTCAATGTATTTTCACTGAAAATAGATTTAAAAATGTTTTATGTCTCAAATATCCTTTTAAAAAAAAGATATTTCCCTCAAGATACTTTTTTAAAAGAATATTTCCAAATTATTTCCCATCTAAGATGACATCCATTAGTGTCACTCATTCCTTTTCGAGAAATGATATAATGGTTACATTAATATTATCTCTCTAAATGGTTTATGTTCTGATGGAATAATGTTTATAGAACTAATTTATGTCTCCTTGATTATATTATTTTGAAACCTGCTTATTTGCATGGGAAATGCATTTGATGAAATGATTTTGAAACCTATATCATTTTCTATAGGTAATGATATGATTGCATATTTATGAAACCCATTTCATTTTATGGGTTATGATGTATTATTTTATGATTTTTGGGACATGTATGTATGAAATCATTATAAGATGGGTGGGACCTATATCTCCTTCCAATGCATTGGGTAAAGATTTATATCTTATAAGATATACTAAGACAGTTTTGTGAGTGAACCTTCACTACTATAGAAATAATTTTATATGTTTATGTGTCTTCCACAATTACATGTATTATTCCTATGTAATACATTCATGTATTATGTTATTTATTTACTTATGGTTAATGAATTATCAATTTCTATTCTTTATTCTATGATTTCTATTTATGATCTTTAATATGTAGGGTATGATCTTCGAATTTTATGCCCATGTTCTCATACCATTATGTTCATGTTATGCTTACTTATTTCCTTTATTTAGCCTTATTGAGAACTCAAGATATCCCATTTCTTATGTTTCTATTACCTAGGTTATAAATAAATGTTTTTAAGTAGATTTACTAAGGGGATGATCTTTGTTTGAAAAATTGAAGATCTTTCACTAAGTTAGATTACTTTTGTTCCAATTTTCCATACACAGTAAACTATCACAATCTATTGGCATCAGTTTTTTGTAATATTTTAAGTATTCTTCCAAAATGTTTTAATTTACATGTATATTAATATTGGGTCACTATAGTTTGTATTAGAGTGAAGATTTAGTCAACATTTGGAAACGAGTATGAGAAAAAAATACTGATATCCCTACGTATATTACTAATGATTATCTAGGGATGTCTCTAAAGATAAGTATAAAGATGAGTTAATATTTAATAAAATCCCTTTTAATCTTGGTAAAGGATAGAGTAAGTGGTTTCCTAGAAATAAATACATGTTCGGATAAAAAAATTGGACATGGTTTTAGCACAAATTTACCTTGGAGTAACAACTCAGACAAGGTGTGTCGGGCCTGACTCAGCGCAACCTATTACACAAGAACATGCCTTACCGCATACTTAGTTTGATATTTCTGGGGGATATGCTTTGGGAATTAATAGTCTCTTCACGAACCATCATGAATTATTTAAATAGAACTTAGTTATGAATATCATATTATAAATCTATGATCTCATATATTATGGAAGGTTTCATGATTCATACATATTATAAGTTACTTTAAATGATTATGTGGTTCCTCATATTGATTAATATTTCTTACTCTTTTATTTTTGGTTTTAGTCAATTGTTGGAACCCAAAGTAACTACATTAATAGTGATTCATATGGATAATTTAATGATTGTCTTCCTAATAATACAAATACTATGGCAGCTCAAATGAAAAACCTCATTGGTATACTCAGAAAAAATTCTCAAGATACAAATCATGGAAGAATTATAAATAAGAAAATTAGGGAATAAAATTATATTGAGTGCTTCCTGAGGAAAGGTCCACCATCTTTTAAAGGACCTTCTGATCAACTTGTTTCTAAATAATGGATTAGTACTACCGAAAATATATTCTCTGTTCTCCTTTGCTTACAAAATTATATAGTCATGTTAGTTGTTTATCAGATAGAAGGTGAAGTAGACCAATGGTGTAATCTAATAAAAAATATAATTAAATAAGTGGAAATCAAATACTGGGATTGGGAAGAGTTCAAGGACATTTTTTATTAAGTACTTTCCTCATATTATTCATAAAAATATGATGAAATAGTTCCACGAGTTAATGAAAATGGTTAATGAATATATTGGTATCTAAGAGTTTAATTTTACATGTCTTGTGAGGTATGCTTTGGGAACAATAATCCAACCTAAAAGTAAAGTTGATAGGTTCATTAGTGGTTTAAATCCATGTCTCATAAGGGAATGTCTATAAGATACTTTATTAGCTATTAATGGAATTTACATTGTGCAATTAAGGTTGAAATGGAGGTTGGAGTCACTTATCAATCACATGGTTTTCACAAGAAAATGAATATGGAGTCTAATGGAAAATCTAATAACCATGAAACGATGAAGATAAGATTTCATTAAGCTTTATATGTGGGAAGAATCAATGAGAAAATTTCATTAAGGGGTATAATAAATGTTTTATGTTTGCAAGGGAATTCTATCAAGCATTTTATTTCTAAAGTGATAGGAAGAAGTTAAATAGGGGTGAAAATAGAGAAAATTGGAACAGAATACCCCGCCAATGCTTCAGTTCTACAACTTTAAGGAGAATGGTCATTATTCGAATCAGTACCCAAACCCAAGGGTTGGTTATGATGATAAAAAAATAACCTCTTAATCTAGGGTACAAGGGGAAATCTCATGCAATCATTCTTTTTGATGAGGGGTGTGATAACGACAAGGTGAAAGGTACACTTACCATCCACTCTAGAATAGAAAATACCTTATTTAGTTCGGGATCTACCCACTCTTTCATATCTAAAGAATTTTTAAGGGTGTTAATATTCCACTAAAACTATTAGATGTGGAATTAGAAATATAAACCCCTAATGGAATGATGATTTCATCCTAATTATATGATTCATATTTGGTTATTATTAGTGGAATGTGATTCATTTTAATCATTTCATTCTTACATTGGTTGAATTTGATGTCTTCTTATTGATGGTTTGGATTTATCTCCATAAATCCCACATCAATTTTTGAGGAAGTTATGTTAGGATTGGTATTTAAAACCCTCCCATGATCATCTATAAATGTGATGATAAGTATGAGATTCTTGTAATGATTACATCTATTGTGGGGGTATTAATAACCATTCATAAGGGTTGTTTATCTCAAATGGTGGGTAAGAAAATCTACATCAATGTTATGCCTATTTCTCTAGAATTATTGGATGTATTTCAAAAAGAGATTCATATCCTTTAACCTGTGCATGAAATTGAGTTCTCAATAGAAATCACACCTGGGGACACACCAATTTTAATCGCTCCAAATATAATGGCCCATATTGAGTTGAGGGAATTGATTAATAAACTCTATTAAATCCTTGACAAGGGATCCGTTATTCTATGTGTGTCACCTTGGGTGCACCTGTTCATTTTGTGACAAATTAATATGGATTGATGAAACTCTAAATTAATTATCGGGAGTTGAACAAGATCATGATCATGAAAAAGTATCCTCTCCCCCATATTAATGACTTGTTTGATCAACTGCATAGATCTCAAAACTTTTCCAAGATTGAAATTCATTTTAGATATCATCAACTAAGGGTGAAGGAAGAGGATAAACACAAGATAGAATTTTGTATATGGTATAGATTCTATAAATATATAGTATTGCCTTTTGGACCTACTAATTACAATGATATATTCAAAGATTTAATGTATAGAGTTTTTAGATATAACCATGATTATTTATTAGTAGTATTTATAGATAATATTATTATCTATTCAATAACAATGGAAGAGCCTAAAACCACATCAGGATTGTACTAAAGACACTAAGGAAGAAGAAATTGTATGAAAATTTTGAAAATTCTAAATTTTTCCTGCAAAAGGTTTCATTTTTGGTTTACATAATCATAAGAGATGGTATTGCAGTAGATCCTTCAAAGACGGAGGCTATTTAATGTTGGCCTTGACCTAACATGGTGATTCAGATCTATATATTTATTGTTTTAGATGGATATTATCGATGGTTTGTGGATAAATTATCATGAATATATAATCCTATGAGCAAGATAACTCAAAAGGGTGTCATCTTCCTCTAGATAGATGAATGGGGGGAAAATTTCAAGGAACCGAATGGAGGATTAGTTATTGAACCTATTTTTATATTACCCTATAGTTGAAAAGGGCTTTTAATCTATAATTATGCATCCAAGAAGGGATTGGGGTGTTTTTGTTATACATAATAACAAGGTTATTTCTTATTGATCACAAAAGTTAACGAATCTTAAGAAAAATTACCCAACTCATGATTTGGAGTTAGTAGTGGTAATTTTTTCAATAAATATATGCAAACATTATCTTTATGGGGAAAAGTGTGATATATATATCGATTATAAAATTATGAAATATATATTCACATAGAAGGTTTTAAACATGAGGAATAAAATATGGTAACAGTTGATAAATGATTATGACTTCTCAATACATTACCACCCTGAGAAATAAACAATGTTTCTGATGCTTTGAGTCGAAAGGATCATTATAGATTTTCCATGATGAGGATCACAAAAGATATAATATTTCTATATTTCCAAAGGTTGAATCTATAAATCCTACAGGAAGGGTAAAAGTATTTTCTTACTCAAAATAATGTTCAACCCTCTATCTATGTAAAGATTAAGGAGGCATAGAGGGAAGATATAGAGCTAGAAAGGAGTGTTAGAAATTTTCTTGAGTTTAACCTTGATCTGGATGGAATGATAAGGTTCAGAAACCGTGTGTGTGTTCCTTCCATACAATATTAGAAAAAGGAGATATTAGAGGAAGCTCATAGTTTTTCATTCCTTATTCATCCTTTAAATATGAATATGTGTATATATTTGAAAGAATAATTCTTGTTGGATGGCATGAAGAGAGATATCACAGAGTTTTTATCTCAATGCTTGGTCTTCCAGTAAGTTATTCCTAAAAGACAAAAGTCTAAAGTGATGTTGCATCCATTACCTATGCTATAATGGAAATAGAAAAAAATCACTAGGAATTTCATTCAATGGACTCCCCAGAACCTCTAAAGGATTTAATTCTGTATCAGTGATAGTTGGTCACCTTAAAAAGTCAGAACACTTCATCTATATTAGAGAAGACTTATCTCTGGAACAGCTTTCTAGGATATTCATTAAGGATGTCGTAAGGTTTCATAGAGTAAAAAATTCCATTGTATCGAATCAGGATTCAAGGATTAACTATATGTTCTTGAGAAGTCTTAAACAACCACCTGATACCGAATTGAGTTTCAGTACTGCTTATCATCCTCAAACATATGGTATGTATGAAAGAAAAATTTAAACCCTATAAAAAAATTTGAGATCTTGTTCTCTATATTTCAAAGGTCGTTGGGATTAGAAACTCCCTCTAGTTTAGTTTTCTTACAACAATAACATTCACTATAGCATTTGGATGGATTCTTATAAATCCCTCTATTGGAATAAATGAAGTGCTCCAACGTATTGGGATGAAGTTGGAGAAAGAAAACTATTGGGACCTTAGATCGCTAAGGAAATGATTGAGAATTTTCAAACCACTAAACATCATATCAAGGAAGTTCAAAGTTGGTAGAATAGTTATGTTGATAAACAATGGTGTTATTTATAATTTCAGGTTTGTGAGAAGGTATTTTTATGAATCTCTCCCTAGAAGAAGGTTATGAGGTCCAAAAATAAATGGAAACTAATCCCTAGGTATATCGATCAATTTGATATTCTTAATCATATCATAATGGTAGCCAATCACTTGGAACATCCTCTAAATCTCTCTAAATTAAATAACATGTTCCATGTATCACTCCTAAGGAAGTACATATCGAACCCTTCACATGTACTGAACATAGATGTCATACCACTGGAGCGGGATCTTTCTTACATGGAACAACTAGTTGAAATACTAGATCATATAGATAAAGATCTACAAAACAAGACCACTCACCTGGTCAATGTTTTTTTGGAGAAATCACTAGTTAGAGGAAGCTATGTGGGAACTTTTGAATATGATGAAGTAGAATTATCCCCATTTCTTTGTACCGGAATGATGAATTTTGAGGGAGAAATTCATTTTAAGGGGGTATAATGTAAGAGCCCAAGTATTAATAGACCTTTTTTCTTAAAGTTATTAATTTTAATTGATTTATTTCATTGTACTAATTCAATAATTCCTTTCACATGGAACTGAATTTTCTTGCACTACACACATCACTGACATGGAAAGCGTTACACATAATACTAAGTATATATAAAACATCATTTTATTAATATAATTATTTAGACAAGATATTCATAAACTAGTCACTAAACATACTAATATGAATAGTAATAACTACTTTTAAAATAATTTTTTAATAATTTTATGTAAATAGAACATATTGATAATGAAAAATATAATTTTTGATAAATTATTTATATATTTAAAAATACTATTTTTTAATGGAAATCTTTTCATGTCATGTGAAAAAATAATAAAATTAATTTTATAATCATTTAGAAATTTAATATAATATAATAAAATTAATTTTTTAATTTGTATTTTCAGAATTATCTTAATGTGAACTCTTATGATTTTTCTAAGAAACTTTTTTTTGGGTGAATAGTTAAAAGTATTGAATTTTAATTCAAAATAGACTTTTAATATAATTTATTTATAAGATTTAATTATATTTTTATATTGTTTTAGTATTTAATTATATTAAATATTTCTCAATTAATCCGATTTTGTTCATTAGATCCATTTTCATATTGAAATTGGGTATAAAAACAAAGCAAACATATAATAGCTTTTACTTTAAAAACATGCATTATCATCCCATCTACAGGGTTACATTTAAATTAATTTTTGAAAATTATATGATTATAATTTATAAAAGTGGATTACATATTTTTAATAAACATAATTTATAATCTCTAATAATGTAAACTTAGTTTTTTTTCCAAATATATTAATGAAAATAATTAAAATTAATTACAATGAATAAAGTGTAATTAAGCTTAATGATGGAATAAACATTAAAATTAACGTTCCAAATGACATTTAAATTTTTCTAAATCCAATTTTATGTCCATAATTCATCCATAAAACATCCATTTTTTAATTTTTTTTTTGGTTTTTAATAATTTTATTAGGTAAAAATGTGGGTACACCTAACTTGTTTTGAAAAATTGTAATTGTGTCACCTCCCCCACTATAAAAGGCCACCAAAAAACCCCATTATTCGAACCTATCAAACAAAATAGGTTCGGAAAATATATTCCCAATAAACTTACCAAAAAATCACATTAACTAATTGAATTCTCCATTTGTGATGAAGCCCAATAAAAGAATTCCTTTGGTCCAAACCAAAAGGAGTAGCTCCAAAAATAGGTAACATCTTTCCTCAATCTCTTTAGTTTTATTTCAATTACCCTCCACATCAACTATCCTTATTCCATGATAATAATAAAAAATTATTGTCCATATAATATTTTATTTATATTCTAATTATTATACATACACTTACACACACTTCTATATAATGGGTAATACACATACTATTTATGTGTACGACGAACTACCGTCACACGAGACAATGATCATTCATTTTTTCATTACCAACTTTCATGGTTAATAATTATTATAGGCAATATATTCATATATTATATATATTATATATTTTTTTTATTTGTTCTTATTTAATTATTTTATAACACATACCTTTATACTTTCCATCTTCTGTAAATACAATAACCTCGTTTGTGGATGTGTGGACCACCGCCTTTTCATAGTGATGTGATTCATTGAAACATTACATAGAATTTTTTAAGGATGTATATAGTGAAAATATATGACATATATAACATACTAATTATACTATAATGATATTATATACATATATGTAACTTACTTACTTTCTGTCAATATGAAAACAAAACAGAAATAGTGTTCATGCGTACGTACGGCCTACTGTCTTCATAAAGGTGTATTCCATTTCATCTTCATATATTTTTTATATTATTATAAATACATATATGATGAATATATATGATATTTTTATAATGTTTTAAATTTTTTAGGTAAGTAAATAATTATCTAAGTAAGACAATAAAGAATATTAAATCTAAACATGTACGAAGAACAAAGCAGATATTTCCAAAAGTGGAACCTTAACATATAATTGTTAATAAAAGGGTAATATAAAGTAATATTAAAAAAAATATGTTATTATATATAATATAATGGTTCTTTGAAAGATTTATAATAAACTTAAAATTATTATATAGGAGTTTTGAACAATTACAATGGCAGTGAAGACACAAGGTAAGGGAATTTCATCTCACTTTTTATATATATGAGATACATGTCATGTTCACAACTCTTTTCTTTTTCATTGTGTATATACTACACATAAATGTATTCTATGGTTATTATTATCAAATTTATGGATATTTATATATCCATTCTATGATATTTAATTCATGGGTTTTATGTTTCGAAAGTTACCAAATCATTAAGATAGATTTTTCTCAATTTTTATTCTTTGAGACTCATCTTTTATTATGAACCAAAATTATTTTTTGAGGTGTATATAATTCCATTTGACAAGATTTATCATGAATATTATTATTTTTAAGGATATATTATGTTCTATATAATTTTAATTTCATACATTGTGATTATGATTCAAATTTACCAAGTGGTACGAGTTTATTAAAAAAA
Source organism: Viscum album (assembly GCA_963277665.1). Classification (NCBI taxonomy): domain Eukaryota; kingdom Viridiplantae; phylum Streptophyta; class Magnoliopsida; order Santalales; family Viscaceae; genus Viscum; species Viscum album. Next base: position 1,030,446,186 of record OY728140.1, read on the forward strand.
TCTCATCATTTATTGACATTGGTTTTTATTATTCATAAATTGATACAATATTTTCATAAATATCTCATAAACTCTCATGATATTTCTTAATCTCTGGTTGTTAATTTTATATCCAAGTATTGGTACCTTTTTTAACTCTTTGGTACATAATATTATCAAGATAGTATTTTTATGAGTGCCTGACTACACCTCTCTCTTCGGTCAGAAATTTCTATTCAATAAAAACAATGATTTCTAAAAAAACACAACATATTATATTATTATCCAATTATCATTAAAATAAAATGTTACCCATGTTTTACATTTTAAAATAAAAGGTTTCTTTTTAAAAAATTGAACCTTTTGTCTTTTTCCTGTAGAGGCACTTTTCTGAACATTTTACAGTGGAAAATGAATGTTCGACATGTATAGATCTTCCCTCCATCATGACAGTCATTCCATTGAAGCATCCATTACATGATTAAAATTTACTTTTTTTAAATAAATTATCTTCCTCATATTCTATAAATTCATTGTTTTGAAATATTTTCAATGAAAAATATTTTTAAATATTTTTATGTTTTATAATTTCTTTAAATGATTTTCAAATAATCTTTTATATGTTTTCAAATTATTTTCAATTAAATGGTTTTTGAAATTTTTTAAATATATATTTATATTTATAAAAAATATTTTCAATGAAAGGTTTTTAATTTTTTTTTCAATATTTCTTTATATAATTTAATATTATTTTCAAATAAATGGGTTTGAAATAATTTTCAAGATTTATTTATATGTTTTCCATGTATTCTCAAAGAAATGGTTTTCAAAAAAATTCAACAATTATTTTTAATTTTTAAAATTTTTTCCAAGAAATTGGTTTTTAAAATGTTTTTTAGATAATTTTATAAGTTTTCAAATTAAAATGTTTTTAAATGATTTAATATTCTTTTATAAGTTTTCAAATAAATTTTATTTCAAAATTATTTCAAGAATATTTTATAATTTTCAAGGAAAATGATTTTCAAAATTATCTCAAGACTTTTTTCTAAGGTTTCGAATTATTTTCAATGAAAATGGATTTCAAAATTTTTTATGTTTTATAAATCTTTTTTCAAATAATAAACGATATTTTCCTCAATAATTTTTTGAAAATAATCTTTATATATTATTTCCCATCTAATATGACTTCTATTGGTGTCACTCATTCCTTTCTTGGAAATGATATAAAGGTTCTATTAATATTATTTCTCTGAATGTATTATGATTTGATCGAATGATGTTTATGAATCTCGTTTATCTTTCATGGGTTATATGATTTTGAAACCTGATTCTATTCATGGGTTATGATTTTGATGAAATTATTATGAATCCTCTATCTTTTTCCACACATTATGACATGATTATATGTTTAATATACCTATTTAATTTCATGGTTTATGATACTATTGTTTATGATTTTTTGTCACATGTATGTAAGATTTCATTATGAGATAGGTGTGACCTCTATCTCCATCTAATGCATTCGGTAAAGATTTATATCTCATGAGATAAAATAATATAGTTTCGGGAGTGAACCTTTACTACTGCGATGTCTATGGGAGTGAACCATAACTATAAAGATAGTATGGGGTGAACTCATACTAATAATATGGTCATGGGAGCGAACCATGACTTCCAAGATTATATGGGAAGTGACCCAACACTACCAATATGGACTTAGTAGCGATGCCTTGACTAATATAAAAAACATTTCATATGCTTATTTGTCTACCAAAATTTCATGTTTTATTCATATATTATGGCTTCATGGGTTATTTTATTTGTACCCTTATGAATAATGTCTTATTAATTTCCCTTCTTTGTTTAATGATTCCTATTTATTATCTTTTATATTATGGGTATTATCTTCAATTTTTTTCTCATGTTCTCATAACCTTATGTTCATGTTTTGATTACATATTTACTTTATTTACCCTTAGTGATCATTAAAGCTCACTCGTTTCTTATGTTTCCTTTACCTTTATTATGAATAATGTTTTTTAGGAATTTTTACTACGGGGGAGATCTTTGTGGGAAACACTGAAGATATTTCAATCGATAAGGATATTTTTGTTCCATGTTTCCAATGACACTAGACTAACACATTCTTTAGGAATATGTTTTTGTAATGTTTTATATATTTCAAAAAAAGAGGCAATATCCAAGTACGTTAGGATTGGGTAACTATAATTTCGTGTCAATATGATCTATCTGGAATCTACCATCAGTGTATCCCCTAAAAACTAGATCCATATATCCTCCATACTCTAGGAACATATCCTTTATATGTATCATGTACTTTATGACAATTTTTACAACTTAAAAATGAATATAACCTTGATTTAATTAATATATTAACACCATGATTAAAGTAAAGTCAATATCAAACCTAGCATATTTCATGGAATACATGATACACCGCATAGCTGAAGCATAAGGGATTATTCTCATTATTTTAATCTTCTCTTGTGTTTGTGGGCACATATTTTATGAGATATTAATGACTTTGAAATGAGAAAGATTCCTCTGTTGTATTGTTCTGTATTGTAAATTTTAATTACCTTATCAATATATGTACATCGACTTAGTACAATAACCCTTTAATATATATCTCAATAGATCTATATCCCTAAAATATTGGTTGTTTCACTAAAGTATTTTATGGATAATCACTCATTTATCTTAGTCTTAACTGACTAAAATATTTGTATTTCATTTCCTATTAATAATATGTCATCAACATATAATACTAGGAAATTTATGACACTCCCACTAACCTAATTATTGACACAAGGATCATTATCATTATTAATGAAACCAAAGTCTCTTATAGCCTAATCAAAATCAACATCCCATGACTATGGTGCATGCATCAATCCATAAATAGATCTTTGTGGCTTGCATACTTTATTTGAACTATTTTACATAATGAACCATTATGGTTATATAAAATGAAAATATTCCACGAACATCCAATTTATAATATAATTTTTAACATATTCATTCAAAATTTCATAATCATAGAAGGTTGTTATAGAAATTAATATTCTGATGGATTTTAGTATTACAAATAGTGACAATGATTCATCTAGTCTATCTCTTGGTGTTTTTTAAAACCCTTTAATACTAGATTGAACATATAAGTGATTAATTAAACATCTGTTTCCATGATTTTATTTAATACCAATTTAAATATAATATGATTTATATCACCTGGAGGGTTTATAAAAATCCAAACTTTATTTTTGTACATGGAATCCATTTTCGAATTCATTTCTTCTTTACTTTTAGTAGAATAATTACCATCTTCTACTTCTTTATAGGTTTTAAGTACATAATTATCTAAGATTAATGTTTCACCTGACTCTGTGATAATAAAACCTTATCTTTCTGATTCTATAACCTCTCTAGTAAACCTATATAGTATATGTGTCTCAGGAAAATCTTTCTCTCCCACTATTTCTTATGTAGATTGTCCTTATACCATCTCTTTTTCATCTAGAGATTCAATGTCATTTAATTCAGTTATTCTCCAACTATTTTCATTGTAAATGTGTTCCATTTCTATAAATTTATCATGTATTTATACATTCACCTTCTTATATAAAGCGTTATATGGGTAATATCTTTTAGTCTCTATAATATAACCTATAAAGATACACTTCATGATCAAATATGGTAATTTTTCTCTATGTAGTCTTGAAAAAATCCTCACATCTACATACACATATGTATGAAATATTAGGTTTCTTTCAATTCCATAAATCATATGGAATCCTATATTCTACTTTAATTAGTATTCATTTTAGTGTATATATCATAGTCTGTAGGGCATATCCCCAAGAAGATAATGTTAGAGTTACATGACTCATCATTGATTAGACCATGTTAAGATTGTTCTGATTCCTCCTTTCACTAACACTATTAAACTAAGTTGTATATGGAGTAATAAATTAAGAAATTATCCTTCTATATTTTGGGTGATTGATGAAATTTTAGATAATATATTCTCCACTATGGTCTGAGAGGAGTTTTTTAATATTTTTTCCAAATTCATTTCCTACTTCATTATGATATTCCTTAAACATAATAAACAAATTTTACTTATACCTCATTAAGTAGATATATCCATATCTAATATAGTCCCAATTAAAACAATTAAAGTTAGAAAAACATCCCCTTGACTCTAGTAGAAGTGGAACCTATACATCAGTATAAATCTATTTCATTGGTTCTTCACCTCTTTCTCCTTCTCCACTAAAAGTTTCCTTGGTCATTTAACCTAGTAAAAAAGTGTGTGATTCATCCAAGGGTTTTAACTCAATAGAGTATAATAACTATTCTTGATATATTTTTCTTAAACACTTCCCATTTATATGACCTAGCATAAATATCCATAGGTGGGTAGGATATTTGTTATTCTCACTATATTTTTCATTGAGTTACAAAATTATATTTTATGGTTCAAGTATAAATAACTGATTTTAAACATGTGACATAGCATATTATATGTTATCCTTATATATAAGACAAAATTTATTTCCAAATATGAAATAAAATACTATGGTGTCTAAATTAAAAATTGATATTATATTTATAGAAATATATGATATATAATAATAGTTATTCTATACAAGAACCATTACACTGAAAAAATTAAGATGATAATCTTCAAATGCAAATGTTTCTAGTCTTGTAACATTTTATACTCAGATATACTCTTCACATTTTGAAAATTTATTCAATCTACTTGGTTTCTATATTTGAATAAAAATGTATCATCCCAATCAATTATACAACAATTGACTAATATAAATAGATAGATTTCATTGAATGAAAAATAAACCAAAAGAAGAAGCATCCACTTACTTTTTTCCAATGGTGTAATTATTTATCTAGTGGCATTTATTGCCATATACAATTAAGAATATATCATATTCGTTTCTATCCCTCTATATTTGTTTCTTATTATAAGGGATATGGATCAGTGTATTTAACATTGACTTAACCCTTGACACTTTAGTCTTTTCTTTAATCATCTTCCTTGCCATAAGGACCGAAGATTTTGAACACTCATATCATTATCCTCTAGGAAAACTAAATCCAATAAAGCTGGGAGTAGATTATTCATGTTTTTCTTATTATAATTAATAATTAATGTTGAGAAACTACCTGGAAAAAAGGTAAGAATGATATTATTTTCTCGTTATTAGCTTAGTTTGAACCCAAGGGTCTCTAATATCTCAATATACCTAATCATCTTGAGTACATGAGGTCATGTTGGATTCCATTTTCCTAGACTAAATCTATATATAGAACATTATTTCTCATATCATTAATTCCTAGATATCTCATGGTATACCTCTTACAGATAAGTCAACATTTGGAAAGAATCTTTTCCCTCCTGAATTTTCTATAACTCACTGGACATAGTTGAAAAAATAAATCACTGATCATCTTTGTCATCATCTATATAATTATTATTTTTATATTTATCATCCATGATTTTTCGCTTATGGGGTATATAATTAATTAGGTATCCCATCACATAAATATTCCTCTCTTAATGTAGTACCATGTGTAAGAACTTGTACCACTCTTGGAAGTTAGGAATTGTTAGGATATTCTCTTTATACAATATATATTACAGTGAAACAGAACTGGTGGTAGTTACCATTTGATCTATAAAAAATAAATATCATAGATCAGTACATTATCTTGATTACTAGTTGAAATTTTCAAAAACATTATTTTAAATTTCTCTCACTATTTTATCAAATCCAAGTATCCCTCAACTACGAAATTTAGAGCACATTTTCACTTGAGTATTCTAGTAGAAAGAACCCTTAAACCTCTATTCATAGCCTTAGATATGGATTCACCACTACTCCAATAGTATAAAGTAGGATTTTGATTGTCCCCGCACACTAACTTGCAGTTCCTTGATATTTTGAGTGGATTATAATCTCCTATAAAGAAATACATTTCATTTATCAATGATTTTTCTCAAAAGTTGAAACAATTTATCTATGGATACACCTTTTCCTCCAAACATATTTAGGTTGACCCACCACTCTTATGAGAACTCATCGGTAGTAAAAGGCACCCTCAACTATGGAAGACAAGCACAAAAAACAATATGTTGTGTCCAAATTCATGTGATGGAAGGCATTTTATGACTTAATATTTTTGATAAGTGGTTTCTTAATTTATCTAGGTGAATGAAAACATTTTATATTTAATATTTTTTCCATGTAATCGCACTTAAAACATAATAATGCTTTAAATAGAAAAAAATTACCACACATATTCATTTTACATATGAATATGTGTTTATTATTATATTAATTGATTTCACATAATAAATACACATTAAAAAAATAATAAACCATGGATAATATAAATAAATATATAATGGCATTATCATCAGCAATTAACTATTGGTTAATACATAAAGTGAATAATATATTAGATGAGACCCTAGGGAAATTCATTAATTCAATATCTAACATGAATTACAACACCCACAAATCCTATACACATCACCTATTTATTTTACACCAACTCTCAACTTGAACTATGTCACCACAAACCCCTATGATCTTTACGGTGTATACTCACACATAGGTGATGGGAAATAGCTATGAGAAAATATAGTTTATCACTTAAATGTTGACACACAAGACCTTATACAATTAAATAGAGATGGATGATGTGAATGTCATTAAAATAAAATAATTATTAAATTTTACAATAGAAATATAATAATTAGATTATAAAAATAGTAAACCAAAAATACATGGGTCAGGCTTAGCTCATGACCGTTTAATATGAAATTATATTTAATATGTAAAATTAAATTTACTAAAATTCAACTTTATGGTATTTTTAAAGTATTAACATACATTAAAATAATTTTAATTAAATATCAATAAATCTTACAACATTATAAATAATTTTATTAAATATATGACGAGTAAATTATTATTTTAATTTTTAATTTTTAAAGTTCATTTGGTCCTAAAGGAAATCCCTTGAAATTAATATAAGGTCTGCAACGGGGTTAATGTGTTAAGAAGATTGAGTTATAACTAACCTAGTATGGTCCATGTCTTATTGGGTATCCTTTTAAGGGTATATATATAGACATGCATAATATAGATATAATATATTTTAATATAAAATTTATATAATATATATATATATATATATTAGGTAGGGTCCCCCCAAATAATGGGGTGTCCAAAATATCCTCCTCCCATAAAGGGGAGGGAAAATACTTCCACACCCATTTGGGTGTGTTCAAAACATCTTTTTTAAACTTATCCTTAAATTTTGAAGGATATGTATTTTTTTTAGTTTTGAAAATTGAATTAAACTTCCACAAAAAACTATTATTTCAAATAGACAACCTAGCTAGCTTTAGGTATCTTATATTAATACACAACATTATCACAACATACTCTATCTAAAAAATGATCACATCAACATCCATTAAAGGGAAGAAAAAAATGAAACATACATTTTTGTAACAATTTATACACAAAACTCATCAATCATTGATGGGATATATCTTAGAAATACAAACTCATATCAATATTCCATCAGTTGAGATAGGAATATATAAAGTCCATATTTCTAAATCATAGAAAATTTAATAGAAAAAATAATTTTTTCTACTTAAGTAAATAAGCATTCCCCCTAATACCAATGGATGGAATCCCAAGCAAGGCAGAAGCATGAAAAACATGCAATTTTGGGTTCAAATTCATGTTAAAAATACTGAAACCAAATAACCCCTTGCCCATATTTCTAAAAGGATCACCTAGAATTTTCTTTAAGAATAAAAAATAAAATTAAATGAAACATAAAATGGTACCATTTATGTTTGAAATTGTCGATTTGATGTTCTCATCATAAGTGTGTCGTAGCTCAAAGGCACCAAACTAGGCATCCTCTAGAACATCCACATGAGAACAAAACTCTCAGATCGTCAATCTATGATTCCAAAGTGTTATCATGGAAAATTTAAGTGATTTATGATTTCCCTTAAATGGTGTGAGTAATGTTCACTCGATTGAGAAGATTAGATTTATCCAACCTTATTCATCCTTAAAATTTTCTATTTAAGAGTTTGATATGAAAAAAAGGACAGATTCCCTCTCTAAATTCATATAAATGATGGATATCACAATTCAAGAGGCTAAAATTATCTTTTAGACCTTGGTTATACTTTTAAAAATTTCACTTTCATCCCTTGAAAGTAATAACATTCATTTTAGGCACTTGGGCACACTTATGACTTAATAAAACATGTTATAAATGTCACAAATATTTTTTTCACTCACTTATAAAACTTTAAAAAGTGACATGATAAAATAAAAACCATTAAATTGGCCTATAATATCCCCAAAATATTTAAGGAACCTTTAATGTGTTATGTTCATTCGAAAAATAATATTTTATCATCTTCAATATTATGATAAAATAACTTATGAATACCTTGAGAAATAAATTCAATCATTAGTATTCTAAAATTAAATAATATAACCAAAATATTTTACCGATGATCGAGTACACTCGAAAATTAACTAGTCCCCACACAAGGGGCCCAATAAACCCTAAACATATATTCATCTAAATATATGGAACTTGTGGATAGACATAGTGTGTGACTCTCTAGGTCCTTATCTTGATAGTAGTGAGTCTAACTCATATACCAAGAGAGTATTCTTGCAACCCATTCTATCCCTTGGGTAGATACAGAATTTCACTACTTTGACTACCCCATATGAACATAATCTGTATAATATAATCTCTCTATCTCAATATATCTCATAAATGAGGATGTAAACTCATGTCATCATCCATTTTATTCTTTATATATTTCTTGACCATACAATAATGAATTACCTTCATGTATTATTGTCATGAATTTAATGAAGGTACTACCATCTTGGTTATCTTGGTCCCATGGGATAACTCTTCCTCAACATAGAAGTGGAAAATTATTTCTTGAAAATTCAACCAATGTCATGCCACAAAAGACACAACCAATATAGGCTACTTCATCAAAACTTCAATGATAGGGTTTTTTACATTCCTCAAAGAATACGATAAAACAGAACACATTTATAATGACATCAATTCAGAATACCAAAACATATATTAATAGATATGAACAAAAAATGACAGTTGTGGCATGTGGTGTTCCTATTGGTGGGTCAGTCCTTCTGAACTTATTTAATCGAGATCACTAAGTGAAGACTTCTTGAGGGGAAGTTTAAATGCCTATGAGCCCCCATCATCTGATAGAAAAAAATCATCTGTGTCCCATCAATATGAGGTATTTTTACCACATAACATATATTTATGATTACTCTCATAGAATCTCAAGGTTCATATTATAGTGGGGAATTTATATATTCTTTTGATATGAAACCTAATCTAACAACATTACCTTGTAAATAGTACAGGTATAAGTATAAATACTATTATCATAATAAAAAAACATGTATATATCAAACTATATACATGTAATGGAAATAAAAGTATATAAAGTATTTGGTTATAGGTCACCCACTCACAACACTCCCACTTACACAATATATTATTGCTAAAAATTCTCAAATTGCTTTCTCTCACATGAGTATCATGATTATACTCAAATATGGACTTAGATAGGTAATTCTCCACCGTATCCACTATGGATACTTTCCTAACCAAGAATTCAATCCTCAATGTAAAATCCCTCAATATATGAAACATCTAAAGTATTTTATTCATTATATGGTGTGATTAGGCCTCCTTGGTAATAACCACCACTCACATTATTCTATAATACAGTCTTTAATGATCTGTATAATGCCAAGAAATGAAACAAAGTTTTGTATCCAAACAGTTTCCTTAACTACATCAGAATCCACTATATACCCTGATTCTACTTTAGAATCAGAAACCATGCACTACTTCTAGATCACCTATCTCACTGCACCACCTTTCAATAAAAATACATAGCCTAACCATGATTTAAAATAAACATGATATGTCTAGAAAGTATCCTCAGTGTATCGCCTCATGACTAGCGTGTCATCTCTTCCTTACACTTGGAACATATCCTATATATGTCACAAGTCACTACTAAAAAACACAGAATTTACATTGTTGTACTTTATCAGGGCTAGCGAAAAGAACTGAAAAAGGCTTCCTTTATAAGTGCTAAAAAGTGATGACAAAGGGTTGCTTTTAGGAGTGATAAAATAAGTGATGATAAATGGTACCCCTTATCAGCAATATTTTTCACTAATAAATGGTGCCCTTTAGCAGCCCTTTTCTTTAATGCTGAAAAAGGTACCTTTATCAATGTTTTTATTTTTATCATTGATAAAGGGTACTCTTTATCATTTCTCTTTTTGAACTGATAAAAATCCTGACAACATGTGCAAGTCCCGCATCAAAATAGAATAGGTTTGATCTGTAACACTCCGAGCTTCCACGATACGCTTCTCATTCAATAATGCAATAGCTTGCATTGTACACAACTTCGAGATCTAAAACACCGCGACTAATCAATATAGCCGTTATGAATAGTAATAACCACTTTTTAAAATTATAGAAATTTTATATTTCAAAATGGACTTCATTTTTGTATTCGTAATATCGAAATTATCCTAAGTTGAATTTTTTGTAATTTTCTGAGAACTTCCAATTTTTTATGAATAGTGATAAATACTTAAAACAAATTTTTTAATCAATATAATTTATTGTGATAAATTATACTATTTAGTGGTTTTAAAGTATAATTAGAATATATTTTTACCATTTTATCCAATGGTGGTCATTAGAATTAATTTAACATTGAAATTGGACATAAACAATTGCCAATCTTTTGATATAAATTGTTTCTTAAAAACACGCTATTTGTTGTGAAAGTGGGAATTGATTATAAAATTAATTAATTCAACTTATATGTTTGGAATTTTTTAAAATAGACATCATTTCTGAATTCGGAATATCAATTATATCTTAGGGTGAAATTTTGGCATTGTTCTGAAAAACTTCAATTTTTGATGAATAGTGAAACCACTAAGTGGAAGTTAAATAACTGATTTTTCGTTTAAATGAAATATTACCACTTCTGTGATTTGATTTTCAAAAATCCGACATACATGGTTGTCATTAAGAAGTAAAATGTGGTTCAATGAGATTAAAATAATTTTTTGGTGAATAGTAACTTTTAAGTTCTTAATCGCGATTAGAGGTAATTAGTGTAGTTTAAGGTAAAAATAATGTTTTAATAATATGAGATGAGCTTGAAACTTGTCCTACTCCTATTGGATGAGTCATGGACGACCAAGAAAACCCATGGGTTAACTTGGGGACCCCATGGAGCCACTTTAGTTAGAAAATGACATAAATACCTTTTATTTAATGTTAAAGTAAAAAATGACACAAACATGAAATGTTTTACTAAAACAATTTTTATGTGGGGTTACACAAGTCCAAATTTTGACTATAAATATTAATTATAAAGATAAAAATATTTCCTAGATCATAGTATTTTGTTTATAATTTTTAAACATTAAATAAATTAAATTATTTATGACATCATTATGATGCAGCGATGACCTCATTATTTAACGATTTTAATAAAATGAAAAGATAATGTAAAATACAAGGAATACACTTGTCCAAAGACTATTGGATGGGTATATTTAGAACACTTATCACCTTATCCACGAATTATATAAGTGTGGGACCTTTAGAATCCGAAAAGCATTGTGTAATAATGTAACATTTCAATCTTTCCAAAAGAGCCCCTCCTCTCCACTTATAAAAGGCCCCCACCTCTCCCACATCATTTACACTTTAAAGCCATTTGGCTCGGCCAACCTCTGCCCAAATACTCTCCCAACTTCCCCCTCTTACTCCTAGAAGCCTCACTTTCGGCAGAACTCTTCCCAAGGAAGCCTTTGGCTCAAATCAAAAAGAGTTACCCGATTTTGAGGTAATGTCTTCTCTAATGTTGTTTTGTTTCATTTTTCTTCTCCAACCCCCTAAACTCTTTTTATTAATTTCTTTTGTAACAACAACAATATACTCAATATACTAGGATGTTGTTATAAGAAGTATTCGAGCTACACTTACACACACCTACATCTAATGGTTAAAGAACATACGGTTTCTGGGGATGGCGAATTTCTGCCTCACGAAACGATGATTGTTCAACACTCATATAACACCTTCAAAGGTGGCCATTAAGATGTCACTATTTTTATATATGATATATAATATGTTTATGTTTTACTTATGCTTCTGTATTTCTCAATTATTGCATACTTTATGATTTCCATTATGGGTAAACGCGATAATTTCATTTTAGGAAGTGCGGACTACCGCCCCCTCAAAGTGATTTGAATCATTAATTCCATATGTGGGATGTATAAAGGATGGAGTAAATGGTATTATACACTATATTATACTGTAATTATATTATAAATTTATATCATTATGATTTAATTCCATTAAATACGAAATAGAAATGAAAGTAGCGTTCATGCTTACGTACGGCTTACCGTCTCCATGAACGGTGCATTTCATTTCTTACCTCTAAATGTTACGTGACATTATGAATGAATTTATATACTGTATATATATGATATATATGATATCTACATCATGAATATAATTCTGGATATAATTTATATTTCACCACATGAACAACTTGTAATTATAAGAAGTTTATTTGTGACTCAAGTACCAAAGATCGACAAAACGACCGTTATTAACTTAAATAATTAAATAATGTTCATAACATGGTAATAAGTGATATAAATGGAATAATGAACATGAAAAAGGTTCTTAAGTAAATATAAATTAACTCTAGTTTATTATTCAGGAGGTTAAAGAACGGTCGAGTCAGGACAAGACGCAAGGTAAGGGAATTTCTTAACCCAACTTCCATTCTTTGGGTTAATCTCCTACTTTCAAATTATGTAATGATATTATTATGTCCTATATTGTATTTGTACATTATTTATGTGTACTTATAGTGAATACACATTATAGATGTACTTTATTTAAAAAATTGATCTTTTTAAGGACTTCGTCTCAATCCCCTTTCATTTAGGCATATTTGGCTTTATACACAACTTTCTTTTATACGATGTATAAACCCCTTTGACTTTTACGTTTATTCAAAAGGAATCTTTTTTATACGAAGCGTTTTACTAAACGACAAAAGGGAATTTTTTTTTCTTTCCGTACTTATGCGGCGACAACGACTTCTCCGCCGCCGTGACCATTATTTGAGATTCGGCTTCCTCTACAAGCCATCATTTTTTTAATGAAAAATAAATACAATGTTTTAACTTTCTTTTATTTTGGTATTGAAAATGGTTTTGAAATCATTTTTATTATATCAATGTGTTGTATTTATATCTTGAGATTGAAATGTGGAAATGTTATGTTTCCTTTATGCATGTTTTATGTGATACGATTATGTTATGGTTTATGATATGTTTAAACCTATTCATATGAGGAATGCATTGGACTTAATAAGTGACGGGTGGAGCCCGCTATAGCTCCTCGATGCATCGGCAGGTCTCATGAGACAAACTAGTGTCTTGGAATGAGGCCTTGACAAAATTTTATTTGTGGTCTTGGCACGAGGCCTTGGCTACGTGGTTATGATAGTCTGGCATTATGCATTCCATCATTATGAAAATGGTTATTGATGTTGCATGGGATTATTTGATTAGTAGAATATCCATGTGAGTAAGTAAATGGCATTATCTCATTTTATTTTTGCCATATTATGCTAAAATTCAAGTTTAAAAAGGCTTTTGTTTTAGTTATACATTGCCTTAAATGTTAATGATTATTTATGAAAGCTTCCAAAATATTGTTATCCTTACTGAGCATCTGAGCTCACCCCTTTCAATGTTTTAATATTTTCCAGGATGTGAGGAAGTATTTTATGAATGACCTGCAGGGATAGTCAGAAGAGGATAGAAGTGTGGACTATGGAGACTATGTTATTGTAGTTTTTTACTTTATGATGTAATGTAACGTTTATGAATGTATCTAGTGTTTCTAAGGCTACTAAACTAATCGGTCTTTCGAGACTTGATCTTTTGTGATCATGCCAATGTTACGAAGTAATGCACCGACTCTGGGTAGCTGGGGTCGGGGCGTTACAGTTGGTATCAGAGGCAGTTTAGTACTAACCTTGTAAGCTAGATTTAGACAAACTCTGATTAGAGCATATAGACCTAAGATGAACTTTGAGGATTAGTGTAGAAGAACTTCCTAAAAATTTTGGTATTGTAGAGATTTTGTGAGTTTTCCGAGCAATACATCCATTTCTGGATATGAGCAGGTAGAGGCGGCTCTGGCATAGATGTACCTAGGGGTAAAACCCGAAAACACCGCTTTGAGCTAGACTCGAACGGGAACTGGTGCACGACAACGGGCCTTGCTACACTCTTGGTTACGACACTCCTGGGGGATAGGCTTAGGATACTTCTCGTTTTCTTTACAAACCACTATGAAGGGTTATGAGTACCTACTTCCTCAATGAAAACATTTTAATGATTATAGATTATATCCATAAATAGTTCAATTTATGTTAAGTATTTTACAAGTATGGAATTGTGTACTTTGATTCATAAACTAATCTAGATTATGCCATTGTTTAGAAATGGTGCCTAGTGGAAGGAATGGAAACCGTATCAGTGCACGCACTCCGTGTAGGGATTGCCCTCCTGCTCAAGATAATTATTGTGGATCTGGGGATAAAACTGGTGCTGATCAACTTAATACCATACTGGGACAACTCACTCAGGTTATGAATAATAACCTTACTCGTATGGAGCACCCTGATCCACAATGTGGAGGATCAATGTTAGACCGCTTCATGAGGCAACAACCACCAACCTTCAATGGGAGTACAAATCCTATAGTAGCTGAGCGATGGATAAGTTCCTTAAAGAAAATATTCCACGCCTTGGGGAGTAGCGAAAGGGAGAAGGTTATCATGGCAGTTTACCGCCTCACTGGAGATGCCTATCAATGGTGGTCATTGATTCAAAATACAAAGGAAGATGATGACTTATCGAATATGGAATGGAGGGAGTTCAAAGAGCTTTTCCTAGAAAAATACTTTCCTCGTGAGCATAGAGCAGATATGGAAAGGAAATTTTTGAGTTTGAGACAAAAGGAGGATGAGAATGTCGCAAAGTATGAGGCCATCTTTACAAGGTTAGCGAGGCATGCTGCAGATTATATACGTAACCCAAGAAGTAAGATTGATCGTTTCTTTGATGGGTTAAATCCATTTCTTCGTCGAGCATTAGTCTCACAAACCTTCTCGTCGTACGAAGACATTGTCTCATGTGCTATCAAGACAGAAAAGGAATTCTCTAAGTCTTATGAAAACAAAGTAAAGCAAGAGAAGAAGAGAACGGTGGAACAAGAAATGGATAAAGGGAAAAAGGGAAAGAAGGATTTTCCATTATGCGATAGTTGTGGGAAGAATCACCCCGGTGCTTTCCTAAAAGGAATGGGAGTTTGTTATAAATGTGGAGAAAAAGGTCACCAGGCGCGTGATTGCAAGGGAAAGAAAGAGGCTATCAATGTTGAATGCTACAATTGTAGAGAAATGGGGCATTATGCAAATGAATGTCCTAAGCGTCAAGGAAACTTACCTTAGAAAAGGCCAAGGGATCAAGGCCAATCTTATGCTGTGACTATAGTTGAAGTAGAATAATTATTGTATTTTTGTTTTTGGACTCATGAACTAGATTATGGTTATAAGAATAATGTGATATATATAAGGATTGTACTGCAGTACATGTTGTTTTCATTAAGGATTTAATATGATTAAGGTAATCATATTTTTGTATGTGACAATAAGAGTAACTTTACTTTGTTTGGGGAATCTGATAAATTGATTTTGGAATTAAGAGACCTTTTAGAGAAAGTTTGGACAAAGGTATTTTGGATAACTATAAATGTTGGTATGGATTAAGTTGAACTTTGAATTGTATTGTTTAAGGTTAAAACATTTCTGAAGATTATTTTTGGAATACTATAATACTATATTTTTAGAAAAAGGACAACCTGCAGGGTGGGGCATAACCTGTCGCGTCGGACAAAGCTGCAGGAATCGAACCCACAACCATAGTGTGACAAGCCTTTATTACCTACCAGTAGCCTACAGGAAGTCCCTGGTTATTTCAAAATAGTTTTACTAATCTAAATGGTATGTGTTAATATTTGGAACCTTATACAATTAGGATAAATAGAATATTTTTGAGTTGTATTACCTTTTAGAGTGAAAGGTGGGTTTGTGGTAAAAATTTAATAAATAATGAAAGTATACATGAAAAGTATGTATATTCTCTTACGTTCTTAGTAAATCTCCTAAATAAATTCCTCAACTTTATAAAAGGTAACATAAAACAAAAACGTTTTCGGTTAACTTTTCCTACTGGGGAATCAATGATCGTTTAACCAATCACAAGTTTGTGATTTTCTTATAGTTAAACGTTCTCCTAATCCCGTTTTCTACAACTCTCCATCAGACTTTGATGGTTTGTTTCTCCTCCATATCCATATTTTCATATAATCCTTGTATGGTCTATCTCGGGTGACCTTTGTACTTATCTTGCTTTCTTTTAATGTTATATATTTATTAACATTATTTCCGATGTGGGTTTTCCTCAAAGGTATTTTCTCTTTTAAACCTTTTATTTTCAAAGAAAATTTTCAAATTGCGAGGACGCAATTTATTTAATGAGGGGAGAATGTAACACCCCGAGCTTCCACGATACGCTTCTCATTCAATAATGAAATAGCTTGCATTGTACGCAACTTCTAGATCTAAAACACCGCGACTAATCAATATAGCCGTTATGAATAGTAATAACCACTTTTTAAAATTATAGAAATTTTATATTTCAAAGTGGACTTCATTTTTGTATTCGTAATATCGAAATTATCCTAAGTTGAATTTTTTGTAATTTTCTGAGAACTTCCAATTTTTTATGAATAGTGATAAATACTTAAAACAACTTTTTTAATCAAAATAATTTATTGTGATAAATTATACTATTTAGTGGTTTTAAAGTATAATTAGAATATATTTTTACCATTTTATCCAATGGTGGTCATTAGAATTAATTTAACATTGAAATTGGACATAAACAATTGCCAATCTTTTGATATAAATTGTTTCTTAAAAACACTCTATTTGTTGTGACAGCGGGAATTGATTATAAAATTAATTAATGCAACTTATATGTTTGGAATTTTTAAAAATAGACATCATTTTTGAATTTGGAATATCAATTATAGCTTAGGGTGAAATTTTGGCATTGTTCTGAAAAACTTCAATTTTTGATGAATAGTGAAACCACTAAGTGGAAGTTAAATAACTGATTTTTCGTTTAAATGAAATATTACCACTTCTGTGATTTGATTTTCAAAAAACTGACATACATGGTTGTCATTAAGAAGTAAAATGTGGTTCAATGAGATTGAAATAATTTTTTGGTGAATAGTAACTTTTAAGTTCTTAATCGCGATTAGAGGTAATTAGTGTAGTTTAAGGTAAAAATAATGTTTTAATAATATGAGATGAGCTTGACACATGTCCTACTCATATTTTATGAGTCATGGCCGACCAAGAAAACCCATGGGTCAACTTAGGGACCCCATGGAGCCACTTTAGTTAGAAAATGACATAAATACCTTTTATTTAATGTTAAAGTAAAAAATGACACAAACATGATATGTTTAACTAAAACAATTTTTAAGTGGGGTTACACAAGTCCCAATTTTGACTATAAATATTCATTAGAAATCTAAAAATCTTTCCTACATCATAGTATTTTTTTTATAATTTTTAGACATTAAATAAATTAAATTATTTATGACATCATTATGATGCAGCGATGACCTCATTATTTAACGATTTTAATAAAATGAAAAGATAATGTAAAATCCAAGGCTTACACTTGTCCAAAGACTATTTTATGGGTATATTTCGAACCCTTATCACCTTATCCATGAATTATATAAGTGTGGGACCTTTAGAATCCGAAAATCATTGTGTAATAATGTAACATTTCAATCTTTCCAAAAGAGCCCCTCCTCTCCACTTATAAAAGGCCCCCACCTCTCCCACCTCATTTACACTTTCAAGCCATTTGGCTAGGCAAACCTCTGCCCAAATACTCTCCCAACTTCCCCCTCTTACTCCTAGAAGCCTCACTTTGGGCAGAACTCTTCCCAAGGAAGCCTTTGGCTCAAATCAAAAAGAGTTACCCGATTTTGAGGTAATGTCTTCTCTAATGTTGTTTTGTTTCATTTTTCTTCTCCAACCCCCTAAAATCTTTTTATTAATTTATTTTGTAACAACACCAGTATCCTAAATATACTAGGATATTGTTATAATAAGGATTATAGCTACACGTACAGACACCTACATATAATGGTTAAAGAACATACGGTTTCTGTGGATGGCGAATTTCTGCCTCACGAAACGATGATTGTTCAACACTCATATAACACCTTCAAAGGTGGCCATTAAGATGTCACTATTTTTATATATGATATATAATATGTTTATGTTTTACTTATGCTTCTGTATTTCTCATTTATGGCATACTTTATGATTTCCATTATGGGTAAATGCGATAATTTCATTTTAGGAAGTGCGGACTACCGCCCCCTCAAAGTGATTTGAATCGTTAATGCCATATGTGGGATGTATAAAGGATGGAGTAAATGGTATTATACACTATATTATACTGTAATTATATTATAAATTTATATCATTATGATTTCATTCCATTAAATACGAAATAGAAATGAAAGTAGCGTTCATGCGTACGTACGGCTTACCGTCTCCATGAACGGTGCATTTCATTTCTTACCTCTAAATGTTACGTGACATTATGAATGAATGTATATACTGTATATATATGATATATATGATATCTACATCATGAATATAATTCTGGATATAATGGATATTTCACCACAAGAACAACTTGTAATTATAAGAAGTTTATTTGTGACTCAAGTACCAAAGATCGACAAAACGACCGTTATTAACTTAAATAATTAAATAATGTTCATAACATGGTAATAAGTGATATAAATGGAATAATGAACATGACAAAGGTTCTTAAGTAAATATAAATTAACTCTATTTTATTATTCAGGAGGTTAAAGAATGGTCGAGTCAGGACAAGATGCAAGGTAAGGGAATTTCTTAACCCAACTTCCATTCTTTGGGTTAATCTCCTACTTTCAAATTATGTCATGATATTATTATGTCCTATATAGTATTTGTACATTATTTATGTGTACTTATAGTGAATACACATTATAGATGTACTTTATTTAAAAAAATGATCTTTTTAAGGACTTCGTCTCAATCCCCTTTCATTGAGGCATATTTGGCTTTATACGCAACTTTCTTTTATACGGTGTATAAACCCCTTTGACTTTTACGTTTATTCAAAAGGAATCTTTTTTATACGAAGCGTTTTACTAAACGACAAAAGGGAATGTTTTTCTTTCCGTACTTATGCAGCGACAATGACTTCTCTGCCGCCGTGACCATTATTTGAGATTCGGCTTCCTCTACAAGCCATCATTTTTTTTAATGAAAAATAAATACAAAGTTTTAACTTTATTTTTATTTTGGTATTGAAAATGGTTTTGAAATCATTTTTATTATATCAATGTGTTGTATTTATATCTTGTGATTGAAATGTGGAAATTTTATGTTTCCTTTATGCATGTTTTATGTGATACGATTATGTTATGGTTTATGATATGTTTAAACCTATTCATATGAGGAATGCATTGGACTTAATAAGTGACGGGTGGAGCCCGCTATAGCTCCTCGATGCATCGGCAGATCTCATGAGACAAACTAGTGTCTTGGCATGAGGCCTTGACAAAATTTTATTTGTGGTCTTGGCACGAGACCTTGGCTACGTGGTTATGATAGTCTGGCATTATGCATTCCATCATTATGAAAATGGTTATTGATGTTGCATGGGATTATTCGATTAGTAGAATATCCATGTGAGTAAGTAAATGGCATTATCTCATTTTATTTTTGCCATATTATGCTAAAATTCAAGTTTAAAAAGGCTTTTGTTTTAGTTATACATTGCCTTAAATGTTAATGATTATTTATGAAAGCTTCCGAAATATTGTTATCCTTACTGAGCATCTGAGCTCACCCCTTTCAATGTTTTAATATTTTCCAGGATGTGAGGAAGTATTTTATGAATGACCTGTAGGGATAGTCAGAAGAGGATAGAAGTGTGGACTATGGAGACTATGTTATTGTAGTTTTTCACTTTATGATGTAATGTAACATTTATGAATGTATCTAGTGTTTCCAAGGCTACTAAACTAATCGGTCTTTCGAGACTTGATCTTTTGTGATCATGCCAATGTTACGAAGTAATGCACCGACTCTGGGTAGCTGGGGTCGGGGCGTTACATGATCTATACTTTATGTATCATTCAACCACAGCACAGCATCAGAAGCATGTTGGGGGGATGGGCTCCCACATACACATTACACACACTTCCATATAGGTCCCTTCATGGGCCCAAGCTCACTGAGGCCCATTGTATGCTCCCTTCAGGCCATGGCCCACCCTCATACACATTGTCGGGTCCTACATGACTCAGTCCACCTGCCTAACGGCCCTATCCTCCCACCATTGTTTTGAATAATAAAAAAATACAATTATTAAAAATATTTAAAAAATTGATATAATGAAAAAAATAAAAATTTAAAATAAATAAACTTAAAAAAATAAACAATTATTTATTAAATAATTATTAATAAATTTAATGTATATATATATTAAATATTAAAAAGTAGTATATAATAAATATAGATATATTAAATGAATAAATTTAAATAATTAAAAAATAAAAATTTTAAATAAGTAATGTATATATATATATATTTAAAATAATTAATTAATTAGTTATTAATAAAAATGAATAAATTTGATATAAATATATAAATAAATTAAAAAAATTAATAAATAGTTTATTATAAATATAGAGATATAAAATGGATAAATTTTATTAATTAAAGAACAAAATTAAAAGTGAATAAATTTTATTAAACATAAGAATTAAAAATGATTAAATTAAAATATTTATTATTTAAGAAATTATTAATAAATATGAATAAATGTAATATATATATATTAATTATAAATATTAATGAATAATATATATTAAATATAAATATATAAAATAAATAAAATGTAATAATTAAAACATATGAATTTATTATTCATGTTTAATGGTTTGTGTACATAATTATGAATTAATACATTTAATATAGAAATATTTTCATATATATTTCTATATTTATATATATCAATGCATATAATATTTCATAAAATAATTTTTATATAACACAAAGAATTTATACTTAAATTAAATAAGACATATACATACTAGATAAAGGATTATAAATAAAAATTGATATTAATTAAAAAATTTGACCAATTATATCGTGTAATGGACATTAATTGAATGTCATTTTATTTTTCAATTTAACATACATCAAACTTATCCTACATTGATTTCATACATACATATATGTAATTAATGCATTTTTATATACAACGACTACAGACAAAATGGTTACGTAACGAATGAAATATTATATATAAACACATACACCTAATATTTAGGTTATTTATTCAAATTTAAATATTCATTTTTGAATTTCATTTATTAACATGTAAACTTTAATATATTATTTTATTAATAGATAAATTTTACTTTTTAAAATTAATCCATTTAGTTATTATTTTTTCATTTTTGATATTTTTTTTGGAATTTAATCATTTTTTATTATATATATATATATATTAACTTGCTATGTTTTAATATTTTCAAAACATATTCATCTTAATTCCAATATATACCTATATTTTTTTAATAATATATATTTAACTAATGAAATTTATCTATTTTTTCAATATTTTTATGGGTGCTCATTTTTAATTATTCAATTTCACTCATTTTTTATATGCGTGCATTTTAGATTATATATTAATTAATAACGTTCAAAATATATTTGTTAATTAAATATTTATAAATAAATATATTAATAAATGTATATTTACTATATTTATGAAATTACATATTTATAATTATTAATAAATAAATATTATTTCTTAAAAAACTTATTTATATAATTATAAATAAATAATTATATATTTAGATAATTATAAATTTATAATAAATATATTTAAATAATGAATATATATTCTATATTCTATATTTATATATATTTATTAAATTAATTTATATAGTTATATATATATATATTAGGTGTTTAGTGGTATAATTATATTAAAACACCAACACACCACAAACATAGGTAGGAAGGCATCCCATAGTCGTCCCTCCCACTAAGGGGATAACACACTCATAAAACAATATTTAATTAATACATGGCTTGTAGGCCTAGTGAGCATGAACCCCATTACATGGCTTGAAATCTCATTGCAACATCATGGCTACATCATCCTGCATGTGTCACCAGGCTTCAATCGTCATCTATGTCACCGCCTGCTTCACCACCTACATAGTATTGAATAGTATATGCACCCAACGAGGATTAATCCCAAGACTTCCTAGATGCCATGCTGGAACTTTTACCACTTGGGTATGATCTTGTTGGAATTATATAAATATATATTATGAAATAAATATATAAATATTATTTTCTTAAAAAATGTATTTATATAATTAAGAATAAATAATTATTTATTTAAATAATTATAAAATTTCAAAAACAAATATTTAACAAGGTAGCATGGACTATGGTTTGAAGCCCATGGTACGAAAATTTATTGAAAAGAAAAAGTAAACTATAATGGGAAACCACAAGTAGAATATAGGACAAACCAAACATCAAATGTATTTTCTATATTTATATTTATATTTATATTTATATTAATTTATTATATATATATAATGATATAAATATTATTATAATTATAAATTTGTCATAAATATATTTAAAAAATTAATATATATATTATATTTATATTTATATTTATTTATTAAATATATATATAGATTAAATTTAGAAAATTTATTTCAAAAATTTATTTCAATATTTAAAAAGAACAAATTATATATTTTAATAATTATAAATTTATATTAAATATATTTATATAATGCATATATTTACTATATTTACATGTATAATTATTGATATTCATTATATATATAATTATATTAATACATATAACAATATAAATATATTTATAATTATAAAATTATAATGACTATGTTTAAATAATGAATATATTTAATATATTTATATTTTTATCTATATCTATTTATTATGTATTTATATGATTACATAAATACATATAATGATATAAATGTATTTATAATTACAAAAAAAATTATAAAAATATTTAAATATATATTTATATTTAGAAATACGAATGTGGTCTAGCCAGAATAAAATATCCTAAACATTAATTTAAAGATGAAAGAAAAAGGTAACAAGAGAATATATGATTCCAAACAAAGAGACTTTACCACATCCAAAAAACTAGGTTTGTGATCATAAAATAAAGGATCATTTTTATAGCCATCTTCATATTCATCACTAGTTTCCCACTCTGAATATGAGTCAACTTGATTGAGAATCCTAAGGATAAATGTATTAGACATTTACTACTCTATATTGAACTTAACTTTAATGCCTTTGAAGATGATCTAGTAGAAACATTTTGTGGCAGATTAGAATAATCCTTTTGTGGCCTTCTTTTTTCTGTAACTGGTGTTAAACCTTGAATATTGATCATTTTTTCCATGCCATTTATGATAACATCCTTGAAGAAAAATGTTCCACCATTGCCTATAGGCCTGAGATGAGTGGTATCTAATAAAGTTACCTGCTAATATTTTCACATACATCATATGAGATGTTACCCCATTTATCAAATCTTGAGAAATATGAAATTTTCAAGGCATCCTAGATTTCCTTGTGGAAATCAACAACCTCATGCTCATGGTGAAAGTCCCCTCTTTGACCATCATGTTGAGGGATCAATATATCAATAAAATCTATAGAAACATGATGAGAAACAAAAATATCTGAACACCCATGCTGAACATCATCCCTTTTAAGGGAAGGCCCCTTTAGAATAACCTACAGCACCTGATGAGAGATCTCACCTACAGACATACTAACTAGAAAATTAGAGACAACCTGAATATTATAGTCTCCAACAAAATAAGTAGCCTTAGAAAAAGAAGTGAGACCACCAAGCTCCAAATGTACTCCTTCATCATCATTAGTATCCAGAACAAAAATATGGTGATCCCTTACAGATTCAGATTATATAAGATTAGTCTTCATATAAACTAAATCTTCTACCGGAGTTCCATGAAAAACATTTTGTGAGTAACCAACATCTATAGTAGAGGATAAAACCTCAGAATCCCCTAAAATAGTTTACTTTTTATTTTTTCTAGATGTTGTCTCACCACCTTTAGAAAGTTCAACCATAAATGATTTTCCTCGATCCATATTAAGTTAAACTCATGCAGTCGTCCCACCATCTAGTCATCTAGAAACCAACTTCACCAAATTCTACAGCATTTTCCACTTAACACATTTCATATTTAAATTCCCTTTTACAGAGAAAATTTTATCGACTATATTCCTTTGACAATTTTCCTCTGAATGACCTATAGAATTAAAATCCACAAAAATAGTGGAAAACTAATCATACAAAATATATAACTAAAAATCACCATTCTTAGTTGAAGGGATAACCTTGTCTATAAGAGTTTCACATAAGTCAAACTTCTCCAAAATCCTATCATAATGTCCAAACCACACCAATTTAGGTTATTTATCCATCCAGAAGGGGACCCCAACGGATGCAATAATATCATAAAGAATATTTGGGGGGAAAGGACCCAATTAAAACCATAAATCCTTATCCACACATTGGAATAGGTTATTTGGATGGAGGAGGTGTTAAATTCAATCAAACATTCATATATGTATAAAGATCTGGGATTCAAAAATAGGGTCCCAAAGCTCTAGAAACTTGGTATACTCTTACGGATATAAAAAACTATGAAATAAACAATTTTTAAGGGAAATGAATCTTCACACCATAATACCCCATATTTTGGAAACCAAATAAAAAATTCATCAAACCTCTTGGCTTTTCCCCCTTTCATAGGCACAAGACGAGCCAAAAAACAAAAACATTAACATACCTAGATGGTTTGAACTTTGTTTGGAATTACCACCACAATAGTCATGAAACCATTCATTAAGATGAAAATTGTGGTTGAGTCCATGAAATATGACAGATATCCATAGCCTTATATTCTCAAACTCGATCATGCCTCCTTTTTGTGGGATTCATCTTTATCTTTAGTAACTAATAGAGGCTGAAATCCAATAAACAACAACACTTGAAACTATTTGTTTTGCAACTTTGAATGTGGGAGACTACCTTTAGTGGTATCTAATACCTTTTTATTTTTTGAATGTGATTTTCCTTCTCATCATTATTATTCCAGCAGATCCGCCTACTTCATAATGCATATTCTACAACCCTACACTACCTCTCCCTGATTCACACGTCGCACTTCCCACACAGCCACCCAATGAACCAACATACTTCCACTAGTGACTGACACCCCCTATCAATTATCCCAACCAGCATCTTCCCATCCCCAAATCATAATAAACACATAAACTAGTTTTCAACCACCAAGGATCTTCCATGTCCGACGATTCCACGGTCAGTTAGCAGCACCGGTAGCTGTGTGATGATCTACATTCGAATGCTTGATTTTATTCATGGTTTTGGGTAGGATCTTTAGATTCCACCCATGGAAGTAGGTAAAACGATTTACCAATGAGGAAAATTTTCTTTCTAGTGGTGGTCATTGGGATGTCTCTAAATACCATTAGTAGCCACTTTTGGTAGTTATTGAAGGTCCCTTTTCAAGTTGTGTCAATATCATTCCCAAGATCCCTAAGGATCTCCATTGACAATTAGAAACCATATAAATTAGATCAGTATGGATTTCCAACAAATCTATTTCTTTATCTGCTATGAAAAACCATCCTCCTCCATCATCTAATTATTAGTAATGAATTATAAATATATTTATTTAAAAAAAATTATTTAAAAAATTATATTTACTATATTTATAAAATTATATATTAATAAATATAAATATTTTTTTAAAATGTATTTATATAATTATAAAAAAATAATTATATATTTAAATAATTACAAATTATTATAAATATATTTAATTAAGGAATATAGTTAATATATTTATTGAATATATATATATATAATGATATAAATAGATTTATTATAAGACCTTAGCCTTAAACAGGACATAATCTTAAGTTAAGTCAAGAATTAACATTGATGATCTTTTTAGGTTTAGAGTTATATAGAATAAGGACATAACTATTATATAAAAACCAAAATTTATATAATGTGAATAGAACTAAAATAATACCCATTTCATTTATAATATAAATCTTTTAAAAGTAAACATCATTTCTTTTTCTTGATAAAAATATTCTTGACTTCTTCCTTTCTTTTACCAATCCTTATACCTTGTGAATTAAATTTAAAAACATGGGATGAGCACAAAAATCTCAGAAAGTGATATAAAATCAGAATGAAAATGTTGGTCCATGAATATTTATATACCCAAGAAATAACTAGAATCTGGAAAAACATCATAGTAATCATAAATCATAAAGGTAATTTGTGGCATCTATATCATACTTACATTGTAGCTTCAAAATCTATATATGGAGTAACTATCATAGTTACATTTGGAATACCCATCATAAAATATTCCCTAAATCTCTTAAGAGAAGACATTTCATTTAAATATATCTCATTACCCAATGCATTGGTGAGAAATCATGGTATCACCGACCCTCAGTTTATCACCGAACCACCCATATACATAAAAAATTCCAACTATAAAATAACCATAACTCATAAAACATGAATAAAGTAAAAAATAATATTTCCACAATGTAATAATAAGATATAATTTCAAGATATCGATATAATAAATAAATTTTCAAACTATTTTCAATACCAAAATAAAGAAAAAGAGAATATGGTATTTACTTTCAATATAAAACATTACAGCTTGTAAAGGAAGCTAAATACCAAATAATGGTTATGGTGGCAGAAAGGTCATTATCACAGAAAATGTCAAAAAAACATTCTTTTGTCATTTATAAAAATGCTTACTATAAAAAATATTCCTTCTGAAACCCATTGAATTAAATTAATATTCAAAAGGGTTGATTATAGAATATATAAAATAAGTTGGTGTATATTATCATAATATGCCTTAATGAAAGCAAATTGAGACGAAGTCCCTTACTGTGAGTCTGAATCGTCGTGTATGTTCCTTGTTCTTCCGAAATAATAAAATTATTTTAATTTAGAATTTCTTGAGAATATTTTTCATGTTTATTATTTCTTTTATATAACTTATTACCATGTTAAAAAAATTACATAATTAATTAAGTTCATATCTGATGTTTTGTTGATATTTGGTACTTAAGTCGAATGTGAACATGGTTTTGATGTCACTAGTCCATATGGTCCTAATTCTATTATCTCCTGAGTAATATTAATGTAAATATTATCATAATTATAAATAAATTATAACTTTAAATAAAACCATTAAGTGTTTTTATGAAAAATAAAAATGATATAATCATAGATACGGTAAGCCATACGAATGCATTATTAATGTTTTCCGTTTTTCATTGATCATTGTGGAAAGAATTTAATTATTTTTTTATCTTTCCAAAATTATGATAAAATAATTAATATAATATTAATAATTTAATTATACATATGTATATCATAAAGTGATATAACGAATAAAAAAAAGTCACGTCATTTTGTGGAGGTGATGGTTCAGACATGTGCACAAACGACATTATCATTTTTATGTTCATGGATATAACAAATAAAAAAAAGTCATGTCGTTTTGTGGAGGTGACTGTTCAGACATGTGCACAAACGACATTATCGTTTTTATGTTCATGGAAAGTAAAAATGAAATTGATATATTATTATCATATAATGATTAATTTTTCATGAATATCAAATATAAACATTAATTCCGTTTTTATAACTAGTCTTGAGATAATGTTATGAAAAATGATTTAGATCAATTCGTGGAGGTGATAGTTCACACGTACACAAGAACGATTTATTCCATTCCCTTTTTATGGAAATGGAGATGGAGTTAGGTGATGATATTAACATAATAACATCTTAGTATATTTGGGATACTAGATTTTTTATCTCATAATGTTTTGAGGATACTTGAAGGATGTAGAAGAAGAAATAAAATAGAAATACATAAAGAAAACGGTACCTCTTATTTGGTCTATCAACAATAAAGAACACCTTATCACCTCTAAGAGTGGAGTTCTGACTAAACTAAGTCCTTAAGAATGTGGGAATGTATTTTTGGAAGGTTTTTGGGTAGAAATTTACTTATTCAAATGGTTCATGAAGTGTGAGTATTATAGAATAGTGGGTACCTTTTTATAGGAGGTGGAGGGGCACCCTTGTGAACTCTGAAAATATTAAGGTAATATAAATAAAATTTTCAATAAAAATGACTCCCACATGAGATATGTTGAAGATAATATTAGTATAGTTCTATATCCTACCATAAAATATTTTTTACTCATGTATTTAGTTTATTTTAAACCTTATCTTTTTGGTTTACCCTTAACTATTATGAAATAATTTAATAATTTATTATTTTTATAAAATAACCATTAAACTAATTTTCACAGTATTCATTTCATTGATTTTAAATAAAATCAAAATAGAGGGATAATTTTTAAAAAAACCATTTAAAAGACTTATAACATGTCATATTCTCATATAGAACTTGTTTATGGCATAAATAATATAAAATTATTTTTATTTTAATACCTATAATATCATTTATTTGATTATTTTATTAATAAAGCAATCATTTCACCATCAATGTGTCATAATTAAATTTAATTAGTTAATCAATACAAATTAAAAATAAATTACCATAATGTAGGAAATATTTTTATCTTTAAAATTATTATCTTTAGTTGAAGAGATCAATTATATAACACCATATTAAAACTATTTTAGTAATAAGAGTCATGTTTATGATAATTTTTCCATTACTTTATATTAAAAGTTATAAATGTCATAATCACACCCTAGTGGATTCCAAAGGCCAAATTTCCATCCTCAGGGTAATATTGGCTGTCCATATCTCATCCAAAATATTAGTATCGATGTTAAGTTTTTAGTATTATTAGAATATTATTTTTACCCTTATTTACCCGATTTTCCCTTTAACCGTGGTAAAATAAAATAATTTCTAATGTTACTATTCATAATGTCCAAAAATAAAAGGGACATATTTACATAATTTGAACCTTATGATTTAAAATATGGTATCCATTTTTTCAATCTCAAGACACAGAATTGGTAGAAATTAATTAAAAATTCACTCATTGACAGAATAATAAAATAGGGTTTTTAAGTAAAACCATCAAATGATTAACAAATTTTTAAATCCAATTTAAATGTAAAATTACTTAAAATGACAAATATTGAATTAAATGATAATAAAATAATTAAATTACACTTTAAAAAATTACCAGGATAACCTAACTATATAAATAAATTAGATGACAAAGTAGTTTTAAACTAAAATACAATATTTTTCATTATTCTTTAAAATATGAATTTTATTAGAAAAATACCAAAAATTAAACTAAAGTAAAGTTTTATCTCCAAATTCTGAATAAAAAGTTTTTTTGTTTAATATAATATATAATATAAGAAAAACTATTTTTAAAATGGTTTCACCATAAAAAGGTGGTAACCAGCCTTTTAAAAATATTAGAGTATTTTTTTGCATAAAATTTTATTTATTCTCATTTTAATCTTCTAAAATTTATTAGAAGAAAGTAAAAACATTTAACAAACATATTTAACTATTATATAGTAATTTATTTTCATTCCCTCCAATATAATAGTTAGGTGATAACTACCATTTTAAATAATAATATTAATAATGTATTATTTTTCTGTATATCTTAATCTTGTGTGCAACATAAGATTTCAGAGAAACCCATTTTAGCATATCTAGTATGATATAAAACATAAAGTCCAATTTTAATGTAAAATTATTATATAATTCATTAATATTAATATATATGAAATTGTATTATTCTATAATTACTAGGGATGTTATATCCTTCCCCGCTTATGGAAATTGCATCCTCACAATTTTAAATATGGTTTCACTTTTCAAAATTACTTCATTGAAATCCCACAACAACAAAAAGAGTCAATAAAACATTCACATTGAAAGAAAGTATGAGATGTAAAAAAGACACCTGATATAATAAATAATAAGAGTCCAGGTAGGAAAACATGGATATGGAAGAAAAAATAACCATCATGATCTGATGGAGAGTGATAGAAATCATGATCATGAGAAATTTAATAATTATAAAACCCCAATATTATGATGGGTTAAACGATATATGATTTCATGCTAGGAAAACAAAATATAATTTTTTTTAAGATCTTTTTCATATAGTTGATGAATTACTTTACAACCTAGAATAAGAACATAAGGAAATACACTTACATGACAAGTTAAGTTTCTTCCATTAATAAAATTCCATAACAAGATCATCTTTTTCTATAAAAGATGAGTATTTAAGATGAATTGTTTTCCCTACTGAAGCACTAGAATCAAATTCTATAGAATCACATAATACACAAAATATTTACTTTCTATTTCTCTTATCTTGAAATACTAACCAAATCATAAATGGGTAGTATAAGATAAAACAATTCTTTAAAAAAATATAAACCTTAGGATGACAAAAAATAAATTTTAGTCTCCAAAAATAAAAATTAATACACAAAGTCTAATATAGATTATTCAATAAATAACTTTCATTAAAATCACTCAAATAACCAAAACTAATATTGATACCCAAAATTCATAAGGATTTCATCACATAATCCTATAATATATTTTTTAACATTTCTCTCTGAATAAAATAATTCACTCTTAATGTCTCATACCAAAAAGAGATTTCCTAAGGACATATTCTACATGATAGGCTAATGATGTCCATAAATAACATAAATTAATATAATTTCATAAAAAACATATATTCTTACAAAATATAGTAAAACTATTACTCCTTAAATAAAATCCAATAGTATTCAATTTTCCTTTGGAATAAAAGGTTCTAAAAATAGAAAATGTATTCCAAAATAACATTTATTAATCAATCCCCAAATCAATTTCCAATACCAAAGATATAAATTAGATAAAAAAATGTTACCAAAATAAAATTATTATTATTCCATCTACTCATTTAACCGAAAAAATTGAATTCATAATAACGAAAGACTTCACGTAGTCCAGTGGTAGGTGATTCACCCTTGTCTTCCTTCGGTTGTGGGTTCGATCCCCACAGCCTTACCGGACACGACAGGTTTTCACCCATACTCTAGGTTGTCATACTTTTAAAACTATATCATTATTATAAAATACTAAAAATATGAGATAAAATAATCAAAAATAACCACAACATGTTTTAACTATAAAGGTCATATTAGAACTATCATTTGAATCACAAATCATAAGGACTTCAATATCTTAATTCATTAAGTATTATATATATTGTCATATTTTTTTAATTTCACCTCCAAATGATTTACTAAAACTATTCCTAAAAGAAAAAAAACAGTGTACCTTGATCATGGTTTCCACTGGGATTCGTTGTCATTTTATTCACATAGATAGAAGTTTCATGCATTATAAAAATAATTTAGAGATTCTTCATAACCACTTTATTTCTTTAACCAAATAGAACTTGTATGACATGGGACATATGTGTTTTCATTGAAAAATATTTTTTGAAAATAATCATGTATGACATATAATTTCAAAAAAAATAACAATTATTTATTTTTATAAACCATTCAGACTGAGTTTGAGTTGAAACATTCCATCAATTTATTTTTAAAATACCATAATTATGTGCTAAAAGTCTATATTATAAAACAAATTATAAATAGGTTGCACAAGGATCTTTTTCTCCAGCAGCTTTTTAAAAATAATAATATGCTTCATAATCTTGTCATAAGGTAAAATATATAAAAATTCCTTGATAATATTTATCTTTTTTTAAAATATGAGAATATTGTGTAAATAAGATTTGATTAAGAATGACCCATGATTCATGATGGTGTCAATGTACATTGGAGGTATTTGATATCTCAAAAAACTCCATGCAAGTGATTTTTATGTTATAAAAAGTTTCATAATCATATAGACATGAATTTTCAATAATTAATGAAATAAAATCATCAAGAAGAGATAAGAATGTTGTTTGAGATACTCCTCCTTCCATGTGGAACTGACTTTCCATGATCTAAAAAAGTTATAAAACAATGATTTAACCAAAATAATACACATAAAATCATACCAGATGTTTAACCAAAATTTATAATCCCTAAATATTTCTAAACCTTTCCTTTAATACCAACTATAAGGCCTAAACCTTAAACATTATAGAATCTTGAGTTCAGTCAAGAATTCACATTGAGGATCCTTTCAGGTTTAGAGTTTTAGAGAATTAGGACATAGCTATTACATAACAACCAAAATTTATAAAATGTGGATGCAAATACAAACATATCCATTTCATTTATAATATTAAACATTTAAAATTTAACATGATTTTTTTCTTGATAAAAATATTCTTGACTTATTCCTTTCTCTTACCCATCCTTATACCCTATGAAAGCATTTTAAAAACATGGGGTGATTATAAAAATCATAGAAAGGGATATAAAATAAGGAAAGAAAACATTTTTCCATGAATACTTACAAACCCATAAAATCATAAGAATACTGAAAAGATTCATAACAATCATAAAACATAAGGGTAACTTGTGGCATTCCTATCATACTTATTGTAGCTTTCACAACAACATAAGGAGAAACCTTCATGGTTATGTTTGGAATACACATCACTGAATATTTACTAAATATTATAGGATAAACACTATCATTTAACTTTGTCTAATTACCCAATGTATTGAAGAGATATCATGGGCTCACTCACCCTCAATTTATCATGAAACCCCATGTATACATAAGCAATGCCTAAAAATCATAACCTAACGATAACACATAAAACATGCATAAATGAATAATAACATTTCAACATTGAAATAATAAGATATCATTTAATGATATTGATATAATAAATCCATTCTCAAAACCATTTTCAATACCAAAATAATAAAAAGGGGAATATGGTATTTACTTTTCTTTTAAAAACATTACAACTTGTAGAGGAATCCAAATACCAAATAATAGTTATGATGGAAAAAAGGTTGTGGTCACAGAATATGTTAAAAACATTCCTTTTTTCACTTGGTAAAATGATTTCTATAAAAAAAATTCCTTTTCAAAACTGTTGAATGAAATTAAATGTCAAAAGGGTTGATTATACAGTGT
The DNA here is from genome assembly GCA_963277665.1 of Viscum album. NCBI lineage: Eukaryota > Viridiplantae > Streptophyta > Magnoliopsida > Santalales > Viscaceae > Viscum > Viscum album. Next base: position 1,030,479,900 of record OY728140.1, read on the forward strand.
ATAAAAGAAGGTGGTGTATATTATCAAAATATGCCCCAATGAAAGAAGATTGAGGCGAAGTCCCTTACCATGAGTATAACTCATCACGTATATTCTTCGTTCTTCTAGATAAATAAACATATATGAATTTTTAATTTTTTTGAAACTTTTTATAATTTATTATTTCATTTATATTCCTTATTTCCATGATATAAAAATTACATAAGTATTTATGTTAATATCGGATGTTTTATCAATATTTGGTACATGAGTTGAAAATGAACATATTTTTGATGTCACTAGCCCATATGGTCATAATTATATTATATTTAGGATAATATTCATGGAATTATTATAATATTTATACATAAATTATACCTTTAAATCAAACTATGATGAATGGTTTTGAAAAATGAACAATGTTATAATCATAGAGATGGTAAGCCATACGTATGCATGAGTAATGTTTTCCATTTTTCATTGATCATTATAGAAAGAATTTAAGTTTAACTTTACATTTAAATAATGATAATAAAATCTTTAATATCAAATTAATAATTCAAATATACTAAAAAAAAATTATATAAGTGACATAATGAATAAAAATGAGTCGCATTGTCTCATGGAGGTGATAATTCAAACATATGCACGAACGTCGCAATCATTTTTATGTTAATGAAAAGTAAGAATGTAATTGATATATTATCATCATAGTATGACTAATATTTGATTAATATCCCCTATGAACATTAATTCAATTATTATAACCTTTCTCAAGATATGGTTATGAAAAACAAATTGGATCAGTTCATAGAGGTGATAGTTCACAAGTATGCACGAATGATTAATTCCTTTCTTATTTGATGGAGGTGAAGATGGATTAAGTTATTATATTAACATAATAACATTTGATTATATTGATTATACTTGATTTATTATCTCATCTTTGTTGGATGAGACTTGAAGGATGTGGAAGAAAAAATAAAGTAGAAATACTTAAAGAAAACGATACCTCTTATTCGGTTGATCAACCTTGAAGAACATCTTAACAACAATAAGAAGATTTTTTTTCAAAATAATGCTTCAATAATGTGGGGAGGGGTTTCAGGAAGGGTTCTGATAAAATAATGGCCAACACAATGGTTCTTGAAGTGTGACTAAAATAGAATAGTGGGAACCTTTTCATAATAGAGGGGAGGCCACAATCCTTTTTTTATTTTCATAAGTCGGTTTAATGGGTTCCAGTGCCCAAACATACAACCACAAAAAACCAAAAAAAATGCAGACAAGAACAACCCACAAACACAGATTACATGTCCTCAAAGCCAAAATCCTCTCCGCATCCCCAGCTGGACTCATCTTCTTGAGTGGCCGAGGCCGTTTCCCAACCTGAAGGCCTCTAGTAGTTATCACTTTGAACCCGATTCCTGAGCTGCTCCAGAAGGGTCAGTGATGCCCTCTCGGTCACGATATCCTTCAAAAAAGACACAATCACCTTATCTTTCCTCTTAGAGGTGGAAGGAGTCATCATCGTCCATGGAATACATGAGTAATATTTCCTTGGCTGATGTCTTGGAGTTGTAGGAAAAGGCCCTTCAACAGAAACCAGATTCTACTTACCACTATGAACTACATCGCTGAAAGAACGACTAGTAAGTCCACTTACATTCTCTTTTCCACCCCCGGGGATCTCCCTTCCATTTCCAGCCTGGTCCCCCAAAACCTAAACAGGAGTTGAGTTCTCCATCAAAGGCAGCAGCACCCCCACTGAGACAACATTGTCCACAGTCGCCATAGGAACCTCCATCAAGCCACCATCAGCCTACTCTTCCTGTCTCCTAACAGCTTCCACCTGAGTGGAGATCCTACCCTCAGGATAGTTGATAGCCAAGGTCAAGATAGCGGGACCTTGTACTCTGTCTCCCTCCTAAAGAGCCTCCATAGCCTCCTCTCTGACCAAAACAGCTCTATTCTCCAAACATCCAACCGGCTGAGCCTCTGAGACTTCCTCACCATTCATCTCACCTGAAATACCATCCTCTTCTAGGCACTCACTCATTATATCACCATTCAAGCTACCAAATCTATTACTCAAAGACATAAGAGGAGGAGCCAGAGGATCCAAACCCCAGGACTCCTTAGCACTATCCATGTTCGAGATAGTCTCAAGCTTCTTCTCAACCGAAGCTCCAACATAGAGATTACTCTCACAAGTCACCTTACAAGCCTTAGTTGATTTACCATCCAAAGCCGAGTCAGCCCCCTCAGAGAACCTTCCTCTGACAGTAGACTCTATAAGCCTCGGTTTAGAACCCAACTCGGCCTCTGAACGAGAATCCATATCCCTACGCAAAGGAACACACTTCCCTTTACAGTTGCCCTCCCTCGGCCTAGGAGGAATTCCCCTTCGGCAAGCCTCATCTGAATGCCCCAACCTCCTGCAAGAACCGCAAAAATCTATCCAATCATCATAAACAACTCGCTATCTACAGTGGTACTCTTCACCAATAGTGAGAAAAAAAAAGTTCAAAAGGAGTACGAGATGCATCTATCTCAACGCACACTCTGGGTTTCACTGGATGACAAAGTGCCTCAGTTCGACTATCAGAGCACAAATATCGGCCTACAATATTTCCAAGCATCCTGATAATTGAAGGGTTTTGGAACGGTAGGGGGAGTTTAGGGAAACTTACCCAAACCGAAATTAAGTGGGAGTCTCGTTTCAAGTGAAGGTCAAAGGACCATCGAAGGAGCAGAAAACAAGATCCCTTGTAGAAGCGAGGGGCCCTCGACCACGCTTGAATGATATCATCCTCTGACTCAAAGTGAATCATTATCCGCCTATTGTTGAGTAAACCTACCACTGTGCGTTCTTGGAGATCCCACAATCCGAAAACGAATCGGTCAAACTCATCCACAGAAGGCCTATTGTCCTTGACTTGAGCTATAAGAGTGAGGTTTAACAGGTTAGAGGATACCAAAAACTCAGTTGAAGATAAGGGGAGATTCGGCACCCCGTCAACCAAACCTGAGACTTTAGGGTTTAGAGAAACTTTCAGGAAATGAGGGAGGAAATCAGGGTTTGAGAAACTATGGAAGAGCCCCGCTCTCCCAATGGACGACGATTCTCCCTCCCCCATCAAAGGGGGAGGGGCACCCTTGGAAACGATTAAAATATTTATTTAATATAAATTATTTTTTAATCCAAATGACTCCAACATGATATATGTCTAAGATAATACGACAATAGTTCAAAATATTCTCATAAGATAGTTTTAATACATGTATTTATTTTATTTAAATCCATATATTTTTGGTTTACCATTAATTATTCTCTTTTAATGTTTATTATGGTAAAAAAAATTTAAATATTAAGAGATTTTACTTTTATGGGGTAAATTTACAATTTTTGTAGATTTAATGAACTTTTAGACCTTATCTTAATAACTTTGTTATTTTAAAAGATTTTTATATTTTTATAAAATATCAATTATATAAATTTTTATACTATTCATTTCATTAAATTTAAATAAAATCCAAACAGAGAGATAACTAATAAAAAACCATTTAATATACTTGTAACATGTCATATTAAACTATAAAATTAATTTATGGCATAATTTATGTAAAATTATATTTATTGTAATATTTGTAATATCATTTATTGGATTCTTTTATTAATAAAGCTATCACAAGATCATCATTATGTCATAAACAAATTTAAATATTTAATATATAAAAATTATAATTAAAATTCCACGATGTGGGTAATATTTTTTGATTTATAATTACTATTTATATTTAAATATATCACTTATATAACCCCTCATTAAAAAAAATTAGTAATAAGAGTCATGTTTTTTATAATTTTTCCTTTACTTTAAATTAAAAGTTATAAATGTCATAATCACAACCAAGTGGCTTCTAAAGGAATATTATTCATCCCAATGATTTTCATGGTTGGATATATCTCCAAAAATAATATTATTACAATTTTTAGGTTTGTTTTATATTATTATAATATTATTTTTACCCTTATTTACCTGATTTACCCTTTAACCGCGGTAAACAAAAATAACTTCTAATGTAACTATCCACAATGTCCAAAAATAAAAGGGTTCTATTTACATAACTCTTACATTATGATTATAAATATATAATCCATTTTTCCAAATTAAAAATACATAATTTGTATAAATTAATTAAAAAATAATCTTGTTGACAGAATAAGAAAATTTGATTTTTTAAGTAAAACCATCAAAACATTGACATGTTTTCACATCCAATTTAAATTTAAAATTACTTCCAATGACCATAATTCATTAAAATATTAGAAATATAATTAAATTACTCTTTAAAAATATTATTAGGATAACCTATCTATATATATAAATTAGATGACGAAGTAGTTTTAAACTGAAATGCAATATTTTTCACTATTTATTAAAATATGAATTTTATCAGAAAAATACCAAAATTTAAACCAAATAAATTTTTATGTCCCTATTCAAAATAAGAAGTTTATTTTTTAAATAAAACATCTAAAAGTGGTAGAAATAGATTTAAAAAGGGTTTACCATCAAAAGGTAGTAAAACTACCTTTTAAAAGCATTAGAGTATTTCATGCTCAAAATTGGATTTATTCTCATTTAAGCCTCAAAAATTTATTATAAGAAAGGAAAAACATTTAATAAACATGTATAAACATAATATAGTGAGTTTTATTCATTCCCTATGATACAATATCTAGGTGATAACAACCATTTATAATAATAATAATAATATTGTATTATTTTTCATTATATCTTAGTCTTGTGTTCAATATAAGATTTTAGAGAAACTAATTATTGTGTATTGGGTAAACTATTGGATATAACATCCCATTTTAAAGTAAAATAAATATCAAATTCATAAATATTAATATATATGAAAAATTATTAATCTATAATTACTAGGAATGTTACATTTATAAGCATATAAAAATATTTATAAAAATATTTCTTTATAATTATAATTATATACCATTTATCAGCACTAATTTTTTAGCACTGATAAAGTTATTTCATTATTGATTCTAAATAAGAATTTATAAAGATACATTTTATCATTGATTCCCATTTTAGCACTGATAAAAAGTATATTTATCAGGAATTTTTTAGAAGTACTGATAAAACCCTTTCCAATCATTTTAAAAGATCCCCAACTGAATAGATTTATGTCCCTCCTCTCAAGTTTTTGTAGAAGACCACTACTATCAGTGCTCCCCCTTAAAATTAACTCATACAAATCAAACCTTCAATCTAAGGTGGGTTATTTTTTATCCTTATCTCCCATTGCTTACTTTTTTAGGTTCTGCTGTGTGTGTTGGTGTAGAAATTTATTATCTTCATTATCTCATGGGTTCTAAATTAATGATATCTTCTTCCACCTCTGGTCGTTAACCTTCTGTTGTGATTTAGGATAATATTTTCATACGAAAATTTCCTTCTTCATGTATTCATTTTATTTATTTTCTCCCTCTTGTTTTCATCCTCATCCCCATTTCACGCACACCAGGATAAATCCTAAGGGGTTCTAGCTTCTGATGTTTTTTATAGCATTGATTTCTAGGGCATGAAGTCTTCCATCAGGGTTATCTAATATTCTTTCACTATGTTTTATTCGTCTCCTCTTACTCTATGTTTTTCACATGTATGAAAATTTAATTTCTGAATCGTTTATTGATTGAAGTTTATATTATTTTTTTAATTTTTTAATAATAGTGTTAATTATACTCATTGTGTTTCCCAAGAGGAAATTTGATTTTGACATAGTTTTTATAGTTATAAATTGGGTTTCCAATATTTAAAGAAGGTATTGAATAAGAATTCAAGTTACTGACATGTAAAATTTCATGATTGTCCCTTCAAAATGGTATTTTAAAATTTTAATGATGTATAGGACTTTCAAATTATTTTCAAAAAGATTTTTATTTACATTTCAAGTGATACATAGAATTAAAATTATTGTTAAAAAATTTTAAACATTAATTTTTTTGATGGTTTTTTAATATTATTTTAAAACATTTCACGTGATGTTAATAGTTATTATAGAAAAGTGGGTTTATATCCCATTATTTGTTTTTAAAAAAATTGGTCAATTCTCATGTTGATGTTTTTAAATACCGATTCAAAAAGGTGATTAAAAAATAAAGAATAATGCTATTTACATTTGAAAGCATTTTATAAATGAGATTTGGAATTTTAAATTAAGAAGTTGTAATATTAAACGTTCTGGTCTCTTTCATAGTTTTTTTAAATTGGTTGGTTTCAATATGTAATATGGAAAGTGTTTTAAAAAAAATTATTTTATGTTTACAAAATTAATGAGTGATTTCATAAAGGGGATTGGAAAATGAATTTAAAATAAGGTGGTTTATTATGATGTTTTGATATGGATGGAACAGATTTTGGTTGAGGTTTTTGACATTCCATTTTTGTGTGTTTTTTGTTGTGTGTATTTTATTGGTATTGTTTTTTTATTATATGACCATAGGTAGAACCAATTTTATAAAAGATTAGCATCAAAACAAATGTACCCCTATCAAAAATCAAGTATTTTCTAGTTGTGGGAAAACCTCTATAGTTGATATCAATTCTAATATAAAACTCATGAGTAACCATCAATAATTATAAGGCCCCATCCTTAAACCTTACTTAATATTGAATTAAATGAATAATTCACATTGGGGATCTTTTCATGGTTTAGAGTTTTAGAGAATTAGGACATAACTATTACATCTCAAAAGATTACAAAGTAGACACTTCTACTAAGTTTCCATAAAATAAAAACTCTTAAAAAGAAACGTGTCAAGTTCCATTTTTTAGATAGCATGAATTTTCCTTGATCCCATCCTTGACCCTATTCCACATTAAGTCCTATGAAAAACATTTCAAAAACTTGGGGTGAGCATAAAAAGCTCAGTAAGGGATACACAAAGAATGAAAATTATTAGTTTTTCAAAACAACAGGTAAACCATGTATACTTTATCAAAGTAATACATTTCACCTATATGAAGTAGTAAAAACTGTTCACTAAATAAAGGATCATTACATACCCTTTTGTAACCAAAATATTACCATAAAACCCATATAAAGAACACATAACACATAAAGGTAACTTGGGACATAAACATACTTAAGTGGAATGACCATCCGATCGACTTCCACACATATCACTTAATGGAGTAGCCATATGGATGACTTTCATACCCAATGCATTGGATGTTATAACGTATCCACCTGTCCTGGTATTCACGGCACAACCCGTCATATGGTTTATCACATAACCACCCGTCAAATGTCCAAGTACCATTATAAAATCATAAGACATAAAACAAATATGATGGAATGAAATCATTTCCACACATTGATCACAATATATCACTTAAATATATTGAAATAACTTCAATACCAAAGTACATAAAAGAGTGTATGGTATTTATTTCATTTTAAAAACATTACGGCATGTTGAGGAAGCCAAAGACCAAATAATACTCGCGGCGGCAGAAAAGGTTATTGTCACCGCGTACGTTAAAAGAAACATTCCTTTTTGTTGTTTTGTAAAACTCTTCGTAGAAAAAGATTCCTTTTTTATAAAATTAAAATTCAAAGGGGTTTATACACCGTATAAAAGAAAGACTTGTATTAGAACAAAATATTCCTCAATGAAAGGAGATTGAGACAAAGTCTCTTACCTCGTGTCCTACGTGAATCGATTTCTCTTTAATCTCCTGAATAATAAAGTAGTGTTAATTTATAATTTCTTAAGAACCTTTTTCAATCTTACTATTCCTTTTATATCAATTATTTCTATCTTATAAGCATTATGTAATCATTTATGTTAATAATGTTTGTTTTGTCGATATCTGGTTCATAAGTCAAAAATGGACTTCTTACAATTACATGTTGTTTATGTGGTCAATGGTTCATTATATCCAGAATTATATTCATGATTTGGATATCATATATATCATATATATCCAGAATATACATGTATTTATAATATTACATAACATTTAGAGGTAAGAAATGAAATGCACCGTTCATGGAGACGGTAAGCCGTACGTACGCATGAACGTTACTTTCATTTCTATTTCGTATTTAATGGAGTGAAATCATAATTATATAAGGTTATATTATAATTCTAGTATAACATCATATATAATAAAATTAACTCCATCCTTTATACGTACCGCATATGGAATTAATGAATCAAATCACTTTGAGGGGGAGGTAGTCCGCACTTCCTAAAATGAAATTATCGTGTTTACCCATAATGGAAACCATAAAGGTATGCCATAAATGAAAAATACAGAAGAATAAGGAAAACATAAACATAATATATTTCATATATAAATAGAGTGACATCTTAATGGCCACCATGAAAGGTGTTAAAAGAAGATTGAACAATCATTATTTCATGAGGTAGAAATTCGCCAACCACAGAAACAGTATGTTATTTAACCATTAGATGAAGGTGTGTGTAGGTGTAGCTCTAATCCTTCTCATAAAAACATCCTAGTATATTGAATATACTGTTTTTGTTACAAAAGAGAGGAATAAAAATATTTTAGGGGGTTGGAGAAGCAAAATAAAACATAAGAACACAAGAGAAGACACTACCTTTAAATCGGGTAACTCTTTTTGATTTGAGCTCAAAGGCTTCCTTGGAAAGACTTCTGCCCAAAGTGAGACTTCTAGGAGTAATAAAGGGATGTGTAGAGACAAAATGGTCAGGTTTTGGCTGAGCCAAAGGCTTGAGAGGTGTGGGTAAGGTGGTAGAGGTTGGGGCCTTTTATAAGAGGAGAGGGGGCACTCTTGGAATGTTATAAAAGTTTACTCTATTATAAAATGCTTTTCGGATTTTAAAGGTCCAAAAATTATATATTTTGAGGATAAGGTGATAATAGTTCTAAATCCACCCATCCAATATGTTTTTGACAAGTGTAGGTCTTAGATTTTACATTATATTTTAATTTTATTTAAATCATTAAATAATGAGGTAATCGCTGAATCAACATGGTGTCATAAATAATTTAATTTATTTAATTTATAAAAATTAAAAAAAATATCATGATGTAGGAAATATGTTTAGATTTTTAATTAATACTTATAGTCAAAAATATGACTTTTATAATCCCATTTAAAAATTGTTTTAGTAAAACAACACATGTTTGTGACATTTTTATTTTAACATTAAATAAAAAGATATTAATGTAATTTTCCTACCAAAGTGGCTCCATGGGGTCCCCAAGTTGACCCAAGGATTTTCTTGGTTGGCTATGACACATCCAATAAGGGTAGGACATGTTTCAAGTTCATTTCATATTATTAAAACATTATTTTCACCTTAAATTACACTAATTACCTCTAATCGCGATTAAAAACATAAAAGTTACTATTCACCAAAAAATTATTTAAATCCCATTGAACCATATTTTACTTCTTAATGACAACCATGTATGTCGGATTTTCGAGATTCAAAACACAGAGGTGGTAAAATTTCATTTAGACGAAAAAATCAGTATTTTAAGTACCACTTAGTGGTTTAACTATTCATCAAAAATTGATGTTTTCTGAAAAATACCAAAAATTCACCCAGAGCTATATATGATATTCCAAATTCAAAAATTATTTCTATTTTAAAAAATTCAAAACATATAAGTTGCATTAAATAGTTTAATAATTAATTCCCGCTGTCAAAACAAATAGCGTGTTTTTATGAAACAAAATGTATCAAAAGATTGACACTAGTTTAAGTCCGATTTGAAAATTAAATTAATTCCAACAACAACTATTGGATTAAATAGTAAGATTATATTATAATTTCACTTTAAAACCAATTCAAAAGATAATCTAATCATATTAATAAATTAGATTAAAAAGAGGTTTTGAATTAAAATACAACATTTTTTTCTATTCATTAAAAAAATGATCTTTATCAGAAAAATACCAAAAATTTACACAAAGTAAATTTTGATGTCCCAATTCTAAATAAGAATTTTATTTGGTCTAATAGAATGTATAAGAGTGACCAAAACTATATTTAATGACGGTTCTCCATCAAAAGGCGATAAGTGGACCTTTAGTGAAAATTAGATTATATATGCCTAAAATTGAATTCTTTTCGTATTTTAAGCCTTTATCCTTTATTGGATAAACGTAAAAACATTTAACAAACATATATAATCATATTTTAGTTATTTATATTCATTCCTGCCAATACAACGGCTATGTGTTAACTAGAATTTAAAATAATATTATTTTATTACAAGTGTGCTACGTAAGATTTCAAAGAAACTCTTTATTGTGTATCGGGTACGCTATCGAACATAGCAACGCATTTAATGTAAAATTAATATTTAATTCGTAAAAATTAATAAGTAAGAAAATGTATTATTCTTTATTTACCTGGGATGTACATCCTTCCACCATTTTGGTAATTGCGTCCTCGCATTTTTATTCACTTATCAAAATACGTGGGGGTATTTATCCCTCATAGCATTTTCAGATTCCCACATTGCCTCTTCAATCATATAGTTTTTCCGAAAACCTTTACCTAGTGAATTACCTAATTTTGAAACACTTTCTCTCTTCAGTTAAGAATATGGACGACTGGTTGTTCTTCATAAGAGAGATTCTCTTCCAACTAAACTACCTCTGGGCTCAAAACATGAGATGGATCTGGAATATACTTTCTCAACATCGAAACATGAAAAACATTGTTTACCTGAGATAAACTCGGAGGTAAAGCCACTCGATAAGCAACTGATCCAAATTTCTCCAGAATTTCATATGGTCCAATGAACCTTGGACTCAACTTTCCTTTCTTACCAAATCGCATCACACTTTTCCATGGTGAAACTTTGAGAAAAACATGATCACCTACCTCGAAAGATAGATCCTTCCTCCGGTTATCCACATAACTCTTATACATGCTCTGAGTTGTTCTCATATGTTTCTGAATCAACTGAACTTTTTCTGCCATCTCTTCTACCAATTGTAGTCCAATCAGCTTCCTTTCGTGAGGCAGAAAATCGCCAACCACAAAAACAGTATGTTCTCTAACCATTAGAAAAAGGTGTGTGTAGGTGTAGCTCTAATCCTTATCATAAAAACATCATAGTATATTGAAGATACTGGTGTTGTTACAAAAGAGATGAATAAAATAAGTTTAGGGGGTTGGAGAAGCAAAATAAAACATAAGAACATAGGAGAAGACACTACCTTTAAATCAGGTAACTCTTTTTGATTTGAGCTCAAAGGCTTCCTTGGAAAGTCTTCTGCCCAAAGTGAGGCTTATAGGAGTAATAGAGAGATGTGTAGGGACAAAATGGTAAGGTTTTGGCCAATCCAAAGGCTTGAGAGGTGTGGGTAAGGTGGTAGAGGTGGGGGCCTTTTATAAGAGGAGAGGAGGGGCACTCTTGGAAAGTTATAAAAGTTTACTTTATTATAAAATGCGTTTCAGATTTTAAAGGTCTCAAAATTATATATTTCTAGGATAAGGTGATAAGAGTTCGAAATCGACCCATCAAATAGGTTTTTGACAAGTGTAGGTCTTAGATTTCAGATTATCTTCTCATTTTATTTAAATCGTTAAATAATGAGGTAATCACTGCATAATCATGGTGTCATAAATAATTTAATTTATTTAATTTCTAAAATTTAAAAAAACTATCATGATTTAGGAAATTATTTTATCTTTCTAATGAATATTTATAGTAAAAAATATGACTTGTATAACCCCATTTAAATTTTTTTTTAGTAAAACAACACATGTTTGTGTCATTTTTATTTTAACATTAAATAAAAAGATATTAATGTCATTTTCCTACCAAAGTGGCTCCATGGGGTCACCAAGTTGACCCATGGATTTTCTTGGTCGTCCATTACACATACAATAAGAGTAGGACATGTGTCATGTTCATTTCATATTATTAAAACCATATTTTTACCTTAAATTACACTAATTACCTCTAATCGCGATTAAAAACATAAAAGTTACTATTCACCAAAAAATTATTTAAATCCCATTGAACCAAATTTTACTACTTAATGACAACCATGTATGTTGGATTTTTGAAATTCAAAACACAGAGGTGGTAAAATTTCATTTAAACAAAAAAATCAGTTTTTAAGTACCACTTAGTGGTTTCACTATTCATCAAAAATTGAAGTTTTTCAGAAAAATACCAAAAATTCACCCTAATCTATATTTGATATTCCGAATTAAAAAATGATGCCTATTTTAAAAAATTCAAAACATATAAGTTCCATTATTTAATTTAATAATTAATTCCCGCTGTCAAAACAAATAGCTTGTTTTTATGAAACAAAATCTATCAAAAGATTGACACTAGTTTAAGTCCGATTTCAAAGTTAAATTAATTCCAACGGCCACTATTTGATTAAATAGTAAAAATATATTCTAATTTCAATTTAAAACCAATTCAAAATAGAATCTAATCATATTAATAAATTAGATTAAAAAGTGGTTTTGAATTAAAATACAACATTTTTCACTATTCATTAAAAAAATGATCTTCATCGGAAAAATACCAAAAATTTACAAAAAGTAAATTTTGATGTCCCGATTCTAAAGAAGCATTTTATTTGGTCCAATAGAATGTGTAATAGTGACCAAAACTATATTTAATGACGATTCTCCATCAAAAGGCGATAAGTGGACCTTTAGTGAAGATTAGAGTATATATGCCTAAAATTGAATTCTTTTCATATTTTAAGCCTTTATCCTTTATTAGATAAATGTAAAAACATTTAACAAACATATATAATCATATTTGATTTATTTCTATTCTTTCCCGCCAATACAACAGCTACGTGTTAACTACCATTTAAAATAATATTATTTTATCACTAGTGTGCAACGTAAGATTTCAAAGAAACTCTTTGTTGCGTATCGGGTATACTATCGAACATAGCAACCCATTTAAAGTAAAATTAATATTTAATTCATAAATATTAATATGTATGAAAATTTATTATTATTTATTTCCCTGGGATGTTACAATTATATTCTATTTTTGGGTAAATTTTTTACAATTCATTCCATATCTATTGAAAATTTTCACATATTTTATAAATATTTTGTTATTTTTTAAATATTTAATCCTTCTTGAACATAATATTCAGAATATTGTTTAACAATTATGTTTATAATAATAATATCAAAAATTTTTTATTCAGTAATATCTTTTCCTAAACCAAATTCTTTTATAATTAATATACATATTCATTGTTTCCTTCCAAGGAAGATTATTTTTATGATTTGAATGTGGCCATTAATTGTTTTAATGAAGTATCATTATATTTATTCATTTCAATATGTCTTGTATTAAATACTCTAAAAGGTCTCCAGTATAATTTCAATTCCATTATCATTAACTATTTATATTGGGTTCTCTTCCTCACCAATCCCATGTTGACTTTACCTTTGTTCTATAAACAAAATGTTACTCTAATTTCCATGAGATATAGTAATGTGAATTCATCTTGGTCTCTCAACAGAATGTAAATCCGTTTTTTGTAAGATGAGTGGAATAAATATGAAAATATATAATTTTTATCATGATTATCCTATTGATATGGACAACCATTATGTATTTTTTAATTTTCTAATCAGACTACCTTGAAATAAATAACATTAAATATAGATTTAAATATAATGATTAAAGGGTGAATTATGATTTAATATTTAAATTAGGTATACTATTATTAAAATAAAATAAAATAGGTGCAAGTCAGGTAAATATATCTTTCTTATTATAAAAATAGAAGATATATTTTTGGTAACATGACCCAAATTAGAAATATTTGGATAATAATATAGGGTATGTATAAAACTAACTCATCTAATCAATTAGAGATTCCATATTGTTATATTCGTGGCCTTATATCTTAATTTGACATCTTTTTAACCATTTAAACATCTAGAGTGATGAATTAAATTTAATAAATTAAAATATAACATATAATGGGAATTATATTTTAGGTAATATCAATTTTATTTTATTGATAATATACACACCACTTTACAACACATTTTTTGAAAAATATGCCTTTTTAACAAGGAGGATTTTAACAATATCATATTTATTAACCATCTTAATTAAATTTCATTAATTAAATTGTAATATAACAAATTATATCATTCTTTTAAATAAATAAATATATATTTATTTAAATATAATATACTATTTTATAAACAAAATATTAATATTTTTTAATTTTTTGAGGTTTTATTCTTAAGGTAATTTATGTAATGATGTTTCTCATTTTATGTATTAATGTTTACATTTCACTATAATAAGGTATATTGATGTTTGTTTTATTTTAGTGTTTTGTGTGATAAAATTTACCCACAAAATTATTTAAAATAATTTATATACTTAAGTATTTAGCTGTGAAAATGATATATGTAATTCACCAGATAGAGATATAAATCATGAATCCCTCCCAATAACATGTTATTTTATTCCTTTTGTACCAACTAGGATCCTCTCTATAGTGTCTAAAATAAATGGGACTAGGAAATCATGCAGCTCTTTCTACTAGGATAGCATATTGTAGTGTTGGTTCCATAATTTTTCTATTCAAGGGATAATGATTCATGTATACTAGAACCAAGGTGATCATTTATCTCAAAACATTAGGAATGTGTAAAGGGGTATAAAATATTAAGGCCATTGTGGACATGTATTTTATGATCATCTCGTATGTCAAACCATTGTGGTCTTGAGAAAATTTTCTTCTAAGGAAAAAACTAAAAAAAAATCTAGTTTTTCACCAACTCCCAGACTGAGAACATTTCGATTTAAGGAGAAAACTATTATCCTCATCAGCTTCATCTCTTAAATAGATATTATTGAATTCTTTCTACTTGAGTCTCATCACCCATCTCTTCTATACATGATGCTATGATTCTTGAACTACTATGAGTAGTTTTCATCTTATACTAGGTACCAGTTATCATTTTGGATGAATTTAGATGATAAAACCTACCATAGTGGAGTAATTATTCTCTTAAATTCAATTTGACATTTCCTTCAAATAATACTAAAAAATATTTCATTACCCTTATCGGAATTATCTATAACATTCAACTTTTATAATGAATATCATATGTGTATTTAGTTATTTTTTATAAAAAATGATTATTTTATGAACATAATAGGATTAATATTAATAAAAAATGGATACAAACTAATAATATAAAAAATTGTGAATATGGAGTTAAATATTTCATAAATTTCTCAATAGAGCATGAATATGACCATTTTCAGATCCATTTGTTATGTTTACATTGTTTTTAATAAAGAAAAATTAGTTCATAAGAGTTCAAAGAACATTTTATTTGTCATGATAAATATCATAGTTATAAATGATTGAATAAACATGGGGAAAACTGAATTTGAACACCTATTGGGATGATAATGTGGTTTATAGATCATTTAATATGGACATTAGTTTAAATGATGAGGAATATCGCATGGAGGAAATGACAAAAAAATGAGGATAACCTTAGTGATTGTCCAAAAAATAATTTAAAAAGATAAATAGTTATACTAAGAGATCATTGTATACCTGTTGTACTAAATACACAACATTTTTAATTATATTGAAATTATATATTTCCAAATCTATTATAGAATAGAGTAACACTAGATTTACAGAATTGCTTGGTCTTTTGAATGATATGATACCCAAGGAAAATAAGCTTCCTTATGGAAAATATGATTCTAAATTAATTCTATATTCAATGGGAATGATCTCTAAAAAAATTATTCTTTTAAAAATTATTTCGTATTGTTTCACAAGAACTATTAATTACTCATAAAATATACTAAGTGTAGTGTAGATCAATAAAAGTAAAATTAATCAAGTACATTGAATGTCTTGTGGTACTTTCTTATGATTACATGGTTTAGAAGACTATATGGATGTCAAAAAAACCATAATACAATTGACATGGAATGTAGATACATGAATTAAATAGGTAACCTATACCATCTATCATATTCTTCTCAATTGATTTATATTGATTATGAGTATCCTGAAGTTGTAAATGAGATGAGATACTTTCTTATTTCATTATCTATAGAGGGAATAAATCCTTTTAGTGCACCGAGTATTACTCATAGTACATAGACCATCATACTACTAAATTATAACTTTCCTCCAATATTATTCATTAATCATAAATACATTATGTTTTCTATGAATAAACTAGGACCAAAGAAACCTGGTAATTATATTGATTTCAATATGGGTTTATTAACAGAAGATATAAAATTGATGTGTAATACAGGTGTTAAAATTATGATGATTATAGAAATAAATGACTCACATTGAGGGCCATTTTTAATGGGATGGTAAATGAATTTCGTGTATAAGAAAAGTTATTAGGCTATAGAATTTGTGTAATATTGTGGTATCCCATTTTTCAATAATACACATAATCAGTTTGGTTGAAACATTCCTCGAGGACTATGTTTTTATGAGATCATAAATTTTTACCTCGATGACATAAATACCAATCATAGACAGAAATATTCTAAGGGAATATTGAACAATGTACAAAACTATTGCTACTAGAGGGTGATCATCTATTTGATAATTTAAAATATTTTCACACTATTTTCAGTAATCCATTTTTGAAAAAAAATATAAAATCATGTTGGAAAAGATATTAATTTTCTTTGAATTACCATATAAAAATTGATTGTATGTCATAAATTTTCTTGATGTCATGCATGTAAAAATATATATATTTGATAGTAGTTTTGACACGTACCTAAATGTTTCTATAGAAACAAAATATGGAATCAAGGATAGGTTATACATGATTGACATGAGGATAAGATAGGATATGGAACTGGTGAAGGGTAAAGGGTAAAGGGTGTAATTTCCTTCCTTCAACAGTTTAAAATCTATCTAGAGATTAAAATTTCAATTTAGCATTTTCCATAATTGTGTAATAGTTATAGATAAGTATTCATAAAATATAAATAATCTTATGACAGTGAATAATATGAATTTATATAGACTAAAATAAAATGAATTTCATTTTTTGGATTTAATATTTAAATCTTGTTACTTTATGTTTCATTATTCTTAAAAATTCATGACATACATTAACTAGAATCTACTTATTTTTCAATGCCATATTCTGAAAATTTATAGACTCAAAGAAGACTCCAATCATGAATATGGAGGTTGCAGTTATATTATGTGAATTGGATATGTTTTTTCCACCATTATTCTTTGATATAATGGTCCACCAGATGGTTCACTTGGTTATAAAGGTTCAGCTATGTGGTCATGTTAGTTATAGATTATTGTACGACATTGAATAGTATAAACGGATTTTGAAAGGGCTTGTTAAGAATCAAAGTCAGCTGTAAGGTTTTATTGAAAAATTATTTATTGTTTAAGAAGTTACTGAATTTTATATGAATTAAATATAAGATGTTGATAGAATCAGTCTCCCAAGGACTCATCACATAAGATTCCTTATGGGAAAAGTGATTTCCAAGAGAGATTATTTTACAATTATCATAAAATAAAGGGAGAAATAACACTTTTATAGTTTACATAATATTGGAGATGTTGATACATATGTTGAATACCAAAAACTAATTATTAGAGATTTGAATCCATGAAGGTTTGAAGGATGGATAATAAATACACATAATAAATAGTTTATAGGATGGTTCAATAATCAAATTTATAAGGAGTTATCTAAAAATACATATCCAATTATTGAATGAATTTTATGGCTATCTCGGGGACCAAATTAAAATGTTATATCTTACCCTATTTCTCGAATCAATGGTTATATGTTCTGTACAAAAGATCATGATGAATGTAGTATGACTCAAAATAGTGAAGTTACACATGTGGAAGAAGCGATGAACATATTTGGTTCCAAAGACATAAATCCAATTTATATGGATATGTTTTATTTTGGAATTATTGAACAGATATACGAGTTAGATTATAAAACATTTCATGTACCGATTTTCCATGGAAAATTAGTCAATAATGGGAGTTCCGTGAAAGTTGATGAAATGGGCTCCATTAAGGTTTATTTTAGTGTAAAAGGGGAAAATGAAGAGCTATTCAAAATGGTATTACAAGAATTGCATGTATTTCATGTCTCAGATCCAGTAAACAATAATTGGATAGTTTTTCTATGGGAGACTAAATCAAATGTAGGTTCATATGAAAATTCAATCAAGGATGAATCTTTAATTGGGATATCACAATATGTTCATGGTTTTTTCAATTTATACAATGTCTTGTATGTTATAAGGGACCACAAAGAGGGGATTTTGATTCTCTATAGAGGATCCTAATACCTTCAAAATTTAAAAAACAAAGTGAGCTCAATAAGAAGGTTAATTTATTTTTAAAAATAATATTATTTTCCTCATGATATTATATTTTATCTAACCCATTAAAATAATATAAATAATTTTTTTATTAATAATGAAAACAATGCCTTATCTATATTATGATGTTATATATCATGGGGAAGAACATGCTGTTGATGCTGAAACTGAAGAATTTTTGGGGATTAGCAGCATATTGATGAAAAAAGCAAGAATTATGGAATATAACAGTGTACAATAGAATTATAATTGAAATAAGTAAGAGAATAAAATTTTAAGTTGGGTGGAATCAAAGCAGACAACCTGTTGACCCCAATAAGTCAATGTTCATTAGTTATATTCGGGTCACAACAATGATAAATTTGGTGATTGATATAAATTCATTTAGAAGAAACCAGATTGTAACAAAGTAAACCCTATGGGAATATATAAAGGTAATGTTATGATATAATTTATATATTTTACTAGAAAAATATATAATGAAATGTTGATTTAATTTTTATTATTCCTTGGAGAGTTCATTTATTTTAGAATATTTTTGTAAGAAATAAGTCTTAATAATAATTGGAAAATCCCAAGGAGTTTCCCAGACTCTTCTTACCTAGTTATATCTTAAGGATGGTCAGGGTAAAGTACAGACCCACCCACCAGTTAGTTATGCACACATCATAAACCAGGAAACCTGGAATTCTTTCAACAGTCTTCATGATGAGAAATCATTTCTGGTTCATTGTAATCGATATTATATTATTTTATATTATTTATTTTATCCAATTTTATTCAAATTTTATCATTAATGAAACAAATAAAAGAGTTCTAAAAATAAATACCATGCAACAAAACCAATTTAACCCTATCGTAAAGCAAGGATGGGGTATGCTTTATGAGATAATTAATTGTTTTGTGTTTTAAATAAAAAATAAAATTTTAATGTGATAAGAAAAATAATATATTCTTTTATTTATTATAATATTTATTAATCAATAAAACAATTCAATTAAATCTCACATTATGTTCTATACAATGATACTTGCATGAATAAGAAGGGTAAACTAGTTAATGAAAACACAAAACCTGTATGAAAAACATGTATAAGTATGACATAATAGTAATTCATTATGATTTTTAATATTATTACATAAAAATATGTATTTATGTTCATATATTTTTTATACCGTTTAGACATAAGAAAAGTCAGTTACCATGCCAAAAAAACTACTTTCAGTAGCTTTGAAGTGGCCAAAAGAATATGTTCGCATTAGAGGTGTTTTTTTGGAGTGTCTCCTAAAAATAATTTTAAGAAAAGAAAAACACAAGAAGATATATATAAATTAATGAAAGGATTGTGGGAAAAAATAATTATTTTATATATATGAGTGTCTGGTCTGGTTTAGTATACCAATATATGGGAAAGGATCAAATCAAACTAGTAATGAAACAAAGATCCACACATGAACTACCAAATTACCCCACTATCTTTGAGGCTAGTCTTTCCCCAAAACCGCATAACCTACCTGAGGAAATAAAATTTATCATTAATATTTCTTCTAAATGTGAGTCAAATAACTTTTGATAACATTATGTTACTAAAATTCGGTAGGGTAAAGTTGTATATGATTTATATCTATCAATACTCATACACCACCTTGTTGCGAGGGGTATGATGTATAATATCACAATAGAAAAGTAACACAATAAATAACACCCAAAATATAACATGAGAGTGGGGATTTTGGTATCTCACGATCCGAATACTTAGTTTCTTATTCCACATAGTAATCTTCATATTACAACAATAAATGTTATTATTTGAACTTTTATAGCATGTATGTTTCATCTTATAATGATACATGTGGTATGTCTTTAAAATATTAATATAAAAAACCTATATCATTTGATGATAAAATTTATAAATAGAGATATGGTATTACATAAATAAAATGATATGGGGAAATAGAAGCTCAAATTAATAAAATATACTGAATTGACCAAGAAATCAAAAGGAGCTACTAGGAGTACCTTCTCCCCGCTAGTTCCACCGCAGCCTTTGTTATCAATTCAAATTCATGTAGAAACCACATATAAAGATAGAAATATGTCTTTTATTCTATATAAAGACCAAATATTTTTAAATTTCATTACAAATTAAGTTGATATCAAGAGTATAAAATAGTTTCTCATGTTTAAATAGATGTGAGTCTCATTTTTCAATACATACATAAGGTACATTATCATAATATGTCAATCCAAAAAATAATATAATATGTTCATTAATGTTTAAAACTATTCACATTTTCGACAGGTTTTTATATTTCTACTACATAAAGGTAAATAATGGGAATCATGATTTTGATCCATTATTCCATGTATCATTTCTACACAAGAAACTTATTTGGAGAATGAATGAATTGTGAAGAAAAAAAGTGTTATATGATGTATTTGAGAAAAAAAATTAATCAACAGACTCTTTTTATGCCTACACTATAGAGGTAAAACTCTAAAATCTAATCATACAAAATATATTTTTTATTTTTCTCGTTACTTATTTATTTTTGTTTATTTTGGAAGCACTAGATTTTGATCGCACTCAATCAGATACACTAAATATTTATTTTTTGGATCCAATGCATCGATATCTAACAAAACGACCACACATGATGTGTATTATGAATTTTTAATACATTATAGTCAAAATTTTATAGATAAACATTGAATTATATGTTTCAATATGTGTTTTAACATTAATTGTTTTATGATAGGATGATCTCTAAATATATGTGAAATCATGGAATGAATTCGACAACAAAATATAAAAATTGTGTGGATTAAAAAAATGAAATATATTAATGTATATATAGAAGTATTTTACTATCAAAATATATTTTAAAACAATTTACATATTTTGATCAATGTTTTTTTGTTTCCACTAAAAGATAATAACAACTATTATGGATAATATGTTTGAAAATTAAAGAGAGAGATCATAAACCATGAAATGTACAACATCTCGTACAAGTAAATTCAAAAGGTAATTAAAATTTTATTTAAAATACTTATTAATTTTTATTTTTCTATTTTTTTTAGTAGTACAAAAATTTCTTACAATCATTGTACTCTATAAAAATGTAAATTTGTTTAAAGATAAGTGGGAAGCGTATATGGTGTCAAAATGTTTTCAAAAATCTAATTTAGTAGATTACATTATATATTTGTGATCTTGTATGGGATATGACCATAGAAATATATTTGGGGTGTGAATAATTAGTATAACAATTCTTAAAAATTATATTTGATCTTCTCTCAAAGAGAACTATAATTGATGAAATAAATTTGTTTATAAAAGAATGGGAAGAATATATGGTGTATGAATACATAGAATAATCATGAACAAGTGACTTCTTAAAACTTATTTAACTAATTTTATCATCATTGTATATTCTATTTTTAGTTAATTTCCATATCATTTTTTATTTGATGAAATTTGTTTTTAAATTTATACATTAGCTCAAAACACATGTCATATGCTGAAAACTGAGAAAACGAGCTCGAATTATTTTCAAAATTTAGGGAAATGATCCATAAGAAATTTTTTATTTGTAGGAATTTAATGCATGTACAACTAACACATGATGTGGTCGGTATGACTCAAATTAGATGTTTCCAATAAAAAAATTCATTTTAGATTAAAATAGAAATCAAATAGTCAAAACAAAGACAATGATCTTTGACTGTTTTTAATATTTAAAAAAATCCAAAATTAATTATTCACATAAAGTAATGAGCACATATTGATATGGGATATGATGTGGATGATATGACTCGAAAAACGTGTTTTCAATAGAAATGTACCATTTTAGATTAAAACACGTGTCAAAATAGCCAAAACTGAGAAAATGAGATCAGATTGTTTTCAAAATTTAGGACAATGATCCATTTTTTTATTTTTAACATGTAGTATGAGGGAAAATTAGTATAATTTATGATATGATTGGTATTAATCAAATAGTGTGGTTTGAGTTTAAAATTGAAATTAATTTTAGAAAAAAAGACATGTGACATAATCAAAACTAATAAAACACATTCATATTCTTTTAATAATTTAAGAAAATTATATTTTAGGCATTTTATATATATATTAATCAACCATACCTTAATATGATACATAGTGTACCAGATATGACTAAAATTTTTTTGTTTTAGTTTAAAATTGAAATTTTATTAATTTATTATTTCAAATTTATTTTATTTTTATTTATTTATAGTATTAATAACATAAGAATTTTTTATAATATAGGTGGATTCTTTCTCTCTAGTTATAGGGGGTTTTTTGAAGCTAATTGTGCTTGTGAGATATAGGAATTCGAGGCTTCAACTGAAATAATGGAAATAGTAAAATTGGTCATGCATGTATATAGAAATCTTGAAAAGGTCGACTCCTACTACTTATTTAGTTGATTTTTTCACTATTTTACCTACTATTTTTATGTTAATTTCGTCATATTTTTATACAATAATTATTTATTTTTGTTCATAACTCTTTTAGAAAGTCATATTTTTTACTTCAACTATCTGTAACAAGAAAGGAAAAAAGATAACATGTTTCTTTTGGATAAAGTGTTTTATGTAGCATTGGGTTTCCTCTTCCATCCAAATGGAACATATATTTCATTTTCGAACTATTGATAATATTTTGAAGAAAAACACACAACATATTTTTCAATCATCCACACCTCAATTCGATACACATTGTGCTTGGTATGACTTGAACTGTATGTTTTTAGTTTATAATTTACATTAGAGTTCAAAACAGCCATTACATACTCAAAACCGACCAAAAAATTTCATATTATTTTGATACATTATGAAAACAATCCATAAGTCATTTTGGACATATATGAATCATCCACACATCAATCGAATACATAATGTGATTGATATATCTCCAAGTGTATCTTTTTATTTAAAATCAACATTATTTTTAGTAAAAAACACAATGGACATACTGATAAAATGCATTTATATTATTTTTAATCTTTAGAAAAATGATCCATAATTCATTTTTGATGTGTATAAATTTTCCGTAACTCAATCTGATTCATAGTGTTCCTAGTATAATGCAATGTGTTCATTATCAGTTTAAAATTGATATTTTAGTTCCAAACGTGTCTCACACACTGAAAACCAATAAAACACACTTTAATTGCCTCAATAATTTTGAATAATAATTTATATTTCATTTTTTACATGTAAGAATTTCTCTCATATCAAACAAACACACTATGTTCGGAGTATGACACAAAGTGCGTGTTTCTAGCTTAAAATTACATTTTAGTAAAAAAAGAAAAGTGACATACTGAAAGCTAATCAAATATATTCATATTGTTAAAAATTTATTAAAATGATTCATAAGTCATTTTTTATATTTTTAAATCAACCTCACCTTATTCTGATGCATAGCGTGACCAGTATGACTCTAAGTGTGCCTTTTCATTTAAACTAACATTAATTCTAGTAAAAAGGAAAATTGACATACTCAAAACTGATAAAATGAATTAGTTTTGTTTTGATACATTATTAAAACATTCCATATGTTATTTTTGATGTGTAGGAATTATCCACACCTCAATATAACACAAGGTTTTATCGGTATAACTCAAATCATGACTGTTTATTTAAAATTTACATTAATTTTAGTTAAATAGACCAGTGACATACTCAAATCTAAGATAAAAAGTTTATCATGTTTTTTATAATTCAAAAAATGATCCATAAGTCATTTTTCACATTTAGGAATTATTTTCTCATCAATACGATGTATGGTGTGCCCTGTATGACTCCTAGTGTGTCTTTTCATTTAAAAGTGACATTAATTTTTGTAAAAAATATAAGTGACATACTCTAAACTAATAAAATGGATTCCTATTGATTTGATACATTAGTAAAATTATTTATAAGTTATTTTGGATGTATAGAACTTGCATAACCCAAATATGAATTATGTTATAACCAGCATGACTCCAAGCATCTATAATGAGTTTAAATTTTTTACATTTTAGTTCAAAAATTCTACCACTCACTAAAAATGAGAAAATAATCTCATATTGCCTCAATAATTTATAAAAATTATTATTAAGTCATCTATAATGTGTAGGAATCAGTCTCACTTCAATCCAACACACAATGTGACCCATATGAATCAAAGTGAGTGTTTCCAATTTAAAATGAAATTTTAGTAAAAAAAATAAGTGACATACTAAAAAACAATAAAAAGTATTAGTATTGTTCTTATACTTTATTGAAATTATTAATAACTAATTTTTGATATGTAGAAATTAACAACACTTCAATTTCATGTATTGTGTGACCGATATTACTCCAAGTGTGTCTTTTCACTTAAAATTGACATTAATTTAAATAAAATAGAAAAGTGACAAACACAAAATCAAGAAAATGAATTCAAATTATTTTTATACTCTAATAAAATTATACATAATTCATTTTTTATGTGTATGAATCATCTGAATTTCAATTTGATGAATAATGTGACTGATAATACTTCAAGTGTGTCTTCTTATTTAAAATTAAGATTAATTTTATTAAAAAAGAAAAGTGACATACTAAAAATCAATAAAAAGAATTAAAATTATTTTTATACTTAAGGACAATGATATATAGGGTATTTTTTATTTTTAGGAATCAGTCACACCTTAATCTGATGCATGGTTTTCCCAGGATGACTCAAGGTGTCTGTTATTAGTTTAAAATTTACATTTTATTTAAAAAAAGTGTGTTATTCACTAAAAACCAAGAAAATGATCTTTTATTGTCTTGATAATTTAGGAAAATGATTAATAATTCATTTATCATGTTGAATAGTTAGTCTCATGTCAAACTACCATAATATGTGACCGGTATGACTCAAAGTGTGTGATTTATGTTTAAGATGTCATTTAGTAAAACAAGACAAGTGACATACTCAAAATTGAGAAAAATCATTAATATGGTTTTGAACATTATGAAAATGATCTATAACTCATTTTTTTTTGTAGAAATCATCCACACCTCAATATGATGCATGATGTGGCTGATATGACTCAAAGTGTGTCATTTTATTTAAAATTGACATTAATTATAGTAAAAAAGGAATGTGGAATACTCAAAACTGAGAAAATTCCGGGGGTACTATAGTAGCATTATAGCATGGCACTATAACAGTACTATAGTGGTGGTGGTACTGTAGTAGTGGCAGTACTGTAGTGATGGAGGCACTGTTGCATGTACTATAGCAGCGCAGGTATTGTAGCAGTACTGTTCACCAAGGGGACTTTTGGGCCAAAAATGGGTTTTCAAGCCTTGTATCCAGGCCACTTGGCCTTGGGACATTAGGATTTGTAATGGGTCTCCCTATACCCACACTAAATACGTCTTTGCTTTGAATAATAAATTGAGGCTTCGGCCCTAACCTTTTAAAAAATACTCAAAATTGAGAAAAGACATTCCGATTATTTTGATACATTAGGAAAATGATAAATAAGTAATTTTGATGTATAGGAACCAGATACACCTCAATATAATACACAATGTTCTCATTATGAGTCAAAGTGTCTGTTATCAGTTTAAAATTAACATTTTATTTCAAAAAGTGTGTAACTCATTGTAAATAGAGAAAACATTCTCAAATTATCTTGATAATATATAAAATTTATTCATGATTCATTTTTTACATGTAGCAATTATTCTCATGACAATATAAAGCATGATGTGACCGGTGTGAATTCATGTGTGTGTTTCCAGATTTAAATGACATTTTATTAAAAACACAAGTGGCATACTTAAAGATAATAAAAACATTTCTTATAGTTTTGATACATTAGGAAAATGATCCATAATTGATTTTAAATATATATAAATTGACCTCACGTTAATACGACGCATGATGTGGTCAGTGTGACTTGAAGTGCATGTTTTCAATATATAAGTACCTTTTTAGTATAAAACACACATCACATCACTAAAATAGATTAAACGATCTTAGATTGTTTTCTCAACATTTTATCTTCTATTACTTCATTAATTTCCTTATCATTTTTTATCTTATACTTATTTAGTTATTTTTCATTGATATAATTCTATAAGTAGTGTAATAAATGGTGTGGTTTTTTAGAATCAATCACAACTCAATCTAAAACACGGTGATTCTGGTATAACTCAAATATTATATTAAAATTAAAACATTATTTTTAATTTATTTCTTTAGAGTATTACTAACATAAGAATTTATTTCTTATACAGGTGAATTATTTTTCTCAAGATGTGGTGGTTTGTATGGAAATATCATCAATAAGGTTTAGGGGACAAAAATGAATGAATATTGATGTTTTTTAATGTCTGTGATAATTTTTACTTTCTCATGTAATTGTACATACAAATTTTTTAAATTATTATAATTTTTTTCTTGTATTTTTTTGGTAAATTTTATTTAATTTAAATTCTATATATGTAACTCGTTTTTTGATGTTCTGTCTACTCTAGAAGTGTGCTATAAATTTAACAACACACTGCAATATTCTATTTTATCAATGCTACTAAAATTACTAATAAAGGGTCCCATTATCAACTCTATTTTTAGCACTGATGTCTGCTCCCTTTATCAGCTCTTTATTTATCACTATAAAAATGTTCCATTTTTATAACTTTTTTAGAACTAATATGTACCTAGGGAATTAAATCACACTCTGATAGTTATCTATTCTTTTGGACTGACAATGGCCAATTTTAGGATTTTTAAAGTCTTGTTTTGTAGTAGTGAGTACCTTAGGATAGTTTTAACAACTTCCCGATGCATCTCTCAAAGGTTTTCATGATATCTTCCATCCATTATTAAAGAAAAGAAATACAAATACTAATATATGCCATGAAATACATGATAGATCCCACAACTGAAGAATAAGGGATTATAATCATAATTTCAATATTCTCTTATATCTGGGGAAACATATTTTAAGAGGTATTAATGAAATGTGACACAAGAAACAATCCTCTCTTGTATTGGTCTATATTTTCTATTTTGTGCCCCTTTAAAATATATTTCAATTGACATACCACAATAAACCTCTAAGATATATGTCAATAGATCATGATCCTAAGAATATGAGTTGCTTCATATAATTCTATCACGGAGAATAATTCTATTAACTAAGTCTCAAATAACTACAAGAATTGTACTTTATTTACTATTACAAATATATCATCATCCTATAATGTTAGTAAAATGATGGAACTCGCTCAAACTGACATATAGAAACATGGATCGTTATCATTCATAATGAAACCAAATTCTCTTATGGACTCATAAAAATGAGTATTCCATGACTGTGATTCTTGTATCAATACTTAAATGGATATTTGTGGCATAGAAACCTTATTATCACTATTTGATATAATTAATCCCTTAGGTTGTGTAATATATATATATTCAACTAATATCTAATTTAGAAAAGTAGTTTCGACATCCATTTTCCGAATTTCATAATTATATAAGAATATTATTGCAAGTAATATTTTTATGGATTCTAGAATTACAACTGGTAATGATGTTTCATCATAGTCGATGCATTAACATTACCTAAAACCCTTTGCTACTAGACATTCCTTATAGGTTATTACTTCACCATCCATGTCCATTATTTTCTTAAATACACATTTACAACCAATTTGTATTAAATCATCTAGTGGGTCTATGAAAATAAAAACTTCAATTTGGTATATGGACTCAATTTTAGAATACATTTTCCCTTTCCCTTTTTCTGTATCTTTTCCATATTATGCTTCCTTATTGGTTTGAGGTTCTATATTCTCTATTATTAATGTGTCACCTATCTTTGTGATAATAATACCATATCTCTCTTTTTATTTAACCTATCTTGCAGACCTATATAGTACTTGTGTCTGAGGAACATCTTCTCCTCCCAATGTCTCTTATATTAATTATTCTGGTACAAACTCTTCTGTATCCAGAGTATATATTTATTGAAGTCAATATCTCTCCCAATATTTCTATTGTAAATGTGTTTCCTTCTACAAATATTGTATGTCTTTCTATAGTAACCTTTCTATATAAATGGATATATAGGTTATATGGTTTATTCTCTTAGTATAACCTATAAAGACACACTTCATTGTCAGAGATGATAATTTGTCACTAGTTACAGTTCTCAAGAAATACTCACATCCCCATACACTTAATTGTGAAATATTGGGTTTATTTTTATACTAAAACTCTTATAGAATCCCATTTTAATCGTTAGTTGGTACTCGTTTTAGTGTATATTCGACATTCTAAAATTCATATAAATAAAAGGATAATACAAGAGTTACATGAATCATCATAGATTTGACCAAGTCAAATATGGTATGATTCCTCCTTTTACAAACACCATTTAACTAATGTTTATAAAGAGGAGCGAGATAGAAAACTATTTGGCACTCCTTTAGATGACTGAGGAAAATTTGGTTAATAAATTCTCCACTACCAAGTTGATTATCTACCTCATTCTGATATTACTTAAATATACTTAAGAAATCTAACATATATCTCATTATGTATATATATCCATATATAATATATTCATCGATAAAAGTAATACTGTCTGAAAATCCACACCTTTCTATTTTTATAAATAGAATAAATAAATAAATATAAACCAATTCCAATGGTTCTTTGGCTCATTCTTTAATTCCAATGAAAGGTGATTTGGTCGTTTTACCTAGTAAACAAGTGTCACATACATCCAATGGTTTTAACTCAATGGGGTCTAAATAATATTCTTGATGTAATTTTATTAAACACTTCTTGTTTATATAACATATAATAAAGTTCCATAGGTGTGTAGGATATGATTTATTCTCACTAGATTTTTCATTTATTTCCAAAACTATATTTTTTAGTTCAAGTATATATATCCCATTATTAATATGTGTCATACCATAACATGTGCCATCTTTATACATAAGAAAAAATTTATTTCCAAACATGAAATTGAATCCCATGGTGTCTAAACTCGATATTGAGATTATTCTTATGTAAATAGATGATACATAATAACAATTAATTAGTAAAATAACAATTCTACTAGACAAAGTAATATGATAATCTCCCATTTTTAATTTTTCTATTCTCGCATCATTTTCCACTCAGAGATCTACTCCATGTTTTTTAACATTATTAAATATAAGTGGTTTTTATATTTGGATACAAATGTTTAAGAAACACCCCGAATCTAATACCCAACTTATATAAATAAATAGTTTTATTTAAATGTAAAATATACCTAAATAAGAAGCATTAACTTTTTATTTCTTCCCAATTGTTCAATTCTTCTTCTAGTGGTCTTTATATTCACATGAAAAGAATACTACCTCTATTTAATTACCTCCCCACCCCCACTATATTTTTTCTTCTTATAAGGGTGGTTCATCCATGTATTTTACTAAATTTATCCCTTAAAACTTTATCATTTTCTTTCCTTCTATTTTTAACTATAAGGACTTAGAAGATATAATTCCTCATATCCTTATCATTGTGGAAACTAAAGACAACAAATCCTGGAGTGAATTATTCATATTATTTATATTATAGTTAATATTGAAATACTACAAAATATGAATCAAATAGACAAGAATGAGATTAGTTTTTTGTTCTTGGTTCATTTTGAACAAAAGGGTCACTAGTCTCTCAATGTGCCCGATCATATTGAGTATATGAGATCCTTCTTATTTTACTTCTAATATTATATATATATATATAACTTTATGTCTCATATATTTACTTCCTATATCTCTCATCATAAAAATTTTATAGATAAGACAATAGTTGGAAAGAATATTTTTCCTCATACATTTTCTATAACTCACTATACATAGTTGACAACATGAATCATTGAACATATAGTGAATCACCCATGTAATTATTATATGTATATTTATCTTCCATGATTAATATATTAGGGGGATTAGTATGAAGTTTGTCTTCCATTATATAAATCATTTTCTCTTAGCATATTACTATACATAATTTATTATACCACTCTTGGAAGTCTTGGTTGTTCATGATATTCTCTTTATCCAATATAGATCATAGTGAAATTAAATTAGTGGTGGTTTCCATTTCATCTATAACATATAAACCTAGAATATTGGTAATTTATCTTTATTACCAATAGAAATGTTGAAATTTAAAATTTTAATTTATCCCACTATTTCTTCAGATCCTAGAAACCCTCATCTACTAGAATCAAAATACTCACTCGCTTGTGTATTCTAGTTGAAAGAACCCTTAAAAATCTCTTCATATCACGAGCTATAACTTCACCACTACTCCTAGACTCAAAAGTAGGATATTTAATGTAAAACATATTTAATCACTATTTTTCATTACCCCCTCCCACCATTGATAACACAATAAAACAGAGAGGTATAATAATGCCTGATTCTAGTATCTAGTAAGTCTTGGGTCAGAAACAAACACTGAGGGTATAAAAATCTCATAAATGGGTGGAATTTACCAATATAAAAAGACAAGATAAGAAGATAGGATGAATAAACCATATCAAACTCCAAGAAAAAATATAAAATAAATCCAGAACCATCCCACAATTCATGTATAAATAAAAATGATAGAGATAAAAGTCTCTAATGTAAATACCAATATTTAAATGTAAGGCAATGAAATAGAAACTATCCATAGTTAAATTTTAGTAATTTATTTTAAGGTCCACATAATCCTCATTGAAACCTGAAAATTGTTTTATATACATAGGGTGATCATAAAAGTATACTCAATAGGGTAACCAAATTCTCTTTTACACATGTGAAAGTATAAAACTAATGCACCCACGAGAAAACATCAGAACCAAACAACAACTAAACAGGTCAACAATCCAAACCCATCCTCCCCAAGGAACACTCATTAAAGAATACATCCAAGTATAATAATATAATAATAATAATGTTGATAAGGGTAACCCACACCATTTTCACACTAATTTTCAACTCTCACACCTCCAACGTTGTACATCCTAACACTCACATATCTTCCATATAACATAAACCACCACTCCATAACATGGTCCCAATGCATAATTCACACAAACACTTGGACCATTACCCATTATCACGGTCACATAACATCATGCCCATAGACACCTAGTCCATTTCCCCACAAGAAAGTCATATCACATCTCACCTGAATACATGTGGGTAATCACATAAGAACCATAACCATTGTAGTAAGGTATCATGACTATGAAGAACATGAACAACATTCCCCCCTCCTATTATGCATGACCACAACCATAACCCTCCCCACAGTACAATCACATCTCATCTCACCTAAAGACCTCTAAGCCATCACCTAGTTCACTAATAGACCTCTAGACGTTGCAACCTATGAATACCTACTTACTTATAAGAGAGATCATGAAAGTGTGGGTGCCCATCTATCTATGCTCATTACCAGGACGTTGGAAAAACACCCCCATGTGAAAATACAGGTTTCAAAATATAGTTCTATAGGTAGGTGTGGTGCATATATAAAATCACATGGAATATAAAAGCGATATATATATACACCAAGAAGCATAATAACAACCAATAGGTTCATAACAAAACACTAACAAACTCACAACATTCCCACACTCTCTACTACCTATAAATGCCAAAAACCACACAATAATACAAAAGACACACTACCAACAAAGATATTAAACATCCCATTTATTTCATTATTCTTTAAAAACTAAATTTAATCATACATCTTATTATTAATAAATTCATTTATGATATCCATCCCTTTAACCAAACCAAACCCCACCCATATTAATAATTATTAACCAATTCTATTACTACCCAATAATCTATCACAACACAATCATACATCATAATAAATTCATCATTCCCATCGAACCATTTTCTTGATACCCCATAAGAATGTAAAAAAAAGCATCACCTCACTACCCAAAAATATATTCCAAAAAAACAATCACCTCACCACACAAAAATCACATCCAAACAAACTAAAAATAACCTCACACTGCATCACAACTATCCATCACTGCCCCACAAACACACACTGAGGCCCAATAGAACAACCACACATCAAAATGAATCAAAACACATCAAAAAAAAATTCACATATTTTGAAAGGGGATTTTTATAACATTACACTTGTTTATTTAGGGAATTCTATCACAAGAACAAGCTATAATACAGGGGAAACCATTATATTAGCTGAATATAAGTGATTATCTAATTTATATATTTATGTTGATATCATAACAACACAATGAAAGGTTTCCATATCAAAAAAAACTATATCACAAGAAAACGATCCAAGAAACTGTGATTTTTAGTGAGGAATTAGCACATAGAGTTTATAACATCAATAATAACAATAATGGTAAAATCATGCAACTTAATTCCCCTTCCCCATTAATTTCATGTAAACCAGTTTGTTAAAATTTTTAAGAAAGAAAAAAACATCTTCCCAAAGATGATAAAATCCATAACCATATCCTAATGATGAAACTAAAATTTAACTGAAGGATCCCCTACTCAAAAGAAGGAAGAATAATACAATTCACTACACCAAATTAGGGGTATCACACAATATGGAATAAATTTTGGAAGAAACTCAAAAAAAAATAATAGGGTTCCATGACTCCAAGGAAAGGTATTCAGGACCTTTAATCTTAATATAATGCAAGACGTAGTGAATGATGGGATGCTTCCTTGTTTTATATTCAATAGTTATGAAATGATTGGGATTTTACAATGAAAAACATTTATTTATCCAATTATTTTGGATATCATTAAACTATTCAAGGAAGGATTTTTTTTAAAGCCTTAGTCATTATATAAATTCAATGATATAATTATCCTATATGAAAGGGTCATTGAATTCCCCTAATTGACACCTCCAAATACATGCATCATCATTTTTATGTAACTGATGGGAAAATCCATGTGGCTAATTCCACACTATGGATTTCCCCATATACCCAAAAGATCCACAAAAACATTTTCTTGTAGTAGAAACATCTATGTTACTAATTAATCCATGTATTCAATTCCAATATATGATCTCTCATTTAACTAATTCACATATCTAATTCATTCATGCAGCTAATTCGTCCATATAGCTAATTCATGTAGCTAATCCCCCCACTTAGCCTATTCACATTGCTAATCCAGAAACATATTGGATTCAATTGGCCATTAGAAAAAAACTGAGCATGATAACTGAATACACAACCAACCAACCAACTTCCGCTACTACAACACTAGATTTTTTTAGTACTAGGGTTTTAACAGTTCTCACTAAAAGTGATATTAAAACCCCCTTTCTCTCCGCTAGAAAAAACAATGCTAAAGGGGGTCTTTAATAGGGATTTTTATAGTGTTATTAAATGTGGTATTTAATATAACTAAAAATAATTACTTTTAAATGGGAAATTTATCATCGCTTTTAAAAAAACACTAATAAATTCTCTCCCATTATCATATCTAGTAAAAAATGTTGATAAAATGGGAACTTAGTAGTGCTTCTAAAAAGAGTTGATAAAGGGGTGGGGGTTTATCAGCGCTTCTAAAAAAATCTAATAAAAGTGTTTTTAGTGATTTTTTAGAAGAACTAACAAATACCCCCATCCCACCACCTTTATTTCCAATTTTTTACTAACATTGATAAGGGTCATATTTTAAAAAAAATCGTTAGCAGGTACTCGTAGGAGAAGTTATGGCTATCTAGAGGTATTATTATACATTTTTTACCTCAATAGAGGTGATAAAGGGTTCATGTGGGTTAGAAAAACATATATATCATCACAAGATTCAATTTTATATGTGGTAGTTGCAAAAATGACACCTGGTTAAAAAGTTAGGGCCTTTTGAAAGGTTGTCGAATGTGAAAAACCCTTAAAACAACTATAAAACCAAAAAACTATGAAAAGATGATAACCTTCGATCTAAGAGTCGGTTTTAGCTCAAAAAAAGTGAAATAGAATCTGATGAAATGAGATAAACCACATTATATTTCAATTATGTGATAATCAATGGAATAAAATATATTATAGTTTTAAAAAAGTTAAAAAGTCAACTCAAAATTCAAACAACTGTAACTGTTGATCATGGTGCCTATGTGGGATCTACCATATATCAAATCGAATCATACGATGACCTATATGATAAAAATGTCCTTGTACTGAGTTTAAATTGCTCTTTCTAGTTTTTCTACTCTGTAATGTCCAAGAAGGCCTCCAAAACTAAGTTTTCTACTAACCCCATTTTCTTAAAATTCAAACAGCTATAACTTTTGATTCAGATTTCCATTTGGAATATACCAAATATCATATCGAATATCATTTCAATATATTCGGTATTATAGGTTTTGGGTCTAATACAGACTCCAAGATCATAATTTCTGGTCATTTCATGGTTCTTAGGGTTTTTAGGGTTTTTAGATTTTCTTAACATTTTTATGTGTTTTAAGGGTTTTTAGAGTTAATGTCTATTTAAAAAATATAAATAAATAAATATGTATTTAATATAAAATATATAACTATTTATATAAACATATATATATAAATATATTAATATATGGGAAACAGAATATAATGAAATATATATAGATATATAGATATATCATAAAATGAAAAACAAAATAGTATAAGGGAGTGAAAAAGGCACTCGTGTATAAGTTGGAGGTGTCCTGTTCAAAACTCGCTGGAGGTATGGGAACATGCTGGGGATGGGATTAACTAAAATTCTAGTAAAGGGGAATGGGATGTTCTGATAGAATGGGGGAAGTGTTGATAGGGGTGTCAAAAAAATATACCCTTTATTAGTGGGGCCTTTATACACACTTTTTACAAGAACGGTTAAAGATAACACTTTAACATCTCTTAATTTATCAGTTCTTCTATAGCATAGATAATTTCATTTCATTTGCATAGTTAAACACACAATTTCTATTAGTTCAAATAACAAATGAGCATGCCAACTGACCACACAACCAAACTACCTACCAAATGAATGAACAACGAATAATTCCAACCGACCACTTAACCAACCTACCTACTGCATGAAAAAACTATTAATGGTACCAAATGAACGCAGAACTAACCTACCTATAGGATGAACAAATATCTTACCACAATGAGGTATCTTATAATAACTATAGTAAAAGGCTCCTAACATCCTATAAAATCCAATAAACCCCGTAAAAAAGAAAAGTTTTTAGAACATATGGGATAATGTATTAGATGCCTCTCAAACAATTCTCATCATTAAGAATCAAATAGAAAGGAATGAAGGGAAAGGAAAGGTCTGAACAACTATCCCCGGAGATACCACTCAAGGATCTTATTATAACTGAAATCCCATCACCAACCAAACACTCCAACCACCACCATCCTCTCTTCCTCATAACCACTTGTACAAACATATCATCTTTCACACAACCCAAAATAGAAATTCTTACAACCAAAAAACCACACTACCCTAAACATATGAATTGTGTAATTCTATCCTTTTCATTAATACACTATTCACTTTGGGTAGCACTAACTCACCAGCATGGTTTCAAACATTTCAAAGTATAATGTTTCTTAATTAGGATTCAGGTCTACCCCTTTTTATATATTAGAATTTTTTCATACATAAAAAACTATGAAAAATATCACATCTCTTAAAAAAACTAGATACAACATCATTTCACAAAGAAGAATAGTTAAATACAATAATAAAAATAGCTCTAAGAACTGGTCATGAATCTACGTCTCTCACACCAAAGTACTCTGTTCTAGGACATCATGCCTCTACAACACAAAAACCAAATAAATGGTTTATCAACACAATAACTTCTCTAAACAGTCATGTATCTCTATTATTTGTTCCATGAATGCCATGTAATGATTGATATCCAAATCATCTTGTTCAATTCCATGGGGTTCATCATGAAGATACTGAAGGAGTTAAGAGACTTAAAAGATATTGTGGATATGGTCCAATCTTGGAAAAAGTTCCAACTAATAATCCACCTCACCAACTCATCCGAACACCCCAAATATCCCAAAAACTTGGGAGAAATCTTACTCCCTGTACCAAACTTTCACTGCTCACATCGATAATAGACCTTCAAAAATATTTTGTCTCCAACCATGAACTATAAGGTCCTACTATTGTGGTTGGAATAAGATTTCTAATGGTAATGTGCTATTTTATCCTCTCATTAACAATATAAACTTTCGTTTGTGTGCTCAATACCATGGCAGGATGAATAAATGAAAAATCCAAACCTTGGCGTAGTATAATGGATAATGACACATTTGTCCACACAATTCCTCAAATGAATATATGTCTTTAGAAGAGTGATATCTATTGTTATATGAAAATACAACCTGTAACATCCCATTACCTATCTATCATGTACATTCAAGACCTCATCATTGTTCTCTTTTATACCATTGTCTATAAAGGATCGAGAAAGATTTGGTAGTATACCTATAATGTAGAAGTAAGTGATTTGTTTGAATTTTCACATTAACTACATTTTCCTATAGGATACATAAGGATTTAATTCCAAGAAAATAGGTTACATGATGTATAATTATTGGTGGGTACAAGTAATGTAAGTGTATTCACATTGTGAAAGTTTACACATTGTGGAGAGTGGTTTCACATCATGAATTATTTAAATAATGGATTTTTAATATGAGGAGATGGATTTTTTGTGTACATGAACACCAAGTATTTAATGGTGTGTAACTATATTACACATTATGAAATAACCCGTTTACATTTTTGAAAATAGGTGAGAAGATGTTTTAGTTTTAATTCTTTTCTCTTGGCCCTTGGATCTCATCATAGAGCTCTTCCAAGAGATTTTGGGAGACTCTGCTCCATCTAGATTGCTCCATTATACATTGGATCTTTTTGTGGCTACGGTGCATCTCTCTAGGTAATTAATATTTCTACTTATTCATTGGTCTTGATCAATGTGGTGCCCAAGGGTTATGTTATAAGATTTGTTGTCCCATGTTGGTGATTCTCTATGTCGTTTTCTAGATACTTTGGGAGATCTAATTCTGGCAGAGATTCTTTGGTTAGTTGTGGTTAGATGGACACTCGTTCCTGAGGTATGTAGTGTTTTCACTTTCCGTTAATCCCTTGTTTTCTAATTGGGATCAATCATGAGGTTTGTACAGGATTTTTGGTCCTTAGTTTTCATTATTGGGTTTTTGTAGTTGGTTGATCCCTTTACAGGCGTGTGTGAATTGAGCTTTGAGGTAGGTGGTTCCTTCTCTAGCCTATGATAATTAGCCTGATTTTTCTTACTTTATAAATTGATTTATCAAATTGCGATGACTATTTTTATGCATTAAAAAAATGTTTTATGAAGAGAAATGGGTTTTCAATTGTTTTTTATAAATTAAAAGAGAATGGGTATTTTTTGGACATTGAAATTGATTTGTTAAAATCAGTGCATGGTTTACCTTGGGTACTTAAGTAGAATGTTTAGATTGAGGTTACCATCCATGTTTTTTTATTATCATGAGGTTTTATCATGGTTATTTCCTATATTTCCTAGTCATGTGGTTCTACAAGATGTATATAGACATTTTAAGGGGGTTTACTCAAGGGGCGTTCCTCTGCTTTCAAGGCATGTGTTCTAGGAATTGGATTGTGCACTTGATTTATTGTAGTTCGAGTAGTCTGCTAGTCTAAACTATAGAGCTCCATGGTGCTGATTATTTTATTGATTCTTCTTTTTTTACATCATGGATTTATGAGTTATCCTTGATATTCAATTTATACTTGCTTTTTTTTAGAACTAATAAAAATGGAAATGTTTACTTTGTTTTCTATAAAACTAATTTAGTACTTAACATTCCATGTTTTACTTAAAATAAGCATTCAAGAATTTTTATAGAGAGACTTGATATGGAACACCTATTTTGGATCATAAATAGCCTATTATATTACACCCTACGCACCTCCTCGGTGGTGTGTGGACCTTTTTATATCTTCTAATCCTAGGTTTATTTCAATTAAATAATTCATCAGGGGTTTTCTTTTAAAAATTGTCTAATTTAAACTCTATTTAAGATATGTAAAGCAGTGTTAACCGATTTAGCCCAAAATTATTTTGGTATGTTTAATTCATTAATCATTTTCCCTTCCATATATTGAAAAGTATTTTCCTCTCTCCAATACCACTTTTTTATGGCATTATATGGGATGAAAAAGTTTAGTAATATCCAATATCATCAAAAAAATATAAAAGTATAAGGTAAAAAATTCCCCACCATTGTCAATTTTAATTTATGAAATTAAATGAAATTTTTTATTTTTAATATGTTTATATAAAGTAATATTATTGTTTATGTTTCACTTTTATGGGATAATAAAAGAACCCGAGTGAATCTAATCAAATAAACCACAATTACACACACACATATCTCTTGCTAAATAAAATATTGATTCTAATGGGTCCAAATAAATCAAGATGAAGCAGTTCTAATAATATATCAATGTTAACAATTTTAATAGATCTAAAAGATTATTTGTGTTTTATACCCTTTAGAAAATAACTACATAAAAATATTACTTTCATTAAATTTAGGGATTTACAGAACATGCCTATGTTTTTATAACTTCTATAGCAATTGGAGATGAACACGTCCAAATATTTTGTGCCAAATATTTTGGTATATTTTTAAATTATTTAATCACTTTACATTTTCTTGGTTGAGTTCTAAAAAATCAATAGAATATATATTTTCTTTCCTATTCACACAAAATAAAACAGTATTATCTTTAAAAATAGGGAATTTATTATCTTCCCACATTACGCCCATACCATCATCAAAATTTTGTGATATTCTAACTAATGTTTTTTTAATCTATCAACATACAATGGTTTGGAAATTATAATAAATTTTAATATACCTACTTCTCTAAAACCATTGACTATTCTTTTAGATTTATCACTAAATTTGACAATGATTCCATTCAAATAAATAAAAGATAAAAAAATTAGAGTTGTCATTAATAATGTGCATTGAGAACCAATTATCTATGTATGATATATATTTATGACTCTTTATATAGGTTTCTTGTAAAATATATTAATTAGATAATTATTATAGAACCCAAGCTATTTTTTATCAAACTGTACTCCTAATAAAAATATTCAGAACCCATTGAAATTTAATACATTTATTATAAGGTAATTTATTGTATATATTCTTAGATATAAAATTCATGGTATGGCCTAGTGATTGGGAAAATATTAAAGAACATTCATTTTCATAATTACCTTTGAGATTACATATATTAAATGTTATAGTTGAAACATTTTCGTTACTAATTTTAATAAAAGTTATTCTGTACATATTAGTAATCTTTTTATTATACCCAAATCCATTTTTTTCTTTATTATTTTTGTTCATAGACATTATCTTATCAAATTGTTCTTTTACTTGAAGAAAAAATGATAGGATTTATTTTAATTCCTTTATTTCTCTTTTAATATTTTCATTATATTTTGGAATAACTTCTAGAATATAATGAATTTTCACAGTAAACATGATCCTCTATATTCAGTTTATTATTTTCATGATTTCCCAATTTACATAAAACATCACAAATTAATTTAATTCTCTTATCTTGATCTTCATTATTTTTTGACATTAAATATTTTTTTCTTTCATGGTCATCTTTTAACTTGATTAGTTTAAAATCTACAACCTTTTTTATTTTATAACCTC